>CM075940.1:21493925-22693925 GCA_038030265.1 Corythucha ciliata
GAAAAATGCCCTTTTCACTGTTATTCATTATTTCCAATTTCACTCTCACTCTTTAGTCTCTTTTTCTACCCAATGACTTGTAAAAACATTACGTAAGTCAGATGTCTATGACATAATTGAAGCTACACTATAAAATAAACCAACGAATTTCCTCAAGTCAAGTTTCCAATCACCCCGTTAAAGTTGACTTAATTGACATCCTCTTTTGGTTCTCGTTAGGTAGCCCGTTCGTTCAAGTGTAGAACTAAAACGCGTCCCTCGTGAGCTGAGTTAAATTCTAACTTCTTCGGAGCATGTTACCGTTGTAACTTGGAGTGGAACTTTATTGTAACTTTAACGTGACAACCGCTCATCAAATTTTACAACTGGCCCACACGCTCTTAACGTTGTGGAGCAGATGAGCAACATCCGCTTTGACTGAGGGATTTCCTTGTTGGTAAAATAGAGAATAAAACTCAAATTCAATTTAGGATTTTTCGAATGATTTTTACCGAAATATTCGAGAGAATGAAATACAATTTGTATAGTCATGCCTGCGAATACGGACAACGCTGTAAATACAAAAAAGAGGGTCCCACCTTGCCGGCCGGGCGGCTTGGGTTGAGGGTTGACAAGTTGTGATAGAAAAAGTTCCAGTCATTCAGAGAATAATTTCGGTGTTGAGACAACAGTTTTTGTGAATAAAATATGCAAATATAGAAATTGTACTCACGATTCGAACGGGTGTCAAGTCTCTATCGCTCAAATCTCGACAGGCACGAAAAACAAAGCACTCGACATGTTAGATCACGCCGCCATAATGACTACCACCGAGAGGTGAGGGCGGTGATTTCACAACGTTCCGGAAGTAGAAGCTACGCGTACAAGCGCGAGAATCCAAGATTTAAATTCGACTCAATTTGCTATTTATTTGGTTTTATATTTTATTCAATTCCAATAAAATTAGAATTATTCAATTTTCGATTAAAATTTTTAAAATATTCACTTGAAAATAATAAATTAACCCTGTGAAATCGCTGTCTATCTCTTCAAAGGGGTCTCCCCGTGACACCATTAATTGTGTGAATGACAGCCTTGAATTCCAAGGAAATGCCTCAACGCGAGCAGGCCTCACCGGTCCCTGATTGAGAATTCGTCCTACGCCAACAACGCGAAAACCTCATTTTTGGCCACATTCAAGAGGAACTAACAGCCCCTTGGGGGAGGCTCCGGTTGAGGACCACGTTAACTCATCGGATTTTGGGCATGATCCAATTATTTACTATGACCAAGTGCTCATTCGCGGCTAAAATTGAGAAACTACTAATAATCCGCAGTTTTCGGAGGCAACATCGCGTGACTAAAATTGAAAAAGGCGCTAATTTATGGCTATACTAGTAAAAACAGAAAGAGCTCGTACACCGCGCCGGGCTCGAGTGAAAAACTTTTAAAAAATGAGCCTACAAATAGTGCACTTGACCTCCACCCACCCATTTCAAAATTGGGACGAAAATGTGTACCTTGGGGTTTGATATTCGTTCCGTTCTAATAGTAGAATCAGTTTTAGTGGATGAGTGGGAGGGTCAAATGACCTCTCCCTGGCTGAGTTTTCCCATCTTCGAGTCTCAAGGGCCATGCCCCCCCCCCCCCAATTCAACATAGTCAAATTCAAGGTCATTTTCAGGTAAAAAACACACAAACCACCTCTCAACACCTATCGAGCGAAAGGTTACGGCCCCTTAGATTGGCCAAAAACAAACATTTTGTGTAATCAACGATTTCGTTATTTTCTCGGTCCCAAAGCGGTCTATCGAGGTCCCCTATTGAGTGCAACCGACAGTCCTGAAGGAAGAGTCTTGGTGCCGGCGGACCTCGCTGGCCCTGGAGAAGCGATTGAATCAACTGAAAACAAACGTCAACTATGAACAACTTAGGTGAGAAAGTTGGTCTACAACCCGCATTGCCCTTCATGTCGTGCGGGCCGTAGTCTACCGTTACTCATCGATCAGCCGATAAAAACTGACAATTATCGGAAAGGCGGTGCACACATTCTTCCTTAGAAACATAAACAAGTTTAATTTGAAATATTCAGGGGGGGGGGGGCACGGAAAACGAGGAAACAGTACAAAATAACTTAAGTAATACAAAACTTAAGACTAACATCCAGTAATACTCAAATTAAGGCTGCCTTTAAACTCTAAACAACTGAAACAACATCTTGAATGGAGGAGTGGGGGAAGGGACAGATTGTACAAGTTAGACACTAGAAGTAGGAGATTTCTTTTTCAGTACAATGTCTTTAATATTCAAGTTGACTTTCTCTTTTCGTTTCGGAGGAACTGACTGTAGACAGAACAATTTGAAAGCTTCGAGCTCTCTTTCTGCGTCATCAATTTCACCGTCATTCAGGTCTATATCCTTGGGAGCGAAAACACTGTCTGAAACAACCAAATTGGAACAATTTTACACTAACTCCATTCTGTACCGACACAGCGCCCCCCTCCCTCTATCGTTTCGCACCTAACAGCTTCCATTCATCCGGGTTCATAGTTCCCGGATTCTGAGACTTTTTATTCTTCTTCTTTTTCTTCCTGCCCTCTTGCTTCGCCTCGGCTGGCTCGACGCGATCGGCGTACGGATTGATCGTCAGTACCGACATTTGACTGGCGAGACTTTTAGTACCGTCAAAGGATCGAGTGATCGGCTTGATGTCCAGGCCGGGGTAGGTGGCGGCGTTTTTTGATTTGATCAAAATAGTGTCGCTCTCTTTCTTTTTATTGTTTTTATTTTTCTTTTTACCGACGGCTGTGTTTTGAGTTTTGGCTGGCTCTTAAAAAGGCAATAAAAAATGTTTATGCATCCGGGTTTAAACGATTCCGAGAACCTTTAATACCTTGAGCTTGATTTTGCTGTTTCAGCTTATTGGTTGACACAACAATAACTTCGGAAGTGTTGGGCGTTTTGACCGGAGGGGCTGGATGGCCGGGTCCTTTGTTTTCCTACAACGACAAAAGTTGATTACAACGAAAAGAAATTCATGAGATCACAAAAACTACCTTCACAGAATGTCGAGTTTGCACGGTAGACGGGTCGACCTTGGTGATTGTGATTCCAGGAGGAAGTTTAATGTCGTTTATATTGAAATTTGTGGAGCAATTTTTAGAAAAGCTATCTAGGGCGTTGCTAATTTGAATGGACGCGGGCGGAGGCATCTCTTTTGGAATCCGAGGTTTGGGCACGGGCGGAGTCACTTCAGGCTTGAATTTCTCATTTTTCGGTTTTCCTTTTTTCCCAGTGTTTCCATTCATGACTGGCGTTATAGTTGCGAGCGGTGTTATTTTTGGATTGAGTTCTCTAATTGACTTGTTATTATAAGTAGCCGTCAAAACATTTTCTGGGGGCGGCTTCACCTTGCACACTTAAACAAATAAAACAGAAGGAGTCAAGGCTAGAATGAACCACTGAAGTGGTGGTATTACTCAGACATGCTATCCCACACAAAGCACCTTTTAAGCACATCTATCCGCTGGTACAAGCAATTGAAGGCCTATAAACGCACCTTGACCATTGAGAAAAGTGTAGAGCACCCTGTCCTGTTTCGGAGTAGCTCCCCTCAGTGTGATGGTTACCGTCGGCTCAGAATTGTGCGGTTCCATTATTCTCTTTATCGTAACCATTTTAGCGCCGGAACTAGCGCCATTATTATTCGTTTTGGTCGTTCCATTCGTCATTTGCGGAGTCTTTTCATTTTTATTCTTGTTCTTCTTCTTTTTCGAACCGACAAGAGACAATCGTTCCATTTGCTTCGCCATGACTAGCAGTTCTTCTTCTCGCCTTTTCTTTTCTTCCTCCTCAGCCAGAAGTCTCGCTCTCTCGTCTTCCTCCTCTTTCCGCTAAGAGCCGAGCGTTTAACATGTGCAATTACGCCAAATTATTTTTTTTTCTCACTTTTTTCTCCTTCTGGCGAGCTTTTTTGGCGGCTTTCTTTTCATTTCGACACTTAACTTCGGTCCCTTCAATAAAGTCTAACAGATCCTCCAAAGCTCTGGTGTCTTTTTCTTTTCCATTGACAGTTTGCCGACTCACTAAGAAGAAAAAATCCATTAGTAACTAATATAACTAACACCAGGAATATATATATACATATATAAATAAAAGAACTACCTTGCTGTGGTTTTTTCAAAACCGATTGAGTATTGCTCACTGAATTTGAACTTTTACATTTAGATTTCTTTTTATTGAGCAACAGTCTAAGACGTTCCCTCATTTCTTGGTAATTCCGACTCATGGGAGCAGTGGTGGGCTATAAAAGCCCACAAAATATTTTTAAAAAACTGTCGGTTTAAAGGAACGATCGTGCAATAAATTACCAGTCCGTGGCCGAATACTTCGCAGTAACAACAATCACAGGGTCTTGAGTCTTGAGGGTTGTCTATGTGACCACTTTCTTCATCAGTGTGGAGCATATTTTTCATGGTGTGCTCTGCGGAACAAGTAAAACCTGGCGAATTAGTTACGTGGCTCAAGGAGGGAAAATTCAGTATATTTAAAGGGGGGGGGGAGAGATTCGGTCGCTCGATGACTCCATTCCTGCATTGAAAGGCCAGCCATAGGAGACCCCTACGCAGGGGGAATCCCAAGCACCTGAGTTGTACAGTTGTACAACGTGTGTAAAAATTGTAGCGTGGACAGCGTGAGCCACGTCTTTCGACTTGGTGAGTCGATGGCGTGACGGGTGAGAAGGCAAAGCTAACCGTGTCAACCGATTCATTGCGCGTTAAGGCATTGTGGCGGAAACAAATTCACCCGACACATGTTGTTTACAAAAATAAATAATTTTTAATTGTCTTAACTGAATTGGATTTAATTTCCTCCTAAGGGGTAACTCCGACGTGGAAGAACACGTTTTAGTTTTTTTTCTCATCACGACTGCTTCGACGATGGCTAACGCCGGTACACCTTTCGCAGAAAGTGCTACACTGGAGCCGATTTCCGCTGCAAAAATAGCTAAGGTTTCTGTACACATTCCTCCTCTTTGGCGATCCAATGTTGCTCTCTGGTTTTGCCAAGTTGAAGCAAATTTCCGAACTAGTCGGATAACAGCCGATCAAACTAAGTTTGACATAGTTGTGGGGTATGTGGAAGGTGAGGTACTAACTCAAATAAGCGACGTTGTAAAAAACCCTCCGCCAAAGGATAAGTACCAACAGCTCAAAGAAAAACTAAATCAGCGATTTACAGAGTCACGAAGCCAACAAGTTCAACAGTTGGTTCGAGGTGGGTTGGTGGGGGGGGTGGTCGGGGGGGGGGGGGGTGTGACGATCGCCTATCCACCTTGCTGCGCCGCATGAGGGAACTTGCGAACGGCGACATTAAAGACAAAGTTTTAAAAACTATGTGGATGGATCGACTTCCCGTCACCGTCCGCCAAGTTTCATCGGCTATTCCTGAAACAGAGCTTTCTAAAATAGCAACTATTGCAGATAATGTCATGGAGGTAACATCCCACGACGTTTACCCACTGACCAAACAACAAAAATCGATTTCTTCGACCGAAAACAACGTCCACGAAACACTTTCCTTACTCACGGAAAAAATCGCCGCGCTTTCTCGGTGGAAAATATCCAGGAAACAGTGTCAAAAATGAATAAACAAAGATGTCGTTCTCACCAACGCAGTCTTTCACCTCGCTTGGAAGTAAACAAAAATGGCCTGTGCTGGTATCATGAACAATTCGGCACTCGGGCGTCTTCATGCAAAAAAGGTTGTCTTTTCTTTCCCAAACAGGGAAACGAATAAAACCGAGTTGTGACGGCTAACATTTCGGCTCAAGGGTCATGCCGTCTATTTTTACACGACAAAACATTAAACCTCACTTTCTTTATCGATTCAGGTTCAGACGTGTCCGTAGTTCCACCAACACAAAGCGACAGACGTAACACGCAAGTCACCATACCACAACTTTGTACGCCGCAACCGGTTCTAAAATTAAGTCGTACGGCACGAAATCCCTTCTAAACCTGAACATGCCTCAAAAAGTACGGCACACATTCATTGTCGCTGATGTCAACAGCCCGATCATCGGCACCGATTTTCTTCTGAAGCACGAATTCTTGGTCGATCTCAAAACAAACGCCTAGTCGATAGATCTCGGAATTACTTCAGGCACAACTGTCAAAATTAATTCTTTTCAGTTATCGACTTTTGATAAATCAACAATTTACTGGAAATTACTTAAACAGTATCCCTCTATTACAGACGATTCATCTAAGCACTTAAGCGGAAAACATTCCACGGTTCACTTCATTGAAACCGAAGGGCCTCCCATCACGTCCCTTCGGTTGTTACCTGAAAAACTAACAGCGGCCAAAGCCGTCTATGTCGTCCTTCAATGATGTTCCATATCGTCAAAGGTGCACTAGGCAGCGGATGGGCCAAAAACGTAGCCTGAGCTGTAGTGCGTTTAATTTCATTGAAAGCTGTTTCTTGTGAAGTAGACCAGGTAAGTGGTGTTTTGTCGTTCTTTGTTTTTCCTTGGCAAACTTCGTAGGGGGAATTCGCATGGTTGCCATGTGAGAGATGAAACAATTATAAAGGTTGGCCATCCCCAGGAATCTTCTTAATTTGAAGAGCGGTTTTGGGGCGAGGGAAATCGTTAATGAGTTGAACTTTGCTAGGTAACGGGGTTATGCCTTTGGTAGTTATAAGGTGACCTAAAAAGGATAAACTATCTGTTCCGAAAATGCGGAAACGAGTAGCCCCCTCACACTCCCCTACAAAGTGCATGGCCGATTCCTCCGCAGCTCCGACACAAAGGGCCACCATTTCCATTACGTAGAGGTGCTTACGTAGCGCATAGTGGCATGTAAACATCCCTACAACTCTCCGCATGCTGCCTCTGCTTAGTGATAGCAGCCAAATTGTCGCCTCCCTGTCCCATTCCCGAAAGCATGCCCTTGCTTGCCGACAGGCTGACAGGCCGTTCCAACTCCTGGCGGCATCCTTATCTGCCCAATCCTTTACCTGGGCTCTCCCCACTGTCTTTGAGACCTCAATAACTGGCTCAGGTCCCCGTACCTCTTTATTTGCCCACTGTTTCACCATTTCGTCAGCCTTCTCATTCCCCTCGTATCCTCTGAGCTGCTCAGATTAACCTCCATCCGTCCATCCAGTAAGACAAAATGTGCTGTCACTCAAGAGTAACAGGAACCTCTGCAAAGTTGTTCAAGATACGGCGGCTCATAAGGGCGACAGGCCCTAATAAGGTTATCCTGCCCCTACCCCTGGTAATATGACGAGAGAAACAATGAACGAATCATAAAAACTGAAACTTACGCTCTGAGCAGGGTGTTCGTTTGTCACCGTACTTGTTGCAATGAGACAGAGAACGCGCGTTAATTTCAGTACTGGTCGATGTGCCATTCTCCTTTTGTTTCGATGCATCTACAAAGAATACAATTGTTTAACAATCATTTTATCACGGCAAAGGGAGGGGAAAAAACGAATACCTGAACATTGAGTTTTAGCAGCTTCCGGCTTTTCTACTAAGTCGGATTGATTTAGAGTGTCATGATCCTTTTGAGTCGCTTTGTCGGCCTTTCCTACACACATATTAAATTGTAATGGTAACTGTAATTTAGTGACGCAAAATCTTACTTTTGAAAGGCTGACTTTTCCCTAAAGACAGCATATGATTCACTCGGTTAACCTTACAGGTTGGCTTGTTTAGAGGCCCTGGCCAGCTCTGCGAAATGACGTTTCTTTGAGCATTGTCCTCGATATTTCAATCACAAACTTACTTTCTTTCCCTCGTCATCAGTTTTTTTACTTTCTTGAGTGGGGAGAGAGTCAACACTTTTACATTTTTCTTTATCGTCTGAAAAATAGCAAGAAGCAAGAAAAGAATTGAAATAAAGGCTACAACGCCCCACTTGAGCACACCTCCACCTTTAGGTAATGAATTATATCTACCTAAATTTAATGGCAACCTACTGAGCACGTCGTCCTGGAAAAAATGAATGAGATTGAAATGGGTCGAAATGTTTCGTTTTAAAGCTGACAACGTACCGGCGGAGTGGTTGACTCGACACAAATATGACATTCACAAGCGTCCGGAAGAGAAGCACTGTCAATATCAACACAGTCACTGAGATCAATGTCAGCTGTTGACAGATATTCCTCAAAGGCCCTATAGAGCGAACCAAAATGACTTGAATTGTACGAAACAGTGTAAATATGTCGCTTCTACCTAGCGTGCTTGTAGCAAATTTTATCTTGGTCCCTTGGAACTGATTTAAGGTCGTGCCAATTGTCTTTTAGAAATCGCTGCTTCGCCATGCTCGTCATTTGATTTTGCCTGGCGTAATAAACAAGAGGTTGTAACACTCTCCGTGAGGGGGGGGGGTACCCAACTTACGTGTATAATTTTATTCTAGCTTCAACGTCCGACCACATTCCTTCGACTAAAGTGATTTCATGGTCGAAACTCAAAAATTCTCTGACGAGCTTTTTATTCTCTTCCGAATCAGTGGATTTCCCTAGCTGATTTTAGGCAGGCAAATAAAATCAGATGTCTCGGACACAATCCACAGGAAACTGTACCTGCGTAATAAAAAGATGCACACTATTCTGGAAAAATAAATCTGTGTATATGATGGTTTGAAACAATCGCTGGTTTAACACTCTCCACGTCAAGTTAAACTTGGAGAGATGCTCGCGTTCAAACTGGTTTAAAACCGGCGACAACTCGGTCGCCGCCGTTATCAATTTATTGTATCTATCTAACATGCCTGTTTTTAAAAATGATGTTTTCCTTTAGTAAGTGTCAAGTATAATGGAGAGCTTTTCAATACTCGCCTGAAATAAAAAGTTTAGGAAGCTGAGGATTGTCGGCTAGTCGATCCATCAGTTGAAGTAGTCTCATTTTGACTTCAACGACAAGTTCACGAACTTGAGCTTCGATTCGTTGGTAAAGCTGGTGAGGATTACATACTTCGCAAAGCCTGAGAGAACGATGCAGTTACGAAGAGTGTGGGGCCGGGGCGGGGGATACGTACTTCTCTACAACCAGTTTCATATAATTTCTGTACTCTTCATCGATTGATTTTAAAGAGCCTTTCATAGACAACCTGTAGACTATTCGGATGTACTGTCCTAATTCTAACCAATACGAATGTATCAATTTAAGCTCTTCAAGGGTTTCGTTAACCATCATTCTGCGTTCAAACGAAAGGGATCTGAAAAACCAATAAGTTTCTCCACGAAAAATAGCTCTACCTTCTCTCCTTGCAGGGCTCACAACTGCAAGAGTCGTCTTCAGCGAACAAGTTTTTGTCAAAATAGGGTAAGTCCTCCTGTGAAGAAAAATTGAAGACTGGATTGAAACCAACGCTCATTCTAATTGTAAGTCCGCCATTAGACGTTGAACGCAGTGGAATTATGTGTTATTTCTACCGAGAAGTACTGCCCTTAAAACCAAAACCAGTACTGCCTGTGCGGGGCTTATTCCGCAATCGCTTCCGAGAGCCTGCCCTATCAAGCATAGTGGCACAGCGGATAAAATAGGAGTGGTCCCAGAGTGGGAGCAAAGAACTCTTCAGCCATTCGAGAGTGACAAGTTTCCCTGAATCCTGAATTGCTCTATATTCCCATTGACAATTTTTCTACAAAGACTCACTGCTGGCTGTGAAACTGATCAGTCTGCTTAGAAAAATAAAAAATAATTTCACGGATTTGGCGCATTCAAAACAGCATTTTGGAGCTCGGTCTCTACCTGACAGTCCTCTCTGTGCCCGGGGAACTAGAATCCGACTCTTTTGTGCGAACGCACAGGACCTGTCGTCACCCTTCTTAAAGCCCGCCTAGCCCACCGACAAGACGATGGACCATGGCCACGGGCATGGGCTTTCCACCCCCTTCTGCCCTGAACGTTGTTGGCTTAGTTGACCGATTTTATAGAGGCGTTTCCCCAGTGGTTGACGGCTGCGAGGTGAGGGAGGGGCAAGGTTACCGTCGAAAAAACCGCAAAGATGGCATTCGTTCCCGTGGGATGGAGCAGTCGAATGCCTGTTAACCATGAGGTGTCTCACCGGTTGGACCCCTCTGAAAGTACATTGGAAGAATTTCAACATCCTTGTCTTTTCCACCAACCTTGCGAGATTGTTCTTTAGAAGAGCCAAAACAGAAGAGATGTTTTTAAGGGAGGCCGTACCTACGAAATATGTTTTTTGAGGGAGCAAAGACAAAAATTAACCCTGCAAAATTGTCTTTTCAACGACTAAACCCCGTGAAATTGAAGAGACAAACCCACAAAATTGGGGTTTTGAATAGCTAAATCCGCATGGTTTTTTCAAGAAAGTTTGCGAAATTTAATTTTCGAACGACCCAGTAAAATTCGATTTTCCAAAGAGGCAGGCCCAAGAAATCGGTATTTTCGAGGTGGAAACCCCACTAAGCTGATTTTTGGTGACCCAAACCTCCAAAATTGACTTTTTAAAGAGGTTGCTTTATAAACGCCAAAACCACGCGGAATAGTTTTTTTTAAGAGAAAGACACGCAAAAATTAGTTCTTAATTGAGCCAAACCCCGCAAATTTGGGTTTTTGATGAGCCAAACCAGTGACATTTGTCACTGAGCCAAATCCGCGAGAATAGGGTTTTCAAATAGTTCTTTGAAGGACCAATAAACCTGTAAAATTGGTTATTGAGTGAGCCAGGCCCGAAAAATTGGACTTTTAAATAAATAAACCCCGCGAAATGGGGTTCTTGAATAGCCAAATCCTGAAATTGGTTTTATTCAGAGCCAAATGGGAGAATGGTGTTCTGTGAATTCAAGGGGTTTTGAACGACCCAATATCGCGAAATTTTACTGACGTCTCAGGCCTTTTTTGGTTCTCCCTTAAAGGCTCTTCAGCCCACTCACTCTTCCTTACAAAAGCGATGCCTGGAGGACTACGCAGGTCAGACACCACTTTCCAACAGCAGGGTCGTCGTATAGAGGGCTAAAAGGCTTGGACACGGTCCAACCGCCACACAGCTTATTAGTTGAGGAGGAGGCGTTACTCCTACGGAAAAATGTGCGACCACAAGGAAAACGCTTCAAACTGATGTAGAATTCGCCCTTTTCGGGAAACCGACGTAGGCGGTTTCGTCCGATTTAAAATGTTCAGGGTAACTTCCTCGAAGTTGTCGGAATTATTGCATTTTTATACAGGTTCTTAGAACGACGCTCAATTGATAAGAAATGCACGACTGGTCACCCCCCTAACCCAACGAGTCGATTCTCTCGACCCCACAGCGACCAATTGAGGACCGTAAAGGCCAAGGAATTTCCTCTGATTCCTGATGCCTGACCAAAATATTGTTTGAGTCCGAAATATCTCACCGGGAACCTGGTTGATCAATTGCCCGATCTCCCTCCCACCTCCGCCGTCACGGACCACCGCCTTTAATATCCCAGGCCTGTCGTGCGCCTAAAAAATAGAAGCCACAGGGCGCGTAAAGAACAGTTCTGGGAGCTACTCTCTAAAGGGAAAGCGATCGAAATTGCACCCAACCGCAAACTTTATGGTCGCGGAAAAGTTCTGGAGAGAAATAACCTATTTTTGGTCATACAGTCATATTTTCGTGGCACATTTTTCACTTCTAGAGCTATAGCTGATTTTTACCGGGGAAAATTAGCTTGTTCGGCATAATATTAATTTTTTCCCCCAAAGAACTTAAATTCCTAGACTAATTTCTTGGTCCCCTATGTGGAATGGACAGTTGTGAAATGAGTTCGGGAGGAGGGGGGTTGACTGGTCCATTCGGGCCCCGCTCACTGCGGGTGAACGACTCTCTTGAGGGCTGCTGGCTTTCTGAGGCTAAAAGGAACGGACCAAACGGAAGGTTCAACTTCGTTACTTATTTTTTCAAGTAGCGAAATCGTTCATCCGTTACCGAGAATTGTAACGCCGTAACGAGAAACCCGTTACTGCACAGTTCTGGTGAAACTCCCGACCACATTCATCCTGTGTGTAGATGCCTCTCAACAGCAGCGGATCCAGCATTATATCAGGGGGGGGGGGTCGAAGCAAACATGTTCACCTCCCTGGTTGGGGGAGGGGGATTGCACACCTCAAGTGAAAAAGAAAGGAGTCATTTTTCCTGCTTTAGGGTTTCAAAATCCTTGGGGGGGGGGGTCCTTTACCCACCCTGAGTTTCGTATGAATTATCCCGCTTCTTTAGTAGTGATGTGATAATTTTCGGTTCGCTCTTTCACATTTAATTTAATTTTACTCATTTTTTTACCTCTATTTTTCATTTTTTGTATTTCTTTCTTATTTTGTATTATTATTCTGACCCCCCCCCCATGGATCCGCCTGTACCCCACCACTCTTCTGATCCGTTTCCTCCCTAAACTAAGCACCATTTTGTTGCCTTCCGGTCCATACTCGCTTCTCGGCTCTCACATCGCCGGCGCGTGGTTTGCTGACCATCTTCTGATTCCCCCGTCAGTTCTACCTCTCTTGCTACTCCCAGTTTGCGTTCTGGCCTCAAATGGTGGTTTGTGACATCTTCCTGTCCGGACTTAATGCCACTAGTGATACTGAATCGGGACGCCAGGCTCGCACGGTTAGAAGTGACCCAACTCGTGCAATACCTGGTTTTCCGCACCTCACTTCCCCTTAACGGCCAAAGCGAGCCCGTTACCGGTGTGGGTCACTTTGCGTTGGGGAGTTTTACAGATGTTGATGAAGAGCTGCGGAGAGATTCGCGAGTTGACCGGTTTTACCTGAGAACGCGAAGGAGATGAGAGGGTAAGAGCAAGCGGCTATGAAGATAGTTACATGGCTGAACTGTGATTTCATGGCGTTATTTACCAGTTTTTGGAGTGGGAAACAATATTCTACAGTTAAAGTGACCCTCTAAGAGTCTAGTGACCAAGGAGCTCCTGTGCTCCGTGGCTAAAAAGGAACTTTAGAAAAAAAAGCCCTAAAATTTCTCATTTTGGTGAAAAATACCAAAATTTAGAATAGAATAGGACGAAACTCAATATTGAGGTTTCTCGACATAGGCAAAAACTTCGAAACGTTCAAACGGGCCTGCTCGTGATTCCGGCGTTTTTGGCCGCTCTGGCCCGTTTTCAGGGGGCCACAAGAAATTTTCCCACGGACAGCAGCTGAGCAATCGGCAGCACTGAATCCAAGGAAGAGCCTAGAACGCAGGCACGTAACTGGCCAATATTGTTAAAATTTGAACATACTATGCAGAATACAGTTCATTGAAGGGAAAAGTACACTTGAAACTCCCAACCAGACAACATTGCATTTCAGCCTTAGCAACTAAACACTTGGTTCTGTAGCCCTTAAAAGCGCACCAAATAAGAGACTGTTCGATCGTGGAGCTAACTAGCCGACTTGGAAACCATAAATTTAACCTGAAAACCCGAGATATCATGGATATTCGGTCCCCAATCAGGGATAAAGGTTCTCTAATCAGGGAGGCAAGTACGAAGGGATGTTATCATTTTAACACCGCGTTATTCTATCACAATTAAAATGGTTGTCACCCGTGTTACTACTCGCCCCCCTCCCCTGGGGGTCAACCATGAGCTAGCGTAAAAATCCTGTCAATCTCGGTATCTATGAGGTTTCACTCAATCAGAACCAGTGAAATCGTTATTTCCAGTTTCACGGTCAAATTAACGAGAAGGGCCAAGGTTGTTGGTCAAATAAGTGGGAAATCCCCAGGTTAGAGGTCAAGAGGGCGTGAAACATCCCCAGAGAATAAGCATGAAATGTATGAATTTGAAGTCGAATGAGCGCGAATTGATAAGTGTCCAGTTTCACGGTCAAATGTCTGGAAACTTGAAAACAATGGTTTTGTTGGCCTACGTACTAAGAGCGCTTGCAGTCATTCAGTTGAAAGACCACCGAAACCAAACAGGGGGGGGGGGGCTTCCAATGGTGCACTCCCTTTTGGAGCGCCTTAGCATGTTTTCTGGATGCCTGCGATTTTTCCTGATGTTTGCTTTCTATTCGCGACTAAGAATCCGAAAAATCGTTATGTTCTTCTGTTATGAGACCGGGAAGCCACAAAATCTGACAACCGGCGGAACGGGCATTTCAAAACATTCGTTTTGGCCAATTTGAGGGGAGCTGACTCCTCTCTAACTTTGTTTTTGGTGGAGACTATTACTTCTCTTCTTTCAGTACGGTCAGGGACTAGAAATGTATTGCTCTTCACTTGACATCCAGCTGCCTCAGCAATTTTTTTTTCGTCATAACTATTATTTGTAAGGCCCTTCGTCCACCGAGGCAACGCAACTGCAACGCGATTTTTTTCAGACCGTTGCTTGTGAGTCGCGTTGCGTGGTCTTCGTCCACCGGAGCAACTCGTAAGACTTCAAAATTTTCCTCTTTATTCAGTTCTTTTCAAGATGGCAAAGAATGAGGTGCTCGTCCTGGTCGCTTACCGCTATCTGAAAATGCTTTTAAAAAAAAGAGAAGATTTTGGGTGCACCCTTTCGTACAAAAAAGCCTATTGAAAAGGGATGTCAAATTGATCAACAAAGTCAGATCTGCTCGAATGTACCATACAGAGAGCTTATAGGAAGTCTCATGTCTATTTCGACTGTATCTAGAGCGGACGTTACATTTGCTACTTCACATTTGAGCCAAGTTTTAGACAAACCGACTACGGAATGTTGAGTACTAAGATATCTGAAGCTGAAAGAGTACTAAGATATCTGAAAGGGACGAACAATTTCGCTTTAACCTTTAAAAAGAATTCTGGGCAAGGAGGAATTGAAGCATATTCGGACACCGATTGGGCTGGCAACAAACTGGGCAGAAAAAGTATAACCGGATCCCTCGTTATCTACAAAGGAAATTTGATATCCTGGTCATCAACAAACAAAATTGTGTCGCCTTATCAACCGCTGAAGCTGAATGTATTGCAGCCGCATCAACAGCTTGCGAGGCAGTCAACGTAAAAGGGCTTGCCACTGATTTTGGAAATCATGCGAAAGTGAAGCTTCTAGTCGACAACAAGGGAGACATCACAAGAAGCTACGAAAACAGCCGAAGAACGAAACACATCGATATAATATACCACTTCATATAAGACTTGGTGCTACGAAAAAATATAGACGTTGAATATGTTGAGTCATCGAATAATCTGGCTGACATATTAACGAAAGGTCTGGGACAAATCAAATTTGAAAAACTAAGAACTGAAATGGGCGTTTTCCGAGAAGAAGCGATTAAAACTCAAAAGTCTTAAAATCGATGAGGAGTATTGGAAGTTTTCCCTCCACACGTGATAAAAATGTTATGTTTTAAGTGTGTAATTAATAAAAAAGTTGGTTTGCTTGTTCTAACCTTCTAACAACTCTAAAAGAAACTTCATCCCATGCCCTTTCCTGCGATACTTTATTGGAGTATTCCGTTAAACGATAATTATACATTATAAGCAGGGTAGTTTTTCAACCGCTTGAACCAGTTTCACACAAAACATGGTGTCCGACATCTTTTTGAAAAAAGTTGAATAACCGGGGGTTTTTGAAATAAATTTGAGACAAGAAAAAATCGCATGAAACTGCAACTCCCAACTGAACACTCCAGTCGCTTTTGGATTGCGTTGCACTTAGTCGAGCGTGGGTTGCGCCGGTGGACGAAAAACCATTCGAATACGAAGGTCAGACTGTGAAGCAACGCTCAAGAAACTCTTTTTTGAGTCGGGTTGCAGTTGCGTTGCGCCGGTGGACGAAGGGCCTAAGACGATGACATGGGCAACTGCAACTGGATTTCTCTGGGTTTGGCAGAAACGCATTTTGTTGGGTCAAATTCCGGTCAATTGATCGATCAAATGCCCAACTCTAGTTTTCCCCCCATCGAAAAGCTGGAATTTCAAGTGAAGATAGCGATTGATAGCCTTCGCGAAGTTCCGTGGAATCGGGCGCATCCAAATGGGGTGGTCCTAGTTGAAAATGCGTGGTGAGGCTATTAGATCGTACGTCTCCTGCCAAAGCTCTTGCAACGAACGGAATTCAGTCGGATTCCTTCTGCGCATACCTCCAAATGGGTGGTTCGGCACCATCATTAGAGCATGTTTGGCCACAGGTAGGGCCTAGCCCTGGGCGAGTGAAAAAGAACGGGGTAACCCTACCTACATTCTCAAGTCTAAGTGTTTTGTGCATGCAGTGGGTCACGGCGTTTAGGCTCGTATATCTGACGTCCTTCGTGTTAAAAGTGACTGGAGAACAGGCACATTATACAATGCTTATTCTAGTCATCGAGGAGTCTGAAAGGCAGAGGGTGAACCCCGTCGTACAACAGTTTCTTCATCACCTTCAAATCGAAGGGCGTTAGGTCAGGCGGATCGAGAAGCCTTGGCCATTGTCCTGCATGATGAGAACGACCTCAACCTTTGTCATGCATCCAGACAGACCCTAATTATGAAGTTTCAGTTAAGTTCCATCCATCCCAATACCTTAAAGGGGAAGCGAGTAGAAAAACCCTTATCAAGGTCATGAGAACTCCTCAGCCGAAAACCGTCTCGTGTGTTTCGTTTCGAGAAAACGCATTGTTCCCGACAATTAATACACTCAGGCTAACTCTACGGCATAATTAAAACTTCGAACGAAAACTCAAAAGCTTACAAATGCCAGTTTATGAAGAATAGCAGATAATGCTGTGTTTGCGGCTTCCGAACCCTCGTCTGTCTCGGGAAGCCGTTCGAGGATGGCACTGTCAACCATAGCTCGTTTCATACAAGCCTATGACTATCACCTCCCAGCTAAATGGCACAAACTGAAAATGTTAGCACGACCTCAACCGAAAAAACAAGGAATATAGAGAAATTCCACTAACCAAGTCACATTGAACAAAACTCTTCAACAACCCTTATGATAACTGCAGGCCCTCAACCACCCCTCGCCACTCCCATCATTCCTGATAGCCTACGGTGCCGCGTAAACTCCTGCTTTTTTGATTCGCCATTGTGTTCAATTTTCAAGTTATTTCACCGTATTTTACACTATTCTGAATGGTTTAACGGTCTAATGAAACTTCGTTAACAGTTTCCGCCTTTACTTTTAATTACGGAAATCTTTAGAGCCGTCTCATTATACATCCACGTGCCGGCCATCACGGGAATTGTCAAGTTTCTGACGTCATGACGTCAAGAATCTGCATCTTTTTCGCTTTATGAGGTCCTTAATTAACAATTTTCCAAATAAATTAGAATCCTACTTATATAACGAAAGGAAATATCCTGTTAAATTTAGTCGTTAACGCACTGACATCACACCTCTGTTTTTTCTCAAAAGCACTCTCGTCAATTCTTCCGATTTTCGATGTTGAGCACTGATCTATAAGAAGAACCTTCAGATCAAAACCTTCGTTTCTTGAAGTGTCAAAGTTGTTGCACTGAATTACTTGGGGCTAGATTCAAGTCTTTTCCTTCCAATTTTTCAACATAAGTAAGTTTTATATCCTATTTTTTGAGACATAATTGTCTTTAGCATGAAATAATTTCAGGACACAAAAAGAAGAAAATATTATGTATCCATAACATCGCTGTCATTCGTGGGTTGAGTCACATTAACATTAACAAGAGCAGTTGTAGAGAAGAGTGCGTTAGCGTTACGCCCGCATCGTGGGTTAATTGAAACTTGCCAGCCCGCTCCCACCCTTTGAGAACACCCGAGAATTAAGAAGTCAATGAGTCTGCGAAGGCAATCAGATGAGAAAAGTACTCTTCAGTTTCAAGAGGAAGAGCTGATAAAATATCTAAATGCCTACGATGGCCACAGGCCACACACTCGAGCTGTGGCTGAGGGAATAAGGGGTGGCTAGCAGGTGAGAAGGTAAAGATGAGGATCTAGCAAGACGTCCCAAATTTATTTATGGCGAGAGAGGAAAACCGACCCGCAGCAAGGCGCTAAGTAAGATAGAAGCAAGAATAGAAAAGGCGAGCAACATGAACTTCTTCCAAACGAAAGGTCTTGGGCTGACCGATGCTGGGCCTTCAGTCCCATGGACATATTCGGGCCCTGGAAGCTTGAGGACAGCAGGGCATCCAGGATGCTTTGATGGACATTGGTGACTAACACAATGCCCAGGACCCTTTGACGACGACTGCCCCGTCTGGCTCCAGGGAGGGTTCAGTGAACAGAATATCACACATATTTTGGTTCAGATAAGCTCAAAAACTACGGACGGGACTAGGCTAGACCTTAAATCGACGCCATCCACACTTCTGAGCGTATAGGTATAGCTAAAATGCCCAAATCGACCATCAAGGCCACTAGCAGCGACCAGGACGAGCCTACTTGAGCGAGCTTGTCTTCTGGGCCTTAACAACGTAAGCCTTGAGTGGAGGCGCGCCTCGATGGTGTAATGGATACAGTACATGCTTCGCAACCCAGCGGGCCTGGGTTCGAATCCAGCTTTTGGCCATTACAAGCCTCGATGTAACATGACACCAGTGGCATTATGGAGAATGAATAGGAGGAATCGTGACAGTCCTGTTTAGTGACCAAGAGTTCTCTCCACTGACCAGGTTCTTAAAATTCTCGGATTGAGCTGAAAATAATAATTTAAGTAGGCACCTGGTCAGTAGGTTATACCGTAGTTTCCCTCAACCGACCGACAAATTTTAGATCGAGTTGTATTGGGCCGCGCATAAATCTTGTGGCAATATTCAGCTCATTCCGAGAATTATAAGAACTCGGTCAATTAAATAAACTCTGGGTCAGTTATTAAGGCACTCTCAAAGATTCTTTGGCTAGAAGGGTCTCAGGGAGCAGTGGCGTAGCGTATGAGTATGGGTGCTAGGAGGCCCACATCACTTACAGAGCCTTTTATTTTATTTATTTATTTTTTTTTTTTTTCAACGAAGTTTAAAGAGCCTTGTTCTTTTGAAGAGCAAATACAGGGAAAATGTTTTTTTTTTTTTTGGAGAACCAAACCCACAAAAACGGGGTTTTGAAGAGCCAAAACCGCTACATTGATTTTCGGAAGAGCCTAATTCGCTAAAATGTATTTTTTCAAACAGCCACACCAGCGAAATCGGTTTCTTGTAGGTATAGATATCCCACGTATTTGATTTTTCATTATCCCCACCTGCGAAATTGACTTTTTCCGGAGCTGGGGGGAGGATGAGGGGTTTCAATTACTAAACCCCGAGGAATTGTTTTATTCGGAGACTAAACCCCGTGAAAGTGGTTTTTTCAGTGACTAAACCCCGCGAAAGTGTTTTTTTGGAAGTCCAAACCCGAAAAAACAATTGTCTCAACGTAAACATATAACCACGAAATTGGATTTTTCTAATAACCAAACCCGTTAAAACATTTTATTCAGAGGCAAATCCGCGATAATGGGGTTTTCAAGAGCTGCACTAGCGAAATAGGTTTTTGAAGGGTCAATGAACCCGCAAAATTTGTTTTTGAGCGAGCCAGGCAACCCCCCCCCCCCTAAATAAGTCTTTTTAGTGACTAAACACCACGAAATTGTTGTTTTTTTTTTCGATGCGAAATGAATATTTTCCAAGATTAAGCCCGGCGAAATTGTGTTTTCACGATCCAAATCCGCAAGATGGGTTTTCAACGACTGAAGCCCGCGAAATTGGTTTTTCGAATGATCAACCCTACAGAATTTGTTTTATATATGGAGCCAAATCTACGAGAATGGCTTTTTCAAGAACTGGACCTGCGAAATTGATTTTTTGAAGAGCCAATAAATCAACAAATCTGGATTTCGGCTGAGCCAGGCCCGCGAAATTGTTTACTTGGAAACTTGATTTTGCCCCCAGTAACATATACCCACGCCCAGAATCAATCAATCTGACGCTGGGCTCTGATAATTCCGGGAAAAACTCAACTTTTTGACGAGTTTTCCGTACTCAAGATAGGGCATTGTCGTCCCCTGCTAGCTACAATACCGTCTTTGAGCAAAACTGTTTGACATGAGAGCCGTGAAATTTTCTCTAGTATGGTAAGTCTAGGATGATTTCCGTTTTAAGCGATTACTTGCTTAAACCCCTATACTCGCGTTTTTATTTAAATTGTCCGTATCACTATTCAGTGCTTTTCCTACATTTCAACCGCGAAGTAGCAGAAATAGCCCAAAACGCGGTTTAATAGCCCTATCTGGCAACTGTGCAATACACCAAAACCCTCTCCTTGTCTCTTCATCGCCTACACAAAATCTTGCGAATAAGAGGGGGTGCCGGCTACGACCGCCGCCCCGGGCATCAAAATGGTACGATACGCCCCTGTCTGGGAGTCACCGGTCTTCTGAAGGGTCTCAAAATTCTAAATCACGTGAGTACACCCAAGTGGTGAAAGTAACTACCTGAGTACACCCGAGCTGGCATGACGCGAATACACCCAGCACCAGTACACCCACTTCGCGCGAGTACACCCGAGAAACAGTCAGGAAAAATTAAGAATATACTCGTCACACAATATGCAGGTAAAACTGCAACTTAGGATCCTCCACGTCACGTAAAAAAACAAATTTATTGAGGGACCGGTTTCAGCTGATGCCAGCCATTTTCAACCTTATATAAAACAATCGAGAATATAAAGCAAAAGCCTAAAAACCGCAAAATGGCAAGGCTTCCGGAAGTCACATTTGCCCAAAATGAGGACTAAACGGTAAACATGAAATGGTCAATTTCACGTCTGTCTATAATACAGAAGCTGCAGGACTATGTTGTCCTTTTCTCTTCTTTCCTTTAATTTATCTTTAATTACGATCAAGTTTGTTCGGGTGTACTCGCGCCATAGTGCTGGTGCCCCCTTCAGTGTATTCATACATAGCGTGGTGGTACCACCCCCCTACAATTCCGCTCGCTGGGTGTACTCGTGTCGTCAACGCTCAGAATAAGTGCATGGTCGAAGGGACCGTACCGTACACACCGACCCGTACAAAGATAGACTCACCTGAGGAAGATTTATACCGAGTATGTTCCAGTAGACACTTTCACATATAGGAAGGCTGACGGTTTGTAGGGGTACGAAAGAAGCTGTCAAGAGTCTTTTTGATTAAAGTCATTTACAACACCTCAGTTACAGAGCCCAAAATTTGTCTTCTTCCTGGAACAGTAAAAAACGTTTCATTAGTGACAATGAGGAAGCTTCATGGGTCAGAACTTATTCATGAATCTATTTTTTAAGGTTTATTTGCACTAAAATAGAGCATAAATCGTGATCCGTTCGTCAAATAACCCAACAGTTTATAAATACGCGATTTTTGAAGTTTTATGTCATTTCAAACACGCCAGCTTGCATGTTTGTGTCATCAGTGCCTTCCGAATAAAATCGCCTGTAATGTTTCTGTCGGGGAGCGGTTTGTTGTGTTTCTTTGCCTTATTTTCTACTAGAGCTCTCCAATAATAAAATAATGCAGGATAAACAGATGAGCTATTTAGAGGCACGAAAAGGACAGAGAATACAAGGGATATTACGTTGCGAAAAATGCTCGTTTTGGCGGGATTTCAAATATGCCAACGTTTGGTAATAAATAAAAAATATTTCTGAAGGGTTTTAATTTTTGATTTATTTATTTATTTACAAGGAAGGATTGATATGCCTCATCGAAAAAACATATTTTTGGAAAATGTGAAACTTCCTTATTCAGAGAACGAAGTAGGTATGATGTTGTGGAATCTTGGGAAAAGCCGTTTATGATTCACATCACCCCTGGCACTTCGGTGGTAAGCCCCCCCCCCCCCCGGGAGATGTAGGGCCCTTAAACAATTTATTTATTTTATGAATTACTATTTAAATTTTTATAATTTTTCATTATGGACTAATTAGAAATGGCGGAACTTGATGTGTTCGTTATGCAATAATTATGTTGAGGATAGATTGACCCCCCTCCCCCATCATTCACCATTTTATAAGTCAATCGTGTTTTATAGATGCATAGGCAATATTCTCTTCATTTATTCATGAGTGCTCTGCATTACTGATGCAATCTTGAAATGTTCGGATTGCATGGGTTGGATAAATCTATAAATTATTTCTAATTTATAGGGGGGAAAAAACGTTATGTGTAGTTCATTTGAAATCTGTCCGCGAAATTGGTTGGAGCCACGACCGGCACGAAATTGTCATCTATCCGCCACCCTTCATCTTTTTAAAAAAGCAAGAAACCTTTGATTTCCGCTCCCTATATAATAATTTCCACCCTTTAATGTAGGGTGCATTGTAGAATATATGGATCAATGCCTGTACTTGCGCACTCTTCCTCCTTTTCGCATCATCACCCGCCCGCTCACACAACACAGTCACCACTACAACTTTTTTTCTCTTCTATAATTTGTTTTAAAAGCTTTTTTCGTCACTCAGAGTAAGTAAATTTATGTCAAGTTTTTAGCTCTCTATATAGAGAATCTCGTCGTTTGCTTGCTACTGAACACAGTAGGAAGAGGGGTGAAGGTGAACTTTATAGTTTGTGTAACTTGTCCTCAGGCACCATGTTGCAATTTTTTTGTGCTTCTTTGCCACTCAATTGAATAAGTTTTTGACTTTGTAGAGGTCTCTGGACATTTTAATCAAACAGGGCAAAAATAGTAACAAATAATTAGAGGAAAACAGTGAAATGACACTACTTGGGTGGCTCACTAGTTGCTTGTTACTATTGCTATTCCTTTCTTTTCTGTCCATTGGGTCATTCATTTTTCATATTAAACAAAAAAAAAGAATGACCCATTCGGTGTTATTTGCTTCGAAGTTATTATGTCCATGCCCTAGTCATGTTGCTATGGTTATTAACAGCGGGGACAGCTATTGCAAATTTTCTGCCCTGTGAACGCTGGGGGGGAAAAATGCAGCAGTTTTTCAAAAAACCGTGTTTCGATGCTTGATATTTGCTCCCATTGAAATCGATTTAAACCGTTTAAGAGGTCCTGGGGACATCAAATGAAGTTTTCACGTTTGTAATTCGTGATTTATCCGGTGCATAATTTTGTTTCAGCACTCTGAAACAGAGTTCCCCCCTGTTGAGACCCCCTCCCCTTCACCAACTGTTCAACAGTTTGTGACATTGTTCGTTTTGTTTGTTAAACAGGAAATGTCTGCACCCGCAACAATGCCCGAACCGGGTCCGCCGAGGACCGAACTGCAAGAGCTGCAGTTGAAAGCCGGTCAAGTTACAGATGAGGTGCAACAAATTTGTCCTCTTCTATTTCTCCATCTAAAATGTTTAAACAATTTGTTTTCTCAATATTTCAGTCCTTGGAGAGCACCAGACGAATGCTTTCACTCTGCGAAGAGGTAAGATTTTTCATACAGCCAATTAATTTTCATTTTATTAAAATGTTAAAACATAACGTGTGGATTTTTCCTTGGCTTGTTTGGTGTTGCTGCACATTCAAAATGAGTATAAATGTTTTTTTCTCCCCCTGTTTCTTCTAATTGAAAAAAAAAATAGACGAGAGAGTTATCTACCAGACGAATGTTTGTTTTCGAGACCTGCTGCTTGGTGGAATGGATCCGAGGTTTGCCTCCAGTCGCCCCCATACCCTTACAAGATTCTCCCACCTCACTTCCATCCTCATCTCCCAATTTTATGGCACAGGGTTGAGATTCCGAAGCTCGCATTCCCTCGAATTAATAGGGTCCTTGCTTTGAGGCGTTTTGACATCATTTTTGGACAGTTTTTCAAATCATCAAAATAACGCCGTTAGCACCTGCCGAGTGGCTGCGGTGGCCTCAACTGCAGTGTTGCCAGAAGGTTTGAAAAAAACATTATGGTGTCTCCTGCCCGAAATTATAGTATTTCCAGTAAAATTATGGTACGATACAATAATCATGGTATTATCAATCAAATTGTGGTTGATGACAGGCAGGACCGAGTAGCCAAGGTCTGAGGAAGCTCTAAGCACAGAAAACACCAAAAATCTAAAAGCAAAATGTCCAACCACATAATTGCCCGAAACATTCTTATGCTGTAACGAAACTTTAGAATTAAAGCCACAGAATTTCAGTTTGACCCGAAGACAAGTAATTTAGCCTCAGAAAGTGACCGCGGCCACAAAACAAGGCGCCCTATCTTTCAAATAGGTTGTATCTCCATTTTATGCTAATTGACCTGTCGACTAGCTGCCTATTATTCAATGCGGAGGCACCATTTTAAAGACCAAGAGAAATTATAGTATTTTCGCGTATCATCCCCCGGTAAGGGTGGTTTATGGTACCCAGATAGTAATTATGGTACGTCTGGCAACGCTGCTCATCTGTCGTAGCTCATTTCTACTGCTAGTCTGTGTATTTTATTTCAGGTTCCATTTTTTATTTAATTTATCTTATTATTTATTTTATTTGTCGTCACTGTTACTTTCTCTAAAACATCCGCCATAAACGGTAGCCAATAAAAAATGTTTTTCTAGAAAAAAAAAAAAAAAAAAAAAAAAAAAAAAAAAAAAACATTTCTCAGATACATACTCTTCTAACAATTTCCTAATTTTCTAGTGGCTGCTTGAATGTACATAGTGTGGCTGTGTGTTCCTATTGTTGAATGGGCGTGTACTATTCACTACATATACATAAGAAGACCAATTTGAAAAGAAGACTTTCCAAACCGATTTTTGTCACTTTGCAGCAATCTCCCCAGCATGTTAACTGTGAGGCTTGAGAATGTTTGTGTTAATTCTTTCTATTCCTCTTTTTTTCCTCTTCTTTCTTCTCCTCCTCTATGTTTCTCTCGCTGAGTTATAGATACTGTGGTCATCATGTGTATTATTTGTTCACAAGAATTTTTCATTGAATTTTATGAATTAATCACACAACTGATTCTTTCTATCTATTCATGAACATTTTTTCAAGGATTCTTACACCCCCCCCCCCGGACACAAAACATGTTGATTTCTCTAACAAGTTGTTTGCAAAGTGTAAGAAATCTCATATGAATAAATAGAAGGAAAAAAAAGAAAAAACGTTGTTGTAAGTGACGGATATACTAAAATAGTGGGTGTTTGTTTGTTGTCGTGCTGGCCTGTAGAGCAAGGAAGCCGGTATCAGAACTCTGGTAGCTCTTGATGATCAGGGAGGTGAGTCCACAACACAACAATCACCTGACAAATTTTTTGATCTTCCCCTCCCCCTCTCTATATACACCGATTTGCTTTTACCTACCCGTTTTTTGTTGTTTTTTTATTGAAGGAAAGTATAATGGGGTACCTAGGCGAGAAAGTGACACATTTTAGGGGGTCTAAGAGGACGGGGTGGGGCTTTTTAGAAGAGCCTGACCATTTCTCTAAGCCCTAAAAAAGTCACTTTTTTGAAGTGGTGCCACACGGTATTTTTTTTGAAAACGGGGGCTGATTTTTTATGGCCACTGCGATAAACTTAAGAGACCTCGAAATAATCAGCTGCTTTTTGAAAAAAATCCAATAACTACACCTAATTAATTAATTTGTGAACATTATGATCATAATCCTTTGTTACAGGCATGGCTGAAAATTTTTAGTAAATTGTTACAATGAATTGTCTCATTTAAGGGTATACAAGGAGATGTTTTGAAAATATCCATGAACATAATAATGACATTTGTTTCGTTCTGATGACAATACATTCTTAGGCATTACTTAAATATTTACAAGTCTTGTACGTTCGGGTAAGTCCACACAGCTGATACTGCGCTCCGTAGAAGCACCCCCGAAAACTGTTTTCACCTACTTTTGAATTTAAAAAAAAAATGCATAAAACAAACAAATGACGATGCTTTCGAACGATGTGAACCGAGCGAAAGTATCCAATCAAAAATTCATCGGTACGCTTCTGCATTTCCAATACATTAACGGCCGATCAGACTCGGAAATTTTTATTTCTTTTTGAAGCAACACTGGAAGCACTACTCATGGGCACTAATTACTTCACAGCAAACATCCTCAAGGGACCACAGCTTTTCAGTTAATGAAACAAAAGGGCCACCTTCTAAATGAAGTCACTGAAAAAAATACCTTTTTTCCGTTTGCTACCTTCCAAGGGATTAGAATTTTTTTCCTCTCGTTACTTTTTTTATAGATGTTGCAACTAACTAGCAAAATTTAGCGCTTATAATTTGTTGTGCTTCTGAAATCGTGCTTTTTTGTTTAGTTTCGCTCCATTCCTTACAAAAATTTAATGTTAACCATTCGATCGCTTTTTGGCTGTGGTGTGGGTTGGCTGGGGGGGGGGACGGGAGTGAAGGGGAACTCAGATCTTCAACTATCCCTCGTCCATCCAATCAATTTTCCTCATTCATCTCACGAGCTGCTTTCTCATTCAATCTGACCCAAGTGTTTTCATCCCGTGTTTTAAAAACACCGGCTGTGTCTGCGGACACAAGAGGCTCTTTAGCCACGAGGTTGAATCACTTGACTCAGACATATGGTAACGTAGCTACGAAGGATTTCGATCAGGAATAAATTGTATTATACACATTCATAGCAATATAATCATTGAATTCAGGGTTAGACAACTGGCATTATGCTTTATTGTAAATATTGTAATGCAGTTTTGTTTACGTACTGCATGTAATCAGTGTGAAATTGCAATGCAACCAAAACGCATAGTTTACACTGAACTGCACCTAATTATACATAATGTCTACGATACTGTACTCATTATCCAATTCAGATTTAAGTACTAAATACTAAGATTCTCTTCAAACAATTACAAAACCTACTCAACTGTGTAGTAGTGCGTGGTTTGAAGTTTTTATTGTATGCTCCGTCGCGAGTATTTTTTCAGTGTTTCACATGTGTAGCTTCTTTTCTTTCGCTTAACAGCTTTTTCCCCCGTGGTTTCTTGTATAAAAAAAATAACCAGAGTTCTTTTGTATAATTTTAGTTTCTGTGTACTTGCCAGCCTTTTTTTTTTTTTTTTTTGTGAATACTTAACACTGGGAACATCAATTTGCACCACATCTTGCGAAATTAACGACACTACAACAGTTAACCAGGAAACTTTTTTCTTTCGTTTTAAGTTATTTTTTTTCAAAACTGGGTTCACAGGACTTCGTTTGAAAACATCACACTGGTGTAAATCACTACTTTTTGAGTGGTTTCTTTACTGTGACAATGTGAAAAATGTGGTGTTTCCGAACGGTATGGGAGGGGGGGGGTATCTCCAGAGTTGACCTCCAATGACATCTATCTGACACTGTTTTTTTAAATTATTATTTTGTTTTATTTAATTATTTCTTTTTAAATTGACTTTAATTTTGTTTTGTTTTTCTCCGTTTTTATTTAAATTATGATCCTAAATTTTGTTTT
Organism: Corythucha ciliata; assembly: GCA_038030265.1. Taxonomy (NCBI): domain Eukaryota; kingdom Metazoa; phylum Arthropoda; class Insecta; order Hemiptera; family Tingidae; genus Corythucha; species Corythucha ciliata. The sequence continues at coordinate 21,521,156 of CM075940.1, forward strand.
TATCAGAGTGAGGAGGTCGGTGGCAAAACGCTCTCAATGTTGGAAACTCAAGGCGGTAAGCCATCAGTTTTTTGGTTCAGAATGGTGGCCAGTGGGTGTGCTTTTGGAATAACAAGAACAACTTTATTTATTATCTCATTTATTTTAATGCTCTTTTTTTTCTTTGTCTGACTAACGCAAAGAATTCTTCTTCTGTTTTCTTTTCTTAACCCGCTTGTGCCACTAAGGTTCAACTCTCTCATTTTTCTGTATGACTTTCCGAGTTTGGGTTGGTTGGGCGGGGAACATCGTTACAATAAGGACGAAATTGTGCTACATGTATCCGTGCAAATAACTGCTCCCTGAGCAAGTAGTTATTTGTACACGCATGCATTTTTACTGTTCATGGGTGGAAAGTTTATGGCTTGTATATTGTGTTATAGAGCCACGAGGTTGGAATGAGATCACTTGTCATGTTGGATGAACAAGGGGGTAAGACCACGACTCCTTTTTTTCTCCTTTACATTTTCCTTTTTTGCAAAACAAGCTGTGTTTAAATGGTGTTTTCAAAACTTGGATTACAGCGTAATCCTCACAGCCATAATACAGTAAATATTCAAGACAATTATGTTTGTTCAGTTTCATATAAGCGTATAAAAAAAAAGAAAATGTCGATTTCAAGTAAGGGTTTCTTGAATGCATCAATGTGTTTTTTAAATGGTGTTGGCGTTGTGTAATTCATAACATCTCCAAAAAATTGTAGTTCCTTCCAATTTACAATACCTTTGTGCCAATTTAGTAAGGTGCTTACTACTTATCTTCATTTTTAAGGGTGGCTTTTGCATGCTTGGCCCTTTTAACTGTTGTCAGTGTTTTTCGTTTTCTTCTTATTCGTAGTGAAATACTGCGATCATAATTACGAATTGACATAAGGTATTGTGTGGTTAATTCTAATATGGATTTATTACTAGAAATTAACAGCCTTGGTCTGATTTCTCGTAGATTCAACTTTGATTTATTTTTAAAACGATTATTTGGTCATGCGAATTAATTATTTGTTGTTTTATTTTTTAATAAACTAATTCAGAGCAACTGGACCGTATTGAAGAAGGAATGGATCAAATAAATGCTGACATGCGTGAAGCTGAGAAAAATTTGACTGGAATGGAAAAGTGCTGTGGGTTGTGCGTGCTACCGTGTAACAAGTGAGTGTTTTTTGAAATTCATTTTTTATGCGTTGTCTTTCCGACTAATTCAATTGTTAAAAGGGGAGCGTCTTTCAAAGAAGATGAGGGCACCTGGAGGGGCAACGACGATGGAAAAGTTGTTAACAATCAGCCGCAAAGAGTGATGGACGATCGAAATGGCTTGGGCCCTCAAGGAGGATACATTGCCAAGTATAACAGAATGAGGGGAGGGGGAGAGAAGTGATGGAATGACTAAAATTGCGGTTTTTTTTCTCCGCGGCAGAATAACGAATGACGCCCGAGAGAATGAAATGGAAGAAAACATGTCTCATGTCAACACCATGATTGGTAATTTAAGAAACATGGCAATAGACATGGGATCCGAGTTGGAAAATCAAAACAGGCAAATAGACAGGATCAATCGCAAGGTAAAAACTGTTTGGAAGGCTCAACTAGGGGGCGCCCTTACTATTTTTATTCAACTTCTCCACAGGGAGAATCAAACGAAACGAGGATAGCAGTGGCCAACCAGCGAGCTCACGACCTTCTCAAATAAATCCTTTGAATTTATTCAATTTTTTTTGTTTACTATTCCAGAGCAATTACCGGAAAAATTTTATTTCCTTGTGTTTTCCTACTTTCTGTATCAGTTTTGAATTCTTCTATTTGTACGGGTTGATCAGGTCATGGGTCCCGTAGTATCGATCATTAAGGCTCGAGGGAGCGTGCAGTAAACAAAATTACTTAATCAGAGTTAATCATTACGCCTATTTCCATAATAAAATACTAGAGAACTGTACGTATTTGTATTAGTTGTTCAATATTTATACCAATGATTGAAGTCACCCGCACGAGTTGATTTTCTTTCGGTAAAGTTAGGCCTCAGGGACCTTTCCTACAGTTGGTGTGCGTACAATAAGACACGGATTAGGTTCATTCAAAAAAGCAGAATAGGCCTTGACGGCGGGGCTTCTTTGTCCAGAATAATTATTGTTTTTAAGTTTTTGAATTTTACGAATTTAGTGCCTCGAGGAACATAGAATTGATTAAGCAATAATTTCTCAAAAAATTATTTTCTGAAGCCTCCTGCAGTTGCCTTTCAACATGTGCTTAGTGAACTTATAAGTGTTATCTCTTAATTTTCAAGCGATATTCACGTTAAAGCTATAACTGTTAAGTCTCTTGTTGCACTTCCCCTCTTCATTACCAAGCCTTAGTCGTATCGGAGACTTTAATTAATTTCAGCATTTAAAGCTTTCTTTCGCCATGAGTGGTTGTCTGGGAACTGTAGGACCAGTACACTATTTATTACTATTCGTTTTTCCTAAGAAAAATAGTTATTATTGTTGTTATTATTTCTTCTAAATTTAGTCTCGTTGAATTTATTTAGTTCATGTAAAAAAAATTGTGATGTAAACATAACGTATAAGCAAAGAACTGCAACTTGTGATTTAAGAGGTTTCGGCTTCTCTACCAATCGTGTTGAATGTGTTAAAAGGTGTTAAAATTTTGATTTTCAAAGAAATCAGCGCATCAATCGCCTTAGCTATTGTGTTTCGATCAAAATAAAAAATAAAAACGTTTTACTAAGCCAAGTTGACCAAATCCCCAGTTTTTAAGTGTACAAAAATTCAACGTTTCTTTGTTAGGTTCGTAAGCACGAGAAGGTGATACGTGAAACGATGACTGCGGCCTCTTGTTTTGTGATTAATTGGTCTCTAGATTAAATCTGTGCACCTCGTCCCTCGAATTAGATCATTTTTGTTGGAAAATAATCTTTTTAAAAGGATAAATAAAGTTTATATACGTTTTTCTTATAAACAAAAAATGTAGGTAGCGTTGGTGTACATTGATAATTTAGATTTTAGTGTAATTATAATAAAGAAATTTATCGTATTTCAGCTGCTATTCATAACAATATTTGCCAACAACCAATCCGTAGGTTTATTTTAAAGTTCGATTTCAGGTGCTTTAGTCGACAACATTAAACTATCAGCATATTAAGGGCTTTTTTTAGTTTGCATCAAGTGTTTTAATACGCTGATAGTTTCCTATTACTCGAGCATAACCAAAGTGATTTCAAGCTTTTGTTTTTTTTCAATGAGTGGCAGAACCTTTTGTGATTCTTATTTTATGCTCGTGTACGTACCTTCACCAAACATGTCAAAGAATTTCGTAAGTTCTTCCAGAATGCTTTAAAAAAATTTGTATCGTTAAAATTAGATTTTAGCAGTTTGTCCTAAACGTGAGTATCAAGGGACGAAATGAGAGGACTTTTATACGGAGTTACTAACCGCATCCTAATAAATTTTACGCATAGCATCATATTTACCTTTTCGTAATAGACATTTCACTCCTGTTATCGCTAATCGTATCGTACGCTCACTAGGTTTCACGTTTAAATAATTTTACTAAGCATCTTAAATTTGTCACACGTCAAGATCTGATGTTGAGTATTTTTATATTTATTTATTTATTTATTTATTATTACCCTGTTACTAACGTATCAAAAATAAAAAATTATTCATTTTGAAGATTTTTAGCTTTCGAGCACTAAGTACTACTTGTAAATTTTTCATAAAACGAAGTCGAATTAGTTATTTTTCGTCCTATGTTAAATTTATTCAGAAAGGAAATAAATTATATCTTATATTTTAAAGATTATTTTCAGTTTAATCCCTAGTGAATGACACGTCGTCGCAGTAGCCGGCCCCTTGGAGGCATTGGTGGCGCGGAAGTTGGTTCAATGGGTCAATGGACGTCACAAAAAAAAAGAGCGTCCGTGACCGGGTTGGAAGAATGAGGGTAGTTGCTGGTTATTCTGCAGGGAGAGGTGCACAAGTTTCCCACGGGAAAGCGACAGCCCCGAAATCAGAGAAATAGCCCCGAGGCCGGCGGCGGCCCTCGCTGGCTTGCTGTAGGTCTTGAGAGTATAGAAAATCGGGCGGAAAAAAACGCCCAATTTTACCCCCTTCAAGGGTCACTGACGCAGTGATGACGCCAGAATCGGCTGCATACTGCACTTGACCACTTCATAAACCGAGTCTAGCTCAAATCAAAAAACTTTGGAAAAAATCCCAAAAACGACCGCACTGGGCGTTTTTATGCAAAAATAATCTTAATTTAAAATTATGAGAAACTGTGATTCTTTGGTTTTGACAACACGGGGAATTTGGAAATCAAAACGAATTTTCGGTCACAGGGGTTCTCCCTGTGATTCCGGCGTAGTTGGGTGCTTGGCTCGTTTTCAGGGGGCCGAATGTATTTTCTCGCGGGCGGCGGCCATACAGTCGAAAGCCAGCCTTTGCTAATAATGCAATTATATCCGATAATTTAATGAATTCATTGACTTGGGAACTTGAGGAATCCTCTCAATACCGAACTGTATTTTGTACACTTCCTTTTGATTGACATTATTCCGTCCGCCGGATGCCGGAACATCAGAAATTATTTACTGGTGGGGAGGGGGGGCCGTTTATCAACGCCGAATAGAGTCTGTATTTTATTTTGACACTTATTATGATCAATATCGAGACGCCTAACACGACCACGCGATACTAAAAGCCCACACAACACCACTGTACGGCCGGACGAACATCCTTCACTGGAGAGTTGACTGGACCAGTAGACTGCGATTTCGGTCGTTTCGTTCAATAATGAAGACCCGCGTTCCCATAAGGCATAGGAAGATGGCAAATTAAGCCACTAAATCTGGGAATGGGGGGTGTTCGAGCAACTATGTCCAATTTTCAAGTTTGTGATTTTATAGCAACCCGTTTATTTTTTCTTTCTTTCTTTGGCTTGAACAGGTGCAGACCCAGCACATGTTCCCCCTCGCCACCACACAAAAACACACTTAAAGGCTTCTTCGAGTTGCAGGCGGGCAAAAAAGCTGTTTTCAAATAGGCAATAAACTGTAATTGGTTATTATTTCAATGAACCAACCCCGCGAAATTGAATTTTTAAATGAGCCAACCCCTCGAAATTGGTCGTAAATAAGCCAACCCCGCGAAACTTTGTTTTCTCAGTGATCCAGCCCGACGAAATTGGTTTTGAATCACTGAATCCGCGAAACTTTTATTTTTTTGACAAAGCGGGACCCACCAAAAGGGCTATTCGAGAGTTGACCAAACCCACGAAATTGTCATTTTAGGCGAACCAATCCCGCGAAATGGGTTTTGAATGGGCTAAACCTGTAAAACTATGTTTTACTGTTTGAAAACTATGTTTTTTTAATGAGCTAGACCAGCAAAATTGCTCATTAAAATTAGCCAACACTCTGAAAATTTTGATTTTAAAGGTGTGAAATCCGTGAAGATAGGTTTCTGACGTCACAGTACACGAAATTTGGTTTTTTCAAAGAGCCAAACCCACGAACTGTTTCTATTGAAAGACCCAAAGGCAAAATTGGTTCTTGAAATTACTCAGAACCACGAAATTGGGTTCTGTGAGGGTGAAATCCACGGCAGCTTTTACAAAATGGCCCTGAAAATTTGAGTTGGTTGGAGTGTGGGAAGGGGTTTCATCTGTATCCGCACTGAGAATTATCGTCTCAAAACTGGCCACTATGGGTTAATTGGCACCATAACCCACTGTTAAACCTCTCAATCTGAGTCACTCCGCAAAAAAACCTACCAACCTACCGGTTGCAGGTAACTATCCAACCGAATGAACCCATTCGGCATTTTGGGGTAGAAAAAGTTGATATTTCGTGGTTAGGAGGGGTGCACGGAAGTGGAAGTACTATGAAGTGTCCCACGAGGCTTTTGAGTCGATCCCAAAATATTCTCTAGAATTTACATCTCAACTGAATTCTATTGGTAAAAGGCAGTCGCTAAGCAAGCGAGCCAGCTGGGTTTTCTAGGAAGTTATTTATAAACAAGAAATTTATGATAATTTTATCTACACCAATATGGCCGTGATTTCACCTGGTAGTAAAGGTCCTCTACCTTACACTAGTCTAGTCAACGAATGATTCTAGAAGGAATGAGCGAAAGCAGAAATTTTGACTCCGGAACCATGTTTGGACTGGTTAGGAGGTAAACAAACTAAAAGTCCCCATCCCTGGGAGGTGAGCCCGAGTGGGGGGAGCGCAAAGAAGGTACCATTTTTCGGATTTTCACTGATATCCCGAAAGCAGAGCATCGTAGGCAAAACGTTTGTGATAACCAATTAAAGCTGACATAAATATCAGAAACTTTTGTCATATACATGTTTCACTAATTCCTAACCGTTCTCGAAATACATGCCCCGCAAAAGTAAAATGTCCGAAAAAAACATTTTTATTCCACGTTTTCCGTTGAACATTCTTTTATATCGTCTAAACCGTTTATTCTAGGAGAAAGCCCTCAGGAAGGAAGTTTTAGAGGATGTAATTATCTTTGGAAATTGTATATACATAAACAAATTTATACTGAACAGGTCAAAAGTTATACGAGTTTTAAAAATATTGGCCAATTTTAACTTTTTTGGTTGAACTGTTTCCAATCCATTATTTTCAATAGACATTTCTCTCCTGAAGCCTTCAACTGTAGACAATCAACATGTACAGTGTAGTTTCATGTACCGCCCCCACCTCATACACGTAATGTACATTCCTGTTAAACTTCTCTGCATTTTATCAGTTCATTTCAAGGGGTAATGAGCCGTGGGAAAGTTGTTTGGTGGAGGGGGGACTCCAATGACGAGGGAGGGCTTGCGTAGTCGAACAGTGGGCGAACGCCGCACGTGGATTACGTACTAAAACTGTCTAGTAAAAGTCCGATGATCTTTTACTATATGTATTCCAGGAATTTTGCCATTCTTGTATTTCTAGTGGTATAAGGAGGGTTAGGTCTCGACAATGTCTGTTTAAGCGTTGCGTTGGGTTTAAAAGATTTTGTAATCAAAATACCATAAATTCTGATTGGAGTTTAAGCTCCTAAGCTTAGCTTGGAGAACAGAACTTCAAGCCCATGTGTTCGGCCCGGGCCTGTAAGTCCGAATTTCATGAATCATTTGAACTTTAATGAACGTCGCTGGTGAACGCTAGGACCAGCCGTCGGTCTTTCACCGTATCATACGTATATTTATGTTCTGCTCTCGCTGAACGAAAATTTAGTAGGTATATGAAAAGTCTGAACGCATATCAGATTAACTCAAATAATAAACCACTCCATTTATGAGGGGAGGAAGATTTAAACCCGTTGTTCGCCCAGGTCACAAGTCTCTTGAGGCGATGGCTTTAAAACTGTATCCGTGTCATCATCATCTCCCTTTTCCTGATCGTCGTCAAGTGGCTCCTATTGACGCACAACTCCCGTAGCAGCTTCGCAGATGTTGAAGCATGACATCGATGCCTTTCTTCATCCAAATTTTTCACTGCTGCGGTCAGTAATATACCGACGGAATAATATAACATTTAGGGTATAGTATACCGGTGCAGGGGAGCTGGTTACTTGGTTTGAATGGGAACCAGGTGGTTGTTGCTGTTCTGATCCTATCCCCAGTTTTAGGGCTCAAAGCATTACCAAACGAAATTTGAGGCCGGAAACCCGGAAACTGTGCTCCTGGGTGACTCCCTCGGTTAGTGGAAGGGATGTGAAATGCCAGGTTTTATGATCGACGCATTAGGAAGCATTAGAGACGATGGGTGTTGAGGGAGGTATATCCATATTGTTTGCACCGTACCAGCTTAAAAAGCACCTGTTTCCCATATTCCTGAGCTGGTAAAGCAGTGTGTATGCACACTCCAGGTGTTTTCCTTTCCATACCTGTCTCTCAACTTGCCTATTGAGAAAATGTACCATTCTTGAAGTTTCACAACAGTTCAACCAAAAAAGTTGAAATTGGCTAACATTTTTAAAACTCGTATAACTTTTGACCTGTTCAATATAAATTTGTTCATGTATTTACAATTTCCAAAGATAATTAAATCCTCTAAAACTTCCTTCCTGAGGGCTTTCTCCTAGGATAAACGGTTTAGACGATATAAAAGAATGTTCAACGGAAAACGTGGTACAAAAATTTTTTTTCGGACATTTTTACTTTTGCGGGGCATGTATTTTGAGAACGGTTAGAAATTAGTGAAACATGTATATTACAAAAGTTTCTGATATTTATGTCAGCTTTAATTGGTTATCACAAACGTTTTGCCTACGATGCTCTGCTTTATATCAGTGAAAATCCGAAAATTGGTATCTTCTTTGCATTCTTTGCGCTCCCCCCACTCGGGCTCACCTCCCAGGGATGGGGACTTTTAGTATGTTTACCTCCTAACTAGTCCAAACATGGTTCCGGAGTCAAACTTTCTGCTTTCGCTTATTCCTCTAGACCACCTTTTTCAACACTCGTTTACTGGACTACACATAAACTACTCGTTGCCCCATAGCAATTAATTGACAGCCGTAAATACGCTGTTCTGTTTATCCCTCTAAATTGATAATTACTGGCCAAAACTAGCTATTATAGTAAAAATAAGGATATACTGCACCGGAATCGGAGTTCGGGGGGGGGGGGGGACTTCGACCACCGAACTGAAAAATTCATTCCAAAATAAGTTTTTCTGGAGGGTGGAGGGGACATTTTCCAAAAATATATTTTTGGCCCGGCGATTAATTGCTGCAATAATTGAGTAAAAAATTGACATTTACCCGCACAATGAATGGATTTAATGTGACAAAACTTGGAAATTTAACCGTCCGTCTGTGTTGGCAGGGTCAGAAGCTGGCTACTGCGACTGCCTTCTCTTTAATTCGACCTGGATGAACTGGCTACCCAGGCAAGAAACTAGGAGTTTGGTGACGTATCTCACTAACCAACGCAAAAACAGCCGTTTTATCTCGTAAAATCCTCGCATTAGTCTGGAAACCATTAATTGAAGTATAAAACCAGACAACTTATCCCGGAAAACCTCGGATTTTCGGTCGGATATGTTGTGATTCTAAAATTGGATTTTTTGCTCCCGTCCAGCTCTTATTCTTGATTGGGGAACGATACCCACTCCCCTCACAAACCATTTCCCCCACCATCAGAAAAGCCTGCGTAGGCCCATGGGGGGGGGGCACGAAAGACTCCCCTCGCCACAGTCATTTTGACCTGTCGTAAAAGGTTCCTATAAAATAGCTATATAAACTTGTACAACAAATTTGCCTTCCGAAACTGACAAGGCTTGGGGTAGTTGGTGTTCGTCCCCGTTTCGTCAAGATACGCTTTGACTGTATGTATTCCGCATCCGCATGTGGGATGGGGAAGAGGGCAAATGAGAGAAGCTGTTGACCACGCGGATCGAATCAACTGCCCCTCCTTCAGCACCCAACAACAGCCCACCCATCCGCTCCACTGTTTTTAAAGCGATTTGACCAGCTCCAGAGGGGGTAATTCTGCTGCCCTGCCCCCCACATAGATCAGTTATGATTGAAGGTTCCGACCTATTAGAAAATAGATGAGAGGGACATACTACAGCGGAATCTGACAGTTTGAAAGGAGGGGGGGGGGGACTTTTTCGTCCTATAAACAAAGAAATTTTTATCATTTCGTTCTTGAACAGCTAGCCTATTTCCTTAGTTATGGAACACCCTCTAAACCCCAAATGTAAAATTAGTCTAAAAGAAACGACCTCTCTGCCAAATTCATTGCATGCCAGCCATACCAACGCAAGTTGTGAGTTTCCATTTTTCACCTTTTCAATGTTCATCACTAAAGGTATTCTTCTCAGTGTCCGCCCGCCCCCCACGATTTCAAGACATTCCTTACGCCATTGCTGAATAATAATCTACAGGGTCGCACCGATTTAGGATTTAGGTTGGACGCTAACTACGGTACATAGACGGACCGTGAGAAAAAAGGCCTGCGGGGAAAGCTTGGTGATGAAGCAAGTGATCAGCCTTTCCCAGCCCATCGATGGACTGATACGTGCAAATAAAATCCAAAGTAGAATGCGAAGAACTCACCCGCACTCAATCTGAGGATAATGAGACAATAATTTGAATACACTGACTCTATATTTACACTCACTACTTAAAAGTAAAAATGAGATAACAGCACTCCGGAACAGACGACTTTCTTCCTGACTGTGATTCCCAGTGAACCCCCACCACACCGCATTCAAAAGCGCAATCCGGCGGAGGCTTCCCGAGATTCTTGGAAACTGCAGTCTCATAGTGTCCGTGTGCCGTCTCGCCGTCTGCCACGGGTCTGTTCGTCGCGATCGTGTGTTGGTTTATCGGTTTGAATAAATCTTGCTTAGATTTAAAATGTGTGTTTGGTTTATTGGGAAATACGAACTGAGAACTTGTTTTTTTCAGTGTTTTCAGTAACGGCTCTTTGAATGAGCTTCTTCCAGTTCTCTGACCCGGTGAGTACTTTCGTTGAATTTAATTTCCGTCGATAGTACGTAATTCGGCGCAGACAGTAAATCCAATCGCTTCCCGATATTCTGCGGTTGTTTTCAACTTTTTAGGCGCAGGCTTGTTTTTAATTGGCATTTACTAATTTTTCCTACGTTTCGCTTTGCTTGTCGTTCTCCCAGACAACGGTGGGAAGTTGGGAACATTTTTTTTTTAAATCTACTGACGCTTTCAGCCATCTTTGTTGTGGTGGTGGCGGTGCATCCTTCTGCTTGAGGACTTTAGGTGGGGAATACTACTGGGACGGGATGGCGGGGTGCTCCCTTTAGCCTTCGTTGCTGTTTTTATTTATATTATACCCAGGAAATGTTTTTTGATGAGTGATATTTTCTGTTGATCGTGCAGCCATTTCGGCTCTAGGATGCCGGGAAGGAAAGAAAACCCCTTCCGCTGACGGTTCAAAAAATACGGGTAGAAGGAACAAGGAAAGGGACTTCATCATTACGAGTACACTCCCCGTTCCCACCCTTCAACTTTTCGGCAAAAGTCGGTTCGTCTTCGTCACCTTTTAGCTTTTGTGTGCAGTTCCAGTCTTGCAGTGCAGGCTAAACATCAAGGCTGTCTTCTTTGATTCCAGCCACCCTACTGATCCCTTTAACTTGACTGTTTACCACGCGTGGTGTGGTGCAGCTGTGAGTTTTGTCCTTGAACCTCTTATCTTCTAGGGAGCCTTCCCCTGATTTTCAGTTTCGCCTAGTCGGTATCGTCATGATTTCTCTTGGACAGTCGGACTATTCATTACTGATTTAGCCAGTGGCGGCGTAGCGTATGGTGGGGAGCCCATCACGGGCATCACTTTATTGAGGCTTTTGGTTTTTTGACTTATTATTTCTCAATAATAAGTCTTTGTAATCGTATCGCAAGAAAAATTTTTTGACCCCCCCCCCCTCAAAATTTGTAGTTTTACGTTTCAAAGTGCGTAGAATCCAAATCTGCAAAAAAAAATGTCCGTCCGCCGTCCGGGCCATATCTTGCCCTAGGATTGCTCGAAAAAACTCGTTCTTTCGCACATAGACTCCATTTGGGGTCTAGTTGGTCCTAACATCTGATCAGTTTGATCAAATAACTCCCTGGGGTTTTATGGGCCAAAAGCGGGTCCAAAATGGGGATTTTCAAAGGATTTGGGATCATAGGGGTGTGGGGTGTCGATTTTCATGTAATTTCGAGCCGGATTTGACTACATCGATGAATAATAAACCCACAGTCGAAATAATAAGGCATTGTTCGATAATTCGCAGCGTTTTAAACATTGATTTATGTAAAACGGGACAAAGTTGAAAATATATATTTACCACCCCCTCGTGTCGCACCTTACGTCCAACACACTCCTCGGGGGCAAGAACGAACGGGCGTTATAATTGTCTAATCCTATCACAATTAAAATGACTTTCATATGGATATGACGGGTGTCTTATATACTTATTATTATTGGCTTATTATTTCTCAATAATAAGTCTTTGTAATCGTATCGCAAAAAACAATTTTTTACCCCCCCTCAAAATTTGTAGTTTTACGTTTCAAAGTGCGTAGAATCCAAATCTGCAATAAAAAAAAAAATGTCCGTCCGCCGTCCGGGACATATCTTGCCCTAGGATTGCTCGAAAAAACTCGTTCTTTCGCACATAGACTCCATTTGGGGTCTAGTTGGTCCTAACATCTGATCAGTTTGATCAAATAACCTCCTTGGGTTTTATGGGCCAAAAGCGGGTCCAAAATGGGGACTTTCAAAGGATTTGGGGTCATAGGGGTGTGGGGTGTCGATTTTCATGTAATTTCAAGCCGGATTTGACTACATCCAAGAATAATAAACCCACAGTCGAAATAATAAGGCGTTGTTCGATAATTCGCAGCGTTTTCAAATTGTATTAAACTCCTTCGTGCGTGAGCAGGGACGTCGAGGGAAAATCAGGGCCTCAAATAAACAGACAAAAACCTGAATGCATTCACGCGCGGTACTCATTATCATGGTGATTTTCATGTTATGTATGCAGTATTCTGCGGTGTACTATACGGTTGGTGCAATAATTAAGCTTTTGGATTTGAGAACTGAGATTTTCTAGTTTTCTGTGCAGCGAAGTTTCCAATATCAATATCCAAATCCAATCTAAATCCAGCTTTCTGGCCTAACAGGGTTCGATGCAAAGGGCAAGCCCCATGAACGCGAAATGGCGTTTTCTCAACTTTAGCCGTGAATTAGACATTTTCATGGCCTGTAATTTTCCACACGTAGTTATATCTTCAGAAACGCCGAATTGAGACTTCTTCAACTTTAGCTGCGAATGGTGATACTTCATATTTTAAAGGGAATTTTAGCAGTGATCATGTAGCACCTACTCTAATTTTTGGCTCCGGATGAGCGTTGAGCGCTAAAATTGTCACTATTTGTCAATCGTGAGATGGCACTCTTCCTCCGTTTTGGCCGTGAATTAGTATTGCTTTTTCTCTAGTTTAGGCTTGTAATATAGCAATTTTCCCCCATTGCACCCCACGAATGATCGCCTTTTTTAAATTTTTGCCGCGAATGGACGTCTATTCACCTTCAGCCATGAATTACTCCCATTTTAGTCGTGGATTAGTACTTTTACTGCAACTTAGCATCAAGTTGGCTATTTTCCCACATTTTAGCAGAGAATTGTATCACTATTTTCTCCACGAATCAGAAGTGCGTGGGTCAATACGACTTGTCTTCAAGTTTGATCCCGATCGGTTCAGGGAAACTCGGGAAACCCCGGAAAATCGTACTGAACAGAGATTTTTCTCTACTTACCGGGCACTTCAAATGTTCGAATCGAGCTCAAACTTGGCATACAATTTACGCGTGGGACAATACGACTTGTCTTCAAATTTGATCCCGATCGGTTCGGGAAAACCCGGAAAATCCTGCTGACCAGAGGGTTTTATCTACTAACCGGGCACAACTGGCAGGGGGCAAAACTGTCCTCGAGAACCCTGAAATTCTCCCCAGTGGTAAGTCTCGGATGATTTCTGTTTTAGGCGAGTAGCCCAATCTCGCCCCTGAGCCCGTTTTAGGTTGATTTAAACAGCCTAAATCACTGTTTAGCGCTGTTTCTCCATTTGTACCTGGACGAAGCCTCCATAAATAACCCAAAACGCGATTTACATTAGCCCAATCTGGCCGCTCTGCAACCGACCTCAATCCTTGACTCCAAATCCTCTCCTAGTCTGATGTTTGCCTACCAAGAAAAACAACAGTTAAAAAAAAAAAGTGATGGGGCGGGGGCATAACTAACGCCCGGGGCTTCAAAATACCGCGCGCCACGACTGAGCCGAGATCAATAGCGCCCCCACCATGAATTTCCATTGCATAATATGGCCTATTTGACCATAATTTTTGGTATTATTACGCCGAGGTGGAGCTTCAAGGCCTGACCATGCATTCTGATTTGCAACTAACACGAGCCGACTGAGCCCCGCCCATGGTGAGTGTTGGTTTGAGGGGTGGGGGGCAAACTGCTTATGTTTCTAAAGGCAAATTTGTCGACTGTAAAGCCAAATAGCCAGTTTTCTGGGTCTGGGATACATCATATTGCAGTTTTCTTGTGGGGCTGTGGGCTGTTTCAGACGTGGATCCAGCGTCGCTTTATTTGGGGGGGGGGGCTTACACCCCTTCGTACCCACTGTAATTGTCCGGATTCCAGGAAGCAATAGTCATAGTTAACCCGTGAAATTCAGATTTTCAGTTCTCAGATGGCTTCGCGTTTTCACAGATTTCAACAAGGGTATCAAATAATAAACCTTGCCTGCTCAAATGGGTGAATGCATGAGGTGCTCATGCAAATATGAGAGGAGGGGGAGACTGAACCATCTGACAGATGGAATTTCCTCGTCTTAAATATCTCACACGAATAGAATTTATATTCAGTATAATTTAACGAAAACACATAAAAAAGAGATGCTAGAGAAGCAAGCAATGATGCGAACGGCGCAGTTCCACAATATTTCGTTTTCCTATCGCATTTTTTCGCTTCTTCACCTGATTAGGTAACATTCATGTACAGACTAGGTTGACCTTTTTACAAATTAGAAATAATTTCAAATGATTTTTTGATTCAAAGTTGGAGCATAACAATAGGTTCCATTTCGGTGCAGAATGTGTCTACAAGGAGGCAGTTATTAGGCTCTTAAGCCTATAAATGCCTGTGACGTCTTATCTTAAAAAATAAATAAATATATTATTAAATATTTGGCACTATTGAGATAAATAATACTTTATAGTACTTAACGAGTCGAAATGCGACCAATAAATAAATACTAAACCTACGTAAATAAATATTTGCCCCTTTCACACCCGTGGCATTATTAACAGAAACTACAGTATTGTAGCATTTATTTCAGGAATGTATTCAACAAAGTCAATACATCAACTTGAAATAAATACTGGTACTGTCAATATATTTACGATTTTCAATTCGCGAAAAGTTTACTGTTATTCACAATTTTTCAAGTGGTGGATGTGTTTGAGAAATGAGCCCTAGGAAACCCAGTTGAATATACCATAAACCGATCCCTTCTTTTTTTACATCTTTTAAAGTTCCACTAAAACGTGGTAAAATATTTTTTATACACGTTAAAGCTATTGAAATTGAATACAGTGAAATTATGTATTCATTAATCCGATTCGCTCTCTCACAATATCCCAGTTGCAGTCCATTTTTTTAAATTATTATTTTACATCACTAGATTTTCCAGGACTTGTTTAGAAAAGGTCAGGTTTGAGTCACCATCGACATCAGCTCCTTCTTTTTCTTCCCCGAGTTCCTCGTCATGTCTGAAACAAACGATAAAATTGACACTACCCTGCCTGATGACCTCAATTTGATTTCTCACTCACAAATATTTTTTTGAGGCCTCCTCGAAAATTGATTTGGGGCATTCCTTGTAGTAGGAAAAACACTCGCCGTTTTCAACACCTTGTTTCTCTGCTGCGACGTAGTCTGAAAGGACTTCGGCGAAGGGTGACTTGCTTGCGCTAAAGGAGAAATGTGTGTTGGGGGGGGGGGGGTAAATTCTGATCTAGTATTCAAAATGAATTTATCGCCCATTATTTATTTCAAAGTTCGTTTTTTTTTTCAAAAAAATTATATCGACCTCAACGGGTAAATTTGTTGTCGTTATTTATTTCCATCACTAAATAATATTGCAATGTTTCGCCGATCTCTTACCAGACGTTTTACGACATTAGTTAAAGTCATTTATATAATAAAAAATATTTTCATTCTGGGATTACCACACCATTCGAATGAGTAGATGATAAATGAACGAAGACGAAGAATAGACGAGTTTCATTCGAATGGCGTATGGTATCCCAGAATGAAAGGATTTTCATTATATTAATTACTTCTGACTAATGTAAAAAGTCTAATGAGGTCGGCAGACAGATTGACGAAACTTCACAATATCATAATGAAACAAATAAATAACGA
Organism: Corythucha ciliata; assembly: GCA_038030265.1. Lineage (NCBI taxonomy): Eukaryota > Metazoa > Arthropoda > Insecta > Hemiptera > Tingidae > Corythucha > Corythucha ciliata. Next base: position 21,537,152 of record CM075940.1, read on the forward strand.
CAAACAATTTACCCGTGAGGTCGATATAATGTTTTTAAAAAAAAACGAACTTTAAATTCTGATCGTTGGCGTGATTTTTTTTTTTACCTCAGGAAAAGTTTGATGACTTCCCCGAAAAAGCCAAAATTTTTAAGAGAATGTCCGTGGACTTCGCAGATTGCACGAAGCAAGCAGGCTTTACCGTCCAGTCCAAAATTACTGAGAAAATCCTCTATAACGACGTATAAAATGGCTCTAAAAATGGGAGGGGGAGAGGTGAAAAATTAATTCTGATATGATTTCGCTACCCTAAACTGAAGGATTCTACCTCTCTCCGCCATGAAAAATACTTTGAACTTGATGCATCGTTTCCCGTGTCGCCCGCCTGTTGTTCATGTAGGAAGCGACGTAGTCCGCTACCATGGCTCCGGCGCTTCTACCCAAGTTCCTCGCGAGAATGGGTGGAAGGGCTCCGTAGGGATTTTGATTGTCTGTCAATCCTAGCGTGTCAAAGTTGACTGAAAAAAAAAGTGGTGGGAAGGTATAAGTGGTGGGGTTTGAGTTACGACTTTTTTGTTTGGATTTTACTTGTGAATGGCAAACTGATGGTCATATTCGATAAAAACCCTTCAGGAGGATATCTGACAAATCTGCAACAACAAATAAAGCGTGAATGGACCGTTTTTTTTTTTTTTTTGTTAAATGAAATTGATTAATTTTGTGTAGTATACGGCATTGATATCGTTGGCGTAATGGTAAGAAGCGTTCCCGGTGGTAGTGCGAGACGTCCATCGTTCGTTATCCACAATATCCTTTTCTGACGATGATTTTTTTTCTCTTCGCCAGAACAACCGCAACTGAGCAGCGCGAATACAAGCAGCCACCTTGCCATGCCTGTACAAACAAAGAAATATTCTATTGTAAGCTTGTCTTTAGCCGTTGCTCTAATGTCACCGACACTTTTCTGGAAGGGGGGTGGGAGTGTGTTTGCCTTATTCGGCCAATATTTGAATGTGGAAATCTTATGGATGATTGAGTGTTTTTAAAATTGTTTTTGACTCAGCGAAAAAATTGCCACCAGAGGTACTCCCCCTGTCTTCCGCGCCACCCTCGTCCAAATCATAAGCGTTCGTATTCCTTTTCTCTTTGCTTTTGGTTAGTATTTTACGCCAACGCCAGCCAATGATATATGTAGAGCTCATAGTGTAAATTAAATTTCGATTTCTTCCTTCGACTTCATTCATAAGATGGATAACCAAGGTTTAATGAAATTTGGGCTGGGCTGGTAGCGGCAGCCCGAGCGCAACTTCATTATAATGATGACGAAGTCAATTTTTTTATGAGTAATGTAATATCACGATTTACAGATCATTGAACAAGCAAGATATTTCTCGTAATTATTTGTCGAACAAAAACTCTCAAACTGAACAATCAAAAACAATCTGTTAATTTGAAATATATTTGTAGTGGACTCCGTTCCACTACATTTCTCTCTTTCCTCTTTTAGCATCTGCTCTCCTCATGCTCTTCGGATTTGGTCGGCATGTTTCCTCTCTTCTTTTCCGTTGATCAGTACTCTGTACGACCATCGCCCGGTTCTTCTGATTATCTTCCCTTCTGAATATCCGCGGCCCTCTGGTGTCTTCAGTACCCATACTTTTTCCTCCTCCTTGAACTCTCGAATTCGGCTTCTGTCATTATGTCGAATTTCTTGTCTAATGAGGGATTTATCTATTCTATTGAAACAGTCCGGCTTGAGAAGGTCCATTTTCGTACGTAATCGACGTCCTATTAACATTCCTGCTGGAGATTTCCCGGTCGTAGCTTGAGGAGTATTCCGGTAGCTCACAAGAAAATCTTGTAATCGTCTTTGCCAGTGACCCAAATTCTTTGAACTCTTCATTCGAGGTTTAAAAGTGCGAACCGCTCGTTCAACGAGACCGTTACTGCGTGGATGATATGGCGTCACCTTTATGTGCAAACTATTAGTCTCCTCGCAGTATGACTTGAATTCTGCTGAGGAAAATTGTGGGCCATTATCAGTTACCAGACGCTTTGGCAGACCGTAACGTGCAAAAACTTCTCGGAGAACATTGATCGTAGCGTAACTCGTTGTTGAATTCATCCTAATTACCTCCATCCATTTTGTATAGGCGTCGACAATGAGCATCCATGTAGCTCCTTCGAACGGTCCAGCGAAATCCACGTGTAGCCTGCTCCATGGATCCCCAGGAATATTCCAAGAATGCAAAGGAACTTCCGGTTCTTTAGCTTTGTTGGTTTGGCAAGGCACGCATTCTCTGACATATAATGGTCAATATCCCGATCTATGCCTGACCGCCATGCGTATGTCTGTGCCAACGATCTCATGGCTGTGGAAATGACTTTTAAATTTTGCTGGAACAACAATTCTTCCTCTCCAAATTAGAATTCCTTCCTCTGTAGTCAGTTCGTCTTTTTTTCGAAAAATGTGTAAACTTCTTGAGAATTCTGTTTCATATCGGGCCAACCGTTTAAAATGTAATACAAGACTTTCGACAACTGTTGATCTTTAGCTGTGGTGTCCCGTAAAGATTTTTTTGTTACCGGTATTTCTTCCAACCGGAGCTGTAATAATTTATCCGTATCTGGAGTAATGTCTTCACCCTGGGACCTTCCTCCTGGGAGAGGATGGGACAGGAAGACGAGAAAGTGTGTCAGCAACTCCGTTTTCGTGACCTGCTATGTGTACGATAGTGTACGAATATGAACTTAGTGTCACAGTCCACCGTGCAAGCCTGTTTGCTGCCATCTTGGGTATTTCCTTATCTTCACTTAGTATTCTGAGCAGTGGCCGATGATCAGTTCGAAGTATGAAATGTTTCCCATTCAGATACTGGTGAAACCGAGTGACTGCAAATATTAATCCCAACGCTTCTCTGTCGATGGAATAGTATTTCGATTCGGCCTGGTTCAAAGTTCTTGATGCATACGAAACTGATCCAAATTTCGCCCTCCGACTACAATGTCATCCAAAAACCACCCAGTTTGATTTACACCGTTCAAGATTTCATCCATCTTTTTTTTTAAATAAAGATGGGGCAAATTTTACTCCGAACGGGAGACGACGGTACCGAAAATAACCTTTGTGCTTCGCTATCACAAAAAATTTCCGCGACGATTCATGCACCTCTAGCTGCAGGTATGCGTCTTTTAGGTCAATCACGGAAAAGCAAGAGGAACCACTCAATTTCGCAGCTATTTCTTCAAAACGGGGCATGGGGTGATATTCCATGTCAATGGCTGGATTTACCGTTCTCTTGAAATCAGCACACAACCGTATTCACCCGTCTTGTTTGACTGCTACGACGACTGGAGATGCCCACTCGATCGGCTCTTGCGTTGCGTCAACCGATTCCAATACGCCTTGTTGTAATAGTCGGTCGATTTCCTCTTCTACCCTCGATTTGAGAGCAAACGGTACGACTCTTCGTTTGCAGACCACTGCATGAATCCCTTCTTTAGCATGTACTACGACTTTCTTGCCTTTTATCGTTCCTAATTTGTCATCAAACAGGTTCGTGTACTGGGACATCAATCTGTCCAATTTTTTTTTAAATCCTCCGAGGGTATTTCCAAGTTACAAATGCGCGCTCCTTGTGGCATGGGCAGCTGGAAAGCTTGACACCAATTGAACCCGAATAAAGGTACTTCCTTTTTTTCTAATGACTCGCACCGGAAGAGCTTTCTTCTTTTGAAAAGCGTAGACAGTTACCCTGGCAACTCCAACAGCTTCTATGGGCACGTTAGTGTATGCAACTAACGTGCGCTGTGAAGTTTTCAAGGGGGGAGATCATATTTATTTGTCAAACTTTTTCGGAAATAACCGTTTCGGACGCACCGGGATCGTACAGCATTTCAAGATGCACTCCATTCAACTTGACGTCGAGCATTGTTTAGACCCCGAATGAATTACACATACACTGCACGACGACTCGCTGCTCGTTTCATGCCTTGAGTTAACGCCACTCGAACCTCTCTTAGTGCGAACCTCATTCACAATTGTGGCCCGACCCCCTGACACGCACACCCGAGCGAAATGACCCTTTTTATTGCAAACCATGCCTTCTTTACCAGCAGGGGGACATATCTGGTTTTCCTTGTGTCGCTTGAACCCACACCTGAAGCAATCAACCTCTCGCTTTAAACGAAATTTAATTTTACTTTTTTCTGAGGGCTGTGAATTTTTTGATCTCAACTCATTTACTCCAGTACTACCAATCCCAATATCGGCGGACCCTTTAGAAAGGCTTTTTAATTTGTCATGTTGTTCGGACACTTGTTTCAAAAGTAGTACATTTTTTTCCACCTCTGCTAATATTGTTACATTTGATGGGAAAAGTCGAATTATGTCTTGTTGCCAGACGTCGTTATTCACACCTATTACAAGTTGGTCACGCAGATGTTCCTCGAGCATTTACCAAATTCGCACACACTAGGTATAGCCCTCAGTTCTTTAATGAAATGTTTCATACTCTCTCCGTCGTGTCGAAATCTTAAGGCGAATTTTCGACGGTTCGCCAAAATTAAAACGTTACTTGAGAAATATTCCGTCAACTGACGTTTAAGCCCTTGTCTCGCTTGAGTCTTCGATCTGTCTTCTTCGAGGCATCCTCGTTCGCCAAATGTAATATCACGATTTACAGATCATTGAACAAGCAAGATATTTCTCGTGTTTATTTGTCAAACAAAAACTCTCAAACTGAACAATAAAAAACAATCTGTTATTTTGAAATATATTTGTAGTGGACTTCGTTCCACTACAAGTATTAAAAAATTAATAAGACGGTCCGGGCTTTCAGAGAAAGGTATGAGCTTTCTTGACTATTAACATTTTTGACTAATCGTCATAACCAAGCAATAGTTTAAGTATTTTATTGATCAAATACAATTATAAGGTTTTCTCTAGTAAATTCAGATCCCGCGTTCTTCTCAACATCCCTCTAAAAGAACAAATCCACGTGTTTGAAATAGGTGGCGATTTTAATAACGGTAGATCCCTTGTTAACCTCTTTAAAAAGATTACCACACCATATAAAACTCCGCCGGCAATCCGGATGTGTCCAGAGATGTGACAAAAAAAATAGCCTAATTCAGTTGCTGCCTCTTGTGTCCCGAATCAGGTAGACTACGATAATCCCTTTATGTCACGGACCGAGAGCGGAACGCCGACGTGATCAACCCCCACCATTCTTTTTATATATATTTTTACTTCTCATTGGTATTGCAAGCCAGGCTTTAAAATACTCAGCAAGCACTTTCTGCTTCATCGCAAGCATAGTAACTAGTTCATTCTAGGGAGCCCTTTTGCATTAATTAACAGCTAAATAAAGACCAACACTATCATCAGGCGTGATTCGAATTGGTCCGAAACTTTCTGATTGATTTAATTAAACTTTTTCCTGTCACATCTTTGTTTTTTAAAATAAACATTAAGGTTAGCGGGTCAACAATCAAATACCACCGTAATACACAAAGTCAAAAATGGAAGCTATTCGAAATCTTTATTTTTTGCGAGAATGTGTTACGCAGCCGAATGAACTTTTAGCGTGCAAAAATTTCATGGCTTCTAGTTTTTCCCAACTTTTCGCACGCGGAAATTCCAGTTTATGGGACATGTCCTACCTTTCATTTATTTCCAGAAAAAAAACGTTTTTTTCCTTCGACCGTGGAAAAATTCTTTCGGTAAAAAAAAGTTACCGACACTTTTCCCTTCATTCAAGGTCGAGAAGTACACGATATACGAGCTTTGACAGCTTGATTACAAAGTGCCGAACAAAAGGGAGAGTCCCTTTGGGAGGAGGAGGGAATTCTAGGAGAGTTCAATATTGAATCTTCAGAGTGGAAAAATCAATAAATAGTCTGAAATATGGAATTCCGTGGTTTGTTTAACCGGCACGCAATTTCCACAATTATGTGGAACTAGGCGAAATTAGACACTTAGCAAATTGCCCTCCCAATTTTTTGCAATTAGAACGTCGCCTTCTAATTTGCCGATATAATCGATCCCATTTCTTCTAATATAATGAACGGGCCTCAATTTCAAGATATTTTAGTTTAGCCCCTCTAATTATGGTACTTCCTCGGTATCTCTTCAATCTCCTTCCATCTGCGCCCTATTTTTTTCGGTGTGCTTTAAATGGGGTAGAAATACGTAATAATTTGCACAGGAATGGCACTAACGGGACCATTAGAGACTTGCATAAAGTGTTCCAACATTCCTAATACTTCGTGTAGAGTTGTTTGACGGCCCCTGGTTGTTTTTTTCCAGGTCAGTCACAGAACCGATACCCTTCAGGAAAAAACTGTAGAGGTAGTCCCCATGAGTCAGCTTCTTCTGTGATGATTTTTGTAAATTCCAAAAGGGCCATTTTTTGTCTACTGAAAATTAAGTTTGCGTGAACCAAAATCAATTCTGTCTAGGCAGGCTGTTACTTCAGTGCCGCGGCTAGGAAAAAAATCAACCTTACCTCCCCCTCGCATCTTTTTATTTTTTTTTAAACACCGTATGCACCGCAGCAAAGTGATTTTTAGGGCCTCGAGCTTCGGCTACGCCTCGTCCGTTCAATTTTTCACTCATTTTTTGCTCAGGTCATGGACACAATGTGCGTAAGAACCATGCATTTTTTAAAAAATAGTTTATTTTCGTGAGGGAGGAGAGATTTGAGGCTCAAGCATCATAAGTATAATTGGGTTGACCTGTCACACGTAAAATACGATTTTATGCGACGCAAGGTGTATAAGGGTGAACAATGAAGTAGCCAAAGAAAGCAGTCGTCTACGCTGGAAGTAGTAATAATGGTGGTAACGACGGTATTTTCAGGTCGACTATATAGGTCCTGAAAACTCACTTTTTTTTTTTTTTTTTTTTTTTTTTTTTTTTTTTTTTTTGTCGATCCGACATTTCTTCATTTTTCTTTCTTTCTCATAGACGTGCCAGGATGTGAAAAATTGCAGAAGTAGTATGCAGGGGAATAAGATCAATCATTAAAAAGGAAGGCAATAAAAAGATTTTCATTAGTGCGTAATAATCAGGGATGCGTCCTAAAAGGATGTACACACATTTACGTTACTCGCACGCTAAAGAAAAGAAATAAAACGCGTGCGCTGGCATTGTGGACCACTGAGAAGTGTTTTCTTTCTCAGACAGTAATGTCACTTTAGCTGTCACTTTATGCAGCCAATCGTGCCTGACAGACTCGATTGTCACGATTACAGTGAATGAGGATTATGAAATTTATTCTGTAACGGGTATTGTCAAAGGCAACCTTCAAATTGACAAGGATCAAAATCACTTCATTCCATTTTGTCGGGCTTTACGAACAAGGGGATTATTATATAGCCGTTTCCGTACGAGCCTGACGCCCACCATTCGGTAGTACCGACGGAGCAAATGACACGGACAGACTTGAGAGACCCACGCAATTTCTGTTGGCCGCAGAGTGATGAAATAGCCCCCCCCCCACACCATACTTCAGACTCCATCCCCCTTATGGGCAAATGCGTTTTTTCTTTAACGGCAAGCATTATGTAAATTGAAATTAATATATGAAAAAAGTTGACTGATAATGTCCGCATAATAGTGCTATTGGTGTTCCGCAGTCTGTTTCCTTTATAGAACAAAGAAGAAAGAACTTCCCTTCCTTTTTCAAAAAACGTATACGTAGTTTCTTTCGGATTTGAGTTGATTTAAGCTTCATATGATAAAGAAAAAAATAGGCGAGGCACTGAAAAACTATCCCGCTTGTTTTCTTCTTCTTGCATGTCCAAGTGAACTTTTAGGGTATCTTCCAATGTCATGCAAATATGAAGCATTAAATGAGGCGGGGTGGTGAGATGACGTGTGAAATTAGTGTAGTTGCTGTGGTGCTAAACAGCATCAATTCATGAAGGGAACGCAGAGGGGAGGGAGCTAAATGGCTAATTGTAAGAAAAATAGCGCTGGACCCTAACAGCTCGTTTTATGGATTCATATAGTTCAATCCCTCCCTCCTCCCGAGACACTAATTCTACTCTCGTGAGACCGGTTACAGGTTCGGCGAAGATCCACATTGTACTTTTGTTTTTAAAATCATCAATTAAGTCATTATGTAAAATTCGTCATAAATTTTATAAAATAGTGGGGAAATAGTCAAATCTTCCTTTCTAACCCCGATTTGTCATAATCTCCCCTCCCGCCATCTCCTACCAACCAACCACATAATTTTGGAATTTCCGGAAGTGCAGGTTTTTTGTTTCATCCGAGGCGAACAGGTTTTTTTCTTTTCTCTCTCTCAACACGGTTCTGGTTTCCGATTTATTTGAACCACGGACATTGGCCCAGTTACACTGACCTGAAGAGGGTGGCGAAGATTTTTAAAAAAGGGACGAGACGCGTTTTTAAGTAGCCATCTCTCGTTTGAAGGGAAGGAGGGGGGGGGCTCGAATCTGCTTTGCTTTAATTGGTCCGCGTCCAACTTTTTTTTCTCGAATTGGTTCGCGGTCAAACTGTTTATTCGTTTTAACGGAATGACTAGTTTAATGATTATTAGGCTACTTTTTGAATAAACTGAGAAGAACTGTAGCCACTTGTGCTATAATTGAATGATGCGCGTAGTACCGAGTGTTACCCGACCCGGAAGGAATTTTCCAGTTTGTTTGGTTTTTTTCTTCCTCACTTGCCTTAGGAGTGGCTGAGACGAGGCTTGACATGCCTAGGAAAGAGATTCAAGCTGTAGTACTAGAACCAAAATGGTTAAAGTCTAAGCGTGAAATTGGGTCACGAAGAATTATAAGCTTGTTCTGAAGAGTCTTGCACTGGGCACGTCCTTTCTTGGAGAGATTTTTGAAAGGACCACGAATAATTTTATTGCACAGTTCGAACAGGTGTGCTGAGAACTGTGCCCTGCCCTTACCATGCAGTCAGGGAGCAAGAAAAAGCAAAATTGTCGTGCAGAATCATTGCTAATCGAAAATTAAGATAGTTAATCGATGAGCTTAATTAAAGTAGAGTTTGAGCGACCCAGATATCCCAATTTCTTAAAATGACTCAATATCCTTTTGTTTACTTGGCGGGGCTGGGGGACTGCCCCCGGTACAACAATTTTTTCTCCGCGGGTTCATTACAACGACAACAGATATGTTGTGAGTGATGATTTTGTTTGATGGACGCCTGTTTCACACTTCACAGAATTTTGGCAGATACCAATTCGTACTTTTTCTCCTCGTAAAATAGCTTTTTCCCCTGAGAAAAGTTTTCAAATTATTCTCTTATTCCCTGAAAAAACTCATAATTTTTCAACTTTTCATGTTCAATTTAATTAGGATGTACCTAGTACGCCGTTAAATATAACTACAGTTATATCATGACACGGTGAACAAGGGGTTGGGTAATGAAGATTTCGCGAATCCCAATCAATGTGAACTGCCGTTTTATCTGCTGGACGTGATCGGTACATTTTTGGTATCTCACGGAATAGCATAAAAAATATAATTGATGAATAAAAAATCAACTCACGGGACTTATTTACCTATCCTTCTAGTTAGCCGGTATGAAATTGATGATCAGTCATAAGTCCATGGCAGCGCGAAACTCCTAGGGCTCAGGCGCCCTGTAACCCAGCAAAAGATGACTGAAGACGAAGATGCTGATTATCGACGATTGTCAAGTTTTGCTTCACGTTCTTCGGGAAAACAGAGAAAAAAAAAAGATTCACGCGCGATTCCCTCCCTGCCAAACACTTGAATGGGATCGACAACGGACTGCAATAGGATCTTCTCCCCCTCTGGGCTTTTTTTTCCTCTTCAGTTGTCCCCCCCCCTTTCCCCCGTCCAATACAACCCCTGTCCCACTCTTCGCCGTGCTACACATTATTAATATTTCATGTGGAATTTTCAATTTATTAAACCGAAAAAAAGCTGCCAGAGTGTGGGTTGGTGAGGAGGAGGAGGAGTAGGAGGAAGTTTAACGTCACGCTCGCAATACCATTCAACCAGTCAGTCGCATCGTCAAAATTGTTACTCTATCACGCTGTTTTGTTGTTGTTGTTGTTGTTGTAAAGTACCCGCTATTTCAGTAGTAACCCCAGGGATTTCCCAGTTTAGACGACAAAAAAAAAAAAAAAAAAAAAAAAACATTTCTGCATAATTCTCCCTTTTTTAAAGGAAACACATTTTTCCGTCACATTCGTTTACTTTTCTCGCTTTATTCCCTTTCAACCGCTTCGAGAAAAACTCCCGTAATGATAACTAGCGAGTCGAGTAGTTTAAGAGCTCGGACATTACATTGTTAAAGAGCTGTGGTCGAGGGTTATTACTCCTTTAACAGAGACACCTTTTCAAGGATAATTTCACGCTTATTAATACACGATTTGTGGCTTCGCCGTTTAAAAAAGGTGTTCCACCTGGTTCGAAATCAATTCTGAGATACTTAGCGTCTAAAACACTATGACGTACGGGATAGGGATGAGGTGGGGGGCGGATTGTTGTGGTTGAGAAGTAATTTTTGGTGACAGGCAGACAGACAGCAGACATTTTTCCTTGAGTTTTACCTTTATCTCTAGCTCATTCCACCGTTGGAGTGGGGGTTGGGGGATGAAAACAAAAATCCCAATGACCCATTTATGTTTAAGACTTTCTTCGTGACAAACTGGGACAATGAAGAAATGGTTCCCATCTTCTATTGATCCGTGATTCTTTTCCGATGAGGACTTGAAAAAAAAAAGAAACACGCGCGTGAAACTTCGATATTAATTTATTCTTTTTATCGAACTTTTTACTATGAATCTCGAGGAAGTACAATGGCTTTCTCACTAATTGTTGCCTTTGATGTGAGATAGCGTGTTTTGATTTCACAGTTAGAAACATTTTTTTCTGGTTCATAATCCGCTAAATTCTTTAAGTTGTTCGCTATGTTTCACATGACATAGTGTGAACATTTATCGGACCTCAAATTGACGTTTAAACTCTATTAAGGGTGAAAACCGGTTATAAATGTCCGCAAAAACTGAGATTTTCGACTAACTGCTTATCTTGGTGTTTTTTGACTCGGGTAATCCAAAAAATGAGATGGTTTTTGTTAAATCCATTAAGTCCTTGAGAGTTCCTCGGTAGTTACCTTTCGAATTGACCATTTTCGCGCCCGTTGAGGGTGCTAAAGTCCTTTTAGGTGCGCTTTGATGACCAGGTATGGCCATGCTTTTCGCAATTATGGACATTGTCTGAGGGACTCTCAAACAGCGTCACAAAATCACAATTGGACGAAACTGCGCGTATCTTTGGGCTTAACGGCACCAGGAATCCGAAAATTGAAACGTACGGATCATTTTTGTTTGCTGATTCTTTGGGAGAAAAGTGGTACTTGAAATCGCTGTGATTTTTGCTGTGGCCTTCCCAATTTAGAAAACTGTTGAGCATGTATGTGACAGCTGGCTTCATGTCCTCCCATCGACGTTTACAATATTTTATTAATTCATAGTATCCCCTCCCTTTCTCTTTCTTTTATTCCTGTAACGTACAGACTTTCGCTTTATAGCTTCTGAATATACGTTCTTTTTGAAACTGACAGTCTATTGTTCTATTGTACGGCCATCGCGACTAATATACAGTAAAATCGCCCTTAAATAAGGTGAAGACTCCCCCCCCCCCCGATCCTTTAGTTTGCTGCCTATCACACCCCTACTTACGTGAGTGATGCTCGGTCGTCGCGGGGAGGGGGAGGTATTAGTTTCTTCGCTAACATTAAAGTTCAGTGTTGTAACCCTCAAATAACCAAAACCAATCACAGGCGACCCCATTTAATGTTTGTTTTGCCCTTGCACAAATCCTTCTCATTATTAAACAGTCCAGCGTGGCACAAGTGTACAGTAAATAGCGTCAGGTTTTAGTGCATTTCATTTTGAAAAGAAGCCATTATTGGTCTCGTCGTGATAGTGGCAAACATGGGTCACGGTTTTTTTTTTTTTTTTTTTTTTTTTTTTTTTTTTTTTTTCAAGTGGGTTAGGACGTATGGACGCCAAGGTGCGAATTTAAATCGTTGCCAAAGAAAGTTCCAAAATAAGGCCCAATTAACTCAATTAACTAGTCCTAGGCCCATTTTTTGTTCTTCTGTATCCTTATAGGTAACTGTCTACATCGGAGCACAACCATTTTTATGAGAATTTCCCTGCACTGCACATTCTAAGTTAGAGAATAGACAAAAATAAAAAGCGAATTCTTTTGGGGAAAAAATCGTTGTTTGTGGACTGACTTTTAACCATTTTCTCAAACGTAGCGTCACGTATGTTCAAAGCACGGCTTCGTCCAAGGTTTTTTTTATAGCTTCCGGCTGTTGCAGCAAAAAAGAAAACAAAAAAAAACGCGAACATTTTTCAGGACAATCTCTACAAAATATGTTGTGGGTTAGATTTGAAGATTATAGAACTCGTATATAGCGTGAATTAGGATTTGCTTGGAATGCAATCTACTAGGCGCCAATCATCAATCAAAAATTCTGAACCTACCCTAATGAATTTTTACCGAGTCTGTCATCTTGTTTACCAAGTTATTGATGATGACTTAGGCTAAATGGTTTTTTTGCGGCTGGCGCGTTTTTTACGCGTGGCCAACATAATTGAACGGCGACACCACTTTTGCTGATGAAAAGAACAGAAACTGTGAAACACTCAAATTCGTTCCAAGAGGGACTCATCACGTAAAATTGAAGTACTCACCGTGGACCAAAAGAAAAGATAAACCTTCGCGAGTTACTGATGCCAATAAGTTCCGAAGGAACGACACTACCCGAATGAGTGGAGACTGTAATTAACAATAGGAGATGAAGCTCGCTATAACAATACCCGTCATAATGTATGCATGCTACCCCCCACTGCCAATTTCAACAATAGTCTTAGTTTAGATCAGTACATTCCCAGAATGCTCATTTCTCTCCCCCTTGTGACATACTCCAGTTTTGTTTTTTGTTTTTTTTTGTTTTTTTTTTACGAAATGTTCACATGACAAATATGCTGGTTTTAAAACTTATGTTTAAGTAATTTGAAGTGGTAGATTGCTCCCGAAATAAGATTGACGTTTACTGTTTGCCCAGAATACAAAGATTTGTAACTCTCACTTAAAATTTTTTCACGCTTTACTAAAGGGTCGGGCGTGTTACTTTCTTAAAAATTAACAGAATTCGCCCGTCTAAGTATCTCCCAGCCCTTTTGACACTCAAGAAAATCTGAACTATGGTTCCTCATGTTTACACAAACTCAAGTGGGTCAATAGCTTAAAAGTAACGACAACTAACCGCCAACCCCTCTCTGCCACCCCCTACTAACGCTTTACTATAATTTTCATTTTAACTCGCGTGTCTTCGCCAACAAGTAACCTGTTTCACTTAATGAATGGGTTAATCTTTTGCCAGATGGGGGCCTAATAACATAGGAAATTCCTCGTCAATACGTACCTGTTTCTCTGGTTTTTTTTTTTTTTTTCGGCAAGCTCCAAATTTTGTGCCGTCTCTCTTCTCTATCCATCAATCGTGAAATAAATAACATGTTGTGAATCAACGAGCATTATCAAGGCCTGACGAAAAGGCTTGGCTGTAGTCGATGATTAAAAAATAATCTCGAAGAGGTCAAACGAGACGTTATGAAAGGCGGAGGCGGGAAGAGGAGGACATATACGTCTTCTAAGTCCTCTACTGGTCAGTGGGGCTTGCCGTTAACCTGACCCCCTCGTTTATTGGAGACAACGGGGGATTGCATCGTTCCTTGCACACGTTCACTTTTTATTATCAAAGTTGAAATACTAGCAGAGTCGTTTAAATTAAAAGAGATTGATGTGGGAGCCGCCCCCATCTCAGAGTTGTCAGATTAGGCTACAAACTGCGTTTTGGGCTATTTATGAAGGCTATTTCGTGACTAAATTCGAGAAACAGTTCTAAAACGCGTTTTGGGTTATTTATATTAGTCAAATACGTGCCGCTATATTAGGCTACTTGCCCAGTACACTCATAATTGTATCTAATTTGTTCAGAGGAGAGCGGGCAATCTATATGATAGCGCATAGTTTTTTCGCCTAGAATTACTGGAGCTGGCTAGTAGTGTCAAATCTAGCGGCAAAATTACAATATTTCTGGCCAAACTGACAGATTATGGGATTAGACAAACAGTAACGAAACGACGTGTCTCAAGCCAGTGGCAAGGGTCGAGTTACCCGTAGCGGAGACCCTTGTGAACTGGGCGCGGCGAACAGTAAATTATCGGGGCAAAGTCGTTGGTTTTTGGAGCGAAAAATTAAAGGGGTTCTCCTCTCGATGCCACCATTTTCGAGTCTTGGTAGGTTTTCAAGGCCATGTGGATTTTCTCCCAAGACGGTGGCAGTGCAATTGACAGCCTCTAAAGACCAAGAAAGAGCCTTGACGCATGCGGACCTCGATAAGCCGCTGTGGAGTCAAGAAAATCGTCCAAAACTAGCCAAAAGGCAAAACGGTCATTTTTACCACTTTGAGGGGCGCCAACTGTATGGTTCGAGGAACTCATAAACCGTGCGAGTAGTTCAGGGGGTTTTCCCTGTGATTCGGGGCTTCACGTATTTTCCGAAGATACCCGAAATGATTACCGCAAACTGCAGTTTTTTTTGTAACGAATTTATAGTTATTTATAGGATTCATCAACTTTTCGGGTGAATGTTAGATTTTTAACTTCAAGAAGCCCTAAACTGGGTGACAATATTCAATTTTTTGAACCAATCAATTCAGTTTCCGTTGGAGAACGCGCGATTTTAGGGGTCAATGTGACACAGCCTCTGGCAACTCTGCGCCTCAGATTGTTTTGAAAAAGTCTGAAAACAATGTTTGGACGTTGTTTGGGTTTATGAGTGGCTACTCATATAAATCCTAAAATACCCCTAAGATACCCAACCCTAAAATATTGGAAAATAGGGAAGAGTAAAGGTTTGTCATCTTATTGATTTGTATTTGTGCCTGAAAAATCAAACAGTTGAAGTGCGCTAGTCATCATTGGAAGCTCTTGATATCTCTCTCGATCGTGGCTCTGTTATATTTCTTCAATACTTTTAGGAGTTCCCCGTAAAGAACTTCCATGACGTTTTTAGCCCACATGAAGTCAAGGTGATTGAAGTCCTCAAATGGAACTTCGTAGGACTCGACGAGAGTCGGTATTTGTTGAGCCAACCGTTGTACCTCCTGTTTCGCCAGTGTTCTCAGATCCACCATTAAACATTTCTAATTGTTTTTAACTTACGGGATAAGTTGCAATGAAATCATTGCGGGAATAGAATAGAGCCACCGGGCACGCTATATTGCTCAACAGATATTCTGGAGGTTCCGACGCATTGTAGAGCTTCATGTTGTCGCTTTCGTAGTCGAATTCGGTGAATTTCCCTCCTGTCCTCCGTTTGAAAAAACATTTAAATAAAATAACTAATACACCCAGAGAAGGTGCTTTAAGGGGGAACTACAGTGATGATTCCTCGACCCCCCACCAATTGCCACTCGTCTACTACTCGGCATACATTTTCTGGCCTTATTTCTGCACCAATCCTGGTTTGTAAGGGCTCGTTTTAATCTTCAGGAAATTCCGCATATGCAGTAGTTTTCCTTTTTTCAAATAAGTCGAAAAAAAAAACGTGAAATTACAAGGTAAAAGTTCTAGGCGAATTTAAAATAACTTCTGGGATGAAATTTAAAAAAAGGAAAACTACTGCATATGCGGAATTTCCTGAAGATTAAAACGAGTCCTTAAAAACCAGGATTGGTGCAGAAACAAGGCGAGAAAATGTATGTTGCCGAGAAGTGGGCGAGGGTTGATTGGAGGGGGTCGAGGAATCACCCGTGCAACTCCCCCTAAAGAGCTACCGTTTCGCGTCCACTGTCCAAAATGCCTCAGATCTTTTATCGAGACGCCGGTTGGGCAATAGTCTGCTACTTCAGCTAATAATTTCTATGGGAAATTGTAACTGTGAACTCGTGGTAAAGTACTAACAAAATTATAGTAAACTGACGTAATCTAGAGCCGTCGAGTCAAATCCTCCAATAACAAACATTAAATCAGCGCACAAGCTATTCACTAGTGGAATGCGGCAGATTGTGTTATCTAAAATTTTATAGTAAAAATTGTGGTCTAAAACGTATTTCAAGCGTAAGAATTTCGCTGTTTTCTGCATGAAAGAAGTAATTGTGATAGATTGGCAGGATGAAAGGCGGATTGTTACTCACTTCGAGGAATGTTGCCATGTGACTCAATGCTGTAACCAACCCCTTGGTTTCATTGAGGTAAACAACTGGGGCCAGTGCGGTGGCCACGTTCAATTTAGCGGCATATTCGGGTAGTGACGAGGCCATTATGAAGAAAATGGATGTACCCTGGGAGTGTCCCACGTAGGACGTTTTTATCTCGCCCGTATTTTTAAGCACGTAGTCGATTTCAGCTGGCAGATCATAAATGCCCATCTCATGTATGCTACGAATTTGGAGGGTGGCTTTGTTTTGGTTTCATAACACATGAATTTTTTTCTCACCTGAAGTCCCAAAATTTAGCATCTTTATCAGATAAAGTAGTGTGATTCCTTGAGTAAGTGTTTCCTCGATTATTAGGCAGCCAGACGTCGTAACCGTTGTCAGCTAGCACAAATGCTGGAAAACAAAGTTGTTCTACATTCATTTTCATCAAGCTACTCATGAGCTAACCAAGAGCTCTTGATGTCTCGCCGTCGACCCAACAGTCAGACGAGCAAAGAACTCCGTGTTGAACAATCACAGAGGGTCGGGGTTTCCCTTCGGAGGTGCTTGAGTCATTTCCATAAGGAATGCGGTACATCTTTAAAATGTACTCATCGGCAGTTGTCACGTAATGCTTCTCACAGGGATATCCTTTATCCTTGACTCTGTCCATCTGTTTTGTCCGTTTGTGGAAAAAATTAAATAATGAACTATCAAGAAAAGATATATGTCTCTCTGCTTCAGTCTTTATTTTACGTTTACCGGTTTCAACGGATCAAACCGTCATCATCAGAACCAAATTAACTGTAACAGAGCACAACCTCTCTGTATGTCAACTCCCAACCCCCAACCGAAGTTGTTTTTTTTTTTTTATAGAATAATTTACGAAAAACATTCGTACTTGAGCAACCTCTCTTACCGTGTCTTTATCCTTGAACCAGTCTAGCCCCCAACTGCTGGCCTGGTGCCCGGCCATCAGAAGGAGTAATAGAACAGCGTAAACCATAATCTTGTTGGTTGAACGTTGCGAGCGTAGTGATATTGAAAAGGCAGAATCAGAATTATTCGGTATACCATCTATATATGCTATCGAAATTTATCAGATTATTTTCTGTTGTTTGCAAAACAATAATTAAAATATTGAAAAAATCGCCTACTCCTCCTTGTACATGTTGACAATGATCAGCGAACATGCGATAGTCGATTTAATTGTGCTTCTTGAAGTAGTTTCAAGAGGCCGACATTTTTAGCATCTTGAGAAACACATGGCTTGAATAACAATAGGACCCGTTACAAATCACACGCTTTGCGTTCGTGAAAACACGCGAACCATAAAAATCCCTAAAAACAAAATGCTCCAATCCATTTTTGCATTAAAAATGGTTTTGCTGTAACGAAACTTCAGAATTATAACCTCATAATCTCAAATAGTTTGACCAAGTAATTTAGCCTCAGAAAAGTGACCGCAGCCACAAAACAAGGCGCATTACCCTAAAACCGGCTGTTTTAACTCTGAAATCTTCTTATTTATGTTATTTGGCCGTTCTTCTTCCGTCGTTCCTTACTTAGGCCTTATTCACTAACTTTTTTCAACATTGTTTTTTTCAACAATCATATGTTTCCGTTCAGTTTTCTTAATTTCATGAATGAGATTCTGATGTTTCTACCAAAGCAATGTTTCAATCTCGTTACAGAATAAGGCCCCTATTATTCAATCAGAATGAAAAATTGGGCAACATTTCCTAGCCTGTGTGAAATTATGGGATTGTGTGCCCAGACGTTCGCTTCAGCTTTTCTGGTAGGGGCCAGGAACCCGGTGAAATCCGTGAAAGTAGATTTAGAACCAGCGAAAATTCGCAAAACAGGGGGCCAAAATTACGTAATTTGGTTTTTGAATTAAGCCAAATCAGTTTTTAGAACCAGCAAAACTGATTTTAGAAAGAGCTAAATCCATAATCCACGACATTGGGTTTTTGATGAAGGAAAAGTCCCGAAAGTTGGTTATTAAGAAGCCGATAAATCCATGAAATTTGGTTTTGAAAGAGCGGAAGTCTTCAGAGTCGAAGTTTGAATGATCGGATGTCACGAAATTTGGTATTTGAAAAAGTGGAAATGCGCAAAATTGAGGTATGGTACAGCAAAAATTTATGAAAATGTGGTTTGAAGGAGCCAAATCCGCCACATTTGTTTATGGAAGAACGAAAATCCGCGGTGAAATTTTGGTTTGATAGAAGCAAAACTACGACATTTGGTTTTCGAATGACCAGAATTAACCATAACCATAATTGTAGAAATAAGCCTAATAGCGTTCGTTCGCACGGAAACGTTTCAAAGTAGTTGCAAAATTTGAAACAGTAACGTATTGACATCGTAGTTTTATCTGGGTTCAAAAACATGTAAAAGGGGCCATATGAAAAAAGATAATAACAATTTAATGGTTACAAAAAATGTATATTGGTTTCAGGGGAACGTCCTTGCAACGTTTCATTAAATGAAATAAGGTAACATTTCCAAAGCAATCTTATAAAACGTAACAATTTCGTTTCAAGCATACCAAACTGTCATCTTAGCAAGGAAACGTTTTTGAAACGTTATTGTTACGGTGCATTAGCAACTGCAACCAAACTGAAACTTGTAAACGTTGCAAAAACGTTTTTGTAACAAATATTGCTATATGGGAAGGCTAAGGTCATGAAACTTGGGTTTTCCCAAGCTCTTCATAAAGCGTTGACCCTCGAAACTGGGATTTGAAGGAGCCCAATCCAAGAAATTTGATTTTGAACGAGCTAATTTCCACGAAACTGGCGCTTGAAAGAGCAAAACCAACGAAGTTTGTTTCTTTAATGAGCAAAATCGCCGGAAATCAGGCCTCAGAGTCCTATGAGAACTTGACATAATCTCGTTCCCCAGCCCATCACCTGTCATGGCATCCACCCAATGGAATGGAATTCCTGTCAATCTGCAGGTTTATTCTACTAGTCACCGTGGTACAAAACCGTTGCCATGGTTGGACTATTTATGATTTTATTACATAATAGAACGTAACTATTTGCCTTCAATTCAATGCACGTTGAAACTCTTGAATCGTTACGTGAATTGTTCACACTCGAGTGTTTTTAGTTTTATTTGTCTGTTTTGGAACCATCTGCCAGCCTTTCTTTGTCTGCAAACCTTTTTGAAAGTGGAATATTGTGGGTGGGGTGAGGCATTATTGTTTCTTTGCCCCAAAATTTTCATTACATTTGATTGCTTCGCAGGACTGCTCGTTGTCATTGGCGAATAAAATCTAATTTCGAATAGGAGGAAAAATGAGGTCTTTATTCCGTATCTCTCTCCCCTTCAACAAACATACCTCAAATTTACTCGTTTCTAACAAATTAGTTATAATCCCGTAGGACCTGAATCAATTTAGGGTAAAGCACTTCCCTTGCATTTGTCGCCCACATGAAATCGACGTGATTAAATTGTTTGAAGGGAACTTGATACATTTCGACGACTTTCGTCAGATTTTTACTCAAGCGTCTTACTTCCTGAAACAAATGAAAAGTCTCACAGTTACTTTTGTCCCTTTTGAGTGAATATTATATTCTTGAGGGTGATAATATTCTTACAGGGCATGAAGAAATGAAATCATTGCAAGAGTACAATAAAGCCACCGGCGTCTTAATATTACCCAAAGGGTATTCAGGGGGCTCTGTTGAATTATAATGTTTATAGTTATCCTTGCCGTAGTCATACATAGCGAACTTTCCTCCTTGAATTTTAATCCAATTATTAAGTCGATTTTGGGAGTCAGGGCTATCCAAGGGTTTACCATTTCGCAACAATTGACCAAAATGCTTCAGGTCTTTCATTGAGGCACCCGAAGGGCAAAATTCGCCTACTTTGGCTAACACTTTCTAAGGAAGGGCATTTATGGTTCATTCTAGTTGTAAATAAATACGAGTTTTAATGACGTACTTTGTCTAACATGGGTGAATCAAATCCAGCCGCGAGAAACACTATGTCCTCGCACACGTTGTACACAATAGGAATTCTGCACACAAGGTGGTCTAGTTCTTGAATTATGGCGTTGTGGTCCAATACGTATTTAATTTTGAAGAAATCCGCCAGTTTCTGTTTGAATTTTGACACCGTATGAAACCAGTCTCACCTTGAAATTCACCTTGGAAGTTACTTCAAGAAAAGCGGATACTCGTCCCAAAGCCTGAATGGCTCCTCGAGTCGAATCGAGGTAGACGACCGGCGCTAGGGTGCAAGCGACATTAATTTTGTTCGCGTAGTCCGGCAGTAGTGATGCCATAACGTAAAATACCGACGTGCCCTGCGAGTGTCCCACGAATGACAATGTCTCGCGACCAGTTCTATTGAGAATATCATCGATCACAGCTGGCAAGTCGTACAAGCCCATTTCATGAATGCTGGAACGGGGTATAATTACGTATGTTTTTGTGTGAGTGAAACGGACAAAAGCGTACGTACCTGAAATTCCAGTAACGGTCACTGTTTGATGACATGTTCACGTGTTTTCTTGAGTAAGTAGTGCCACGGGCATTGGTCAACCAAACATCGAAGCCAGAGTCTGCCAAAACGTATCCTAAACAAAATGTCTGAAACTATTTATTTATTTCAATTCACCTTTGAAAATAAAAAGGAAAAAATCTAATTATAATTTTTAACATCCTAGAGAGAATGAAAACATAATTTTACTATGAAGGTCACATCTTGCTATTTTTCCTGGAACTAATTCCGACAAATTGTTCTATTTACTCAAAGTGCTCAGCGTGAAGCCAAAAATCTTGTTTTTTGAAGAAGTGGTACACTTTCGTTAATTTCATTAAAAGCCTTGAGAGAATACAAATTCCAAGGAAATAGGCATAAAACGTAGAATCAGCGTTTCCATTCATAGGAAAATTATACGGATCTTCCCCTCGTCACCCCTCATCGTTTACCTAGTCCATTACGTGGGTCGTTCACAATCCAACAGTCCGATGTACACAGTATGCCATGCTGAACAATGACCGGAGGTCGTGAACTTGTCGAGTTGCTTCCGACCTTTCCGTGTGGTATTCTATAGACTGTCAAAATGTAGCCGTCCTCGGTTGTTACTTTGTGCTTTTCACAAGGGTAGCCGTTCGCTCGAACTCGGTCGGCCTGTGTGGGATAAACAAACAGAAACAAAATCGTATCAATAGCTTTCTCGCCCATGAGCTATCCTATCGAAGACAATTCTTCATTCAAATCTTGGAATTTCAGAATTACTCGGGCAGTCTGAGCTGCCACTGTTGTGAGCGCTAGGCGGTTTCAGTTCTTGCAAACTTGAAGCTGCGGTGGGGTTTCCATCCATCGACAATGGAACTTATTAGGTCCCCCTCCCCTTGGATTTAAAGTATTTTTGAAATAGTTTCATTGTAATGAGTAATGGTGGTGGTAGGGGGGGTATTACTTCAATTCATGGCGAATGTCTCGATGTCCAGTACTGGATATTTATTTGGGACATAAAACTGCACTGTTCATTGACTTGATTTTTGGGGATCTGTAAGGTTTGGCTGCCGTGAACGTTCAAGGAAAATAGGCTTAATATTTTTACTGAAAGATATTGATTATTGTCTTACCGTGTCAGTTGAACTCCCCCAAGACATTTTTAGAGCATCACGTTGCAGTGAAATAGACACTAAAGACAACCAAACTATTAATTCCACCGTTCCTATCATTATTTCCCTTCGATGACTAGTTGTACAGCAGACCAAAACTCGATATGATCAAAATGTCATTTATTTTATTTTATACAACTAAATCTTATCGAAGCCCGGTCGACCCCTATTAGTTGTTCTAACTGTATTTCATAATATTTGGCGAACGCGTCTATCTTATGGATGAATGAATGAAATAAATATTTCTTTTCTCAATGACCATCGCGAAGGAACTGAGCTCGCTTTGTCCTTTAACGGAGCAATACATAAGAAAAAGAAAAAACTAAGGCCAATTAGATATTAAACTAAATAAAAATATACCCGGCGTTCTAGGCTAAGTGAGTCATTCGCTCCTAGCGAGTATCTTTTTTGTTACTGTATATTGACCTATGTCTCCCTGATTCACGCTTGCCTAATACTTCCGTCTTTGTTTTTCGGGTCACTGTATCAATCCTCATCATCATCAACAACGACATTTTGCTACAAATCAAGAGAAATAAACGCCAATCAAAGCAATGGACATTTTTATAGATTCCATCCCTTTAAAACAGTTAACTTATTCCGCCCCAGTAAAAATTGTCCCACAGGCTAGTTAAATCCTCCGGCCCTAATCAGACCATATGCCTTCACCTAACCACCACTCATCACGTGAATAACTACCCCACCGCTGGCGTAGCTGTTCGTGAACTTGTGACCCATTCCCACCGGACCATGGGCTCAGTTAGAGGTTTGCTGATGGCACATAATCTAACCCCCCCCCCCCCATACACACACTCATTTATGTTGTGCGTGTGAAATCAAGTTCATGGGTTTGTTGGCCCCTTTAAAAATCCACATTTTGCTGATTGATTATTGGTTCTCACAGGGTAACCAACAAAATTTTAGAGGTAGATTTCGTGGGTTCTGCTCTCTCAAATGCAAATTTGGCTGGATTGAAACCCTGAAAAGCCAATTTCATAGTGTCAACCCGTTGAAATTCGAATACCACTCAGTTGACTCCTTCAAAAGGAATTTCAAAGCTTTGGGATATTCAAAAAAGCAGTTCCGCGGGCTTGGAGCCAACATTTCGCAGATCTGGACGTCAGAGATCAATTTCGTGGGGTCAGCTAAAAAAACTAAACCAGATTTTACACCTTTGAGGTGGGGCTTCCTTTCAAATACAAAATTTCAGAAAGGGTGGTTCTATCAATAGGTACCAATTTCGCTGGATCCCTGAAAAAATAAAACTTTGCGGGGTTGGCTCCCAAAAAGAAACAAACAAAAAAACGCGGGGTTGTCTAATTAAAAAAACGATTTCGCATTGATGGCTCATCAAGATAAAACCATTTTGCTGGTTTCGCTGCATCATTTACGAAATTGCATGCAGTTGTCCTATCAAAATAGCAATTTCGCGGGGTCGGCTCTTTCAAATAACAAATTTTCTAGGCTCGACTCATTGAAAAAAGCAATTTCGTGGACTTAGCTCTTTCAAAACCCTTTCGCGGGTTTCGGCTCCTCTAAAAACGTAATTCCGCGGGGTTGGCCCATTTGAAACCCATTCTGCTGCTAACCATCCAAGAGAGACAAAGGGAATAGAAAACCCGTCCTAAGAAAGCGCTTCAACTGTGCGTCGTTGCCGTCAGTGAGACGAGTGCGCGCCCCCACCCCCGAGGCCAAAAACTACTTGTGTGGCTGTTTGTCACCCTCCCTTGCATTTTCCCTATTATTCATCTCCCTGAACTCACAATTTTTAGGCTTATTATCCTCCCAAACCGGCAATTTTGTGGCTATTGATCCCCGAACTTGCAATGCCGCGGCTATTTATACTCCAAAACTTCCAATTTCTTGACTCTTTAGCCCAAAAACTTCAATCCCAAAACTCCACCACGAAACTTGTCGTGGCTATTCGGCCCAAAAACTTCGAACAAGTGCCTACTTATATCCTCCGAAATTTCAAATTTGACGGCTAGCCATTCTTCGAAACTTGAATTTGCGGCTATTTATCCCCTCCAACTTGTCAAGTTTGAGTCTGCTGTGTGTTGTTTGCGTGAATTCTTGAATGCCCGGAAAATGTTCCAAGGGGGGGGGGGGTCTTCGTCCGATAGGTAATACATAGGTATATCATATAATCTTAGGATTACTTTGAGATTTTTTTTAATTGATCCCACAAAAAACACGCCATGATCGTGAACTTCACGTTTGTTGTTGTGGGTGGGCGCAAATTTGTCTCACGCGGACAGGTCCCTAAATAAAAATAATTGTTCGCCGGAAACATGTAGTTTCGATCACCATCTTGGAAATAAT
This sequence comes from Corythucha ciliata, assembly GCA_038030265.1. Classification (NCBI taxonomy): domain Eukaryota; kingdom Metazoa; phylum Arthropoda; class Insecta; order Hemiptera; family Tingidae; genus Corythucha; species Corythucha ciliata. The sequence continues at coordinate 21,561,347 of CM075940.1, forward strand.
GTGCTTCAACCGGAAGACATCTCCAGGATGGCTACGGGGAATATCCTCAACTTCGTTAAGGAGTGGTGGTGGAGAACGCTTGAAAACTAGCGTCTTTCTTGCCAGGGCATCCTGAGGGGACACCGCTAGATCTTATAGGTCGAGTTTGGTAGGAGATAGTTTCTTCTGGGCTTCCCTCCCCGTTTAAAATAATAAAAAAAAAATACAATACAATACAAATAGAATGGGGCCCATATGCCTCCTTCGTTTGTTTTTATTTCTGGCGACGTTTCTACCACCTCGTTATGGTCACACGTAAAATCAGTGAGATGGGATATTTTAATAATATACGTGATAAAAATCATAGGCATAGGCGACCGTTACATGTAACTGAACTCAAACGCTATCTATACGTGCCCCCGAATATCATAATTTTTCTACTCCACGCTGTTCGCTCAGTTTCTTCCAACAATCTCATTTTACACTCATTTGTCAAAAATAATCGAATATCATCTTCAACGCTCTCTCTAAACTGTATCGTTGACCAATGAGCGAAAGGTTCTTTATTAGCCCTTTTCATGCGTCGCTGAGCCGCTCTGTAGCACTTCCAGGGCTGGGGTTCAACAATCAAGTACTCGGTCATTGAAGACAGTTGTTTGAGAGTGGACATCAATCCAGAATCACCGTGATTCAAATGAATCCACATGGTCACTGAGAACAGTGTTATTATGTCAAATCGCTGTTTCGATGTTTGACGAAGGTAATTCGGTACGGACTTCTTGAAGGTGTCTGACGTGACGTCGAGGCATTCGAAGGTGATATTTTGTAGGGTTTTTGTTTGGGCTCTTTGAATCAAAATTGGGTCTACGTCAATGGCTAGGCAGTTGGTCGAGAGATGAGTTTGAGACCCTAAGCCCTTGAGGAAATTGACTGTAAGGTCCTGTTGGCAAAAAAGGGATTCAGTCTTGAGTCACTACGGTCTGCCTAGCCAAGTCAAGCTTGGTTTAACTGAGTTTAACTCACGCCTGTGTTACATCCAACATCCAGGACTACTACCGGGCTGGTTAGCAAAGCGAATAAGTCGTATTTAATGAGCTTCAGTCTTTCATCAGCTGGATGGAAGTCGTAGTAACAAATGAAGTTACCGTGCTGAGCAGCTCCAGGCACGAAGCATTCATCTTTTGTCGTCATTTTGGGCGGACAAGACAAAAAAAACTGAGTTTTCTCAGTTGCATGACACTGAATGTAATTTCGCAAGCCAGAGTGCTGGAAAATCGAAAATTCGACCCCAGTTTTCAGGTGCGTGTCATTAACTGACCTTATCGCTTTAAATTGATAAGATTCTTGAGTATCACTGGTCAGAAGAAACGGATATTATTGACAGTTTTTGCCCCCAAAAATTGAAATGTTTCACCCAGCGTTTGAAAACCGTTTATTATTAGAAAATGGTTTCAACTGCAAGAAAAGACGGGGGACGGGGGCAGGCTCATCAGAAACTAAATTTCCCAGTTTTTTTCTTAAATTTGGTTGGATTCGGCGTGTAATATTCAGCGAACATGATGACGTGGATTTTGACACCTTCACCTCCTCCACGCGCTATAGTTCTTTTATTGGGCTCCCTTTCGATCCGATTACTCAGAAATCTGGGTTTTAAGGCTATATTTTCTACGCCAATCCTACCCGAAACTTATTGGTTTCTAGTTTTTGCCCGTCCGTATTAATCAGTGCATGAGGCGAATAATACTGAAGAATCGGTTCTAAAGTTCCTTCCAAAGCCTTGTGTAACATACGAGTTGATGAGAGTGAAATTAATGTCAAATGCGTAAAATATAATTTATTTTCAAAATGAATTTTCATATAATTTATTTTCGGTTCTTCAAATATTTGTAGACTACAGAGAAGTCTTTTTCTCCCTCGTTGGCGTCGCATATACTTTGGTAGACCTTTAAAGTCTCTTCTCCCAAGAGTAACTTGGAGTCGATACCGCTGGCAGCATTCTGTGCGATTTTCAGATCTTTTAGAAGCATTAGTGAAGTAAAGCCAGCCTGAAATTATTTCAACGAGAAATTGTCGCATTTATTAGGGGAAGGGACGAGGATGGCATTCAATTTTTACTTCCATGTTCCCTACGGGAATGGAAGTGTGGTGTTCGTGTTTTACTTTGTAATCCCTTGAGCTGGGCACATCATCGAGAACGCCAGGAACTGGGTTGTAAGTGTCGGACGACCAGCAACGCCCTGAACTGCTGTTAATGACCGAGGCCATTAGTTTGGGCTCAACACCGAGCTTGATGCCGAGGTCCATCACTTCACTCACTGCGAGCATTGATATGCCCAAGAGGAGATTGTTGCACATTTTGGCTAGCTGTCCGGTTCCCACGGCTCCGCAGTGAATGATTCTCGCTCCCATCGAGGCGAGTATTGGTTTCGCCTCTTCAACCACTGGGGTGTCTCCACCCACGATGAATGTGAGCGTCGCTTTTTCAGCTGCCATAATTCCTAGAAGTAGCAATATCGAGTTGTATAAACCTTCAATTTTCATTTTATTTATTTGCAAGACCTCCTGAAACGGGAGCGTCTATAAATTTAACGCCTTTTTCTGATAATTTCCCGCTCAAAAATTGCGACGTCGTATGATCTACTGTGCTGCAATCTATTACAAGTGTATTTGGCTTTAGATTCCTAAAATACGGCAGATTTTACTAACTACGCCTATTTTCCTCAATCCCCTGCTTTATAAAACGTACTTGGCTATACCATTTTCACCCGTGTACAAGGAAATAACCTGAGGACTCGCCGGCAGCATTGAAATAATGCAGTCAACATGATTTACCATTTCGTTGGCATTCGTATGGGTTTTACCTCCTGATGATTCGAATGCTCTAGCATTGTTAGGGTTGCAGTCTGAAGCAATCACGTTGTAGCCCTGCATAAAGGCACATTTGGGATTCGCTATTATTGGCGATGATATTCTAGTTGGAAGGCGTTAATTTTTATTACTTTTTTCAAGAGATTGCTAGCCATTCTGGACCCCATATTACCGAGGCCTATGAATCCAATCTGCTTCTCCTTCCATCCTTCTGAAAATAAAGGCGATAAATCATGTTAGTTAAAACATTTTACGGCCAATCCATAAAATTGATTAAGAATCCCCCACCCCCACCCTCATCGGGGATCGAGGGATTTTTTTTCTCCTTTACAGCTTCACCCCACTCATTACAGTGAGGGGCTCGTTTCTTTATGGGCTTCAGGCTTGAAATATATTTTACACCGGCTATATTTAGTAAAAAAAAAAAAAAATCTATTGGGCTACGATTCCTCTCCCCCTCACCAACCACGCGGACGTATTCAACTCCAGGGATTTTGAAGCAGTAACGCTGTCAAGGCCGTTTCGTTTAGAAGCGTGTGGTGGTCGTTTACAACACGTTGACGCGTGTCGAGAGTATTTAAGATTCGAAATTAACTAAGTTTTTTTCCCAATAAATTGGATGAGAAATTGAATATGTTGCAATTTTCATTTGACTACTTCGAGTTTTTCATTTTTCTTACTCACCTGTGTATTTTCGAACATGAGTTCTCCTCACGCATCTCAGTAGGCATTTGAACGGGGCCCCCAACATAACTGAGTCGAAACGAGAAACCTTGATTTTGTGTTGGTATATTCTCTTCTTTAACAATGTTCAACCCGTTCCGCAGCTATGGAACGAGAGGTATACGGGCGAGAAAAAAAAAAACTAAATTGAAAATGATACTCTTGTGTTCCTCTCATCCCTCTTTCTCTTCTTTCAAAAACACCTGCTTCAGATAATGTATTATGTAAGGACTAAAACGCGTGGGCATGCATTTTTGGTTTACACAGGGAGATAAAAAAAAATTACACTAAGCATTGTGAAATGGTAAAGATATCTAACGGGTTGTTAGTATTTTACAGGTGCAAATGGTTGCCTAGTGAATTTAATTGCGCTCGGCACTGTTAATTCGTTGAACGTCAGGCTAGGAATTTTTTTCCTTCATATTAGCAAGTCAAATAATCATCAAACCGGAAAAGCAGTCAATAGAGGGGAAGGAAGGGGGATTCTGATTGATTGTGAATTTAGACGATTCCAAATATACCTAACAGATTGTTCGACCCGATTTAGGCGTGAACCCTCACCCACAAATCATTTCACTTCACACGGCGGGATTATGACCAGAAAAAACTGTGGCTTGGCCCCTCCCCCTCCCTCTTATTCATTGGACTTCAGTGCTGTCCATTGTGCGGTCGAAGTGCCGTTCGCGGAGAAAATTAGTGCGGCCCCTGAGAACGACCACCGTTGTTCTAGTTCAGTCAAGAGTCTCCACTTTGTTCGACCGGCTGTACAGCTGTGTCGTGCGGGTCTTTAGTATTACGTTCTTGCTAGGCGTTACTGGTATTTTATCGTTTTTGACGGGATGAAGTGACAATGAAAATACAGGCCGGGGAAATATTTTATGCTGCGTAATCTACCCCCCCCCCTCGTCCACCTTTTAAACCCCTGATCAAGGAAAGGAATACAAATCCGTGTTACGGCAGCTGGCGGATGGATGGTTTTCGATCCGAAGCAAGTGAATAGTGTTCACGATACCATGGGTGTAGCTAGCTCAAGGCAGAAGAGTGGGCAGCTATTGCATTCCCAATCACTTTGAAAAGAGCGTTACAAGCCCCACGGCTACCGGAGTTAGCTAGTGTCGTGGCCGGTAAACTCACTTTTTGTGGAGTTGTACTTGACGCTTACGCGGTCGAATATTTCACGTTCCCTCTCATCGTACTTATTTCGCGCCATTTTATGGGTTAAATCATGCATAAATCTGTAGCCGTGGGAGCCTACATCGTCTGTCTTCCCTCGTTGAGGTTCGTCAAAAACGGACCGGTTTCGGCTGCTCGCCATCTTCAGCACTTGGTTTCCCAACTGAAACTGAGCGGTGGTCGTGTTACCCCCCTGTATTTATACCCCTTGTCCTGTTATGTCCTTTCACTTTTATCCCCTGTATGTCGGTTTCTGATAAAAAAGTCCGTTATTTTCTGTATCTTGTTTGGTTGAGATATAATGTCTCGTGTATTTGTGTTGGTTGTGATAGTTTTTGGTTTTTTAGCCTCCGGTGAGGTGTTTTGGGTCGCTTTTCTTTTTACCGGGTAAATTTCCTTCAGAGGAGTGAACATGGTATCGGAAGTGGTATTCAGCTGTTCGTTTATTATGTTTCCCTCGAACGTTTTTTGCTTGTAGATCTCCATATTCTCCAATATGTTTAGTCTTCGTCCCTTTTGTTTATTGTGTAGCAGTGTCATGGCTTTTGTTACGTTTTGTGGTTGGTGGTTATATGTGCGGAGGTGGTTAGCATAGTTTGAGTCGTTTTTGTGTCTATTGTATGACGCTATATGTTCCCTCTATCTTTGCCTTAGCTTTCTTGCGGTTTGCCCTATGTAGACTTCGTCGCACGAACATGTTAATTTGTAAACTCCTTTTTGGTCGTATTTGTTGGTTTTTCATTTTTTGTTTTGGTCGCGTTCCTAATTGTATTGTCAGTTCTCATAGCTATGTTCAGTCCTTTCTTAACAAAGAAGTTAGTTAGTCGGTAGGTCTCGATTCTGGTCCATTTCTTAATTTCTGTGTTGTCAGGTATTTTGTTTTTCTGTTTCTGTTTTTGTTTAAGTAATTTGTCTATTGTTGTCGTTTTGTAGCCATTATTTACCGCTATTTGGTAAATTATATGTAGTTCGTTATTATAGTCCTGTTGTGACATGGGGATGTTCTTAAGTCGGTGTATCAAACTTCTGAAGGCCGACAGTTTGTGTTGGATTGGGTGGGAGGAGGAGTTGTGGATTACCACATCTGACAAAGTAGTCCTTCGGAAAATTTTAAATGACAAGGTTCCTGAAGGGCTATTACGGGTGATGGTGATATCTAGGAAGTTAATTGATTGGTGAATCTCTTTTTCTACCGTAAAGGTAATGTTTTTATGTGCACCGTTCAAGAAGTCCAACACCTGGGTGACACCATTTTCGGGAATTATACACAAAATGTCGTCCACATAACGTGCATAAAAGGTTACGCCATGGTCCTCACGCAGTTTCGGCATAAAGATATCCTCCAGATTTTGTAGGAAAATCTCGTAGAGGATGGCTGAGGTTGGGTTACCCATTCCCAGACCATCTGGCTGCTTGAATATATTCCCATTGAACTGGAAATTAGTGATGCACGGAGACTGAGTCTCGGTCTCGAACGTCGAGACGAGACCGAGACTGGTCTCGGAATTAAAAGAATGAAAAAATGATGGGTCATTTATGAATACAGATCACTTTAACAATGAAATGACCTTGTTTTATGCCGAGACGGCTATTGTGTTCTGGGCCTCCGGGCCGTGGTGGGTCCAAGGGGTGGACATATCCCCCCCCCCCCAACGCACAAAATGAATAAAATAATGGGCAAAAATTTACTTTTTGTGAAATTTTCATAGGAAACACGCACATTTCTTCTTCTTTCACGAATTATACATGATGGTTTTCGCACGATCAGGGAGGGAAGTGATACTTCCCCTTCCAGGTACCTCAATAGGGAAGTTAATTTTTACTTGAAGAGATGAGTAAGGTGAAAAAAGTATTTTTTTTTTCACTCACTAGTGAAGGAAATTACGGCAGAATGTCAATAATTTCACATTTTCCCTCGCAAGCGTAAGAAACAAGAAGGTTTTCACTCACTAGTGAGTAGTGAAGGAAAGTGAAAAAAAGTTCTGTATTCAATTAGCCTACCCTAGCCTCCGAACACTTGCAGGAAAGACAATTAAACCTGTTGGTCGTGCGAAAAATAATATCCACAACTCGTGAGGAAGAAGCTTTCACTCTCCTCGTTGTTTTTAGCTCACTCGGCCCCGCCTCGTGAGCCAAACACAACTGGCAGGTAAAACTCCACTTCCCTCACTTGTAGTGAAATATACTATTATTTCACTTGTCGCGCGTAAAATATTGTGCATAACTCAATTCACTTGCTCGTACTCATTTAGCCGACTCGGCTTTGCCTCACCAGCCAAACAAAGTACTCGAAAGTAAAATGGCACTTACGTGTCTCGTAATATGTAAGATACTATTTTTTTTTTCAAACAGCTGATTATTTAAGAGCCTAGGGGATAAAACACTCACTTTATCGCCAAGGCCCAAAAAATCAGCCCATGTTTTAATAAAAAAAGTACTGTACACAACGCGTCATAAAAGTGATTTTGTGGTCTCGAGAAAAGGCCAGGGGTCCTATTCTCTAACTCTGAAGCAATAGCTTTTTCTTAGTCATATGTTTATTTCATTAACTTTCTTCAAACAAATGAATGAAATAGACACATGGCTGGCGAAACAAATATTGCTTATTGTTAGAGAATAGGCCTCCAGGCATTTTTTCTCTCGGCCTCCGAAAAATCGGGTTCCCGGGGGGCCGGTGAAATACATTGCAACCTATGGGTGCACGCGCACAGCAAAGATTTCCAGGCTGGGGCAGCCATCACTAGAACAAGCCCAACTGCACAGCAGCCAACTGGCTGCCGCGGCCAGGCTGTTTAGTGCAAAGGAACCCTAATTTTGCGTTTGAAACTTCCCTGGGCCGCTATCATCAAACTCGACACCGCTTTCATTTTGTTTTTGTTTTTGAATAACATTGCCAGTTGAAGCATGAGCAGGAGGGTCTGATGTATGAGGGGGGGGGGATTGTGCACTTCTGCCTCGTCGTGTCTGGGAAGGGAAGTCTCTTGCTTGACTAAATGAGTTGGCATCTGCCAGATTTTGAGTCGATCTCGTTGAATTCCCAACTGTTCCCCCTTCACGTTCTCAGTGTGACGATTGTTTTAAAGGCACGATTCTGTTTTGGGGCAATTACAAAGTTCTTTGGTCATTAATTAGTAGTGTATCACTTATCCCCCTTCGTGCCACGAGCCACCAAGGAAGGAAACCAAAGTATAAATTCATCTATCGTCGTCATCTGTAACCATTGAGACGAGAATAGGATCACTCGTCGCTAATATCACACTTCACACATACTTTGAATTCGCGCCTTTAACATTTCGAGACGAGACCGAGACCGACTTTTCATGATCGAGACCGAGACCACTCAAGTCTCGTCTCGGTCTCGTGCATCACTACTGGAAATATTTTTTTTTCATAAAGGAGCGAGAAAGTAGGTGTTTTCCCGGCTAGCCCGGCAAAGTACCGATTTTTTGTTCTTCACTTGTTTTTATTAAATCATCTGGAGGTTCTCCCTTTTTCTTCTTCTCCTTCTTCTTTTTTTACTGAAGCTCCCGAACAGAATGCCCCAAATGAGAATACACTGCGATAGAACAACATACAATTTATTATTTAAAAAATTAATTTAATTGGGAAGTACATTAAATGTTGCATTATTAAAAGTGCAGTTTATAAACGATATGCCTCAAAAAAAAAAGAAAAAGAATCTCTTTATTAATAGGAGATCTGAATACCTCATAAAATAAATTTGGTTACGGCCCTGCCGGACTTTGTTTTCCCCTTCCTTCTCTTTAATAGGCAGTTACACCTCGCACTCATGAACAAATCACTCGCGGCTTTCAAATTCCCCTGTCTTTCATTTTTTGTACACCTACTTATTTTAGGATTTGATTTAAAATTGATTAATTTCGCTTCATTAATGAAAAAAAATAGTATGTGCACCTCGCTGAGAAAGTGGTTTGCCGGCCTCGCCTTCGGCTCGCCCGTCCAACCTCTCTCGGCCCGGCAAACAACACCCACTTTCTCGGGTAGGTACACAATTATACTATTGTTTTAGTACTGTCGTGAGGACCCTGCCAAACACGTGGTTGGCGTCAACCGCAACGTTTTTCTCTTGTAGCATATCGCTTACAATTGAGAGTTTGTGTAACTGGGACTGCTGTGTACAGGTCTTTAATGTCAAATGACACCGGGATGGATCCCTCCGGAACTGCAACATCGTCAAGTTTCCCTATTAGGTCGGTCAAATTTTCAATGTAAACCTATTTTTTAGGTTGATTTTAGTCTTTAGGATCTGGCTTATATGTTTTGCTACATATAAGCATACGTGTTGCAAAACATATAAGCCAGATCCTAAAGACTACACAAGTTACTATAGTTACACAAACTCTCTCAATTGTAAGCGATATGCTACAAGAGAAAAACGGTGCGGTTGACGCCAACCACGTGTTTGGCAGGGTCCTCACGACAGTAGTAAAACAAAACTATTTCCACTTCAATGGGAATATATTCAAACAGCCAGATGGTCTGGGAATGGGTAACCCAACCTCAGCCATCTTCTCCGAGATTTTCCTACAAAATCTGGAGGATATCTTTATGCCGAAACTGCGTGAGGCGTCGAGGCTCTTCCTTCGGACTTTAGGGCTACCGATTGTGTTGGCCGCCGTCAGCTGGAAAATTCGTCCGATCACCGAAAACGGGGCAAAACGATTTTAACGTAGTTAAGGCCCCGATAAAGAGTCGAGTTTTTGAGTCTCCAAGGTTCGGTTACCGGTAACCGTCCAATTACAGCAGTGCCCGCCGGGTATGCACAAAAAATTGACACGAGCGTCACAAAATTGCTTTATATAAATATTCTGTTTTATTCACTTTTAACACGGCAACGAGTGAAATAAAAAAATGATCATTTAAGAACGAATCTGTTCTTAAATTATTCAAGTTTAGTAATTTTTTTAACGCCTTCAAAGCAAAAGTACAAAAAGAAAATTATATAAATTGTGTAAAATGCCGCAGTAGAGTTGGTAATGTTTATTACAATGCCAGCATGAGCAAAGTGAAGGGTGAACATTAAAAACGAATTTCTGGTGCAACGCGTCATTTTTTTTTTTTTTTTTCAAAGTTCAGCTCTTCTCCCGGATACTAATGAAAGAGCTGTCCCAAAAATGTTGGACAAGAATTGCCGATAGTGGCTCTTCACCGGTTTCACTGAGGTATGCCTCCATCAAAAGCCATGCTGAGTAATATCAATTAACAAATGAGGGGGGACGGGATTGAAGTAAAAAAATGTTTGAAATAAGGGAGTGAAATTAAAACAAAAATAGCGCAACATTATCTAGTACTCCTCGTCGGGGTCTCCTTCTCCTATCTCTTCGGGTGCGGCAAATCCTTCCTGTTTTTGAACAAAATAGGAGAAATAAAAAAGGCACGTCGAAGTTCAGAAATTATTACGAACAAACCTCAGTAGCGTAGAGAATTTCAAGGACTTTTTGCAAAACGGGCGTGTCACCTTCGTGCTCCTGACAGATGACTTCAATATCCCTAAGTTTGCCAAAATAAAAGTCTCTTTCCTTTTCTAAGCCTTCGACAGCAATTTTCATGTCCGATAACTGTAATTAAAAGCATAGGAATGGTAAGAAGCCGTAGGATTTCCAAGGGGTTCCTTATTTACCTGATTTGCAAGTTCTTCAATTTTGTGAACATCGTTCATTAGTCTTCCAGACTGCGCATGCGCATTGGTGTTCGTTGGCGCAGGACGTGAGGCCTTGGTAACTAAACGTTGAACAAACTTGGTGTAAATAGCGGAGATGTATGAACAGAAATGTAGAACTAACATGCAATGAAATGCCAAAATATTCAAGCAAATATATATATATCAGGAAAAATTCAAGAGGATTATATTAAAAATCCAGTTTAGTGATTTATTATTGGAAGGGGGGGGGGGTGATAACGCCGGGAAACTTAAAATGAGCATAATTTACCGAGCTTTCCAATGCTTTTATTAGAAGACGTTAAATCCTTGTCTGATTTTAAATGAGTGCCTCTTCTCATATTGCTATGAGCGATTGATGAGGGCTTCGAGGAGGAAGGGGATGAGGCTCCACCTCCCATGGGTTCTCCGCCTCGGGCGGCGCTCGCGCAATACTCTTGTCCGGCGTAGTTAGCATCAAAAAATTTTTTAAACCACTGAAGGAATTCGAAATTGTCTTGAAATTTTCCTTTAACTAATTTATCAATAGGCACAATCTGAAAAGTGTAAAACAAAACAAAAAAAAACATGCAGCAAATGAACACAAAATTGATAAAACGTAAGGTAAAAATAACTCAAGTTGAAGCAAGTCACTACTGCTAAGCAAAGAGGTGAAATACACTACAGAGGCTCCTTTCTTACGGGTAGGGGTGAGAAGGAAGGAGTACGATATAATTTTACCCGCAGTGTACTTTCAACCGCTTTTGGCGCTCGGTATGTCTGAGTCAGACCGAAAACAGTTGAAAGCACTCTGCTTGAAAATTACGGGACCAAGGTGAAAAGGCAACAACTTTCTCTAGTTCAGCTCATAAAACATGACTCGCTTTAAAGCGACTTTAAGCATTACCTCCCTTCTCCCAACTGACTTTCAAAAACGCGAAAAATGAATCATCTTAGCGGCCTCATTAGGATCTTAAGTTAGGATAGAGGAAGAAAGGGATAAGAAGGAAAGCCTCAAAAAGATGCCGTACCCCAAAAAATGGTAGTACGTAACAAAAAACAGCTAAACTTAGCGGTTTTTCAAACAACCCCTTTTTGTCTGTTTACCAGAAGCTATTCGCCTGTTGGCCGGAGGCCTCGGGGGGGCTGGCGCAGTGAAACCTGTTGATTCAACACCACCTCCACTGCCCAATGTTATTCCTCCCCGAGCCTCAAGAGCGTCATACTCATGGCCGTCATAGTTGGCGTCAAAAAACTTTTTGAACCACTGTAGAAACTCAAAATTATCCTGAAACCTGCCTTTTATCAATTTGTCAACAGGTATGACCTGGAATTAAATAACATAATAGTCCAATTAAAGAGGTAACATCTTGGTTAGAAAAAGGTTGAAAAAATGGCGATGAAACGTATGAGTGAGCAAGGAAACGACTACAAAATTAAATTAGCCTCTTTGTATGTTTCATTATCCGCTTATAGAAAATTCATCAAGTAAATCGTTTCGATTTAGTTTATCTGGGCTCAGCAGTTTTCAGGTGTTGTTAGAAGGTGAACTCAGATGACTATCCACTAATAGCAAAGACATACTCTACGAAAGCGAATCTCAGCGCAATGTCATCCTATTTATCATTATTGAAACAAGTAACATTAATAGCACAAATCCTACCTTATCAACTTGTTTTTTCTTGAAAGCAGCCTGCAATAACTTGAAGTTTTGAATGTATTCGTGCTCCAGATTTGTCTTGAATTTGATCCTTTTCATCGGGATACTTCCTGTAACATTAAACAGGGGAAAAATTATCAATAGCTTACTCGCACTCACAGAATTCTCGACGACTCACCGGGAAAGAGCATGTCCATATACTGGCAATACGCGGCTCCGGTGCACAGCTCTTCAATCTTTGTGAATTGCGACTGAAGGCAATCATTGACCCAAGAAAGCATGTCATGTCGGCTCAGGTTTTCTGACGTCACGTTCGTCGAGTAAACGTTTACAGCCATTTTTCGATAGTCAGTAAGCTATTAAGACAGACAAAAGAGAATGGGGGCAATGAGAATGTTTCATGGGAATGTGTATTTTTTCAATAGCAGGGGCGTAGCGTATAGGGGGCGGTGGTGCGGTCCGCCCCGGGCATCACTTGATATGGGGCATCAGTTGGCTGAGGCTTTTATTTACTTTTAACATGAATTATGTTAAAGAACCGAGAGCAGTAGGGATAAATATAGCGCCCGTTTGCGCATCACCGGTAGACAATACTCTACATCTCTTCAACCGCCCATAGTTGCCAGATGCGCTCCGTGAAATAAATCGCGGCTTGAAGAAGCACCAAAACCACACAAAATGGTCCATTGCAGACTAGAGCACCCCATGAGCTATCTATACCAGTGTAACGACTGTCAGTTGGTGGGAGGATGCTAAAAACTACAATGAATTCGACCGAAAGCTTCATGGAACTGTTAATTTCGTCCTGGAAATATAAATTTCGTAATTCACAACTGTGTAAATGTTGTCCTAGGAACTGTCAATTTCGTCCCATGAATGTCAATTTCGTCGTCCAAAACTGCCAATTTCTACCTCTGAACTGCCAAAATCGTCCTTGAAACTATCAATTTCACGCGGGAAATGTCAATTTCATCATTCAAAACTGTAAATGTTGTCGTTCAAAACTATCAATTTTTTCCGGAAACAGTCTATTTCGTTCGAGAAACAGTCAATTTTGTCCTAGGAACTGCCAATTTTGTCCTATAAACTGTAAATTTCGTCCTGGAAGCTTTTAATTTCGTCATATAAATTGTTATAATTTCGTCCTGGAAACAGCCGATTTCACCCTTGAAACGGTCAATTTCGACGTTCAAAACTGTCAATCTACCAATTCTCTCCAACAGTACCGTCAATTTTATGTCTTCTTCTATTTCTTCGTAGTGCCCTGGAAACTGATTATTCCAATGAAAAAGTTGACATTGAGCCTGTAGCATTTTGTCCTACAAACTATCAATGTTGTCCTGGAAACTGTCAATTTCGTCCTATAAACTGTACATTTCGTTCGAGAAACTGTCAATTTCGTCCTAGAAAGTTATAAATGTAAATTTCGTCCTTGAAACTGTAAATTTCATTGCATAATCAGTCAATTTCTCTCAGGGAACAGCCGATTTCACCCTTGGAACTGTCGAAGAGACAAACCCGTAAAATTGTTGTTTATTGAGTCAAATAAGGCGCGAAATTGGTATTTCAAGTAGATGCCTTGTTCCGCGAATTCTGTTGCTTGAAGATACAAACCCTCAAGATTGGTTTTTTGAACGACTAAAGCCCTTGAGATTGGTTTATTGAAGTGCCAAACCCGTGAAGTTGGTTCAATCCACAAAAATTGGGTTTTCAGGAGTCAAACCCGAGAGTGCGGGTTTTAAAAAGCCGAACCAGCAAAGCAGAGCCAAACCCTCAAGACGATTAAACCCCACAAAATCGGTTTCTTGAAGAGCCATTCTCGTGAAGTTGGCTCTCTCCGGAACACCCCCCCCCCCCATCTTTGATCGGACATCACATTTGACTCAGTTACAGAATATCTAGTTCACAAGGACTATGAAACTGCTGATTTGAAAAACATTTCCGCGTCCATAATCTGTCAATCTGAGACCACGGTCTGATTATTCCGGGAAACGTGTATACGGTTTGAGAACCTATCTGAAGTCAAAAATAGGTCATGGTCCTTCCCTGCTAAATCAAATACGATTTTTGGGAGAAAATTTCCCCGAGAACCCTGACGTTTTCCCCTACCCCGAGCCCTGGGATGATTTCCGATTCTGGCGAGTATCCGCGTTTTTTGTTTGTTTTTATAGTGCGGTGAGGGGGGCATCTACCATCACCACCGCACCGGGCATCAAAATATCACGCTACGCCCCTGTTCAATAGGCGAATTTTTGCTCAAATATATTAATTTGTGACATCAAGAATCAGTAGTCTAATAAAAACGTGTTTTCTGTTCGTTTCATGTCCGATTAAGATCGATCCTGTGCAAGGTAAGATTAATTCTTAAGGCTCTACCATGATAAACCGCTTTAAACGCCACATCATTTTGCTGTAAAACGGGACGAAACAGGATTATAAACTGACGATTCCGGTCACAGGAACTGAAATTTATCTCTGCTTAGCAGTTTCTCAGGTTGTGTTGCGTTGATAGTTCTGGGGTGGGTCCTGAATGGGCCAGTCGCAGACACATCATTGTTTGCATAGAAAAACACAGTGTTTTCCATTCAACACACCACACGAGTGTAGTGCCCCGTCCTCCCCATAAAAATACGTTTCAAATCAGAGAGGGCGGGTGGAAAACCTTGCACCCCACGAGAGTATTGCATTGAATGGATAACGCTATTACTGTGCCCGGCAGTGTGAATTGACGTTTGCTGCGGAGCTGTGGTATAAGCTTTTCGGCCCACTCACTCATTTAAGCAAGGCCGGGGGGGGGGGGTTGAATTGAAATACCCACGAAATTTAAGTTTTAGGGCTAAATAGCCATGCAATTACAAGTTTGGTTTCGGCCGCGAAATTGAAACTTTCGAGAGGGGAGGATTGTAAATTGAAGTTTCAGGGCTAAATAGCCACGAAATTTAATATTTCAAATTAGGCACTTGTTCGCATGGGAGGAATACCCGCGGAATTTCCAGTTTTGAATTAGAGTCTGTTTTGCAACTTACAAGGCGCGAATTCAAGTCACGGGAGTCACGAGCATAGCCAGTTTGGCCACTCTATAGGACTTGATGATTATAGCGCGAGAGTAGTCGATTTATGCATTCATGCGTTGGGGTGTGTGCAACCTAATTGATGAGGGAGGGGGTCGATCAGTTGGTAAGGTGGAGACGGCACTGTTTCGGGCGCGGGAAGAAATGATCAGTTTGGTCTCTTTGAAGGCACAAATCGTCCGTTTATCCATTTGGAACTCGCGAATGGTCACTTTGGTAATTTTTAGGTGCGTAAATGGTCGTTTTTGTCATTTTCGGAGAACAATTTAAGCATTTTCAAGGCCATTTTTAGGGCGCAAATGGTCAATTTGACTATTGTTAGAGAACGAACCGTCAGTTTAGTCAAGGTTAGGGTGCAAATGGTCAGTTTGGCCAATTTAAGGACCGATTTGCCAGTTTTCCAATTTTCGGACGCAAATAGTAGTTTTGCCATTTTTAGAGTGCGAATAATCCAGTCAGTTAGCCATTTTGAGGGCCTGAATTTCCAGATTGGCTGTTTATAGGGCGCAAAATTGTCAGTTTTGATATTAAAGGGCACGAATGGTCATTTCTGAGCGAGAATTGCCAGTTTGGCCATTTCCAGGACATACATTGCCAAGGCGTGAATTATAATACTGGCCAAAATGGGGCACTAAAGGAGGGAATTAATAGTTAAATAGCCTTTTAATTAATAATTAAAAGGTGGACCCTAATAGAGATCGTTATTGCTCTCAGACACAGAGAAGGTAGTTTTCCTTAAGATAATTGAAACACGACTAGGAACCCATCCATTTGATCCCACAAACTGACTGTGCATGTAGAACCCAACTTCCACCATTTCCTGTGAATTGTCGGTGTAGCTTTTCATATGTAAAACCTATCAAACTTCAAATTTTGTTCCAGGGTACAGCAGCGAATGGTAATCGTTATTGAGCAGCGAGTGGTATTAAGTGACCTCTACAAGGGGGGAAGAGACAATGCCACCGTCTCTGGCTGAGGTAGTGGCGATGAATATCAGCGATGTAGAATCGTAGTAAATTATGAAAATCCCAAAGTATGACTTGCTTATTAGTCATGAGGTGAGGGCAGGGAGCTTGTTTCATAAAATTGTCATGAGTGAATGGGCGGATGAATATTATCAGGGGCAGGTACCCTAGACAAGAAAAAGAGGACGTCCTCATTTTTCTCAAAGTTTATGAGGCTCAACTTGATAATCAAAACCTAAGGTGGGCCCGTTCGTGGGGTGTTTCCGGGATTATATTACGAGATCCACAGTTCAACCGGTCATTGTTTCAGTCCAAGGACAGTCAAGACAAAGTTCAAGTTTTATATACGTAAGCAGGTAGGGAAAATTCGCCCGAATGGGGTTTCTCCCGGCTAAATGGAATTAACCAAAGGGACGCAGATAGTTGAAGGAATAGAAATGAACATTGTCCTTACAACTCAGAAAAAAGACAAGATAAATCGCGCGCGGACAGCCGCTACGTCGGCTTTCTTATCTGAGGCAACATGAAGGCAAAAACACAATCATGAGAAATATAACTTCATAGACAATAAAACAGGGTCAATTTTATGACTCGTATAGTTTCGCCAAAACCAAATAGTCAACTGGTTGAATGAATGGCACAATGAAAACGATTAAATAGGTTACTGGAAAGAAACGGTCGGTTCTTGAGAGAAAACCATCCCGTGTGATAAAAAGTCACAGAATTTACGAAATTAATGACCTGAAATCATTAGGTTAGCAGTTAAGTTTTACTCACCTATTAAAAAAAAAAACGATCGTAGAGCTCTCGACGTCCCTCGAAGCCGAATTATTACACAAGTACTAACTAATTTCTGAACGGGAAAAATAGGAAATAAAAAACTAAAGGGCCGCTAACAGGCGATCTACCACGCCATACTCACGGTGTTTTAAAAAATGAAATACCCAAAGGAAAAACCCCTTAAACGCTCAATTTCAAAGACTCGGCAGTTGCACAAAAAAGTTGGCAGTGAACATGAACTTAGAGGAAAGTGTACGAATGACTTATGATGACGCGGGGTGAAGAAGTACGTGCATTTGGGTTGGGAGTGTTGAGTTGATCCCTCTCGATTTTCTAGGGGGTTAGAACGGGATGTAAGGCTGTTGAATGGCGGGGTAGACAGGAGCCGAGTAGGCGGGTTTCTCTCGTGCTCAGTCAAGAGCATCAATCCTGGGAGGATGCTAACTTAAACGTGACGTCACTTCTCCACGGACTCATGACTCTCAGCGTTGAAAAGGGGCTAGTTAATTTATCTAGTTAGTCATCTTCTCTTTTAATTGCAAAGCACTTTTTACTACGATAAGCTTTTGAAGAAACAACTACAAAATCCGGGAGTGTGAGGACGTTTTCTGTATCAGTAGCATCATTCTGCCATTAATTAGTCTCGAATTGCTATTTTTCTTTAAAAAACACTTTTAGTGACAAAAAAAACACAGGAATTTCTGGTTATCTGGCTAAATATTCGAAATTTGGCACCGGTCTTCTAATCGTCGCGCCTGAATCCTCAGTTTCTGTTCCCCATTCGCGGTTAAAATTAGAAAAAAAAAAACGCTAATTCGTACTATAATTGAGAAAAAGCGCGCATCATTCGCTACTGAAATTGAGAAAAAATGCTCATTAGATGGCTGAAATTGAGAAAAATCGCTAATTCGCGTTTTTGGAGGGCCATTTTACGGCTAAATTTGAAAAAAAACAAACAAAAACCGCTAATGTGTTGTTCTTGGGGCAAGTCCGCGCCTAAAATTGAGAAACGGCCGTAATTTGCTCTTCCGTAACTCCAGTGGATATGTACAGGGTGTACAAAAAACGACTGGAGAGAGAAAAACCAGTGACGGGGCACCTCATTTCTGATCGAAATTACCATTTGCACTATTCCGAAATTTCGCTTTGTTTCCAAGATATCCACCGTTTTTTTTTTTATTATTTCAGAAACAGCTTGTTGCACACGCAATAATTGTTGCAATGGCAAAAATGATGAGCCCGTTGGAAAGAGCACAACATTTTCTATTTAAAAAGCCTATTTTATTCAGATCACACGATTCAAATGACATCTACTACGCTTTGAACCAGCTTATTTGCGAGGAAACTTGATTTTCTAAAGCGGCCCATACACGTACAATAAAATATTGCACAAACTAGGGGTTGTACAATATAATGTACAACTCATTTTTATTCTGTAAACATCTGGAAACAAAATATTGCGCAAACTAGTTTGTGCAATAATATTGTACGTCTATGGACCCCTTAAGCTAATTCAAGACGTAGTAGACGTCGTCTGGTCTGGATAAAAATAGGCTCTTTAAAAAGAAAATTGTGTGCTCTTTCCAATGGGCTTATCATTTTTGCCAATGCAACAATTAGTGCGTGTGCAACAAGCTGTTTCTGAAAAGAAAAAAAAATGGCGGAAATCTCGGAAACAAAGAGGAATTTTGGAAAAGTGCAAATGGTCATTTCGATCAGAAATGAGGTGCCCCGTCACTGGTTTTTCTCTGTCCAGTGTTTTTTTGCACACCCGTATACCACAGAAACTGTAAAAAGTGCTCTGTTATATTTACCTTAAGACGGCTGCACACTATCGTGTTGTCATAACTCGAAACAGGCAAACGTATTTGGCAAAACATGCCGAAAGTGTGGATGGATGCTTATTTCGTGTTATATGACATAAAAAAATGTTTTGTCTTGTGTTATGAGTGTATAAAAAAAGTGGGGTTTTCAGACACATCAAAGGGTTTCGTCGTAACACCGAATGAGAAATAAGTACAAATGCTCGTACTTAGGGCTTAGGGACACTCGAAAAGGGTTCTTTCTTCCTCTTTCCCTTTTTTCATTTAACCCCCACGTTGACATCGCCACTTTAGCTAGTGCACGTAACATTCCGTTCCAATAAATGAAGTTTAACGATTTTTTTTAGTGAAAGGGTTTTTAAGAAAATTTTGTTTTTGCAAAAAATGCACAGTTCGCGACTGTGTAAGCCACGGTAGCTTTTGCCACTTGAACGTCTGACATCTCGAAGGCTTCTGAGTGCTAATTGTCTGTTTCGCGAGACACATTATCCGCAGTTGAAATGTTTCTGTGTAACAATCCTCTAGTGTGTGCAG
Organism: Corythucha ciliata; assembly: GCA_038030265.1. Classification (NCBI taxonomy): domain Eukaryota; kingdom Metazoa; phylum Arthropoda; class Insecta; order Hemiptera; family Tingidae; genus Corythucha; species Corythucha ciliata. The sequence continues at coordinate 21,580,582 of CM075940.1, forward strand.
CCTGCTACGTTGTAGATACATAACACAAAACCTTACCGGCGAAACAAGCCGAAAGATTTTTATTATATGTTTCGTGTTATGACATAACACGGTAGTGCGTAGCGGCCTATAGGGCAAGTCCGCGGCATAGCAGTCTGCAGGTAAAATTGAGCAAAACCCCATCTAATTCATGGCTAAAAGAAAGAAAAATCTCCAATTCGCCGCTAAAATTGAGCAAACCGACAATTCGTTGCATCTGGTGACGAGGAAAAAACGCCCATTTTCGGCTAAAGTTGAGAAAAAACGCTCGTTCGCGGCTAAAATTAAGAATAAATGATCACTCGCGGCTAAAAATTGCTGCCTTGGAGAGTCCTAACAAACATCCGCCATCGTGCTGGTTACCCAAAAAAGTTGAATCCCCCAAACCCCTTCCCCATATATTTCGGGCAAGAAATGGTACATTCTTGAAGGAAATGGAATTGCTCAGTCCAAAAACTGGTTCCTTCACCAATTTTCACCCCCCCCCCCCACTCAGTTGACTTTTTAAATTTAACTGAAAATTTTGTTCCAGAGTGTGTTTTCCTTGCATAATACAAAAAATAAAACATAGGCGTAGAGTTAGGGAGGGGGGCATCACCCGTCCAATCGGAGTATTGGATGGGCAAAAGGTATCTTTTCGCCCCCTCCCCCAATATTTTCACTGCATTCTCAAAACTTTCGACCACTAAAGGGTAATCGGTGGCTACTAGTTTTACCAAAATTAGGAGGTGATAGTAAGCAAATCGAATAGCTGGAGCGCTAAGACCGCTAAGATTGTGGAAAAAAGTTGGGTAATGCCTTGTTTGAGATAATCGATGGCTCCCTAAAGGTAAATTATTGGACATTTTTGGGAGGAATTAGGCTATTTTGAAGCGGATATAGTAGTTGTTTTCTCGGCTAAATTACTCATTTTTGAACAGAAAACAAGATTCTGTGTCTAAATTGTCACTTTTGGAAACAAATTCAGTTTTTCAAGCTCTATCGAATGGTTTCTAGGCCAAATAGTCGGTATCAACGGGCTAAATTGCCCGTTTTGGACCGAAAAACAGGACTTTTTAGCTATCAATTTGGCAGTTCACTGTCTAAATGGGTAGCTAGATGGATAATTTCCAGCTTCGTGCCCAAATAATTAGTTTGTTGGGACTAGGTTTGCCCGCGTGAAAATTTTTTGGGCTAAAAAATACACGAATATTCGGTTTCGGGCCCTGAATTAACAGTTTCCAGCGAGATACCCCGTGGTTGAGGTGGATTGGTGTCCGGAGCCCCTGTAGACCTACAAGATTGGGCCTAGGTGGTCAAGGGACCAATTAAGGGGATGGGAGTGACGTACGATTGTAGGTCGCTCATGAGGGAGTGAAACTGACAATGTCGTCCCAAAAAATGGTGATGAAAAATGGACCCTGAAGCCTCGCGTGGGTCAGTCACAGGGTGTCGGACGCGTGTAGGTATGCCCCCAAAGTTGTCCGGGGGTTTTGCAGTAAAGCACTCTTTTGTTTCCGATCCGATTGAGTGGTCTGCAGCTGTAATATTAGCACTATTGGGGCCTTGCTACTTCGTATGGGCAACGGGATCTTTGTCAGCCCCCTCCTCACCTCTACCTAAACTCTACACATCTGTAGCACAGCATTGTATTTCTGGGTATTCCATTCGTCACATACCGTGATAAAATGGTCATTTTACCTCTGCCTAAAGGCTTGAGGCTTTGGAATCTAAGGGGTCTCATAGAGATTTCCACCCCGCGGGCCCTAATAGATGTGAAATCGCCACTACGTTTTTCCGTCAAAAGCTCCTACATTTGACAGTATAATGTAAACAGTCTGCGTAGCCTTCCAGTTGTGTGAAAACTGACAATATTTTCCAAAGGAAACGATGCATTGTATTGTCCACCAAACTGGAAATTTTGCCCCTCGGTAATTTTTACCAGGTCTTGGCAAATGTTTATTAGACCCCTAAAACTGTCTAAACTGACACGGACATTATAATTTTTCACTAGAAACTGACAATTCCACCTGGTCAAATTATATTCATTGAATCTGAATTTTCGGCTCAAAAACTGCCAATTTCATTCAAAAAACTGATAAGAAACTAATGATTTATCCCCGAAATTTAGATTTTGGTTCGAAAACTACGGTAGTTCGTCCCTTCAAATTGTCAAACGCACACCACAGTAAAAGGGCTATTTCACGTCTTGAACTTACAAATCAAAATTATCCTGAAAAACTGGCTATGGCGCAAGAAAGATAAATCAATTCAAACCCCCGATTTCTCAATTTCTCTGAAATCAAGTTCTTTCAAGAGTCTGGTTGGTGGCGCGGCAAGTTATAATTTGGGGAACTAGTTGATCAGCCAAACAGCAATTTGTGTTTTTATTTTTTTAGTACTTACTGCTACTTTAACTATTTCTAATTACCTAATTTAATTAGCTAAAAAATCCCGAAGTGGTGGGGTAGTTGGGTTAAGGTTCTTGGAGCAATTTGACACCCGAGGCCGAAACAGCCGAGAAGTGAAAACTTCATTCCATTTTTTCTTCTCCTCCTTCTTTAATAATAGTGAATGGAGAGGATTTTTCCCTTAAAAAATTGCATTTTTGACCCAAAAAACGCAAGTGTCCAATAATGATTTAGTCACATCTAGGACATTTTCCCGCATTACGAGTGGATTAAACTGAACAGAAATTAAATATTTAGGCGTCATTCACAATGAACTAGTATGTGGCGTGGCACTTGCCATGCGACAAACTATAGCGTGCAATTCGGAAGACCAGACCGCTATAATTGAATGAGCGCGTTCACACTGGTGTGACGCATGGCATCTGCCATGCGACACGTGCAGCTAGAAGAACGGATAGTTGGTCTTTTGTAGCGTGTCATGCGCTACGCGGGTGAGTATTCCGACCCGAGGCGCGGCGGGTCTTGCTTTCTCGCCTCATTTTTTCCCTGGTTGTCATCTTTTTTGTTCACTTTACCATTATACGAACATCGAAATCGTCATTTTCGAGAAAAGTTGAAACTTTGCTAGATGATGGATTAGTTCCTTGGGTATGATAGCAGGACTGTTTTCTCGTCGTTCCGCCTATAAGGAGCAGATTGCCACGTTCTTCTTCTTTTATTTATCCCCAGGCGCGTAAAAATCGACGCAATAACGTCGACATCAAAAGTATTAGATCCTCGGTGCAGCAATCACCCTCACCAAGCGAAAACGAACTGAGTAGTACATTCTAAAGTACAACTCCCTTCTTTTCTCGGCTGCTTTTTCAATTTGAATAGAAAAACTCCTCCTCTTTCACTCGAACTAACTCAGCCGTCGCAGTGTTTTTTGTTTAATTAAATGCATTTCGGGTCCATTTTTCCGGATCCCCTCATCAGCATTTATGCCAAACACAGCACAACTGCAACAGGCGAGTTGTGCTGTGTTTGGCATAAATGCTGATGAGGGGATCCGGAAAAATGGACCCGAAATGCATTTAATTAAACAAAAAACACTGCGACGGCTGAGTTAGTTCGAGTGAATGAGTAGTACACAAATACAACAACTTGAGTTGTGGGTAGGAGGCAAGAAGACATAAAGTGCACCTGCCACTTCAGTGTGAACGCAGGTATGGCATGTGACATGCTGCATGTGGCTCTTGCCATGCCACGTGCAGGCGTGCTAGTTCAGTGTGAAAGACGCCTTAACCCCTCGATATAGTCTGTCTCTGCGGGTTAGAAGCTGTTACTGCGGCTACTTCTCTCTTTAATGATACTCCAACCCTATGGACCGGTTACTCGGACAAGGAAACGGGAATTTGGCCCCATAATCGGTTAATTAGTTAATGGGCCAAAAATACCCCTCCACCCCCCACACGCACACTTATCGAACCACGCCCGAGCGCAGAATCGTATTCATCGTTCCACAATATCGAAATTTAGCGTTAAACTAACCTTTTGTTTCCGTAACAATTTAAGGGTAGCATCTATGGAATGCCCTCTATCCTCTATATCTTCATTGCATTTTAGCCTTAGCTCTGTAGTCGTCGAAAGTGCACTAAATAGAATACCGTTCAATCATGGAGCTCACTAGCCGAAGCGTAAAGGGCCGTTTTTCTCGTCAAACCGTTAAATTCTTCTGTTAGGGCCCTGGGGGCCTATTCCCTAACAATAAAGCAATATGTTTTTCGTAGAAATATATAAATTTCATTCATATGTTCGAAAAAATTAATGAAATAGACATATTGCTAAGGAAAACATATTGCTTTTTTGTTAGAGAATAGGCCCCCTGCTTACTTGCTAGGTAACTTGGATTACCCCAATACGATACCAAACAAACTTAGCATCTGCTTATACTAATTACCTAGCCAGTTTGCATTACGGCGTCTCACATCATAGCCAACTTTATTGACATTTTAACATTCAAGTACAAACAAATATGAATAAAGAACGCATTTCGTTGACTTTAGTTAAGTTAGTTCTGAGTAGGTGTCAGTTTACCGGTCTCGAACATTACGCTAACTGAGCCGTGTATAAGAGTCAAATTTGTAAATAGTATGAGTTAAGGTCATCACTGATGGTAGTTTGTGTATTTTTTAACTTAAAAAATACGTATCACAAAATATTCACTCTGCCTGAGCGAATTGAATAAATTAATCGAGCCTCGGTCTCAAATAAGCGAGGCAAACGTTGGGCTCGCAGGTCGAGCTGGCTCGACAACCGTTGTCACGGACTGTTTCAAAGCGTTGACGAGTCTTCTTTTCATTTTATCGGTCAGCCAAACGACAATAAAAGTCGACAAGATGACGCCGTATCCACCGCCCAAAAACACGAGGCACTGTGCGGGCCTTCTCCAGTCCATCGCTTTGTACAGAGCGAGATCTCCTTCTCTGGAAATAATACATATTGGAAATCATTGAGATTTTTTGTTTTTAGTCGTTTTGTTTAGTGAAGTTTAACGAACCTTGACAACCCACCAAAAGCGTAATATATTAAGGAAAACACTATGTAGGATGAGACGAATACTAATGGATAGATTACATAGGAGAATCGTACTGAATGCCCAGACATCAAGAAATCGATGCTCATTACGATTGAATTCAGTAGATGGGATGCCACGTTAGGAACATTGAGAACATGAATTTCTAAAAAAAAAAAGTCTTACTTTTTTACAGAAGGAAAACGTTTATATATATAAATTGTTACCTGGATTGTATATAAAGCCCCAGTACATAATACTAACTCCAAAGGCAATTGTGACAGCAGAGGATTGAAGAGACCAGTACAAACGGAGGAAACGTAGCTCTTCAACGTTTTTTTGTGCATCTGAAAAGCATATTTTTGTCGGCATTCAAATTCGCTTGAGATGGTGGCCCACTTGTGGGCGGGGGAGGGGGGAGAATTTTTTCGCACACTTTCAACAACAGAAAAAAGAAGAATAGGTAGCACTGTGTGACAAAAACCCATGCAGTTTCGCGTCTTCGTCTTTCAAGGCACCTTCCCATTTTAATCCGTAACAAGAAAACTGTCGAATCTAAACCGAAGAAAAGCCTATTGTGGTGTCCCAGTTTATGCCCCAGGATTGCCCTTTCATTAGTACTTTTTTTTTGGCACTCAACATAACCTGAGAGAACTGTGAGAAAATAAAGAGTTTGTACCCCTCGTGTGACATCCTTTGCACTTTTATTGAGTAGAGTGATGGAGTGATATTAAAAGCACGGTGAGGCAGTCGCGCTATTTTCTCTTTCTTTCCTTTTTTGTTCGTTGGCATTAAAAACCACTAAAAAAAAAAGACGTACAAACGATTATCGGGCGTGACACTGTACAATGTGTTTCAACAATGCGAACCGATTCGAAATAGATTTACGTGATTTCACCAGGGGGGGGGGGTATTTTGTCCTTTTGGACGCGTTGAAAGTAACGGACGCCGCTATCGAAATTACGGACCGGTAGCATCAATAATAAAAACTTGACGTCTCAAAAGTATTTGGCCCCCGTCTGAATTGCTTACAAGCCGCTTCTTTCCAAGGGATTGTTCTATTCAGAGACTTCCAACAAAATACTTGAAATCTCTCGACGCAGGGGGTAGGGACTACTCAAATTATCGACTAGCTTTACTGTTTATCGGTTTTTTGTGACAATTCATGGCATTGCCTCATCAGAAAGATTTGCTAATTGTAATTTAGCCCCCGCTACCTAGCCAGCCTGATTTGTCTTACACCAGTTCTGAAATAAATAAGATTTTTAAAACATTCACTCAATTACATATTACGCAACGGAACGGCGTGCATAAATGCAATTATATAGGTAAAGCGTATTTAAAAAAAATAAATTCTTTCTCACCTGCCTGACTGTTGCCCCAGCACACTGCTCGAATGACTACAATGACACCCATCAAAGCTTGGACGACGTTAAAACATATCGCCCAATTTGTCAGATATAAGGGCCATTTAAAATAATAGGAAAGGTCAACCGTCGGGTCATCCACTTCAAAAATAGATACGAGAAGAATAATGAGTTGCAGCGCTGCGTGAAACCACCTGTACGTTAGGTAGAAGACGTTCACTGATGCTGAGTCCAGTTGTAACTGTAATACAATGAATTATTCGCTATTGTGTTTTTTTTGCCCCGCGTTAAAATATAGGCAAAGGGAGTTTGATTGAAATATAAGATGAGGGGGGGGGGGCTAGCTGGTTCATCACCTGACCTTACGCGAACCAAATCAGACAGGCCTGGGCCACCCGGACGAGAGACTGGAACGCAGCTCTGTGCAATATTATTCGGATTGTCTGGTTGGTCAACCCCCTCCCCTCAATATGATATCATTCATCATAAAATTCGTTGTGTTTAGACCTCTGTAGGGGCTAGAGATATTTGTGGTTATACATAGCTTTTTATGGGTAGGGTTATGTCGTTGAATTTTTTGTGGTTAAATGTCTCAGTAGTTCGAGTGTTTGTGGGTTGAGAATTTTGTAGTTGGAGCTGGAGGTCGTGGATTATATACACAAAAATCTCTAGCCACAAAGAGCTCTAACCATTAACAGCTCTGATCCAAGGGCGAGCGTAACTAGGACTGTTCAACTCGTTTCCGCTCATGACGATCCTCGAAACCAGCTATCACTCGGAAAGCGTCAGTTAACTCCTTGGAACTGTTTAGTTAGCTGTAGGTATAACTAAAAATTTTTCCCCTAAAAAACGTAGAAAATCTTGAAATTTTGAGAAACAGATTTTGCTTATGGTCATTCTTCGTATAGAGATACTGTCAATTTTATACAAAAACTGGCAAACTCACTTGTAAACTGACAATATGGCCCCCTCCCTCTGACTACTCGAGCTAATTTATTCCCCCACCGCCCACCTTATTTTTTTTGGCTATAAAACGTGAGTGGGGAAATGGCTTTGAAATTTATTGAAACTCATGGCAAGGTTTACCTCAAGGAGACCGTCAATTTTACCCCCGTGAGCAACTACCTATTGGTTTGTTATTTGTCGAATGATTAAAATTTCGCCATAGAATCAAATTGTACAGCTCCTAAAGTGATCATTTAGCGTCAGAGGCCAACAGTAAAATTACCAAAACTGCAAGGATTCAGAGCTAAATATCTATGAAATTGTTGGTTTCGGGGATAAATATCCGTAAAAATTGCAAGCGTTGGCCAAAGAGACGAAATTCGAAGGATAAATAGCCGCTAAATTGCCTGCAGTTTTGATGCTAAATATCAGTTAAATACAACTTTTGGGCTAAACAGTGACGAAAATGCATGTTTGTGAGGATAAACAGCCGTAAAATCGCTATTTTACGGTGGGAGCCTGGGTCGACCAAAATTGAACTAAGGTGAATGGTCATGCCCACAATTCATCCTAGGGGTGCCAGAAGGGCTTGAGGTCTGGTACCACAACAAGGAGCAGAAAAGTTTATCCCCCCTCCCCTTCACATAATTTCTCAGCCTTTCACCTGTGTCCCCTTTTCTGATCACATATGCCCCGCAGGAGTTGTTTCCCATTGGCTTTTACAGTGTGTACCCCCCCCCCCCCAATATAATTAAAGCTGTGACTTACCGTTGTCTTATTAATGATCAGTTTCGGGTAATATTTTCCGCAGCCATCCTCGGAAGTTAACTGAATTTTATACGCGTCCGACTTCCTCGAGTCATCAGGCATGGCTCTCTGAAATATAAAAAATAAAAATCGAAGTTTCGACCGAACCTGACCGCCCGAGGACTCCTTTTAAACCCTTTCCTAGGATTCCGATTAAAATATCGAGGCTCATTTTTTAATAGGATAGTTTTGAAAAAAAAAGGGGGATGGTGGTTCTCGGAAATTTCTGTGACGTGATAATGATCTTATAAGGGCACTACTCGAACGAAAAAGACATGAGCGCATGCATCCACGGGTTGATTGCTCTAGACACGCATGGACTATTTTTCTATAACTATTCTTGACCTGGGTCGAAGAACATCGCATTCTCCCCTTCCTTGAGTTTTTAAAACAATTTTTTAAGGGTGAAAAAAAATGAGAAAGAAACGTTTTTTCAATTCAACTTTTACAACTGCGCCTATTCTGGTTACGCGTGTAAATTATTGACACGGTGGATCAATAATCTTAGTTGGTAATAATTTTATGAGGACTATACATTGACACCTAGTGACAACTGCATAACGTGACATAAATTACGTAAGACTGCAGTTTTTGGCCAATAACACTCCCTCTCGCCCTCAGACACACTCATATCAGTAATTTAATTTAAATGAGACCCAAAAAACATACCGATTTAATGGAGTTATTCTCCACAAAACAAACAAAGGAAAAGCATTATTTCAATTATTTAAAAAAATTGATGAATATTGTGGTACTTGGAATTAAATTTCAAAAAATAATTTAAAATGAGATCCGGAGTGCCGCCGTCACTGTGTGTTCGGTTTGGCTAATAGCCTTCCTACGTTCAATGAAGTTTAATTCTTCCAACTCGCCACCTTTTTGACCAATAATTTAGTAAATTTTGCGAGCCTGGAAGAACATTGTTAGTGTTTTTAAGAGTAAGGAATTTCAGCTATCTCCTTAATTGTGGGCTGTGAAGGGATTTTCCCCTTTTTTCAGCATATAAGCGAGTGCTGTCAAAGGAAGGAACTGATTTGTACTGCGTGCCCCAAACTCTGGTTTTTAAACCCACTTAAGCGTATAATAAGATTATTCTGAACGCGATAATTATTAATATATTTTTAAGCGACGTATGCGGTATTAAAGCTTGACAATGCTACGCTTCCCACGTGCGGAAGTTTCGAATAATCGTAGTAAAAAGTGGTTGTACTTACGAAAAATTCTTAATACAATGGGATGAAACCACTGCACCTGATGACTGACTAACAGGAGAATAAAGCCGGTTGAAAGGAAAACGCTCGCAACCGGCAACTCTCCCACCCTGTACCCCTCGAAACATTTTACTCAAATCAATAGATGCGGGGGGTGGGGAAGAGGGAGGATTAATTTAATACCTTCTTGTTGCACTATGAACCTCATGATAACTAAATGGTTTCTTACAATTTTGAGGGGAATTCTATTCAGTAAGTCAACGGCAGGCGTGCAACAGGGCGCGGGGGGAGGCACTAATTACATTCAATTTTGATTGACAATGAACTAAATTATTTGAATAGTGAGTTGGTTCCTATTTTTGCGCTATGAAAGGGAACAATAAACCACTTTATAAAGGCCATGGATTAAATGACACTCCCACTCCTAAGATTTCGCGGAACTTGAGCCATAGCTGACTGGAAAGTGTAACAGTGCAAAAACGCGTACATTCGTCATGAAAAAACAGAAAACAGCTCAAAAGTTAGCGTATTTATTTTTAAAAAGCATCATTTTTTATATAAGGCGTCAATTATTTTCCCCTCGTTTTTCAAACAAGCGATTGATTCCGAAATGAAACGTAAACTGTTTCCAATTGACTCCATTCGACCGACGGCACGAGTTTGCGATCCGAAGGATCGAGTCGTCGTCATTCGGCCGACAGTTGATGATGACGACCGGGGTAATAAACTTTGAGTGCTTTCAACGACGCGAAACTCTTCGCCAGAACCGTCTTGAGGCGACAAGCGCGGCTCACCTCCGCCGTCGAGTCGCCTTCGAAGGAGCGACAATTCATTTCTTAGCTCTTCGTTGCGATTTGTCACTTCATCGAGGCGAGTTCTCAGTTTCTCTACCGTTGACATCAACTCCAATTTTTCTTCATAATTACGAGACAATCTTTCAATCTGAAACATGTCAGACAGAATTCTAACAGTTTTCTCAGTTTACACAAAACGACGTTTTTTCAATCAGTCACTTCTGAAGTATGCTAATTGAATCCTCGCAAGTGACTGTTCGGGGAAAAAAACTTGAATTTTCCTTCCAGAATTGCATTATTCCTGTTTGACATGGAACTGAATTGCCCCTCTGCCACTCATCACTGCCATAGAGTAGTCTAACAATAAGAGTATAATTGGAGGGAGGGAATACCGAGGTACTTTCCTCACTAGTCACGAGGAAAAATAAAATAAACTCGATTATCAGGCAAAGAATATCAGAGAAAATTTATATGGTAATGTTTGTTCAAAGGAACCTTGCAGACCGATTTTAAATTTGTTAGAAGCATGAATGAGGAAGTAGAACATTTTCCAAAATCATGCTGTCGCGATAGCTTGGATACCAAAACTCATGGAAACACGATCCGTTCAAATAAAATCAGGCCCTATATTCTTTTATTAATTTTTGAAACTATTGGGTTGTGGGACCCATTTGAAATAGGCTAGATAGACTGAGGACGTAATAACAGCATTCACATAACCCTCACAATAACTTCCCACAAATCAAACAGTAGGACCTAAGAGAATGAGAAGAACAAGAAGGGGCAAGACATGATAACAGCCATGATGCAGAGGGTTGGGAGGGGTCACAACCCCTTAACTACTTCACGAGTCACAGACCGATCGTTTAAGGTAACAAAAACAAATGGCAAGTGTTATTATTTCGCTATAAATCAAAATCAATCATTTACGCACTAATATACCATTCCTGGTCATATTTAGTCATTTTATTTCGAAAAAAAATGTTTCCAGCGATTTTTATTTTTCATGTTACTTCCTCATTATAGAACCGGTTGAAACTACAACAAAACATGCAGTGCCGTCTTTAGGCGAGGGCCCCGCGTCTAGGGGGGGCCCCGGATTGTTCAGATTTTTTTTCCCAACATGGGAACAAATCAATAGCGCTCAATCATAGCTAAAATTGAAAAATCGAACATTCGCTGTTTCCGGGGGCAACTTCACGACTATAAACGAGACTAAGTGCTAATTCGCGGCTAGCATTAAGACCAATCGCTCATTCACAGCCAAAATAGAGAAAATTCACGGTTTCCAACGGCCACTTAGTGGCTGACATAAAGTGATAATGCATGTCTAAAGCGAAAGAAATTGCTAATTCAGCAAACCCAAAACCCATTAATGGGTTTACACTTACAGCAAGCCTAAAACCTACGAAATTGGATTTTCAGCAAGCCTAGAATGTAAAAAACCCACGAAATTTGGTTTTCAGCAAGCCCGAAACCCACGAAATAGGGATTTTAGTTCTTCAGCGGAAAACGGCCCCCACGAAATTAGCATTTTAGTGAGCCAAGGCGTGCAAAATTGGTTCTATAGCACGTAAAAATCCCACGAAATTTGCGGTTTAATGAGCGAATTCAGCAATCTTAATGAACAAAAATAATTTCGCATAATCGTGAAAATGCTTTGATTAGTGTGATAATCCTGCTCGGCGAGTGAAATTTGAGATGTTCATTTTTTTAATGAGAAAAAGCTCAAGAAATTGGTTTTTCAGCTACAAAAAGCCGCGAAATTGGATTTTAAGCAATAAAAAAAACCGCGAAATTAGGGTTTCTGTGAGCCAGAACACTAAAAATTAGTTAATACGTAGTTAGAAAAATCAGCGAAAAGCTTTTTAGAGCGTGAAATCAACGAAAATAATTTCTAGTGAGTCAGACCTACAAAAATAGGGTTCTAGTGCACAAAATCCGTGAAATTTGTATCTTTTTATCAAGCCATGCCGTGACATTGTTTTATCAGCTTCAAAAATTTGTGAAATTTTCTTTTTTAGTGAGTGAAATCCGATAAATTGGTTTCGTATTGTGGATTTCTTTTTCGTTAACTCAGTTTTAACACAAAAAAATGCATAACATAATTTATGTAAACAATGTTATAGTTTGGTAACTCCAACCAAACCCCCGGTGGTGGAATTCAACATCAGTGAGCTAGACTCACAAAATATTTTTTTGGGGAGAAAAATGTTTTGAATTATAGGGATCTTCGCTTCGTTTTCGAGACTATAGTGGAGAGAAACTGCCCACCCCGGCCCCGATCTGGCTATGTATGTATACGCCCCTGGTTCGCGGCTAAAAGAAAAAAAAGTGTGACCAGGAAGTGCCCCCCCCCCGTCCACGTAGCATGGAGGGGCCCCTTGTTATCCCGGAGCCCTGAAAACATGTAAATAACACGAATGAATTAAAATCACAATGCTCTCGTTGGTAATTGAAACATGAAGGTCACTATAGTCCCCTTCCCCCCTGTGGTAAGAGATTTCTTCCCACAGGATTTCTTCTTTCTCTATACTGTTTGTTTGTGGTTTAATAGTTCTTATATATGTACCTACTCACTGAATTATGAATTGAGCGCACTCTAAAGCAGTATTTACAAGGGAAAATGAGTTTGAAAAATATTAGAGGTTTCACCCTCATGTCTGGCCGAACCTTCTCAGCCCACTGAAAGGGCTACTCGCCCTGTTTCATCACCTGCCCAACCATCAAACACGGAACTGGTGGACCGCTCTCACCGTTTTTAGGGCCTAATTACCGGTTACCGGACCTAGTAAGCTCTTGTTGGGGTCAAAATGTCGAGTTAAAGTGTCCAAACTCATACAAAGTGTCATTTTCCGGGGCAATATTGAAATTTTTTTACACTTTGAAAGGCTACACAGATAAATTAATAAATTAATTAAACTGATGTTATCCGGACGACGATGGAAGAGCATAGCCCAACACGATTCGAGTTTCGAGAAAAAATGGCTCCCCGGCGGGATTTGAACCCGCAACCTCAGGATTACCAGTCCAGCACGCTCCCAATTGCGCCACCGAGACGCCTTTGGGAGTCGTACTCCGAGGGATAAGCTAAGCCGAACCCCACCCAGGTCTATTGTTTCTCGAAACTCTAGGGGTTTCTCCTAATCGGTAAATCACGCCGAATTTTACCTTACCGGCGGCGGCCGGTTTTATCTTTAAATACCGGCGACAGAATTATTCATCATATCCATCTAGCTACACAGATAGTTTAATTACAGCCAAATTGGGGTTTTGATCAAATACGGCCTTTTCTATGTGTTTCTGGGGGTGACATTAACGGTTTCCTGGCCAAAATTAGTGTAAACTCGTAAGATTACGTATTTCAACTCAGTAATTTAGCTCCAAAACTCGACTATTTTGCTTAATAAAAACCAACATTTATTCCCCAACCCGGCTTGTTTCAGCTTTATTGATTAAAAAACATGGCATTTTGAGTCCTAAAAACTTCCTAATCGACCAATAAAATAACAATCCAGGTAAATAGCTCCAGGTCTCGGCCATGGGTCTGGGCCAGAAATCCTTCCTGACGAGAAATAGCACTGTTTTGTGGCTATAAGTTGCCAGTTTTTCAAACACCACAGAAGGTTTAAGGAAACACCACACAGTTAGTTCTGAAGGAAAACTACCATTTAATGGATGGGTCTAAATATATCCACTTGCCAATAAACCTTGTAAATTCCTTTTTCGGACAGAATTCATAGTTTATTGGTCAAAGTATCATTTTGCGAACTTGTGGCCCATAGGGTTTGTACTTTAATGATATCTGGGGCAGCTGCCTCATTCCCTGCCACGGTTTCGATTGCCCTAGCAACTGCCACCCCTCCCCCCTCTGGCTACACCCATGCTTTCCCGGCCCTAGGGGGAAAACACTTTCTTTTACTTACGTAAACATTGCTTGGGGTGTCCGATAATTGCTGATCGACTCCTTTGGTCTCGTGCGCACATTCTTAAACAACATTTTGGTAGATGAAATTGTTGGGTTGGGTTAATAAATACGAAGGAATTACCGTAGTCTTGATCTTTATGGTGTTCTGTTTGAGTAGACGCTTGATTCGAATTTGTTTTGACGATCGTATTTACTTCGGCATCCTATAAAAATATATCAATAAATAATTAATGAACGATTCCCGGGTATCTGTTTAACTCACTTTAAATTCACGATCAGTCTGAACCGCTGCACTCAGTGTTTCAACCGACTGAGTGTTGTACCCTGCATCTCTCGACGCCGGTATTCTCGTATTGGAAGATTTGTGACTCATTTGAACGCCTATCGAGCATTGACACTTGAACGTCGTATTACTTCCAGTATTTTTCAGCCGAGTCTTTCGTACTCGACTCGTTGAGTCGAGCTCACCACCACCCGTTCGAACGGCGGTGGTCTGACGGCGTTGACCCGACTCGAATTTCTGGAAGACGTTCGAGTTGGGGCGGAAAGTCTTAAGCGGTGCCCTGTCAACGTCGTCTTCGAGTCTGTACCGATGGATATAATTTGTAATATCATCCTTGGCTCTGTTGTTGGTCCAGTTATTTGTTCGCTCTTCATTTTCACAAAGTTTACAAGTCTTTGTTGCTCTTGAACTTTTAGTGCCCACCTACAAGGCCAAAAAATTTACTAAAAATCAATATTAATGAAGCAAAAACACTCAACCTTAAAAAATCTTTGAACTAAATGGTGCAAAAGGGGATCCTTATTATTCAGATAGTTGCACACTATGCGGAAGGAAGTTTCAGATTCGGCGTGTATTCCAAAATTGTCCAGTATAAACGTGACGTCCTGGAATGACAGGGGATGATCATTGACTTTTGGGTGACCGATGAAAGCTTCAAGCCTCGAGTGAACAGCCGAAAGACGGGGCGATTTATTTTGATGGGGTAAAATCTGAATTTATCCGATTAAAAATTAACTCCGAACCGCGAAATTTATAAAAAATTAATTACTTCGGCGGTAAAAACACTCAGAGATAAGTGTAAATCCATGGAATACATGAGGTCTGCTATTAACATGGAGCATGCAGCCTGAAAATCAGTTGTATGGGAGCGTGGTTTAAAATTCGGGTCCCTTTCCGCAATATATTTAAGGATATACTGTCTATAATGAGCTCTTATGAAGTGAATCCCTCGATCTGTGACCCTGAAAGTATCGAATAATAATAATGACAATAAACAAAATACCATTGTAGTCGTACAACAAAGTACCATTGTAAACAGTTACCATTGTTTTAAGCCGGTCAGAAATTTGTCTTTAGTTAATTCCTGTAAGTTGGATGTCACTTCATCGAAGTCGTGCCACTCTAAGAACATAATAATTGAAATTGTCACACTGTCATCCAAAAAAGAAGGGTTTGCCGGTCTCTAAAATGTCCAACGAGAGCAATAGTCAATAAACCGCGTACCTCTCAAATCACTCAAGTTCTGCTCGGATTCCATTTGAAATTTCCACAATAATGAGGGGAAAATAATTGCAAACAACAAACAGGTGAGTAGAGTCCAATAAGACGGTTAGCACGAAATATACGTTTACTTTATTTTAAGGGAAAAGATAACAAAAAAATGACACAGAAACCTTTTGCACGGCGAGTTGTGTATACTCCGGTAGCCATGGAAACACACTTGCAGGGGTCGAGTATAACTGTCGCTCTGAAGCCCGTTTTTTTTTCCGGCCCACCGGGAAAAATACTTTCAAAAATAGAAGAAAAGAAGCTCCGGCATCAGGTGGTCGGAAAAATTCATAATCTGCGTCCGGCACAAATCGAAATACGTCGAAAAAATGACCCAAAACTCTCATTTTTGGCCATTTGGAGAGGCGGCCTGACTGGGCGACCGCCTGAATTCGTCCATTGAGCGTGGTCTGAAGGACTCAAAAACCGCGTTTGACTCAGATCGGAACACGTTGAGAAAATTCCCCAAAAAACACGTTTCAGACAAAAATGGCCAAAATTCAAAAATTGATGAAACCGCGTATCTTGAAGTTACTCGAAATGGGAAACCCGAAAATCGAAACAAATGTTCGATCAGACGAGCAGTTGAAGGGTTTCTCACTGTATTTCCGGGGTGTTGACCGTTTTCAGGATGCCGCAATAATGATACTGGCCAAAAATGCCGAAATCACTGGGAGAATCCCTTCAATTCCCCGTGGGAGGGGGGAGGGTGTCCGACTAGTTTTTCGGATTCCCGGTGTCGTGAAACCGCCAATGCAGTTTTGTCAAATTGTAAATTTTTGCAAAAATATCCTAGTGGTCGGTCAAGTGAACTTTTCTAATGCATTTTTTTTTTTTTTTTTTCCAAAGTGTTTCGGTTTGGTTTGGTCTCGATTCGAGTGGTTTATTATAAATTCAGTTCTACGACGAGCCATACCCGAAAATTATGAGTTTCAAGGAGCCAACCCCGCGAAATTTTGCTCTTGAAGAAACCAAGGCTGCGAATTTTTTTCTTGAAAGTGTCAGTTACGCAGGGTTTGAATGAGAAAAGTTCACGAAAATACTTTTTTCAAATCGCAAAATTTCGTTTTTGATAGATTCAAACTTTAGCGGGGAATTGTGTTTTTCAATAGGAACTAAATGAGTGTGTGATAAGAAGGGAGGGGGCACGAGTATGAACCCCCCCCCCCATCAGAAAACTCTATAGGTCGACAAGTTTCTTATGGACCGAAAGAAGTGGTAAATTCAGTTAACTTTCTAAACACATGTTCCTAGAACCATCTGGAAATTTGGGCCCTCAGGGTCCATTAGAAACTTGTCGAGTACGCCCATACGAGGCGCAGAGGCTATTCAAAGGGTATTTATGTCGTTCCTTGGTGGGTCGTCTCTCTCCGGTTTCAGTGGAAAATGTTCCCTCCAAAAACCAATGCAATTAAGGAAAGACGCCTCCCTACAGCGAATGAAATGAAACAGTAGATACACATTCCTTTCTCCTTAATTTTTATTAAATGCAACAAAATCTAAGACAGTAACCATTCTATACCCAATTTTGATTTCACGTTTATTCTCACACTTTCAGCCACTGTTATCATAAATAATATTAATCACCTCCCTCCTCCCTACCTCCTTGTGTAACAATTTAGTTAAAATCACAGACAAATTACCCCCTTTCACGCTAGTTTCCCTTATTACTAAAGACAAGCACATGATGAGCATACAAATTTTAGGTAAACCAAAAAAGAAGTTTGGAAACATTAGTTCAGGTACTTGGGATTAATGAAATTTCGTTGATTTTGATTTCTCTCTTTTTGGCTCCTTTCATTGAGACTGTCATATATTCGGTAGATGATCGAAATTGTTACGCGAATTGGTATGAGAGCGCGAGGAGTAGTCGGGCGAGGGTCCGTTGCTCGTCAGCTGGGGCAGTAAGGCTCCTCCGACGTTTAGAACGTTTGAGCTTGAGTTCTGTTGGGCGTTAAAAAAAAAAAAAAAAAATGAGAGTGGGGGTTGTGTGTGTGGGGAAGGTGAGGTTTTTACTCGGGATCTTTCTCTAAGCTTTTTCAGTTTTTCAAATTCTTCCATTTCAGCCTGCGGAATATGGAAGAAATAGTTGTCAAAGTAAGAGTGTTTTAGAAGGTCTTGAGCGCTCCATCTTTTGGACGGTTCTTTTTCGAGGCATTTCTTTTAAAAAAACACACATTTTTGAGATTTGAAAGGAAAAATACACTAAATGTTTTATGTTTGACACCTTCAGAAAATCAATAACGTTTGGGTCGGACAGTGACTGCCTTGGAAGTTTCGTCTCTAGAGGTTCCAAAGTGTCCGGAGTAGGCAAGGAAATACCGTTGAAAAACTCATTGGTTCTAAATATGTGCATGTGCCTCGGTACAAGATCACCTAGAAAAACAAGATTTAGTAGTCTTACGCATTTTTTGTTCAGAACTCACCAAATGTTTTTCTAATTAGGTACAATTGGTCAACGTCAGATTTGCCAGGCCAAAGAGCTTCCCCTCGTATTAGTTCAGCGAATAGGCAGCCTTGAGTCGTACACAAGTTTCAGTTAAATGTGAACGATCGTATTTTTTTAACTGAATTCACCTATTGCCCAAATATCAACTGGAGGACCGTAAAGAGTGTCACCAACCAGTAGCTCTGGTGCCCGGTACCATCTAGTCGCGACGTAGTCGGTGTAGTTCTCACCAGGACCTGTATTACGTTGAATGAGATTTTTTTTTTATTAGTAATAGCAGAAAAGAAAATAATTTAGTTGGGATAGACGTAGTTATGACTGCAGACTCCGTTTTTTTAATAGAAAAAACGGCCTTCAGTGGTATGCAATAACCTGCAAGACCGTCCGGTAGTGAGAACGAAAATCAACTCTCAAACCATGCAGTTTGAAAAAAGAAAGGAAATGTTTTTATATCGTACACATAATCCGTGCGAATCCGAAGTCACACAGTTTCACGACACCGTTGGCGGTCAGTAGGATATTCTCAGGTTTGACATCGCGGTGAATACAATTGTGCTCGTGACAATACGCAATGCCTTGGAGCACCTGCCAAGTGAGCTGTCGTACGAGCTGCGGTGGGCAACCTTTTGGATGCCTTTCAAGCTCCCCGAGGGCGGTTTGCTCGCAGTACTCGAACACCAGGTGAAGTCTTCGTTTTCGTCGAAACACTTCAACGAGATTCACTAAATTTGGATGCTTGAGGCTCTGGGATAAAGAAGAACAAAAAAACAAAAACTTTTACTTACGATCTAATGTACTGATATCGGCATTTTTAGCAACGGCAAATATTTTATTCTACCATTGTCTAATGAGATCATTGACCCTAGAAGATTCTGCATGGAAGCTAGGGCTTTTGTCTAGGTGAAAAACTCTCGTTAGTTAATTATGAAATGATCCGCAAATAACAACCTTTTGTAACACAAATTGTCCTTGAACTTAAATCACGAGTTTTGTTTGAAGAACAATATGTACTCAAGCTTTAAAGGAAGAGACGATGAATTCAAACGAGGCAATACAAATTATTGCTACAATTACCCTACATTTCAATGTAAAGCCATTTTAGTGCATTTCATTTATGTCAAAATGCACTATTGGTCTCGTCGTGATGGTGGCAAACATGGGTCATGGCATGTTTTTTTCATGTTTCAGGACCTCTAGAACACGAATTCAGTGGTCTCCGGAATTCATATATATATATATAGGTTTATTATAAGCTTATGGCCGTTGTCTTGTTAGCACGATAACTCTCGAAGAAATTAATTTAGCGGAACGCGCTTCGGCACAAAAATCAGAAGTCATAAGACCCTGGTCGGTATTGCATTTGGGCCAAATCGGTCGAGGTGGAGGGGGGGAAAATAGGGGTTGAAATGGTCAAAAATTCACTATAAATCACCAGTTGATTCTAGAAGCATCATATTCGGTAAGTATGCTCCATGTTGGAGTAGCCTTTGATTCCTATTTTAATTTTTTGAAAAAGTCGAAGGGGAGGGGGTGTTGCTCCCGGGGTGGAAGTAAGTGTGTGGTCTTGTTAGCACGATAACTCTCGAAGAAATCAATTTAGCGGTACGCGCTTTGGCACAAAAATCAGTAGTCGTAAGACCCCGGTCGGTATCGCATTTGGGCCAAATCGTTCAAGGTGGAGGGGGTGGAATAGGGGTTGAAATGGTCAAAAAATCACTACAATTCACCAGTTGATTCTAGATGCTACCGACACTTTTCGACATTTTGAAGAGAGGGGGGTGAAAATAGAGGAAGAAGTTCGGCTTAATGAAACAAATTATGGTATCAAAATTATTACTTCTAGGACGGCTTAGGGTATTCGTATACGGAATGAAATGCACTCTTTCCGACCGCCAGCTGCCGGAGCGAAATTTTTTTATGTCTTCGTTTTTACTTTATTTATATCTATTCAAAATTACACCCCTTGTAAAAATAAATTCGTCTGTTTATATCAGTATGAATGAGGAACACGCGACATATTTACACGCGATCATTGATTTCAAAAAGATACTTTCTAACTCAAATACCACGCTACGCCTTACCTTCAGTAGCCGTATCTCGCGTAAAGCGATTTTCCTAATTAAAGGATCGTCTTCAGATTCGACGAAACGTTTTATAGCGACCAGTTGTCCAGTCTCCCTGTTTCGACACTTGAACACCACTCCATAGCTGCCTTCACCCAGTTTCCCCAATTTTTCATAGCGTTCCATCAACCTTGAAGAGGCCCGAGACCTGTGGAAAAGGGGGTGGGGAGGTAAAAATCTATGAAATTGTCAGTCAGGTGAAAACGTATAGGGAAGGAAAATTTGTTATGAACTTCAACCCCCGAGAATGTACGGTGATGTTAGCGAGGGGGGTGTCTGTCAAAATGTTGAAGTTTTTATTTGCTCAACTCGATCGAATTATTTAGTCGCTGTCTTCGGAGTTGTTATACGGCGTTCCACTTACATTGATAACGCGCCTGTTATGTACGCAGCGTCATAAGAATTTTAAACTTTTTCTTATGAAGAGATTCACCATTTCAGTGGTGGTCGTTTTGAGTGCTATGGTGGGGCTGGGGACGTTTGTTAGACGGAGAGTCTGTCTACGTCTACAACCAAAGAATCGTGCAGGACTTGAAATATTTTAAATGAAGGGGGTGGGGTATCAAGATTGAAACTTAAGGTTCATTCCCCCTAAACTTCGGGCCAACGCTCACATGGAAAACACCCTCCCCCGAATTAGGCGTCCACAACAAGGAAACTGACCAGTTAACTCATGAGCGGCTCAATGTACCGGCTTAACCTGAGTTTCACCTACCTGATCATATCCTCTCTTTGGGCATCTGATGAAGCGTCCGAATGACGGTACAGAACTATACACTCACATGATATTTTGACTCCTCGGGGCGACTCACCTTGGCAACAACAACAATACAATCGATATCAAGTGGTCAGTCCAGCTCTGCGAGGGTCGAATTTTTAAATGTCAAATGATGTCGTTGAAAGCTCGCAAATTTATCGTAAAACCGAATTTTTCGAGCGGTGAGAAAGTGCAAAAAAAAACAACAAAATATTAGCGCTTGAGACTCTAAAGACGCCTGACTCGCCTTAAACCCACCCATACCAATGCCCCCAACCACCCACCCTATAAACTATGCATTGCTGTCAATTTCATAGCAGCTGGCAATGTGAATATCAATCAGTGCCCTTGACATTGATGAACACCGTCACACAGGCTGAATGGGAACAAATTTTACAGAGGGAGAAGTCAAATTGGTTCCAAATTATTTTTTTCAAACTCTTGATGGCCCATTGAAATTGTTGAAAGTAAAATTGTGACTTTGAAAATAGCGTGCACTGTGCAACGTTAGACCAAATCCATCAATGTTTTTTAGAAACAGATGCGTAAAATGATTTTTTCAAAAAATTAAGACATAAAAAAGGCAGAAGTGTGTACTTGTGAGTCGTTAACTTAGTCGCTATTCCTTGCCTCCTTGGTATCAACGGTAGGTTATTGCCGAAGAGCCATAACCGTCGCTCGGCAAGCCACCGCTCCATGTGAGTGACTAATCAAAATCGATCACTCATACGTCCTCCTACTCTGCCTCTGGCCATCGAGGCCTTATAGGCGCAATCGCTCTATAAGCGCAATCACGAGGAAGACTTAAGTTCCTTTGATTAAAAATTAGTTTTAACGTGAAAAATTGAATGGAAACTCTTCAGCGGAGAACCAATAGTCGTTTTAAAAAGCTGGGGAGCGTTGTACTTGTACGTTCAACAAAACCAAAGAAACACAAACTTTGTAAAACTGCACCCCCTCCCCCCTTTCCTCTTATAATAGGTTTGCCGGTGGGTAATTCAGCAATCCAGCGTCCAAAATGTGACTGTGTATCACAAAAAAGGCCTTTACCCCCTCAACCTCACATAAACGCAGAACTCTGGTAAAGTAACCTTCTGAGGGCTTATTCTCTAACTCCGAAGCAATAGCTTTTTCGAAGTCATATGTTTATTTCATTGATTTTCTTCAAACAAATGAATGAAATAAACGCATGGCTGGCGAAAAAAATATTGCTTGTTGTTAGAGAATAGGCCCCCTGATCGCTTATACTATACATATACCAAAAATACATGACCAAAGGCGTCAACGGCGTTTGGCTCTTTGAAAAACCAAAAATCTCAATTAAGGCTATTTTGAACTCCAATTTCGCTTTTTCCAAACCAAATGTTGCGGAATCGCCAACGTTCATATACAAATTTTAGGGATTTTTGCTCTTTCAAAAATGAAATTTCATGGGTTTGGCACCTTTAAAAGCCAATTTCGGGGATTTAAGCTTCACGAAAAACCAAATTCCATGGTTTTTAGATCATGCTATAATTTCGGTTAGTTTGAAAACAAAATGTCGTGATTTTGGCCCTTTCAAACCATAATTTTACCGCGGATTTTCGCTCTTCCATGACCAAATGTAGTGGTATTGGCTTCGTCAAAACCCATTTCACGAGTTTTTGCTATTTGAACCCCAATTTTGCGTATTTTCACTCCTTCAAATTCCAAATTTCGTGGATTTAGCTCGTATTAGCAAATCGGTTTCGTAGGTTCGGCTGATTCGAAAAACTGATACAGCTCTTTCATAAAACCTCGCGAGTTTGGCTCTTTCAAAACCTCCTTTCATCGATTTGGCTCATTTAAAACCTAATTCTGGGGATTTTAGCTGTATCAAAAACCAATTTCCGTGGATTTAGTTATTTCTAAAATCAGTTTCGCAGGTTCGATGAATTCGAAAAACTAATTTGGCGAGAAGAGAACGACGATAACCAAATTTCGTAATTTTTGTTTTTTCAAACTCCTATTTTCGGAGTGGATGTTAATTGCTCTTCCTCGTGCGGTTCGTCATTCTTCAACAACCAAATATCGCGGATTTGGCTCCTTTCAAACCCTAAATTCGTGAATTTTTCGCTAACAATGTGGCAATTTTCACAGAAAAAAATAACCAACTATAATCCGTCGATGACCACAATTCTGCGGATTTAACCCTTTAGAACCCCCAATTTCGTGAATTTGGCTCTTACAGATACATAATGTGGCGGGTTTCCCCCTTGAGAAATCCAATTTCACGGGGGTTGACTATCACTCAAAAACCACTTTCAAGGGTTCGGGACCTTCTAAATTCAATTCCGTGGGGAGGACCTTAATTCCTAATTTCGCAATCTTGGCTAATTCAAGAACTATTTTCGCCTTTTGACTAATTGTAAGTACTTTAAAAAAAATTAAATTGTTAGTAGAGTCGCTTAAACTACGAGTCCGTTTTTAACGAACCTCAACGACGGAAGACAGACGATGTAGGCTCCTTCGGCTACAGATTTATGCATGCTTTATCCACTAACCCTCGGAGTTTAAGCGACTCTACTAACAATTTAAATGTACGGCTACAGATTTATGCATGTTTTATATTACTTTAAAAAACTCGCCTGTTCGGCTCATTCAAAATCGATTTCGCGTGGTGGGCCTGCGGCTTCCTGAAAACCAAAATTTCGCGGGGGTAACTGGCTCACCTCGAAAAAACAATTTCGTGGGATTCGCTGCATCAAAAACAAAATTTCGCGTTGTTGGCTCAAAAATTAGCAGCGTGGGGTAGGCCTCTTATGTAGGGTCATGAGATCAACATGACAACGATGCGATCGGCGGGTATGTTTAGTCTACTTTTATGGGTCATTTTTTCAGAGTTTCGATTTCGAGCCGGGAGTGGTGTAAATTATATAAGTCCCTCCGACGATGCACAATTGCGAATTGTAGCTACTCTCGGCCAAAACGCCCCTAAGGGGCCGCGTCAGTGCCTCTCAAAGTGGACGAATATTACTGTTTCTCCTTGCCATTAATTTTGGTTGATTCGATTCGAATAAATCCATATCTATAGATCGTGAACCCATCGTCTATTAGCTCAGGTCGTTAGCCCTATGGGTCACTTTAGCCCTCACCACTAGCACAACTCAGTCTGTTTAATGCCCCCCCCCCCACATTTCGTGATTTCCTCTGTAGGTAAAGCCCCTGAGAATCTCGAGAAAAATGTTTTAAAAATTTGACAACTAAAATTCATCCCAGTGATATTGGCAAAAAACTAAAACCCTACTGTGAGAACCACCTCAAATTTTATATTTATTTCAGAGTAGGCGACCCATTTCTGGAAAGATTTTTTTTCTGGGTCACCTGAATTGCTTGTAAGCACTTGTACAACAGTCAAAATAATGGTTTTTTGAGAATGATCGTCAGATTTTGCTTGTGCCAGGAACGTTGTCTCGGCGTTATCATCTTCAGCTGACATGGTTCAATCTTCAATCCCCGTATCATTCGTTTTGTTGAGGGAAAGACAGTTATTTAGTAATATTTTGTGCTATTTACCGTGTGAAAAAACTTTTTAATTATTCATACGAAGTTAATTATGCCTCTCACCGTCCAAGATATTGTCCTCGAGGCTAAAAATCTTGTTGCCAAACTGAAAGACAGGACTGCGGAGACAGAAAATATCATTTACGATGCTAATTCAGTGGACAGGCAAATTGATGCTATGAATCAGGTGTGCTTTTTGTTTTGTTTTTTTATTGCATTAAATTAATTTGTTGGGCACCCTTCCCCGTCGACATTCAGCTAAACTTCAGATAAACTTGAATGATTTTGGCTGTTTCAGTCTTCTCATTTCAGGTGCCCCCTTTCCCATGTCTCTGAACCTCAGGCTGCATAGTCTTCGTCCGGCACTTCCTGTTGAAGTGTGAGCTCGACGAAGTTGCTGCTATATTGCCTGGATGACTTCGAGCCCGACTCTGCCCCCCCCCCCCGCCCGGTCATGCTAGCATTCAGCAGGTCCAAGATAGCCTTCAAGGCACACCTGGGGTTCGTTGAGGCCTTTATCTTGCTCTTAACTGCTGAACTTCCCTTTTCTAAGGACTTTACGTGTCCTGTGCCCTATCTTCGGTTCCGGGTATAGCCAGCAGGCCCTGACCCCTTTCATTCAGCTTCTAGCCTCTTAGCCACGGTCGGTGTGGAGCTGATAATGTTGAACCTTTACTGAACTCTTCGGACTCCTGTCGTGTTGGGCGTACGTCCGCCGTCGACGAGGTTCCATTCTCAAACCTGACCCGCACTGGCAGTTACGGGTTTCAAAGTGGCCTTTACAGATGTTTGAATGTTCCGAATTATCGAAATTGTGTATTGAACATAGGGACGGGTCAACACCAGGTGTTCCTAAGCCCACCCATTATTTCCTAATGTGTGAAATTCATTATAACCTCCTTTCACCAAGTTCCAAGTGCCGGGAGGGGAAGGATACGCCACTGGGCTTTGGCTAGCTAGTTGAACTGAAATACCTAGGTATAGTTAACGGAGGCCTGGTCCTCCTCGGCAAAGCAATTTGGACCTATTGGAGGGTAATGCCCCAAACGTTTTAATTTCAAAGCTGCGAGATCCATGAAGTTACCTGTTTCAATGGACTCAGCCCCTCAAAATTGGTGTACACCTACCAGATCGGCGAAATTTGGTTTTTTTTTTAATGAGGCAAAGCTGAAATTGGTCCTTGAAGTAGCCAACACAGTGAAATTGTGGTTTGAAAGTGTTAAACCCGCGAAATTTGGACTTGAAAACGCCCGACTCGCGCAATTGTTCTTTTAGAGGACTCAATCCCTTGAGACTGGCTTTTTAGGGTGTCAATCCTGCGAAATGGGGATCCGCGAAATTTCGGATATATCGGCCCAACCCCGCGAAATTAATTTCTTCAAGTGCCAAATCCGCCAAATTTCTGGTTTACCCCCAGAAAACAATACTTTATCGCTCAAGTTGAAAGTTTGGTCCCATGTTCATTGTCATGAACCAGTAATTAAGCTCTCAAACTGATCCTTCCTCCTCAGGGACGACCTGTTTTTCAATTCTCAAGCCGGTGTACTGCCAATTTAGTCCTTATATCCTTTTTTTAGTCCCAAAAGCCGCCCCTTTTAGGGCAGTTACCAGCTATTCAACCAACAAATGATTCCATAAGGGCTCGCAGTGCCCCCACCCTCCAATAAAACAACCTCCAAGTACGCCCAGGGTCTTTTGGGTGGATCTTAAAAGACAGTTTATGACAGTGAGTTCCTAGCACTATTGGCAGTCTACACCTAGATGCCAATAAGGAGTATGTTCCGTAGGCTCACTCGACCTTTTCCAAGTTCGAAAGCCTCCCCCTCCCCCCAACCAATTGAAACCATCCGAGCTTTCCGCTTTTCTCACCTATCACATGCCATTAAGTGAGTCTCAAACGTCAGGGGTTCGGCCTGTTTGATGCGAATCGTGCCCCACGCCCTCCTTGCACCATGAAGATCTTGGATACGGATTGAACACTGCGCAAGGTGTTCCACCACTCTTTTCTATTCCAGACTCTAGACTCTTGTCTCGTTTTTTTGTCGACGGTGTCCTTCTCGACTCCAACGTTTGATAGTTGTGCCCACCATTTGCGGCGTCATATTCTGTTCCAACCGTCGGGATGGGGTTCCGCAGCCCGGTGGACGTGCCCCATAGGGGAAACTATCCCTGGTGGGTGGTAGCCATTCATATGGAGCAAGGCCGTGACGGGATGCCAAGTGGTCAGTGGTCCTTCCCCCGCGAAAGCTACTAATCTCAGTCAGCCACCCCACCCTACAGTGCCCCTATCCGACGTTCAATGATGTATTCGCGTTTTTATTTGTTGAAGCGAGCGGACGACAAAAGTGACTTGAAAGATTTCATAAGTAATCGGCCTCTGTCAAGCTTTATTGGCAATATTCAACAAGAGAATTGTCCTCTGAGGGATCTTCAAAAAGAAAATCGCGAGCTCCGATCGGCTTTGGAAGAGCGACAAGTGGCTTTAGAATTAATTATGTCAAAATATCGGGAACATGTCTCGTCGTTAAT
Organism: Corythucha ciliata; assembly: GCA_038030265.1. NCBI lineage: Eukaryota > Metazoa > Arthropoda > Insecta > Hemiptera > Tingidae > Corythucha > Corythucha ciliata. The sequence goes on from CM075940.1 coordinate 21,607,528, forward strand.
TCTCAATTCCAAAGTTGACGCCACTCAATTCGACAATCAACAAAATCTACAAGTAAAGTTGAATTTCACTATTTTAGTCGCCGTTTCTAAACTGAATTTTACCGGCAGACAATATTCAATCAAAGTCTCGAAATAGATGAAATAGCCGACATCATGAAAATGGCCACTCAAGTTGATGAGCCTTACTATTTAAAATACGACGAAGAATTGTCCAGATTAACGTCTGAAAATGAAGTACGCTCCCTTTTTTCTTATTTTTTCCTCTATATTTCCCTGTAATACTCAAGTTGTGTCTGTTTGCATCAAGGGCCTAAGAAATCTCCTTCGGATTTCGTCCGAGTACGGATCAAACGATCTAAACAACTCGAACGCGTGACACCGCTACAAATGCAATAAACATGTTAACAACGACGCTTCGAATAACTAAAAAATAAGTACCTGAAATCATATTTTTGTTGGTTTATTAGGTTCGAGGAGTACTGAGTATAAAAAATCACTTGTAGGAGTCAGTACTTGTCGATCTACTTTGTTCCTACCTCTTGTCCTTGAGTACTCTTAGAAATTTTCCACTTTGAGCAATAAACAATTTTCAGAGCTGAAACTGCGCTTTTATTTCTATATTCGAAGCGCTTTATTTTGAGCGCAGTTTCTGCGGGTTAATTTCTTGTTTGAGAAGAGGTTGATAGCCAAGAGCTATTTAGCTTTACTAATTTTTCACTACTGCCTAAATACTAATTATTCGCTAACAATATGAGCTAAAAGTTGCAAGTTCAATACTAGGGTCTTGAATAGTTCTTTTCAAACACCGACAGGAACGAGCATTTATGCACTAATGGCGTAGTGAATTTTGAGCGTTATCTTTGAGAAAGTCTAGCAATCATTTTCTTGGAATTTCGCATAACGAAATGAATATCTTAGAAATATAGACTTGATTATTTGAAAAAATAGCGAAGCGCATTCGCAGAACACTACTATTTTAGACTACTCACGCTGACGCGGTCAATTATGTTTCCTGTTTTGCTAAAAAAAAAAGACTGGGATTGAAATGTTACTAATTTGGCTGTAAATGTACTAAAAGTTTCTAGTAACATCTTCAGGAGGCTTCTATCAGCGCTGTATTTCATTATTTCCTTTTTTTTTATGTAAATTACAATTAGCGTTGCCTTGTACACAAAATAAATAATATTCTCTTACGTCAGTGTCTGCTGCAGCAGTCTCACTTTGGGCACACAAAACTCCGCCAGATTTGGGGAAGAAGGTTGTTTGGGCTATTTTCAACAGAGAAATTCGCGAGAATGGGACTACGGACCCAAAATAATATTTTCCCCTGGGTCATTGGGCGATAATACGCACCTTGGGGCTTCACGACTCGAGGAAATCAGTAAATCGTAACGAATTTTTGGTCAGACGAGTCGTTGAACGGTGTTCTCTCCGCAATTCGGGCTTTTTCGGACGCTTAGAACTGTTTTCAGGGGCCGGAAGAATTTCCCGAAGGAAGAGCCTCGGAACAGGCAGACCTCGCTAGCCCACTCTTGAGCCGAGAAAATTGGTCGAAACTCTTCTTTTAGCGCCCCTTTAAGGGACTTGTATCTTGCGAGAGCGATACCGATAAGGACCTCCCGAGCGAGACCGGGGCCATCTCGTGCATCATTAGCAGGGAATCCCCCTCCCCCCGCCTCATTGGGGCCTATTAGGTCGAACGAATCATGTCTCCATCACCATCAGAAATATAAATAAGTTGGTGTAGAGTGTAGAGATTGAGATAACGTGGAATAAGCATTTCCCCAGCCTCCAAATCTCCTCAAAAATGGAGAAATACCAGTAGCGTCTGACTTACTAGACCCACACAACCCCACCAGCGTCCTTGACTAGGTACTCAGAACTGAACTGAAATTTTGAATCGTTCAATCATGAAAAATCGCCATGTTATTAGGCGATGGAGGAGGGTTAATTTAGCAGCTAAATGAAGGGAGGGCTACTTTACAGCAAATAGCTACTCTTTAATCCACACTTTCCAAGTTGTATTGGCTCTATGAGAGCAAAATGGGGCTTTTTCTAGGCGTGGATTTGGAGTTATGCTCGATGGTGAGAGTTTCACAGCCTAGCAAAACAGATTCCGAGAGGCGAATTTCCAGATTCCTGCTTGAGTAGTTAGGTTCCAGGTCGAAATTGACAGTTTCCTAAGGATTACCCGGAGAAAAATGGCCATTTTTGTAGAGAAAGGTATGTTTCGGTTGGGATTTTTGTGCTTAGAGCTTTTTTGTGGTTAGAGATCTTTGTGGCTGGAAGTTTTCTGGTTGAAGCTGCTTCGAGGTTGGGGATTTGGGGTTAGATATGTTTCTGGGTTGGGGGTTTTCGTGTGTTTGAAGCGCTTTTTGTGGTTAGACATTTTTGTCGTTGGAGCTCTTTAATGGTTAGAAGACTCGGATCAGGGACTGTCTGATAAAATCCCAGAGTTTTAGCGCAAATTCTTGATTATGTAGAAGACTTTTTTGGTCTCCCTCCGCTTGATACTGGATACACGCTTGACAAGTTTACCGTTGTTGCATTTTAAACTGACGGATTTAGAGATGCGTGACCACAAGTGGGGAACCCGTAATAAATACATCAGAACCCCCCCCCCCCCCCGTAAGAATGGCCCATTTCGCCCTCCCCACAAGGAAACTTAATAATTCCCTTCGCCCTACGGACTCTTTTTCGGCTCGAAAAGAAGTCAGTCGAGACTTTGAATACCACGTTTTATTTTATTGCTACAAGTTCGTTATCACAGACTGTTATTATAATTGTAGTTAATTTATTTTCGTGAAGTGATGTTAAAGTAGGCAATTTGGAACCAATTTCGTAGGCAGTGGGTGCCACATTTTTATCCCCCCTCCCTCCCTATTATATTTAAGTTCTAACGCCGACTTGATAGAACACGGAACGCCTTCGGAAATGCTACCGGAGCCTTTATCAAAAAATCTGCGCTTGGTTAGTACGGCCAGCATGTCCAAAAGCGTAATAATTAATTACCTAAAAGTTTTAAATAATTTCCTAACTTTTTTGTTTCTAGAAAAACATGTGTGGGGGGGGGGGAGTGTAAGGGGACACAGTGGATCCTTCAAACCTTAAATACCGAGTATTTTATAAGGCACTTTTTAAAGTATGAACTTTTTTCTTTAAAAAATCGTACTTTTTAAATGATAACGTGAAACTAATTGTAAGAAGCTAAAAACATTGTACTTACTGCGGAAAAAAACACTAAAATGTGAATTCAAAGCTTTTATAGTGTCGTTAGATAATCAGTTCATCACAACATACAGAACTGATTCGGTTATTCGTTGAGCTTAGAACTAAATTGATTGATCAATGAGATCCGACTATAGCCTGACCACAATCTGAGCTGTGTTAAGAGTGTGGTCACACTATAATTGTGCTTTTCCTAAAGGTTTGTTTTCGTTGGGTAGGGCGACTCTTACGGTTTAAAATGAAGCCCGAGTGTTAATAAATAATTGGGTAACTAACCACAGAGACACACCAGGGGCATTCATATAGATATTTGAATTATTGTTTGAAATTTAAAGCCTAAGTTTGAAGAACTCTGACAGTTCAATTATTAGTTCTAGCAAGTTTAACTGTCGAGGCACATTTTTCGAATTAGCTTAAACCAAAAAGAAACCGACCCGTTAAGTATGATACAACTAAAATGGTTATTCATAAGTTTTTTTCGTATAAATAATTAATTCTTCGTGGAAACCTCGGGCATGGGCAAGACGGCAGGTTTAAAAGTTATCACTTCCTCATAGACAAGCTCTGTAATGTTTCAACGCATGAATTTCGCGTATTATCGAAAATTTCTATCTTACCTTTCCACTTTTCCACTGGAAGATCCATGTGTTCGAAACTTTCATCATACGGCTGAGAAATGGGCTCGTCCGATGGATCGGCGTACTGAGCCAAATAGGGATGAGCGAGAGCCTCTTCAGCCGTAATGCGCTTCTCAGGGTCCAGTTCTAGCATTCTTTCAAGCAAGTCGATCGCTGGTTTGGGTTGGTGGGGGAGGGTATAAAGAAAAACTGTTACAGCAGAAATGAGCGATAAAAAAAAGGGTGGGCGTACCTGCTGGATTGGCACCGCGAAAAACTTCTTTGAACTCTCTTTTAGGCATCACGGGCAATGATTGAATATAATTTTTAGCCTGAAAGGTTACACATAAAATTTCTATGTGGCTGAATTGTTGGCATTAACCACTCAAATTGAACTCAAGATTAACAATAAGTGTGATCAACTGAAAAACGTTAAGCTAAGCGGTGGCAAATATTTGTTTTATGGCAACGAATAGTACCTCTGAAACAGTAATCTTATTCATAACATCATCGGGTGGTGTTCCACACAGAACAAGAATTCTGTTCAAATGGTCTATCTCTAAATTGTTGAAGGTTAAGGAGGGATTGAAAAAACAAGGCAAAAAGCAAAAACACAGTGTTAAAACGCAAGCGTGTTAAATGAAGCGTAGAAAGATCCTTACCGATTCACTCGACATTTTCATCATGAAATCCGCTCTCGGAGTGCCCAGGACTTCCATAATTAGATTGAGTTGATGGATATCTACGGAGGACGTGATAGGAAAATGCAACAGAGCTAGCAGTGTTTAAAATATAAATACAAGGTGCAATTAGTTACAATTGGAGTTATAAGAGGTATTGACAAATAAATAGAGCGCTTCGCAGGTACTACTTTCTGGAAGGCCTGCACATTAAAACGAAACATGCCAAACGACGCGACTCAGAAGAAACACTACTAAAAACATGGAAGTAGTACCTTTCAATTTGAGTTGCTGGTTCAAACGATCGGTGTACCTTTTCTGTGCTATGACTCTATAAAACAACAATTAAGGAATTCCCGTGAGTTTCACTCGAAACTTACAATTTAGCGCCGGACCAGGTTGAGGGAAAGCCAGGGACTCAAAAACCAATGTGAGTAATAGTCGAGAAATCAATCATACGACCGAACAGTCAAATTTCCGGGCATTATTGCCAACTTTTGGAATCGGATGAGCCCAAATCGACTGTTTCCTGCCCGAATAAATCAAAGTGGTCGGTAAAATTCACAGTTTCGCATTAAATGACAATGTTTTTGTGGCGACCAGTAACTCTCTCAAGGTTTTTCGCCCTTTTCGAGCCAAAGAGTCGGCGTCTGAAGCAAAATCCCCTATTTTCTGGCTGAAATATCAAAGGAATTGAAAGTTTTTCCAACCATGTTATCCACCGCTACCGCGTTGTTGGAATGAGTTTCGTGTGAGTGTGAAGCGGCGGAGATCAAACAGCCTAATTTTCACCACGTTTCAGTACCGAAATGAGCGCCTGGAGGAAATTCTGAAGTTTCGTGACAAAATAGTTTTTTTTCATGGCGTTTAAAAAATTCTGTCTGACCACTGCTCTCATTAGCCCAGCCATTGACGCAAGTACGGAGCTGGTGAACCGCACTTCAGAACCCGAAGTGTTTTCATGGGGGCGAAATTGGATATTGTGTGAACCAAACTCGCGAAGTTTTGACTATTGTGTTGGAGCCAAACGATCCGAAGATGGTATTTGAAAGAGCCAAACCCGCGAATTTCGTTTTTTTTTTTTTGTTTTTTTTAGAGAGCCACAGTGTGTAGCATTGTAACAAAAAGTTTCTCTGGGTGACCAGTTACTTTTCGAAGCTATTTTGTGCTCTTGAAGCCAAATCTACCGTCTAGGAAGGTAAAAGCTGCGCCAGGTAAAAATAATCATGTGGAGGCCACTCCAAGTGTCATATGGAAATAAAAAAAGAGTTAAAAATGTTTCTCAAGTAGCAAAATTGGTGATTGATCAAAATCCGCCGAATTGGGGTTTGAAGAAACAAATCCTCGAAATTTGGCTAGCTGAAGAGCAAAAAACCTAAATTTGTTTCATGAATGAGCCAAACGATAACATTGCATCTGTATAGAGTTGTTCGGAGCTCTTGTCAATTGTATGCCCAAAACTAGTAATTTGATTCCAGAAATCAACTGTTTGGCGTTCATGTGCCAGAAAACGACTATTCAGGACAAATACGGGACGGACGGGAACCACTAATGAACACGGCGCTCGCTGCTAGTGATTCCTACAGTGAGACGGAGGGGGAGAGGCTCAAATGAACATCAAGCTTATCGTGCAGCATGCGTACTAAAGAGTGCATGGTACTAAAGAAACAACAATTGAGACAAGATGTCTAGTAGGTGGAGGAGTATGGGGGGTGGGGAGGTCAGTTAGAACCAAAACTAACAGAGTGAGAAAAGCCCGTACCTAATAAAACTGCGACCCAATGCTCCAGAATTTGACAAAAAACAACCAAACGTGCTGAAAGCCCAATCCCCTACAACTAAAATTAATACCTAAACTTCCAACTTCCCCGGTTAGAAAAATTGATTGGGATTCGCAAGGATACGATCTGTTCCAGGAAACAGAGTTCTTCCCGTTATTAGCTCAGCCATTATACAACCGACGGACCAAATGTCCGCCGTTTGATTGTAGTGCATCCAGTTCAACATGATCTCAGGAGCTCGGTACCACCTGGTGGCGACGTAGCCCGTCATTTCATTCTCCGTGGGGCGAGCCAATCCAAAGTCTAAAATTTTAAGCTCGCAGTCCGAATTAACGGCGATGTTCGATGGTTTAAGGTCCTGGAAATAAGAAAAAAACCAGAAGTGGGGTGGAAGGGGGTGAGCAGAGCACAGTCATGATGTCCATGATCTTGTAACTTACTCGGTGAATAATCCCTGCAGAGTGAATATATTTAAGACCGCGAAGAATTTGATAAACGAGAAATTGAACGTGCTCATCAGTAAGCGTCTGAGTTTTAACGATGTTATTAAGATCAGCGCCCATGAGAGGCGTCACTAGATAAACGTGTTGGAAGTCCTCAATGCCTTTAGAGGCGTGGAACACATCGAGTAGACCAATTACCTTTAAAAAAAGAAAATGTTGAAAACATTATCCATAAATATTCATATTTTACGTTCCCTGACATTTTCATGGCACATATGTTTCAGCATACGAAGCTCGCGGTATGTTCGCTTAGCGTGGACAGCCGTCTGAAAAGGGCGTGGAAGTTTTTTGATGGCTACTTTACAGCCATATTTTGTGTCGGTCGCCGAACTGTAACAAATGAAGATTAATCGTGTTAGCAACCAGAATGTGTTGGGAATGAGGCAGTTTTTCCGTGTGGATAAGGCCCCGAATCGGTTAGCCATCCAATGTGTAAAAACTGACAATTTTCCCCCCGGAAGCGTGACATTTTGTTCCAACAGGAATTTATTAGGTTCTGCAACTGGTAATCGCAAGCCCCACAAACTGGCTAACCGAGACAGAAATCACAGTTTTGCGCCCCCCCCCTCCCAACTCACAAGTTACTGCTCAAATCTTGACTTTTGGGTCTGTTTTATGCTTTAAACATGAGAATAACTATTCAATCCTCCTCAAATGGCCGATCTCTTTGATTCGTAGTAAAACAGCCAGTACGGCACTTTCTATAATAAGCACATAATCAGTTTCTGGGGTGAAATTTACGCTTTTCTGGTCAAAATTAGTAAAATTGCGTCTTTCAATTCGCTAATTGAGCTCTAAAATTCAATTATTTCGCTAAAAAACGAAATTTATCTCCCACCCTAATTTTTCAGCGGCAACAATTGCAGAGCCTGCCATTCGATTTCTATGAGTAAAAAATTGAATGTGTTATGGTACCTGGGACTGAATTGACGTCTTTCAAGCTGTACTAAAAGTTCCCGCAGTCCTCCGCACAGTTCCGAGTTCCAAACAGTTTTTCGCGAATACCAGTTTTAAACCCAAAAATCGGGATTAAGGTGAGATATTAAAATATTAGGAAGTGTTTACCCAATTTCCTCCAAATGATCAGTTACGAGGGAAAAACTGTCATCTTTGAGACAGATGGCCAGTTCGTTGGGCCTAATTACTATGTTATCGAACCTAATAAGTTACTGAGGCAAAGTTGACGCCTTTTTACACATCGATAGACTACACCGTATTTTTCAATATTAAAAATGACTTTGTTCATGATGAATTTCATGGACCCGATAGGGTTTGTACTTTTCGCTTCTACGGGCAGGTGCTCCACTCTCGCTTTGGAGTCTAGGAGGAGGGCAACAGCCCCTCTCCCGCCCACGAGACCCTGGATGCGACTTTCGCGGCCCAAAATGTATTGCATGATGCAGCTTATTCGATTTTATCATCGACTAGGCACTTATTTGGACCTTAACGAGTTTTGGGGGCAATTCCACTGCATGGTGCAGTGTACTTTGGTAACGCGTCGTCAATAACTTTTTGGTGTACCCCCCACCCCTCCTGCTCGATAACTTGCGACTTGAGAACGCGTGCCCCCTTTTGGCTACGGCTTCTGACGAGGTTGAGGATTGTACGGCCACATTCTGGTCACTCTAAAGCCACAACGAGCTAAGCAAGGGTTTGCTGATTTCTGTTAGCTGCTTAAAGCTGCAGTAACCGATAGATGGGCGAGCGATGGGTATGCCATTTTTGACGCATCCTTTTTTCTGATGTCTAAAACTCAAAAATGCCGTGAGGTTTTCGATTCCAACGAGTCAGACTTGAACACAGTTCCAAGTGTATTGACGCCGTTTGACCGGCTTTTGAAATTAACAATAGAAAAAAAAGTCTCACCAAACTTGTCCGTAAGAACCGGAGCCGACGGGTTGAAGACCAGTGTACCTCTCGGGGACTTCCCATTCAGTTCTATTCACCTCAATTTTATAGAACTTGGTCATAACTGCCAGGATAACAAAACTTCGGTGTTGAGACCAGATTTTTTTTTTACATTATTCTCTCGCGCACTGAATCGAGGCGAATAGTTCAAGGCAAATTAGCTCGATCTAAACATAACTCAAGCAACAACGAAAGGTTTTCAAAAAAAGAGAATAAAATAAATACAAAAAAAAAAAAACTCTAGCTTTCACGATGCAGGCATTCGTGTTCGATATCAACACAAGCTCAAGCAAGACGGCTGCGGGATGACCTTCGGAGCTCACGGTATACGATGAAAAATTGATGGAGTTAGAGGGGTGAGGGGCTTACAGAAATAGGCGCTGAATCACCGAGATTTCGAAAAATAATTTTTAAATTTGAAGGTCAGGTGGTGGAAGGGTGCCACCGTTGAAGGGGTGCAAAACCCCTGCACTTCATGAGTACCTATTCCGGTAGAACGGTTCATTTCTTCGGTCTTTTCCACGTGGCCTAAAAATCACTGTTAAGAGCCTAGGAATTGGGTGAAGCCTCGAAATTTGAAGAAAGGCGTGTCGGAGAGAATTTTCCAAGCACCGGACCCGCGAAATTTCGTCCCTTAATTGGACAAACCCTCGAAATCGGGATTTCATGGGACAAAGCCGTTAAATATAATTATGAGGCCTCACAAATCAGTCGAAATCCAATTTCACTGCTTATGCTATTCAAAAACCTCACTTTCCAGGATTTAGTTATCGAATTGAGTATGTAAAATAAGTATATAAGAAATGCAATCTTGCTCGTTTGTTTCTTCAAAAATTGACGCATTTCGCGGAGTTGAGCCATTGAAAAAACTAGGTATTCTCGCGGATCTGGCTCTGAATAAAACAATTTCACGGGTTTGGCTCACTCAAAAACACGGGGCTACCCAAGTACCCATCCCTCCCAAGCTGAAGGACACCCCCCCCCCCATCAAACTGAATGAAATAGATCCGCGAAATTCGGGGTTTGAAAGAGCTAAATCCGCGATTTTTTTGTTATTAGTGAAATTGGTTATTTTAATGAACCAATAAATATACTACATAACTACTCTTGAATACCTAAAAGCGTAAAATTTTGTCGTTGATACTGCGAATCATGTGAAATATGTGTTTTTTTGGTGAGCCGGCCCAGCGAAATTTGTTTTTGATGAACCACAATTTCGCGAAATTTTGTTGTTTTTTTTTTTTTTTTCAGGGAGCCAGCCAGCCCCCTAGACATTGGGTTTGAACGAGCCAACCACAAAAAGTTTCATTTTGGAAGAAGTCAGACCCGTCGATTTGCCTTTTAGAGTGGGTGATAAAAACCAGAAAATGTGTTGTTTGTTTTTTGTTTTTTTGTGTGTGTGTGAAATAATCGCTCGAAATTGTTTTTGAAAAGAGCCAGACCCGCAAAATCGCTTTTTAGAATGAGCCAATACCCCGAAACTTTTGAGAAAACGTGCGAAATCTCGTAAAGTTAGCTTTTGTTTGAGAGACGACTCTGCGAAATTGGTTCCTTTCGTGACAGATCCGCTAACTTTGATTTTACATATAAAGATCCAAACCGGTGAAAAGCCTTTTATAAGGCGCTAAGGGCGAATATTTAGCCAAGACCACGCATTGGGATCTTGTTAGTGTCAAATCCTGCTGCTGCTGAATGGCTTTTACGAATGAGTCAACCCCGTGGAATAGGTTTTTTGAATGGGTCAACCCCCAGGGCCAAATATGTGAATTTGAAGTTGAAAGTATATTGAAATCTGCAGGTTCTCCCATTGGCGTATCCAAGACCATAGACTGGTAGAAGGTGACTCAGGAATCATCCGTTCCCCTTGGTGGTTCGCATGCATGAATCATGACTGGCCGTGCGAGCGTGCGTTGAAAATGGGGGGGGGGGGGCTCAACGCTACACGAGAGCCTTTCAAGCGTTGGCATTTGTGCTGATGAGTGAATCCAACTTCACCCCTCTGAAAGGTGTGATGGCCACGGTGTCTCGTTCATGCCGAGAGAAACTGTCGTGCACTGATCCCCCTCCCCCAAAATCCAGCGCAGCCTCACTCAAAAAGGCCAATTTCGCGGGCTTGATTCACTGAAAATTTTATTCGGCACGGTTTCGTCAGTGAAGCAATAAAATTCGCCGAGGCCTCGTTGGCTCACTCATGAAACCAATGTTGGGGGTTAAGTCGCTGAAAATCAACACAATTTTTCGTGTCTGTTCCGCCAAAAAAACTATTTTGAGGTGTTTAGTAATTGGAAAAACCAGTTTCGCGAGGTCAACTCATTAAAAAAAAAACGATTTCACAGCAGGCTTGGCAATGAAAAAAAAAAAAAAAAAAAAAAAAAAAAAACAGAAAAAAGGCTCCGATCAAACCGAAGCCCACGGTTTTGGCTCGTCAAACAATTTCCCGAGGTTTAGTCACTAAAAAAAACAATTTCACGGGGTTTAGTCAGTGAAAATACCAATTTCGCGTAGGTTTAGTCGCTGAAAAGCACCATTTTTGGCGTCTGTTCCGTCTAAATGAAACAGTTTCTCTAGGGGTTTGATGACTGTCAGTTTTCCGAGATTGGCTCCTTGGCTCACTCAAAAAAGCATTTTCACTGCAGCCTTGGCTATTGATTGAGAAAACCATTCGCGTGGTTTAGTCTCTGAAAAAAAATATTTTGCTGGGAGTCGCTGAAAACATTATTTTGCGGATCTTTCCGTTAAAAAACAATTTCGCGGGTCTTGGCCCTCCAAGAAAAACATTACACAGGTGCGTAGCTCCAGTAGTAAACCATTCAGGCGGAGTCGGGCCTGAATAAACGAAATTCCAAATTCGTCGACGAACCAATTTCTTGGGGTGTAGTGACTGGTTCTGTTCTGCGTCTGTTCTGTCAATAACCAATTTCGAGGGGTTTTCGTAATTGAAAAAATTAATGTCGTGAAGAAAAATAAAGTTCGTGTGGTTGGCTCACAACAAAATTTCACTGCTGGGGTTGACTATTGAGAAAACCATTCGCGCGGATTCGGCTCTGAATAAACCAAATTCCACGGTTTTGGCTTTTCAAAGAGTCAATTTCACGGGGTTTAGTAATTGGGAATCCGAATTTCGCGTACTGAGCTCTTTGAAAAGTCAATCTGGCATGTCTGGGCGTGCCAAATTCTTTCAGCGTACCTCTAGTATTTGAGATTGAGGTGCGTGCTTGAAGTGGTGACCAACGATGGGCCGCCTCGTGCTGTCCTGTCATTCGACCGTTCGTCGTTCGTTCCCCCGATGAGGTTATTCATCTGTACATCCCCCCACCCCCGATCAACATCCATGTCCGGTGGGGGGGGGGGGCGGAGTCTCAAAGGACACCACGAAACTCGATTCGGTCAGTCTTGCGGGAGCCACAAGAAAATAATAGCGATTTCCATTCAACACACTACACAAGTGTAGTGCAGTCCTCTCCATAAACATATGTTTCAATTCAGAGAGGACGGGTGAAAAAACTTACACCACACGAGTGTATGGCATTGAATGGAAAACTCCATCAGCTAATCAAGCAGCAGCTATGTTTTGGTACTGAGTTGGTACTGAGGGGGGGGGGTGTAAGCCTATGCCTACGGCCTGCACTTCACACTGCATAGGGTAACCTTCAAAACGCTTGGTCTTTTTTTTTATCTCAACGCAGTATATTTCAAGCAATGAAACGATTTCATAAACATTTTGTCATTCATTCTTTCGTACAATTAAAAAACATCAGCGACAAATATCCATAATAAATAGTTGAAACATTGATTAGCATCATTCCCTCTGCTTTTTTCCCCCTAACAAATGCTATAAATTTAACACTTTTTTTTCACGTTGATGAATTAATTCCGCAGGTTTCTAACAGCCATCGTTTATAATTCAATAAAATTTTGTTTATCAACAACAGCTAGTTTCAACCTAACAATTACGATAAAATTAATGTAAAAAAAAAAAAATGTATTTTACGCCTCGTGAGCAATCATGTAGCGAGTTATCAGTACGATTTTTTTGTATCGATCCAAAAAAAGAACTCAATTAGATATGGTTCAAGTAACAAATTTTTAACACAATTTTAAGATTTGATATGTTGTGAAAAAACGCAAATAAGTAACAACATTTCAAATAGGCCAGTTTTCTAAAAGTCTGTTTCAAAATTATTAACGCCTTCAATTTAAAAGAATAGCGCAGCCTCAGTCTTGAAAAAATGTATAGAGGGGATGTAGGCCACAAAAAACAAAACATGAAATCGTTTTTTATAATTGAAAAAGGGTTTACATCCTTTTTTTCATTAATTCTACGATCCATTATGGTTGTAGGGGGCGGTCAACATCGATTTGTTTGCTTATTAATTAATAATTTGAACGTTTTTTTTTTTACAAGGAAACAAAGTTCACCAAAAAATATATATGGTGGGAGGAGGGGCACACGCCACGCACACAGAGTTACACAGAATATATATATTTATTCATTTGTTTTTTTTTTAAAAAATATTTTTAAACATACATACATAAAACAGGATATGTCGCTGACAGTCGACTACAAACTACCAAATAACGATTTTGTCTTAAACATTATTTTCACACAAAGTTTAACTTTAAAGAAAAAAAAAAGAATAGCGGAACATATCAACTTGCAGTACAAAATTTTGGCTGTTTTTTTTTTTTCAATGAACAATGAACCACTAAATAAAATAGTGAGGGAGGGGGGGGGTCTTCTGACGATGTTCCCAAATTTAGGGGAACAACAACGGGAATTGCGGGAAATTACAGAAAAATAAACTACCACACTTTTAACTGTTTTTTAAATCATTATTTATTTTTTACTAGCCCCTATAGTTATAACGCGTTCTAAAAGAATAGAAGAACGCGTGTTTCAAGAGTATTAAAAAAAAAAAAATAGTATACATAGTAAATGCGTTTTAGTCCACAGTGTTAAGTGAGAGAAATTATAAAATTTGGTCGTGGGTTGGTGTGTTGTGAGGGTAGGGGGGGGGGGTGCTTAGATTGACAGTATCTTGGGAAGGAAGGACTGAAAGACGGAACTTTAAAAAAGAAAGATTGAGGAACTGTTTTTCGCGATTATGAATCTCGAGTTCAGCCCCCCCCCCCCTGCGAAAAAAAGCCTGGGGGATTGTTTTGGAAGGGTTCGAGGGGGGTGAGAACGAGATGGAACAAGTAAAAACACGCTTTAAGAAACTGTGCAAAAATACAAGCTTCAACTTTTCATAGTTAAAATTTTCATTTCTCATTATTATTTTAACAAACGGCAAAGCACAAAAAAAGTATATTTTCCTTACATTTCAAAAAAAGAGACATTTAAAAAATGAAAATTCAATGTACGTTGTCCCTTATACAACTAAATAACAGGGAGTGAAAAAATATATTTCCCTTGGTAAAAATTAGTTTTACTTACTTCCTCTTCTTATTATTTGTACTGCAAGCCCCCCATTATGACATAAATTCAACATTTAGACGAGAAACTTAAAAAATGAGCACTTGAGACTGTATTACAACAAGGCTGTGCAAAAATAGCACAAAAAAGAAAACTTTTCTTTGAGCACCCCATTTGTTTTATTTTGTTGTTTTTTTTTTTTGTTTTTTTTTCAAGTACGCAAAACCTCTATTCTAGCAGTATAGTGGCGCGTTTAGCTAAGAAGACTCCTAAGTTTCTAAGGGTTCTTACAATTGACGTCGTGTAGGACAAGAAATGACTTTTTGTATTATTTTCAATTTTCTTTAAAGCAACGTTTAATTCTACGACTAGACATAAATTTATATAAATTGGTAGACATACTTAAAATGAAGGTCAATTCGACAAATAAAAAACACCCATCCTGTCCCAATTACGACATAAAAAACGTATAAAAAAGTTTTTTTTTTCCAAAAGATAGGATTGGCAACAAACAGTATCATAATAGTAGCAATAACTAATAATAATTGATTATAAAAAAAAGACACAAAGACTGTACACTACCCTGCGTTCATCCACAAGAGCGCTTACGAATAAAAATGGCCTCTAAAAAAAAAGCCTTACGTTCTAACATTAAAATACATTGGTACTTTTTTGTGTTGGTTTTCGGGGAAAAAATGCTTTCCGATCATGATTGTTTTGCGTTTTATATGCCGACGAGAAAAAAAAAAGAAACCTTTTTCTCGCTTTTAGTAACGACTATGAAAATTAACAAAGCCGCGGGGAATTTGAAAATATAAATCTATTATTTTTTGCGCTAGAAGGTGAATTAAGTTCCTTGTTTAATTTGTGGAAAAAGTGTTATTTAAAAGGAGTGGGTGAGTGGGTTTCCCTTTTGATAGAGTGAGAAGTGGGGGGAATGGGGGAGGGGCAGAAAAAAACAACAACAATAAATCCGCTCGTTGGTCATTTGATGGACGGCTTCTCCGTTTAGTGTTGTAGGGTGAGTGTGGGAGGGGGGTGAATTTTTTTTGTATTTTATTCAAGAATTTAGCTCACGTTTTTGATTCTATTCCCACATAAGCCCTCGCTTGAGACACTTGGTCACGCTCGATTCCCTTCACCCATCGTGAGGAAGAAGGTGGGGCGGGGGGGGGGCATACAGTTTTGATCGATAAATTTGAAATGGAAGACCAATCGGATTTTTCTGGCGTTTAAACGAGTTTTTTTGTTTTTTTTTTTTAGGAACCGGGTGGTGTGTGGGTGGGGTAGATAGGAGAGAGCGGACTTAACTGTTGATTCAAACTTGAAAAATGTCTCGAAGTGCTGACTAACAAGTGAGACTTAACTCGTTTTTTTAATTCTTTATTTTTAGTTTTTTTTTGTTTTTTTTTTTGAGAAGTGAAAAGTTGGGGAAGGCAATTTCAATAATCACAGACATGTTATATCAAAATCAGCGAAGGGATTTCTTTTTTATCTCTAAAAAGTTACTTCGATTTTTTTTTTTTTTTTTTTTAATATTCAGAATAAAGCGTGGTCCATTTTTCCCGGAATATAAGACGCGTTTGAAAAAAGATTATAAAAAAAAGGCTATTTTTATTACATTTGAAACGTTTTCTTAAGAAAAATAATCAACTCGTACTTTTTTTCTCAATCAGTAGAAACATTATTATAATATTTGTCATCTTTGTTACAAGGTCCCACTTGATTTGGCGGAACAAGATAATGATAGTGGACTGAAATATTTAATAAAAAACGTTAAAATTATCATTTTTTGTTTAAAAAAAGAAGAACAACCTTTTTGCGATCATTCTTGAAATATGTACACTTAAATTTAGCTCTTAACCCGAATATTTAGAGAATAAAAAATTAAAATTATAAAAATTTCAAACTTCACAATCTCAGACTTTTTTTCGACTTTAAATTTCTAAAAATCCCAGTTAACTGGAGACATAAACCTACTAACAAGCGACTATATCATAAGTGGTTTCCAACATAGATCAACAAATTGAAAACAGTCTTAACTAGGGAGAATCGAAAATAGAATAGGGGGCTGGGAAGCGGTGCAGCAAAATGCCGCACAGTTTGAGTTTATAGGTTAGAAAAAGGCGGAGGGGGTGTATGGGCCAGGCTGATATAACGCCCTCCCCCTCCCCCTGTTTCTCGGTGAGGGGGAGTCGCCGAGTTCGGGGGCGGGGGGGCTGCAACAGTTTTTAATAAGTTTTTTTTTTGTGCAAACATGAAACAATTATTATTATTAATTCAAAGTTCTTAGCCTAAACAAAAAAAAAGTGTGAACTATCTAACAATGTCACAATTTTACAACCTAAACAAAATAGGACACCGCATTTTTAACCCTTATTTGTCATTTTTTCCCATAGAATACGCCATTATAAGTAAGAAAAACGCACAGTAGTGCATTGAAAAAAAAAATAGAAAAAAAACTTAACCTAAAAAGTTGTTCGTCTCTTGGACCAACTTAACCCTAGGAACACCGCAATAAAAATGGAAAGCAGTACTCTGAGTTTTTTGTTCCTTTCATTTTTTTCTTAAAGCAAAAGCTTAAAATTTGGAAAATTCTAACGCTATACGTTTGAAGGAAAGAAATGTGGGGAGGGGAGGCTTTAAAAAATGTTCCCTATTTTTAATTGACTCGAAAAAGAGCATTTCCGCTTTTCAATAAATAAATATAAATAAAAAATAAATTGAATAGGATAAATACACATATATATCAAGAATTAGAAGACGAACTCACTTCAAAATATAAATTCACGCGCTCGTAAAAATTTTGCTATTTACATTTTTTTCGTCCCTCGGTCATTTGCTGGTTCTCGATCATGTGCGAAACAAAAACAAAAATTGATTATAAAATTGACATATTATTTTGATTTTTTTGGAACGGAATCAAACGATGACTTGGGGTTGAATGGGGGGGGGGGTAAGAGCGATGGATCATGAGCCTTCAAAACTGGAATGTGTCGAGAAGAAAAAAAAAAAAAAAAAAAAAAAAGCTGTGAATGAGATAATAAGTGACTAGATTAATGGGTGGAGTCGTGTTTGTTAATAGAATGAAAAGAAAGTTAAAAAAAATTGAAAAATAAAAAATAAAATAAAAGTAAAAATTTCATGTATTAAAAAAAAACACAATACAACAAAATAATAAACAAAATCTTAATTAAGTAGTGTAATAATAATTTATAAAGGATGAAAGGAATAAACGAAAATTTTTAAAACGCAACAAAAAGGACTTCTTTTAAATAACAATTCCACTTCGATTCATTCTTAAAATGTAAGAAGCGCTTCAGGTTAAGTTTCATTTAGCTCATGCATCCAAATGAACGATAGAAAGAAATGCACAGTTTTTGCGCATTTGTTGAGCTAAAACCGGAATTATTTGGTATTAAATTTCGTGATAAAAACCCCCAGAATTTAGGCCAATTTTAAATAATCACAAATGCGCTTGAATAAATAAAAAAATTAAATAAAACTAAAGAAGTAGAGAGAATGACTTTTAAACTGCATCGTTGCGCTAAACAGCTGGATGGTCAGGGTTGCGGTAAAAAAATTTGATAATAATAAACTGCTATGCCCGGTCTATTTAAATAGATAATGAGACGATTTTTTTTTTTTTTTTTTGCGTTTCTCTCGAGAAGTTTTTCAAATGGAGAGGGCATAACTCACCGTTAGGAAATAGTAATTACAAAAAAAAAAAAAAGTTTAGGAACAACCAAAATAAAACTATTTTAAAGCAAGAAACTAGAGATACCGAAAGTACGCGAAAAAAATGTAGACTACTCCAAGCTACGTTACGAAAGAATACTGAAAGTAATAAAAACTTATTAAGAAACTCTCTCTCTACTATGGATAGAAAAGTAACAAAAGATAAAAATAGAAGAAGAACACAGAATGAAAAAACGACACATATACAGCAATCGATAGCTAAATGGGGAATAGCTACGAAAAAAAAAAGTATATGCTTTCTTTCAACTATAAAGATAGATATAACAACAAAAAAAGCAAAATAAAAGAGAACTAAACATAAAATCATCAAATACAAATAAACACGTCATAAAGATTTGTCCTCTTTTCGTTTTAAAAAAAGGAAAAATGCACCAGCAGACAACGCAACTAACTGTGACTAGGGTGCGAATATTCAAGGTCGCTCAACAATGTTGGTGTCGCCAGTTTTTTCAACAAAAGTTATCTTAACAAAAAAAAAAGTAAAATCTAAAAAAAAATGTAAATTTATAAAAAATATATATAAGAAAAAAAAAATACTGCCCGGCAGGGAAAGGCCACCCTAATCTCAAAGATGAAGATAAGGTGTGATGTATAATTAAGTTTGAAAACGCGAGATTCTCTAATTACGTATCCTAAAATAATACTTAGTGATTTTAAGTGCAGTCCATAAGTTACTATAAAAGTCTTAGACTGATCACTAGTGTGATATATCCGTTACGGGAAAAAATTATTTCATTGGTTTTTTTCACCAGTTTTTTTTTTGTCAATATTAAGAGAATTACGAGGCGAATTTTCAATTGGATTCATCAAATCTACGTCTTACGAAAATATTCCAACAAAATTTTTGTTTGATTCGAAAAAACTTAACTTGATATATAAATTGGAAAGTCAGAGGTTTTTGTTTGTTGTTGTTGTTTTTTTTTTTATGATTGGTAAGCTTAGGCGACCGTTGTACTTATCTTTGTCCAAATTTTTAAAATAAATAAATTAAGAAAAAAGTAAGAAACTACACGAACAGTATGAAGACACCCATTCCAAAAGATTATTTTTTTATTTTTTAAAGCCGGCAATCAGGAATGAAAGTTGAAAAAAAAATTGAGTAGGCTTGCCCTCTGAAACATTGAGAGGGAGCGTCTAGAGTCCTATGGGAGGAATTTGAACGTAACGATAAATGTATAAACGATAATCTTTACTGGCGAGAACGACGGAGCCGTCGTCCATGAGAGCGACGTCAAAGCACTGAGCGTGCTTCACTTTACTTTCAAGGGCCGAGACGAGTTGACCGTCCTGAGTGAAGATAGTCAGATTGAAATTATTATGATTGTCGGCGATGAGGATTTCACCGGCGGAATTAATGCCGACTCCGATCGGGTAATTGGTGACGCCCTCGCTTCCGATTTGACGGAGGAAAACGCCCTCGTAGTTGAAAACTTTGACGCAGTGAGCTCGATTGTCACTGATGAAAATCTCTTGTTTGTCGTTGACGACGACGCCGTTGGGGAATTCTAAATGTTTCGAGCATCCGAATTTTTGTAGAACGTTACCCGACTGATCGAATATAATGACTCGCATCACTTTACATTCGACGACGACGATTCGACCTTTATTGTCGACAGTGACGCCCCTCGGGTGTTGAAGTATGTTCGCTCCAAACTTTCTAACGAACTGACCATACTGATTGTAAATTTGAATTTGATGAGTCGGTGACCTCTCAGTGACGATGATATCACCCGACGTTTTAACAACGGCGACTCGATTCGGATAGAGGAGCTGACCGTCTCGTTTACCGCACTCCCCGAATTGAAATTTGAAGCGACCCTCTTTGTCGAAAATTTGAATCCTGTGATTGTTCGTGTCAGCTACTATAATGTCATTTTGAGCGTTGACAGCTACGCCACTCGGCTCAGTGAATTGCCCCTCGAGAACGCCGAATTCACCAAATTTACAGTGATAAATCATTTTCTGACGTTTAATTTGTGATTTAGGAGGAAAAATAGACGTAGACAACAGTTTTTGACTGATGTCAATCATTGAGTCACCGTGGCTTGACAGAGCCAAAGGAAAATGATCAGAGGTTCCATTTTGAAATATATCGCTTCCTCCATTCGACCACTTTTCATACGAGTTGACTCCATTCAAATTGATATCACTGACCGAAGTGAAAGGCCCCAAAGAGTTGGCAGTGCTGAACCTTTTTGAAATGATGTTCGATTCAAACTGAGAGCCAGACGATGATGAAGAGACACCGTTCGAAAATGGTCGCTCGATCGCCAGCGACGTCAGACCAGAGCTACCGTTCAACGACGAGTGAAGACTACTCGAGGACGAGTTGGCGCTGCAACCATTGACAGTCGCCCCGCCAGACGATGACCCATTCAAATGAACACCGTTGATGGGGCGTGCGATCGGCGGCTGTTTACTCGGACCCAGGTTGACCTCGCTGCTTGACCTGACATAGCCGAAAGTGTTTCTGACGCCGACTTGAATCGCCTGGTAGTTTGAAACGAATTCCAAGTCGCACGAGTTTTGAACGTTCGAATCGGCTTGGAATGAAGTGAGGCTCTGCAGTTTCGAGTCGATCAACTTTTTAAACATGAGACACTCGACAACGTTGCCCTGCTTTGACAGTTTGTCGTGGAATTCACACGTCTGGTAGATTCTATCGATAGCGTCCTGTGCTTTCTGACCGAACACACTCAACGACATCTGTTTAGCCGAAAACACACTTTCCAGTTCCTTAAGAAGCTCCTGCTTTCTCTCCTCCAACATGGAACGGTAAAACTGGAATGTGTCATTGATTTCATTTTGAGCTTTATGATATTGCACTTGCAGCCGTCCAGAAGAGTGCTCCAAGGACTTGAGCATGTTTCTAATATCAGTGGCTTTTGATTTGGCCTCCTGAACACTTTGATTCAAAATTTCAACTTGCTTGGCACCAACTTCGTTCAAATGATCGCACTCATGAAGACCGGCCGGGTGATCAATGATGGTACACTCCTTGCACACGGGCACGTTGCAAGTACGACAAAAATATTTAAGAACGTCCATTTTATGACGAGGACATGAAATGAGCTTGTCCGAGTCATCTTTCAACGGGTCCGAAGACAGCGTCATGACGCGATGACCTTCGAAACAATTCATAAATTGATGAGCCATCATGCAGTTTGAACACAGATAGCTACTACAGTCGTAACAACGAGCGACCGCTTCTGTTGTTTTACTTTTACAGCTCGTGCAATAGACTTTACTGTCTTCCAAAGAGTCGATTAAAATTCGAACGGGGTAGTCCGGTAAAAGTGACGACAGGCCGAGTCCGATGGGGAATTCTTGTTGACACCGGGCGCAAGTGATACGGTCTGGGTGGTCCTGAACTCGGTCGAGACAGGAGTGACAGTACGTATGAAGACAGGGCAACACTTTAGGGTTGACGAACGTTTCGTGGCATATTCCGCAGCGATTACTCAAGAAACCGTTGTTGCTCAAACTGCTACTGTTACTGGTAACTGAAGTGGTCGGCGAGACTGTGACGGGTGAGTCGCTGCTTGTCGTGTACGAGGATGAGGTATACTCTTCGATCTGATTGTTGATTCCAGTCAGAGAATCAAGGGAAGGGGTCGGAGAGTCCATGTCGTCAAATCATACTCGTGACTCCTGAAAAACACGGTCAATACACAACTATTAACATCAATGACATTTGGCATGACATGGGCAACATCAATTATTGAATTATTGACAGAAATTAAACACAACTCAAGGAAAGTATAACCATCTTGGGTCCCCCAAGTTCAGCAACCCCCCCCCTCCGTATTTTTGTTTATACCAGCGCGAGTTTTTATCAACAGGAAGAGGCGATGGAGGCTTTGATAATTATAATGGGGGGGGGGGCATTGGGGCCGCGAATGAGCATAACTTCTTGATTTTAGCCACGAATTGGCTTTTTTTTCTCAATTTTAGCCGTGAATGGACGATATATCCCCATTTTCTACGCGAATGAGAGCTTCTTCTCATTATTTTCATTTGCTAATGAAAATGAGGTAAAATTGGGGAAAAAAGACAATTCGCGGCTAAAATTGAGGAGTGATTTCGCGTTTCTGACTGTTTTTTAGCCTCGAATAACTGTTTTTTCCTACACTTACCCATGAATGAGCGTATCATTGTAATTCTAGCCACGGAATCGCTCCCAAAGCGCATTGCGAAATTGTAATTTTAGACGTTGAAGGGCTTCCATTATCCGCGAATTAGCGCTTCTTCTCAATTTTTGTCGAGAGACGTTGCATCGAGACACCGCGAATTGGTTCTTTTTTCTACATTTTAGACGGGATTTTTTTTTTTTAAATCAATTTTAACCGGAGATCACTAAGAGAGACTCAGGAGACCACTCGTCGGCCAAATCGCCGTAATCGAAGTTTTTTTTTTTAATTGGTGGGGGAGGGGGGCCATTTTTGCTGTTCAAAAACAGACTTCCTCACTTTTATAACAATTTGCCACACATGAAGATAGGGAAGGCAAGTACAAGCCACAGGCTTACTGGTAGTATAATCAATAAACAAAGTAATTTTTCGTAATTTATGCCCTGTCCTCTGCATAACGTTTTTAGCATTATTTTGAAGCAAATTCCACAACGTTGCGAATCGTATAAGGGCGGTTTTCGGCGCGGAAGTTATTCTCAACCATGCGGTTTCTTTCACAGAGCGTCTGGCAATTCAATGCTGAGCCACTATAAGTATAGCGTTTACCCTATTGAGCACGGCTTGTGAGACTTACAAACCGGCCATCCGATTTTCAAGGGATTTCTCGACACTGGGAATCCGAAAAACCGAGACGAGCAAACCCGTTCTCAACCCCACTCCCCCCCAGTCACCCTTGATTATTACTATTATTAGCGTGAAAATAATTTATTAGGCGAGAACATCGCAGAAAAACTTATGACATTATTCGCAATTCCTGAAATAGACACTGATGAAATACGCGTAACATAGGGCATTTATGTAGTTTCACAGTGGTTGGTGGTGGGGTGAAATAATGTTTCAAGGAAATGTGTTCTTAATCAAGTTATCAAGTGTGGGGAGCGATAATGGGTACACTTTGTACCAAACTATAAAACCAGGATGAAGGTCTAAAAGGCGTAATACTAAATTTCAGATAAGTGGGGGAGGGGGAGGGAGGCTTCAATATTACCAGAAGAAATTCGCGATAAAAGAGACGACTCTTCCACCCACAAGTTTTGTAGCCTCACGTGGTTACGGAATGAATAACTGTAATATGTAATCGCTTTGATGTCGCTTATGCAAACGCACGGTTGCATTCAACGCGTTTGTCACTATAAAACAACGGAAAGATTTCGAGACGTCCGGTAGCCGATCTTTGTGATTCCTTTAATAACGAATATGTCGCAAGTTCTACAAGTTTTTTTTTTTTTTTATGGCGCCTTTTTTCGACCTTCTTCCCTCTTTTTAAAAACATCTGCAACCCATCCCTACAGAGGGTGAGTCCCTCTAGTCACACAGATGCGTCTGTGGTATTTTTCATCCTCCTAGACTAAACATATCGGAAAGCCTTGCCACAAGTTACAACATAGGCCGGGTTTCATGGTTTTAAAAGACATGTGGGGCGGGTGAGACTTAATTTTCAAGAGAAAACTTATTTTACCGGTGCTTGTTAGAAACGAGAAAATGAAGAGTTTCAAAAAATATATATAAATAACGCGTGCATACGAATAGAACAACGGGATTAAGAGCGTCTGACTGGGAAATTTCTACTGGAACGAACTTCGAAGGGTCTGAATGAAGTGTTTTAATCCCAGAAAAAGTTGGGTAGGTGGTGGCCGAGGCGTCAGAGGGAAATCCACGCTGTGTGTGGAGGCGCTGCCCCCCTCCACCACCATAAACACTCACACAAACCACTGCACTTTTCTCAGACGAACGCTTCTCATTGTGTTACTTAATTCAGAGAGAATTTTCTTGACGGTGAGAGGGGGATAAGTAAAACCAAACTAATTGCATTTAAAGTATCAGGAAAAATGATTCGGTCAGATCCAACAAAACAATTAATTAATTATTTACCGATAGGTAACAATGCGTGCGATTCAATTGAGAATAAAATAGAATTGAACAGTTAATAATATGAGTGAGAAAAGTTCAAGTTTTCAACTTTATTTGTACTTCCTCAAGGCTGAAATTAACGCGCTGCTTGGGAAGCTTTGCAAATGTTTGTATTGAGATCATAAGTAACGTGGAACGTGCGTCCGCGATAAGAATTTATGCTCAAGTAATAATTGAAGCATAAATGTAAAACTTTTTTCAAAATCAAGCGTTTTTAATCGCTTGGGACCTAGCAAGCGATGATTTTAGATTTACTGTTTTTATAAAAAAATAAGTACCTACACAATTTTAGAAAAATTAAATAAAAAATAAAATAAATAATTACAAAATCTGAGATCGCTCTACAGCCGCAGGCAAGTCTACACCAATCAAACGACTTGCTAGAGAAAAATAAACTAGTGGAAATGTAAAAGTGATAAAACGAAAGGAAAGGTGAAGGGTGGGACGTTGCCATGGCAACTGAAAAGAGGGGAACGTACTCCCTTAGCAGCGATAGCACAATCTCTCTGCTTCAAACATAAACCCCAGGATGCTGAGGGAACCGTACTGCTTTCTGTGAGCTTATTGGGATGTAAATATTAATAGCTCCGTCGAAACTCCGACGGAGTCAAGGGGGGAGAGCGCCCCGATGGAAACTTTTCCCCAGGACTCCTCGGACTGCCCCGCCCCCTTCACCTACAGCATACTGCAATCAAGTCATTCTTTTCTAAAATACGTTGTACCAGAAAACTCAAAGTGACGACAAACACCGATCAAGAGTGGTGTGACGCACTCAATTTTTTTCAATGAGTACCAGGCCCTGGAACGCCCCTTCAATGAGACAGGGGCACTCCCATTTTCAAAACAAAAATATGTATATTTAAAGTATGCCTTTTAGCTTCAATATTGAATTTTTTTTCGAAAAAAAGCTTTTCCGAGAAAGTTTATTAATAAAGCTTCTCAAATCAACAGTCTACGATCATAAAAGTATAATTTGTAATAAAAAAGGGTAAATTTATTTACTTCGGAAATTCTATAGGTTTTTCCTTTGAAAGGGCCACAAAGGGTTAAGAGGGAAAGCTTTACTTTCATTAAATAAAAAAAGAGCTCCAGCAAACAAAAATAAACTAATTCTACGAATTGCATGATAAATTAATGAATACCCCCCCCCCCCATCACAACATGAGTCATTGTGGGCTAGCAAGCACAGGCATGGAGAGCTTTAACCCTCCCACAACCTCAAGCTCATTTAATTGATTAAAAGCTCAAGTTATCTGGGTAAACGTAAAGTTCAAGCTTCGCTCACTTTTTTCCCTATAAAATAAAATAAAAAGGGTTGGACTTATGGAGTCAAGAAGCTTGAGGTCCTTGTTCGTCAGCGACTTGATAACAAGGGCGGTGGTGGTGGCGGCGAGGGGGTTAGGCCAAGTTGACCGTCAAATAACATTAATATTAATAGTGCACTGCGACTCGGACATTCAATTTAAATGGTAATGTGTCTAATCAAATTTATTACAATAAAGGCCCGAAAAAATCAGCAAGTTGAGAGCGCATTAATCCGGGGGAAACTGCGACTCTAGTTCGTTCAAAACTCCTTAATTGAGGTAATACGATAATGCGATACCGCAGGGTTTTCAAATCGGGTTTACAACTTTTAATTTGCAATCAAAACTAAAAGTTTTAATGATGAGGTAAAAATAGTCTTGTCCAGATCAGTGAATAAAAAAAAGGTACAGACTCCTATAAAATTCACATAAAAGGTTTCCCCATAAAATGACACAGAGTAACGCCTAATGGCCTTCTTTTTGTTCATAACGAAATCCGTCTGGGTAATTTAGAAATACCACGATGGTGAGAGGGGGGTTAATAACGATGAAAATGATATCTTTCAACTCATGAAAGCCCTTGTCCGAAAAAAAGGAAACTGATGGAACTCTCGACAAGTCGACCGTGCATCCTTTAAGGTATCGGAAGAAGGTAATACAATACGAACCCTCACAAGGGGTGGGGGGATGTGAGGGTTTCCTGTTCGAACTCAAATGGTGTCGCTAAAGAATCAGAATGAAGCAATAATCGCGCGGGCACGAAAACTAAATCAACATATTACGTAAAAAAAAAGTATTAAAAAAATACGGAGATTTGAACGCTCCTTTCCCTCTTAATTAGCAAATATCAACGGGGAATCACGTAAATAGTGAGAATGTAAAAAATAAATATTTTTTCAAAGGCCAAAGGGAGGGATGGTTAAAGGGGACAGGAAACCCATTGGTAAATAAATGAGGACACCAGGAAATGAAGACAGCCTCTGAACATAGTGATAAGGAAAAGTGATAAGAATGTGTTGAGAGAGTGGGTTCAGAGGAGCAAAAAAAATAAATAAAAACAAGGAGAGCAAGCGTGTCATCTCGCGTAAACGCGAAAACAGTGCCCCCCACCGTAGACACGAAAGCGTGAGTGCGGGGGAGCTACCCCAAACCAATTTCCTGTTTAAATAACAGGAAAAAATTAGCCCAAAAAGTTTAAAACCAAAAACATTTTTTATAGGTTGTTAATTTACTCCGAGAGAGTGGCCATCCGCAGGGTAATTTTTCTTGTAAGAAACTTAAAAAGGGCCTCGTCAATTTCAACCCCAGAAACTGACTTTCCACATTTGCCTGCAAACTATCAGTTCGGAAATCAAATTGAGAGGGGGAGGGGGTCCCGCTTCTTCAAAAATGTAATCTCGTGAGGTTGGGCGATGGCTCATTCCTAAAGCCAATTTTACGGGCCTGGGTCCCAATCGAGACAATCTCCCGGGGTTTGACTCATTAAAAACCAGATTCGCGGGTTAAAAAAAACGCTGCAAATTTTACACATGGGCTTATTATTCATGAATGTATAGCCAAATCCGGTTTGAAATTACAGACACCCCACACCCCTGTGATCTCAAAACCCTTGAAAATCCCCGTTTTGGACCCGCTTTTGGCCCATAAAAACCCAGGAAGTTAGTTGATCAAACTGATCAGATGTTAGGACCAACTAGATCCCAAATAGAGTCTAGGTGCGGAAGAACGAGTTTTTTCGAGCAATCGTAAGGCAAGACATGGCCCGGACGGCGGCGTACGGCGGACGGACTTTCCAGAAATGGAATCTAGACATGTTAAAACGTACACAGAAAAAGTTTGAGGGTGGGTTGTACAAATTTTTTCCTGACCAAAAACATAGGTGTATTATTCAGAATGAATAATAAACTGAAAATGTCGCGCTGTTCACTCATTCAAAAAGCAATTCCGCGGAGTTGGCTCCCTAAAGGGGAGTTGTACAAGTGTTTCCTCGACCCCCCTCCAATCTTACCTCGCCTACTCGGCGTTACATAAATTATCGCCATATTTTTGTACCAATCCTGGATGGTTTAAATCTTCAGGAAATTCCGCACAACCGTACGATCTTGCTTCCCTGAATAAGTCGTCGAAAGAGTGTGAATTTTCAAGGTAAAAGTTTATGTGCGTTTTGCAGTTACTTTAGGGGTGAAATATGAAAAAAGAAGAACCTACGGTTGTGCGCAATTTCCTGAAGATTTAAATGAGACCTTGAAATCCACGATTGGTACAAAAATATAATTTACGTAACACCGAATAGGAGGGGGGTCGAGGAAACACATGTACAACTCCCTCTTAAAAAAGCCAACTTCAGACCTTTGAAATCAAAATCAAATTTCACGGGTCTTGCTCCTCATGGGGGGCGAGCCGCCAGCAAAAACAATTTCGTAGGTTTGGCCCACAAACAACAAAATTTCGCGCTGTTGACCTCATTAAAACAGCAATTTCGCGAGGTTTTGGTTCCTTCAAATAACCGATTTCATGGCTTTAGCTCTTTCAAACCACAAATTTCTCGGATCTGGCACTTACACGCTAAAAATCAATTTTTGCGGGTCTTGCCCTTCCAAAAATAAAATCTCGCATTCAAAGCCAGAGTGGCTCGCCCAAAAAGAACATATTTCGCGAGTTTTCCTCATTCGACAAGCCAATTTTAGGGTGGTGTGGTGACGGGAGGCCCGGCTTCTTCAAAAAATAAAATTTCGAGAGGTCGACGGTTCATTCTGAAATGAACTCTGAGGGTTAGCTCCCCCCCCCCTACCACAACCAAATTCGCGGGTTTCGGCATAAAACAACAAAATTTCGCGATGTTGTTTCCATTCAAACAGCAATTTCGCGGGGTTGGTTCATTCAACTACCGAATTCCGCGGATTCAGCTCTTTCAAACCTCAAAATTTCGCGGATCTGGCGCTTACAGAAACAAATGTTCGCAGGTCTTGCTCCTTTCAAAAAAAAAAATTCGGAGGGTTGGCTAGGCGCGTTTGGCTCGCTCAAAAACACGAACTTGAGTTTGGCCCACTCGACAAGCCAATCATCCATGAGTTGTCCATTGTTGGGTGAGTTTGGTCATTTTCGTGGAGTTGATTCATTCAAATAATCAACTTGCCAGATTTAGCTCTATCAAACACCAAATTTTGCGGATCTGGCACTTTTAGAAACCAATTTTCGCGGTTTAGGCACTTTCAAAAACGAATGTTTTTTCATTACAAAATTAGGGACTGTCAATAATTGACGTAGACTCGTCCAGCGCGCCATATCAAGTGGCCACCACCTTTCCATGGGCTGATGTGGGTGAAGTGTCACAACAATAATAACTGTAAAAAGTTACTCAATTCGCTTAATTCGTTTAGCAGGGCAATGCAGTAATTCAGGTCTAATTCAACTTGAATATAAATCTCAATAACATAACTTGTGAAGCTCTGAACTCAATTACTTCGACAGTTTCCCCAGGAGAGATAATCCTCTAAGCTTCGGAAGTAACTTTAAAATATGGCTAATAGGTTTACTTTGACGATAGGCGAGAGCAGTAACGGTGTACTGTGTGTGTGTGTGTGGGGGGGGGGGGGTATTTCAAGATTATCATCAACTTTGAAACAGTCTATCACTATAAATACATACATATAAGCACATAACGTATTGACTTTCGATAGATAGCCTTGTACTGGAAACAAAAGTCATTTTGCTTATTAATCCCTCCCCACCCCTCCACCAATAAACCATTAGTGAAAAGCCACCGGATATTAAAACCTCAACACGATCCAAATCGCACGGAATATGCCCCCCCCCCTTCTCCCCGAACACACAAAACCCTAACTTCAAAGCTCGTCTATTCCAAATAAATGCCTTCAACTAATTAACGACAAGATAATTACCTACAAGTAAGGTCAATCATTGCCAAATGAAACGAAACTAAATCATACTCCCCCCCCTTTAATGAATATTGCTAATCCCCCCTGCGGTTTAGGAACCAATTGGATCGAATACTATCAACAAACTAAGAACCGAACTGTTTTGAATGCTCCCATTTTCGAACTTGACTCTCTTTTTCCAGCCGAGCAGGGTGGTCCCAGACCCTTTGAACATGGGGCTCCACCAGCTGGGTGGACTGTTTTTTCCTGTTCCATACTTCATGTAATTAATTGTTGTTACTTGTGTTCAATTGAAGAGAAGCCCCCCCCCCCATCCCAAGGAGACCCAGTCCACTTTTTTGTCGAGTTTTGGAAAAGGACGGGGAAAACGACTGCCAGAGGAGTGGTGGTGGGGGTTGGGGGTCCTTTTTCATCGTTTTAGCCCACAAACATGAGTCAAGAGATGTTCAGGAAGCACCCCCAAAGGAGCGGAAGCTACTTTTCAATTTGAATTAGGGTACCTTTGTCAACAAAGAGGAGTGGGGAGAGGGGATACTTGAAACGGGCAGCTCAAGCATTACAACGAGATTGCCTCTGGAATGGAGAGCAAAAAACGGGAATTTAGGGGATGATTTTATTTACTTTTTTCTTGTTGAATAGAAAAAAATGGATTATCAATTCTTCTATGACAGGAGTCTTTTTGTCGAACTAATTTCAAATTTTTAAGTAATGAAAAAAAGTGGCCATCGGATTTTCGAGGCTCTTCGGGGAGCCCCCGCACATTTTTTTTCGGCTCACTCGTGTGAGTATTCGCCTTAAAGCTAAGGAATCCTGAGCGGTCGGCCTTTAGAGAGAAACAGATCTTGAAATTCCTGTGAAATTATCTAATTCCTGCGGTCACTGAGGGGCATCGGGGAAAAAAACAACAAAAAAAAAAAAATCATCCCCTCAAAAACATGAGAGAAACTTTAGAACGAGTCACCAGGTATAGGCTCCTTTGGGGTACAAAAAAGATCGGTCAATGTTCTGAGTAGCATATCCACCTGGGAACTTTGAAGCAACCCCACCCCCACCCACCACAATGAAAAGGGATAAGACAGACAGGTGGGTGGTTTTCTTTTCGAATTTTTTTTTCACAACCATGATAAAAACTTTTAAAAATGGCCTGAAAAACGAGACATGCGTCCTTCTTAGAAACAAGCGTGAGTCTATAATCAAAATATTAAAATTGTTAATCTTCGTATGGAAAAAAAACAGCTCAACTAGCAGACGAATTTGGTCAGCATTACCACTTAATCGCGCGGACGGCGTCGCAGGGGTAGGCAATTTTTAACAGGGTCCATTGAATGAAGGACGCGACATTACAGGGGCACGTGTTTTTTCCAATGTTCCGAATTGACGAGTTTACTTTTAAAACTGTGCCCCCGAAATTTCGGTCGCATTTGAATCTCTTTAAGAGGTGTGGAGCGGGATTTATTCCAGGAGCCGGAAAAAACAATTTAAATTTCTAACACTCCCCCCCCCCCTTGTGATGCAAAATCACACACTTGCGCAATATTTTTGAGTGTTGTTTTCGAGATCGTAGCAAGTCAAACAACCGTCGGTGTTGACTTAAGTCTGAATGACCTCTTTCTTAAATTACGATAATTTCGGAATAAGATTTGGTTCAGAAATTATTTAAATATGCCCCCGCCCCCTACCGGTATAAATCAGCAAAGGACGTATCGCTGGCCTTATTTGCGCAGTCAATACAAAGAAGCTTGTCAAATAAAGCACGCGTTACCCCACGTTTAAAATTGTTATATCGATTACAGCGACTTAGGGGCCATTCGCTGAATTTTAAACAAGTTTCTGGATGATTGAGAATAAAATTTAATGCCATTCACTTCTTTTGGTTTAATTTTATAAATTATACCAAACGAACGTAATATTTCAAGACAATGTGGAACTGCATTGTACATTGACGCATCGGGCTTAAAGAAAACGACGATTTATAAACAAAAATAATAATATTAATAATAATAATAATAATAATAATAATAATATACTTGGGGAAGTTAAGAAGCAAGACGAAGCAACTCCACAAGAGATCTTCCAGGTAGAAAAGAGGCAAAGAAAAAAAGAGGGCCTTCCGTCCCAAGGATACCAAATTATGATTGCGTTCAAGACCATTTTCTTTTCTCTCTCGCCTCCTCATCCACCCCAACCCCATTCCTCACAACCCACCACCACAACCTCTTTCACCTCCGACAACACAGCCATCTCGCCCACGATTTTCTGTTTTAGAAACACGCCCAGGAAACAGTTGTCCTGGCCACAGAGACGTTTAACGAATAGAGAACGGTCCTAGAAACATGGGTGGGTGGGGGTGTAGAGTCCAATTAAATAGCGTTGAAAATTTTGAAACAAGACGAGGAAATAAATGTATAAAAGTTTTGAAACGAAGCGCGATCAAAAGAGGAGTGCGTGACGGGAAGTCGGCGGGAGTGATTACCTTAATACTGAATATATATAAAAAAAAGATAAGCAAAATATCTCATGGTGAGAAATTATGACGGACGTGGCTGTAAATTGTCAAGATTGAAAGCATAAATAAGATCTGTAACCTCTAAAGTCCTTTTTTAAAAGAAACCAAGCAATAACTGGTGTGTGTGTGTGAGTAATCACAATAATAATCAAACGGAAGTGTGGAAAAGAAACAACGAGGAACGTTTCAATAAACCACGAAAGCCAGCATACAAGTTTTATTAGTCGAATTCACCCCTCTCTGCGGAAACTTTACAGATTTCCCTGGCAATACCAATAAACTGACAGTATCCCCCTTGACGTTTCCCCGCTTCCCTTGACGTTATTAGAACAAACACCGTGAGCCTACCCTTCAAGGACCAGCTTACCTCAACGAGGTAGGCAAACTCGTTGAATTTAAGATCTTTTGGAATAAATAAGAAAACCCACATTTTCACAGCCTTTATACTTCTCTCTGTGACGCCACTTATTGTTAGTTTAATCAGCAGGAAAGTTTTACCATGCGGCAGCGACAAACGCTATAAACCCCATAGGGACGCCGATTCGTCTAAGTTTAGAATTAATTGATTAATATTAATTAAAAGTGGACGATTTTTAAGGCCATCTTTTCGAATGTCCGGCGATTATAAGATTCTCCGAGTCAAGAAGCCCACAAGATACAAGGCTCCATCCAATTTTAAATTTTGCGCCATTTTTGCCGAATAAAGAAAAGAGTTAACCGTCTCAAACTGTCAAGTGTTTAGATTTGAGCCGGACGCGGTTTATGAGTTCGTCGGAGTCTTTTTGCGGATTTGACGCTTACGTACTCCCAATTTCAAGAAAACCCCCACGGGTTCTTCTCGATTTCGTACGCTGAGCAACCAAAACTGAGATTTTAGCCGCAAAATAGCTCAAGTCTGGTTTTGCCCGATTTTGAACCAAAGAACAGCCGGAATCTCGGTTTTTCAATCAAATTTCGTGAGCGGAAAATACCAAAATTGCCATTTTCTGGAATTTAAGCTGCGAATTGGCAAATTAAGTTTCATCTAAGCGAGCAGCCACAATTTCGACTTTAAAAAAAGGACAACTTCTCATCATTTCGAGCGTGTAATTTTACAGTGCAATTTCGTGGATCTCGCTCCTTTCAAAAACACATTATCGGGGGTTTTGCCCTTTCAAAGCCCAAATTTCGCGGGGTTTCGACACTCACAGAACCCAATCTCGAGGGTTTTGCTCACTCATTAAGCCAATGTCGCCAGATTGACTCCCTTAAACAAGCCAATTCAAACATCTAATGTTACGCGGTTGACTCTTTCACAAAAGCAATTTTACGAATTCGGGACTTTCAAAGACTTCGGGAATTCAATTCCAGTGGGTAACCGAAATAAAACACAATCCAATGGGTCTCACCCCTGTCAAAAACTGAATTTCCCGGGGTTAACCCATTCAAAGCCCAACTTTTACGGGCTATTGGCTCTCTCACAGAACCAAATTTTACGGGTCTTGATGTCTCAAAAAAGCCAACGCTGGATTGACTCACTCAAAAAAGACCAATCTCACTGGGTTGACTTCTAACAAAAAAGCAATTTCAAGGGTTTGTGGACCTTCAAATAAGAAATTCGGCGGGTTAGGCTCTATCGGATCCAAAATTTGACGGTTTTGTCTAATTCGGGAACTAATTTCGCTTCTTTTTGTTCCTTGAAAAAAGCTACTACTCCAACAGTTTGACTCCTTCAGAAAAGAAAAAATCGCGATCTGGCACGTCAGAAACCAATTTTGCAGGGCCAGCTCCCTTAAACAGCCAAGTAATTTACACATTTAAAATTTAATTTTCCGGGGGTTGCTGGTTTATTTTAGAGAGCAGTTTCGTTGGGTTGACTCGTTCAAAATACGGAATTACGCAAGGTTTGCCTTCTCAATAGCAATTTCGCGGGGTTGCCTCACGGAGTACGCCCATCCAAAAAAAACAATTTCGCTGCATCAAGTAAAACATTTCGCGCATCTGCAGACTGTACGGTAGCCGTCGGAGGAAGTGTGACCTCTTTGCACCCTCTTAGATACGACCCTGATGAGTTTTGACTTCGAAGCTTCAAAAGCACAGTGAAGCACCAACCACAAATAGCCCTATCCACAAGGCAAACTTTGTAATAATTTTCACTGGAAATACCATATTTTCGGACAGGAGACAACATATTAAGTGTCCCGTGACCGGCTGGCAACACTGCATCAGAGTGCCTATCGATCCTTCCAGCCAAAAAAGTTGCATTATTTACAACAAACAAATATTTGCTACTTCACAAATAAATTTCGAGGTAGTCCATTTTCCAGGTTCGCCTCTTTCAACGGGGAAACTAAATATTGGCTTACGGTCATTCTGAACTTACTCAACCAAGTGAAAAGTTGGGAGTCTCTTTCCACGAAGGGGGGGGGGGGCAGAGAAAAAAGGATAGAATTTTCATTCT
The DNA here is from genome assembly GCA_038030265.1 of Corythucha ciliata. NCBI lineage: Eukaryota > Metazoa > Arthropoda > Insecta > Hemiptera > Tingidae > Corythucha > Corythucha ciliata. Next base: position 21,641,670 of record CM075940.1, read on the forward strand.
ATCGAAATGTATTTTTTTTTTTTTTTTTTCCATCAACTCTAGCCATCCACACCAGACAGAATGAGATCCTTATTTCTGTGCGAGGCGGAAAAAATAACGAGTGTCAGACTAGTCAACTTTAATAAGGGACTCGACCACTGGAAACTTTTATTATTGTTATCGCACGAAAACGTGGAAAAAAAAATTTGAGGTCATCCATGGCGATGATGATGGCGAATGTGATGGCGGGGGGGGGGGAGTTGAAAGTCCTAATCTACGCCCGGTGAAATGAATACGTTTAACACACCCACTAACCTGTTGGGCTTTTCCCCCCGCTCGATACCTTCAGTGTATCATACTGTTTGCAATGTTGAACAAAAATGGGCTTAGCGACAATGAACCAATAAAAATATGAATGATTTAAGCAAACTTTTTACCCAGACAAACGCAATCAATACACGTCAGGTTAACGCTTTTGAGACGTTTTGCCACAAAGGGCCCCTTTTTTTCATCAGCAGCCCCAATCCATGCTCAACATTTTTTTTTTTTTCCAAGTCCCTTCGGTAACAATTTCCAAGAAGAGGCCACCGTGGGAAATTCTTGAAAACGTCAGTAAGGCGGAATGATAGTTAGAGCCTAAAATATAATTTGATAGGGGAATAGGGCTCACCCTACTCCCTCCTCACAGGAGGAGGAGTTTAATTGATTACCAGACTAGTCAGTCTTTACTAGAAGAGGTTGAATGAAAGGTAAGAAAGAAAGAAAAAAAAAAAAAAAAAATTGTAAAATATTCCTGCTCTACAACACACACGTGGCCTCAATTTGTGACCAGGCTCCAGCTGGGGCGATTTAGTAACAAGGAGACGTAACAAGGAGTCAGATAGCAGAAAAGAAGGCGAGAGGAAGAGACAGGGAAAGTAGAACCATAATCAAGGTTGAAGCCGGCCTTATTTACAGCAGTAACAAGAATGAGGGAAGAGGTTGACCTAAAAAAGAAAGTGGTGAAGGAGTTGGAACACATGAGAAGGGGGAGAGGTTGAGGAAGGCGTTGTTTCTTAATTGCAAATCGGTTTAGCGGTTAATGTATACTTATTCTTGCGCACAAATAAGTGTTTTAAACACAGTTTCAATGAGAAAGAAAAGGAAATAAAGAGAAGAGCCTTTCACAATGTTTTCATCTAGTTCTTAACACCTCTAATTTCTGGTAACTGTGCATCATTAAAATGAAAATCACAGCATCTAACCCCCACCCCAGCAATGCATTCAGACAGCTAAGAAATCAACTCAATTTTCTCCAAGTTGTAAACTTTAGGGTGAGCATACACGACGGGGCATGAATTCAATGTTGAGTGAATGAACGCGAGCGGAAGAAACGTGATGGGCAGGGGATTTGGATGATCCATGAAAAGTAACGTTTGAATAACTAAAGCCTTCCTGTTCTGAGAACTGTACCCTCAAGAGCATCTCTCTGAATGAAGGACCCTCGTTTGAAATCACAGTAAAACGAAGGCGTAGGCGGATCACTTTTTAATATCTTTCAGTTCTGAGAATCTTATTACTAATCTTATTATACTAGAACTATTATTAATTGGTTCTTATGAGCAATTTTCATTTTTTGTTAAAAACAAACAAACCAAAAAAATCATATAATTTCAACGGTGGCATTGGCCATGGAAAAAAAGGTGAAACTATTGACACAGATAAGGAGATTCGTCGAGTCTCTCTCCGTCTCAAGGCTGTTTCCTGAAGCTTGACTAAAAGGAGAGGGCCCTTCCCCGTTGCATAAACCTCCAACTTCGAAAGGTCGGGCCCCGTGAGCGTCGCTTGTGCGCTGGCGGAGATTGGTTTTGCCCTTGCGTAATGCTCCACCAGCGCAGGTCTCTTATGCAACTCATCCCTCTAAAATACTTCGCCTACTTCAATTTTTTTTTTTTTTTTTTCAAAGTATTTTCGAGTAATACGCAGAGGGTTGTTTTCAATTTAAAAATACAATTGAACCGAGCAGGTGACTTCACTCTTCGAATAGAACTAAAAAATAGAAATCTTGAGCAAAAGTTCGAAGAAAAGCACTGAGGATGGCTCGAGCCGCTTGACCCAAGTAGTTAACAGATTTTGCAAATTACTTCATTATTCATTTAATTAATAAGTACCAACAACAAAATAATTAATAATGAAGAAAATGCAAATTTACCAACTCTTAATGACAGCAAAAAATCGAAGACGCGCATGTAATTTTTGCTCGGAGCCCACTAAAGGTATTTCCTTTTAAAGTTAAAGCTCAAGATGAAGCAACAATCAGAAACTAGGTAGGAAACTTCATAACCCTGTTGCTGAAGAGAGTTAACAACGAAATACCACACTCCCCCCCCCCAATGCAACAGTGAAGAAGATGAAACAGAAAAAAAAATCAATACAAAACAATGTCCCCCTTTTATTCGAGCATCCACCCTCCCCTCCCAACGCTCGGACCAAAAATCTGTAAGATTAAATCAACTGAAAAAAAGTGTCAGTAATTTGGTGGTTTACAATGGATCCGTTATGCAAGTGTATTGAGGGAAAATTCAAGGTCGTTCTGCTCTACAGCCTCTCGAGGCCTTGCGGCCTTAGAAGCACCCTCACTCACTTCTTTCCCTTATTTTTTTTCTTCAGTCTTTTGCGAGCTCACTGACTTTAACAGAGCGAAAGGGAATCCCTCCTGGTTAAAATTAGTAACAAAGTTAGAAACGGGGGGGGGGGGTGACAAATCAATTTTGTTTGAAACGACACTTGTAAACTACGGGAAAACTCGTATCGAGGTTTCGGATCAAGAAAATCCGTCGAAACAGGGGAAGGGAGAGGATGTCCCCTCCGTGAAAACGTTTTAAAACCTTAAAATTTGGCGAGCCGATTGAGCAAAATGTCGTTTTCTTGAGCAACGAGATTCCCGGGAAAAGAATAGATTAAAACACGCATTATTTCTTGTGTCGTGCGGGTTCTTCAATGAATATAACTTATTCCTCAAAACCCAGCCAATTTTTGCGTACCTACCAGCAAGAGGCGTAGGTTTTGGTTGTAGTGGTGGGGGGGGGACTAACTGTAGAGTAAGGGGAAGGGGGGTTCTTCAACGATAATAATCAACTTAAGTATTCAACCCGACTACAACTAGTTTACAGACAAAAAATTCGCTCCGGCAGCTAGCCGTCGGAAAGAGTGCATTTCATTTTGTACGTATAATTGTGACACCATGATTTAGTCACACTCTCCAATTATCGTTACCACATAACTACCCTTCTTACCCCCTCCCCTAATTAACTTGTTCAACAAATGTTCCTGAAGTGATGTTGTTATGAAGGCCTTTGTTACGTTAAATTTTTGAGAGCTGAATTTTGAAACGCAGGGATAAACGAGTGACGTTCAGTGAGGGTAAAATTCAGCTAACACAAAACCAACTTGGCGGATTTCGATGCTTTAGAAGTCATTTCGCGGAAAACCAAAATTTCGCATCATTTTGGCTCTTTCAAAAACTAATTTCGCTGCTTTGACACCCTCAAAAGTACCAAAATTCGCCGATTTGGCCAGTTATAAAACAAAGTCCGCGCGATTACTTTTTTAAAAAATTGTTGAGCTCTTTCAAAAGCCAAAATTCCCCAATTCGGTTCCTTATGAAACAAATTTTACGCGTTTGGCTGATTCAAAAACAAATTCGCTGCTCCAACATTTATTTCGTATTGTTGGCCCTTTACAAATATTAATTCAAGTTTGGTTAGCTTTTTCAAAAGACAATTAAGCACGTTAAGTCAATGTCGAAAATTTGACGTTTGTGGGGTTGGACTCCTTCGAAAAAGCCATTTAGGCGCGTTATTTAGTTTTCAATGCAGCGAAATTTCTTAGGGGGGGGGGGGGTGAGAGAGCTCCGCGAAATTGGTTTTGAATAAGCCAATCCTACGAAATATTTTGTTTTTGAAATGAGCGAACGCGGCCTGCGAACCAGACCTGGGAAATTGCTCTATAAAAAGTAAAATGAACTCCACACTGGGAAAAAGTGTGAAATCAAGTAAAGTTGGGTTTTTTACCGAGCCAAACCCTTGGCGAAATAGGTTTCTGACGGGCCAGATCCCCAAAAATTTGTTATAGAACGAACCAAACCGGCGAATCGCATTTATTTAGTTGTTTTTTGACTTGATAATTGATTTTATGCTTTTATAAGGCTACAGAGACGAAATGTGGTTATTGAGTTAGCCAAAACTGCGAAATCGAGTTTTGTGGGAGTCAAATCCGTAAAATATTTGGACTTTGAAAGAGCTTTATAAGCAAAATTGCTTTTTCCAATAAGTCAACCCGTAAAAGTGGATTTTCGGATAGATCAATCCCGCAAATTTGCTTTTTAGGGGGGAAATCCTGTGAAATTGGTGATTCTAGCGAGTAAAAACTCGTGAAAATTGGGTTCTGTGAGAAATAATCACGCTTAGCTGTATAATTCAGTATGCGTGGCGGTGATGCTGGGGAGGGTGGGGGGCTTAAATAAAGACGTGGGCTTTGTTTAGTTTAGGAACATACGAGTTATTTTACGCTCATGAAACCAGTAAACCATGAACGTTCTCGCCTTTGTCGTGGTTGAATCATGACGTCACGCGTTGGGAGAGAACTGTAAGGGACCCGTGCCCGGCTGAATTCCATTAAAACGTTTCCCTGTTGGCTCCAACAAGTTTTAGCAGCTAAAAATTGAGCTTTGTAAGTGTTTAAAGCTTACAAATATTATTCACTATTTTCATTGTTATTCACTAGAAATTCTTCAAGAACAGTGATGCGTACGGAGTTCCCATACTCAAAAAAAAAACAAAAAAAAACGCGGGAAAATAAGAAGAGCTTGTTGTTTCTCACAACTTTTTTTCTTAAATAACAAACAGTCTCAAAAGCATTTGATGATGGATTTTTCAATTAACATTCAAGTATAACCCTTTTAGAACGAAAGTAAAGAAGAAAAAGTCGAGAGAAGGTTCGCTTCCATTAATGAAAACAATGGGAAAGGAATCCCCACAGGCCCCTACAGGTTCTGGTTTGCCCAAGGACCTTCTTTTTAACAGGTAACACGGAGCTGCACCTTACCTCTTGTAAAATTCGGGTGGTAAAAATACAGGGGAGCAACACTCACAATTTCCCGAGTCCTTCGATGAAAAGTGAATGAAACCACCAGGTTTTTTTTTTTTTTTGAAAGTGCTTTGTTCGTTTTCAAGTTCATGCGGGGGAGTGAAGCCTTTCTAAAAAAATTGCGATAGGTGGGGGGGGGGTGAAGAATTATAAATAACATAGAAACAATATTTCATGAATTGAAAAATGAAAGAGCGAAATATGTTGAAGGTTTTGAGCTATTGAGATTGGATAAGAAATGGGTTTCTTGGCGGAGAGCCTCAGGTTCAAGAGGGTTCAATAATGTGATTAAATCAATGCGATTATCATTTGATTTCTTGGAGTAAAAATGTTCATTTTTTCGATGGCAACAGACGAATCCACTGTTCGAAATATTTTGTTTCGTTAGGTCATGTCTGTGGCCTGCGGTGGGTAGCTTCCGGTGGGTACCCCATTAAATAGGGAGGGGGAAAGTTCATCGTATTGATCAAGCACATCTCCTAGTCCCCTCCGGAGAGAACGAGAAGCCGTGACTGGGGTGTGGAGGGAAGAGAGTACAAACCCTCGCCCACTCCGGACCCCTTCGTCTCATCGTCATCCCTCCAATGGTGTGAACGAAGAGGGTAAAGGACAAAAACACAAGGGGGATCGAGAGAGGATAGGGGTGGGAAGAGGGAAACGAAGCGACGGCCGTGAGTCATGCCGTGACGGAAGACCTTGAGAGCCTCGCCGCTGGCCGCTCTCCATGGGTTCTTTTTTAAAGAGGGACTAAGGAGGGGAAAAAGCTGGAGCGTGTGCTCTGCACATAAATACATATGTGTGCCCCTCGCACACTCAACTTACGCCTTCTTCTCAGATAAAGCGTACTTATCCCCCCCCCTTCAGCAATCCCTTAAAAGTTCCCATGATCACATTTTTAATTGCGTGTCAATTATGAGAATCTTGCAGAGGGGTGCTAAAACATTAGAATGGATGCCAACAGGCGGGATTAAAAATATAACAATCAATAGAGACAATCTCTCACTCTCGCTTACTCTTCTAATCGTCAATTTCAGGAATAGAAAAATGTTAACAGGCGAAGGTCCTTCAATCAGTGTTTACAGAATAGAAATAAACAGTGCGTACTACGCCGTAAGACGTTTCCGGTTTCAAAACTTCTCTCCCACGATGCCATCAAAAGTCTTAAAAACATTGGAAAAAAGTGGTCCTTGGTTTATAACGTACTCATCCAAAGGTTAAGTGCTGAAGCACGCTATGCTTCAACTTCCCCCCCCCCCTTCTATTTACCATTTCAATCAGTTTATAGATCACAGCTAACTAAATAAAACGGCGACGAGCACGGACAAAAAGAACGTTTAAACACTGGGGAAACCTTCACTCTCGACTAATTATGACATACAGACTGACAGTGATACGGGAGGAAAATCGATAGAACATCAAGCGTGAAGTGGTCACAAGAGGGGAGGGGGTGTTATAAGGTTTTTTCACTAAATAGATTAAAATCATATGCGGCAAGAATAATGCATTTTTAATGTCCTCCAGATAAAAATGGGGGAAAAAATATAAAATGCGCATCGTTTCGAGATCTATAAATGGAAACACCCAACGGTTTTCCACCGAGCTTTCTTATTAGATGGGGTAAACACCCACCTTTTTTCACGCTATAGAATCAATCGATAATAACGACTTTCCCGCCTTTTTAATTTTTTTCATCACATCATTTGTTGCTTGGGTGAAAAAAAAAAAAAAAAAAATCAGAGCGTCAAAGAAAACGGGGGGGGGGGTGACTTTGACAAAAACGCCTTCAATCATTCCCGACATTAAAATAATTATCGGCAAGCGCCGATAAATTAACAATCCCCTGGGGCTTAAGTGCTTGGTCTCAAAATCGTCGATTTTCTCGACTTGTATAAAGCGGGCCAGCGAAGGTCCGCTTTCCGCCGAGGTTCTTCCCTTTGGACCTCATAGGAGTGTGGGGACAATTCGAACGGTCAAAAAACGGAGGAATCGCGCCAATTATACCGGCATCGAAAAACCCCCGAGGTATACTCAGTTTCACCCGAATTTTCAGTCATTACTTCCTTGTTTTGTTACTAACCATGCCGCAGTTTTTGAACTAGCTCTCCTTCTGGAAGGTTCTAATTTTCCCCCTTAAACTATATAAAGTCGAAACAAAATAGTGGCGAGTAAAGGGAAGACTAATGAGAAAAGTGCAAGGTATGTTAAGCCTCCCTCCTCCTCCAACACCAAACGTTCGACCCAACTGTTACACATCCAAGGGCAATGTGCACCAATTTTTTAGGGTAAACAATCGAGAATCGCCCTTTTTCACCACAAATTTTGAACGGTTTACAGAGTATGAAGTTGTGAAGCAGATTAGAGGCATTCAAATGATTTTGTTTAATTTGTTCCAAGGATCAAGGTAGTAAGGCCAAAAAGAAATATTCCTACTATCCTTGAAATAATTGTCAAATTTTACGTTAAATTTACCTTTTTCTAGTTTAAAAGGAATGTTTTAAAGTCTTGATATTCTTTTCTCACATATAGTTCGTTATTACGCTCGAGAACTTTTAAGATTCAACGGGAATTCTTCCTTCTCCCCTTCACGCAGAGTCTATTTCTGTAGCCCGAATTGTTTATTTACCTTCCCTACTTTTCCTTTACCCAAGTCATTCCCATGTTAGCTTGGTGGCGACAAAACACTTAATAATAATAAGTAACTCGCTAATATTTAAAATATAATTTACCTGATTTCGGCGCCCCGGAAATAAACAATATTCTTCCAGTTGTGTGGACCTTTTTTCCCCTTTTTTGGCGTCGATTCTCTGCTTCTAAACCTCTCGATTTCTGAAACACCCAAGAAGAAAACAATACGATGACGAATTGAAGGTTTATGACTTGTGGAACAACTTTAAAAAAATTTACGGCAACGAGCCAAGTTTATTGCCAAAAAGCCTATGAAGATCTTGGGACCGCACATGATGAGAGAGGGACTCACTTCAAAACGCATTGTTATTCATACCCTGACCTCATCTCCTAGCAGCGTTTCCTGCAAAAGGCATGGGGCAAGATCATGTGAGGCCTTGAAATGATTCAAGACGAGGCGGCTGGGGAGGGGGAAGACAAAAATGATAACATTTAAATTTTTTTAAATAGTTTTAAAAAAATGTTTGTTAAAGAGACTTCCAATTGCTCAACATTGAAATAGCTAAAACAATGGGTTGAAAGTAGGAAGGTAACAGATTTTTATTTAATGTTCAATGTTGGGCGAAGAAACTGTCCTTGGGAAAGTACTTTTAATATTTAAAACAATAAGTTTACAATCAAGGATGCCTCGCCTATTGGCATTAAGGAAAGGTGGCGGAAATAAATAAATAAAGAAAGAAAAGAAAAAAAAAAAAAAACGAGAGTGGAATATCTGGTTGAGTGGCGCAACGATCGAGCCCCCATCCCCCATCCCACCGGACACACACAGTTGCATTAAGCTCGGATTTATCAGCAGTTATCAAATCGAACCACCGTCGGAGTCTGAAGCGGGAAAATGTGGTGAAGATTAAAAAGTTAAAAAGAGGGGATTATTGAAATTCGGTGACACATGAAATGGATTGAAAAAAAGATCGACTATGAGGAAATCCATGGAGAGAACTCTTGTAAAAGAAAAAGAACAAATAAGCGGGGGGGGGGGGAGGCTATACAAAGAACACCAGCTCCAATCGTTTCTACAGTCTGGAGTTGAGTCTTCTCTTTACAGTGCCCTTGAACTCAGAGCAGCAGACTTTTTCATGCTTCTATTTTTTTAAACTCCATTTGCCCGCGTTAACACAACCGAAAAGAACAAGGAAAACAAAATATTAATTATGGATTTTCCCGATAATAATCAGCCTTTAAATGTGAACAAAAAAAACAAAAACTTGATGAAAAATTACTTATTTTTCAACAAGGCCTAATAGCCGCACTACTCTCACGCGGTGAACCCTTACACAGTAATCGTTTTATATACAGGATATTACTATGAACTCGGAATTCCTATTTAATCGTATTAAAATTTCCCTGCTGACAACAATAAATCAGAGGCATCCAATCCCTTAATTTTGTGTGCATCTATTTTATAACAGTCCTTTCTTAGTTTAACTACTGCATTAGTCTTCTTACAGTAGCAACAAGGTGAGGAAAAAAATACTAACGCATAAAAATAGGCTAATGGTCTCGCGATATCATTAATCTTGCTAAGAATTAGGCGACAGCGTTTTTATTCATTAGAGAGAGAAAAAAATCACGCTCAAAACATTCATTTATAAGAAATTAAAGGAAAGCATTTGTGAACGTGGGGGGGGGGGGGTTCATGGTAGAATTTTACTTGAATGAATATGGTAAATATGGACACAGAGATTTCGTTTCCCATAAAAGAGTGCCCCTTCGAGAGTTGAATTGGTGGATGATGATGAAGGGAAGGGGAACGAGAATCTCTCACTAATATCGTTTCAACGCCTTTTGCAGCCCTCCCCCCCTTCCACAGTAAGAACAAGTTCTTCATGTCACCTATTTACCAAATATGAAAAGGGAGCATTCATAGATACATTCAGAAAAAAAGCTAGTCATTCCCAGAACTACCCTTTAGGGCCACAGATCCTGTAAATAGTATCAAATTATTTAAAAGGATTGGTTGGGGGGGGGGGAGCGATTGGAGGGAAACATTATTTTTGGGGTGGGTAATAATTCAACAAGAAGAATTTCTAACAGGTAACTAGTTTCTATTAAGCATCCCACAATACCTCCCCGGTTACGAGGGTTTGTTACTAAGAAGAAACTTCCAACTTACCCAAGAAAGGAATAAACTTGATTTTAAAAGTTACCCAAGAAAAAAAGATTCTGGAAGTTTTTTTTTTATTTCTAGTACGGTTGGCCAGTTGCCCTTAACATCCGCCCATATGGCCCCCTTTTTCTCCCACTTCAACACAGAAAATGGAAGAGAAGTTGGGGAGGGGGGATGAAATGAAAGAACCAGAGGAGCCCTCGGAAAAAGGTTCTGGGTCTAAGCCATCTCAAAGGGAAGAAGAGGGGTTGTTTGTTATATATTTGATTAGTAACAGAACACGTTTTTACGTCTCATTGTCGGGAAGAGGAATTTCAGACCATAGTATAACGTTTACTAATGGGTCAAGTTGCTCCTGCCAGTTAGGAAATTGAAAAAAGGAAAAACCGACGCTCTCATTACAATTGGAAAATTAGGCGCTCCGGCGGTGTTTGGACCAAACAAAATAGGACTTATTCATCCTAAAATCCCTCACAGGGCCGCTTTTGGGTTTACCCCCCGAGTGGGTACTCTTTTGAACGAAAACTTATGGGTGGAAGGATGAGGGGGGCAGATTTAGGAAACCCCACAAAAGGACCTTAAACCCCCCCCCCCTGTTTGAGCGTGCATTCTCTCCTTTAAGGATGGCTTACAGTGATGTGGTGACTCATGATCGACTTCCGGGAACTAGTCGCCTTTTACCTCATGGAAGGGTCCCACAGTCCCTCTAAAGGGTTAAAAAGGGTTTGCTTCTAATTGTAACGTAGAGTGGAGGACCAGTCCTACGGTGAAATCTTGGACCGTATTCCTTAGTAAGTTCGTTACAATGTCTTCCAATATCTAAAAAGAGGAGCCTTGAGTCTCTGCAAAAAGGGAGTTGTCAGTGAATTTTCTAAAACTGGAAAGTCAGGGAATTTTGCGAGGGAAAAAAGGCAAAGTATCCTCGTAATCAGAACAGAGTCAATTACCCGCGTAGCCATTTTTAGGGCGCTAATCGTCGCGGATTGTTGCCAATTTTAGGACGCGAATAGGCGAGACTAAACAGTTAAAACCATTCTTGTGGCGCGTGGAGCCTATCGGAAGAGCGAGGGAGGGACAGCCAGTCCGGTTTACTCTCCGGGGGGGGGGGGGCACAAAGAGTCAAATGCAATAGTCAGTTCGGCTGTTTTTGGGGGCTCTGATAGTCAGTTCAGCAATTTTCCAAGGGACGAATCGGCAGTTTAGTCACTTTCAAAGCGCGAATGGTCGGTTATCCAATTCCAGTGGCTATTTTTAGCGCGTAAATTAAATTGTAATTTTAGCCATTTTCAAGGCGCGAATAGTCAGGTTTAGTGCGTGAATAGCAAGTTTGGCCTTGAGGGGGAGGGGCGCAAATTGTCAAAAAAGCCACTTTCAAGGTAGCTAGGTTAGCCATTATTGGGACGCATTTCGTCGTATTGGCCAATTTTTAGGGCGTGAATAGTCAGCGTTGCAATTATAGAGTACGAACGGTTTGGATATTTGTTTGGACATTTTCAAAGCGCAAATCGTCAGTTCAATAATTTTCTGGCCGCAAATAGCCCTTTACATTAAATAGGGCGCAAATGATAAGTTTACTAGTAGGGGGCGAAGATTTAGGGCATGAATAACTGGAAATTCACGAGCGCTAAGATCAAGGCAACAAATTTAAAGTTTTGATTCAAACACACACTCAAGTCTCAGAGAATGCACATCCTCCGAATGGCCATCTCCTTAAAAATATAATAAATAAAAAAAAAAAAAAAAAAAAAAAAAAAAAAAAAAAAAAAAAAAAAAAAACCAAAAGCAAAACTAGATGCTGACATAATGAGTGGGTCAATTGCATTCCAACTTCAATTTTGAAACAACTGCGACAGAATGGAGAATTATCCCTCCTACCCCATTTCATATAGTTCTCTCTCTCTCACACACACGTTTCACCCTATAAAGCGACCCTTTCATCTATCATCATCATCCCCTCCTGACAAAGCGGCAGATGCGTGATTAAAAAGGCTCCTCATCAACCCCTCCTATTTGACCATCCGCACGGCATACAACTGCCCCCCTCAACCCCCCCTCTCTAAAAGGGGATTCCATTTACTGTATTTTTATACGTCGCACCAATAAAAACCCATCTCCCTCCCCCCTTTCAATAAAAGATTTAATTTATCGATTTTCGAGCGTTTAAAAAGAACACCGAAATAAAAAAGAAACAAAAGGGAGAAAGGAATTCGGCGGCGGCGACTGTTTTCAGAATGCTGAAATGAAAGTAAAACTTGCGGGGCGCTTCGAAAGGGAAGGTGGTATCCCACTTTTGAAGACTTGGGAATGGGAACGAGTGATCCAACAGTCATTACTCTCACACGAGATCATTAGTGACGCAGCTTAAACCTACATTCATCCACATCAGTATGGTACCTGAAAGTTGGGATTCCATGAAAAGTACAAGATTATACACGAGTGATAGAAGAAGAAAAAAAGGATGGAACAGTCAATCAAGATGATTAATCATTAACTAGGAACGAATTTTTGTTGTTTAAAAAACCTTTCAGCCTATAATCTAAAAAAAGGAAGTGAGAAACATCCACTGAGAAGCGATCTGCAAAATTTTTCAAGCGTGACTTTGAAGGTTGTTGAAAATGAGGTTTCCATGCCACACTGCCGCCCTAAGATAATATTAGTAAATGTCGTTGAGTGATGGAGGGGGGGGGGAGAAAAAAGGTACTACGTGTTACAATAATAAGGAAGGTGAAAGGACAAAAAAAACATTGAAGGTTACTAAATGACACAATATTACGAAAAAAAACACATACAAAAGAGTAAGACTATTTCCTAAAAGGTCATGATTACCTGGAAATCGCATTGAAGAGGCTTGCCTATTCATTCACGACACGCGATATATTAATTAATGGATCAACTCATCGGTGTAAAGGCGTCTTTTTAAGGCATTTCACTCTGACAAGTTACAAGAAGCTGACGTTGTGCGGGATAAACATGTACAGGACGAGGAAAACAACCAAGATTTCTTCTTCATAACTTCGCCTATTTCTTGATTTTTTGGCAGGGAGAAACTGGTAAAGATGAAAGCATTTCACTAATGAAATACCTTGGAGGGGGGGGGGTCGAAAACTGTCGAGGGGTGGGGTGCTCAGATGATGGTCCATGTTCAAAGTCATGTTTTCACAAATGAACAGATTGAATGCCTACCAAAATGGCTTGATTTTTTTTTTTTTTTTTTTTTTTTTTGGTGACCCTGATTGTACGAAATTTGCCACCATTGTGCCTAATTGCGAAGGGGAGGGGGTGGCAACCCTGCTGGGCAAGAAATATAACAAGTTGCCCGTAGGGTTCAAAAAGTAAGGAGAGAAAAAAAAAGTGTTTCAACAATAATTGAAATAAGAAGCTGCGAAGAAAAGAGCGAGACCACTGCTAACGAGCCGGGGGCCTGTACGCAGTCTCGTGCAGGCAGCGTGAGAGTTCATTCCATCGGGGAGTCAAGGTTGTCTGCCTTGCCTAGCAGAGCACTGGTCGTAATAAAACAAAAAGATACCCTGGGAACCTCTTCCTCACCGCCACCAGTACGAGTCCCAACCCTTTACCATCTTCTCTCCTACGACGAGGTTTTTTTTTATGTACTCCCTCGGTGCTTACTTTCACACTCGGGCAGGGAGAGACAACTTTATTCGTACTTATAATCCGAGGACAATCTTTTTCTTTGTTGCGGTGAATGCATGGAACAGTGTTACGAGACAAATAAAATATTCAATTTGCAAGAGTATTCTGGTCACTACACATTACAGCCATGAAGGCTTTCAAGTGATTTCAAAGGCCCCACTCAGATGAAGCCCTCCAAAGGAACACCCGAGAATGGGACCCCACCATTGATGGGTTATTCAGACTGCCATAGCTCAATAGACCCGTTTTTTTTTTACTTACACTTCAAATAATTCAAAATTCTAGCATCAAATGAAGAGGAAATATGACTCCGTTCAAACACTCGCCCACCCCCCTACTCACCAATCATCACTTCGAAAAGTTTTATGAGCCAACAGAGCCATGAATTTCCGCGATCTTATCTCAGTCAATATTCATTGAACATTAAACTCTCAAAGAGCTATCCCAACGAAGAGGTCTTCTTTAAAAAAAAATCTCAATATTGTAATCGATCCAAAAATAGGAGGATTATGGGATGTATAGAGGGAAAAAAGAAGGAGACGAATTCTCCCCTCATTCCCACCAGGCCAGGAAAAACCCCCGGTGTCATTGGGTGGCGAATTTAGCGAAATGAAGCACGCCTACTTCATTTTTTTGTCTGAAAAAGATCGTAGATGAGAACTCTCTACGCGAGAAAAAAAAAGTTTATGTTCCCGGGTAATGGACACCCTACTTCAAACTCCTCTCTATTCATTTTGATTCTTTCTTTCAATGCTTGTCATAAAAATATAATACAGTTCCAGTACTACGATAACGTTCGATTCAACGGGGGGGGGGGGGAGAGATATCATTTGAACGAGCCTTCAAATAATACACGGTGCAAGGGCGCATTCATACGCTCACATCTGGACGTTGCTCCGCGAGGGGTCGCAGATGTACGTAATGAGTGGATTCCCTTCATAGAAGAATCTTTGTATTCACGCTTTGTAAAAAGAGAGAATGTGAGTGTGTGATGGAGGGAGGGGGAATCACTCTCTAGGTGAGTGAGAGAACAAAATGAAGAGCTAAAAAGACGCCTGGAGGATTTTTTTTACGCTTTTAGCATCTGCTTTTGATTTCAGTGATACATAAAACACCTTCTATCTAAATGAAAATTGAAATTTTCGGAGGCGTTATTGTGACAGGTTTTTTATTTTGAAAAGAAGCAAAGCTCCATTGAGGTCAGAACATTCCCTTTAATAGAACAAAAAAATAAAAATAGGTGCGACAAGAAGAATAAATCTTGAAAAAAATCGTCCAAGCAATAGGCGCTCGAGGGGAAAACAATCGTCTATTTTGAAAAATGCTATTTTCAACCCTTGGGCCAATAATTACAAGCAAACAAAAAGTCTACACAGTCTCGTTATAATTTTGTATTTGTCTAACAATGACCTGAGGCTAATAAAATGTAAACTCCTCTTTGTGTTGTTTCACATAAGCCACAAACCTACCACCATCCATTGTGGGTCCACATCCCTAAAAAAAAAAAACGTGACGGAAACGGTGAACAAAAAACAATGTGTAGGATATAAGAAATATTTTTCTTGCTCGTTAGTAGAACAGGCCCTTTTTATAAGGGCTCCGAAGAGTTCCTGGCTGTATCCATAATTCACCGGAACAACGGTTTCTTGGAATATACTATCTCATTGGATGTTGAAAATGTTATCCTTGTCTTGCATTGGAAAAATGATGAGTAAAGTACATCATTAATGGGATTTTTCTTCAGGATTTGTATCGACATAATCACTTGATCCTAAAAGACAAGGCTCTCTTGAGGAGGGTTCGCGGAAATCGATTCATACTAAATGTAATCCTGAGGGGAAGACATTGGTGGTGAATTACAGGCTATCAAGTAAAATAATTGGTAGCAATTAATGGATAGTATCGCTCGATACAGAGGCCCGCTCAGACAAAACGCTGACGACTCAAGAGCCGCGTGGGGCGGAGAACGGGTACTCGAGCTCGTCAGCTAGCAATATGACACTCGGAATAATGTGACAATTTATTGGACACGGGGGCGTCAAAATACGCATACATGTATCGTATGGTTTCAAATGGCGGAGACACACTCTCACAAAAAAAAACTTCAGTGTGCGTATACCACGGGGAACCCCGCCGCCTATAATATAAAAGCCACCCCTAAAAAGTCTCCGGCTTCTCGTTTCCAGTTTCCCCAGCAGCGTTGCTAAGGAACGGAAAACATCGCGTCATTCTCGTCGTATAAACCTCTGCACACCCTCTCTTTTTTTTATCCAATTCAAAATGAAAACGAGGGCGAAGCGAAACGATCTGCCAATGGGCAATGGGTGGCTACCACTGGTCGGAAAAGTTAGTAGCTGGGGGGGGGGGGGGGTTGACAATTTGATGCGAAAAATTGAAACACAAGTTGTTTGTTATTATTACTGAGGGCCTATTTGTATCAAAACACATACATACACATTATACATGTATAAAAACCAATTTTTCAATCGTACAATAACAAGTGCACAAAACACTCAACTTCAAAAAATGAGTTATTATTGTTACGCGAAATAGCGGGGTTCGTGGGGTTGTGGGGGGTGACACAGCAGCGCGATTTTGTACATTATTTTCGATCACAAATGGAACGAAAATCAATTTGATTAGGACATAGAGTTGGCGGGTGGTGGGGGGGTTCTACATATACCGTAATACTTCCCACGCAAACTTCTCCTCGTGCTTCCCCTAGAGTTTATAAAGTTACACAGCCTCAAACAACACGGAGGCATTGAGTTATTGGGGGGGGGGATGTGAGCGACGACATAAAATACCCTTTGCCCCCCCCCCACCAAATATTCTCAGTCAAGTGTAATTCTCCGTGCCGGTTCGAGCGCGACCAAGATTCTTGGTATCGTGCCGAGACCAAAAAAAGGTGAACAAACAGCAGATCATACGTTTAGCGGCCTACCCCCACGTGAGTTAGGTCAAGTTGGCGACCATTTTCCTGGCAATTTTTTCAATAAAAAAAACGATATTTTTTTCTGCCAATATGGCAAGAGCGGATGGGGGGGGGGGTCTTGACGTAACACTGAAAACAGCCACTAAAACGCTCCGACACAAAACGGAACCCGTTGTCACCATACGTTTAAGTGGAGGTGGCGGGATCGCAATATTGTATATTTTGCCTAAGTGATCCGCGAAATTGTATATTTTTGGATGAGCCTACATCGTGAAATCTTGTTTTTCCAGAGAGCCCATCCCACGAAATCCATTTTGAGGGGACCAACCTAGCGAAAATTTTGTATTTGAAAGAATTTAAATAGAGGATTTAAGGAGGCTATTTGCGCGTACATAGTTTTTTCAAGTGGGCGACACCCACAAAATTGTTTTTCTGGGCGTGCCAAATCGGGCGTGATATTGATTTTGAATGGGTCAACCAAGCGGAATTTGTTTTTAAAAATAATTAGATCAAATAGCTATTTGAAACGAGGGGACGCACTTCAAATTTGTTATTGCCTAGTGGAGTAAAACCGCGAGTTTGACAGATTCGCGGCTCAAATTCCTCAAGAATTAGCCATTTTTACTGTTCCGTGCTGTTCAGCGGTAGAAAGGGGGGGCCAGGGGTGATTTGTTTTTTTTCTCCGGCTAAAAATTACAAAAAATCTTAATTTTGGCAGTTCCGCCCTAGAAAATGACACAAACCGGCGAGGTGTGCTGGTCCCTGGATGAAATGTTTAAAAACCCGCTAGTTCGGTTGCTCTGTTGTTAAAAGTGTGAGAGAACCGCAAGCTTCAAATTTCAAGCTACAAATTCCAACAAAAAAAAAACGCTATTGTGGCTGCTCCGCGAATAAAAACCGAGAAATCCGGCGAATTTTACCGTTTCACAGCATAAAAAAATCTTGTTCAGCGTATACACATATTTAAAAAATCGCCATTTGTTCCGTTTTGCAGATAAAGTCGAAACAAAACGGCGAGTTGGTCGGTTCATATTTTAGAAAGCCGCGACATGAACTTTTCTGCGGCTGTTCAGCAGATGAAATTGGGAGAGACCGCGAGTTAGGTCATTTCGCCCCTCAAATTCCGTTTCAGTCCGGTCCCTAGACTGAGAAAACTCGCGGCATTTCGCGGATGAAATTTAACAAAGTCGCGGATAAAGCTACGGAAAACCGCTACGTGGCAACATTCGCGTGGCAACATTCACGGAATTAGGTTTTTCAAAATAGCCAAACCAGGCGCGTGGAAATAGCCGAGAACATCAAGGCCATTTTATTTGCATTTCATTCTGAAAATGCACTATTGGTCTCGTCGTGATGGTGGCAAACATGGGTCATGTCATGTTTTTTTCACGTTTCAGAACCTCTAGAACACGAATTCAGTGGTCTCCGGAATTCATATATACATATATATTTCTTTATACATATTGGTTTGTATATTTATATCTTTATGGCCGTTTTCTTGTTAGCACGATAACTCTCGTAGAAGTTAATTTAGCGGAACGCACTTTGGCACAAAAATCAGTATTCATAAGACCCAGGTCGTTATTGCATTTGGGCCAAATCGGTCGAGGTGGAGGGGGGAAAAATGGGGGTTGAAATGGTCAAAAAATCACTGTAAATCACCAGTTGATTCTAGAAGCATCATATTCGGTACGTATACTCCATGTTACAGTAGCCTTTAGTTCCCATTTTAATTTTTTGAAAAAGTCGAGGGGGAGGGGGTGTTGCCTCCGGGGTGGAAGTAAGTGGGTGGTCTTGTTAGCACGATAACTCTCGAAGAAATCAGTTCAGCGGTTTGGCACAAAAATCAGTAGTCATAAGACCCCGGTCGGTATTGCATTTGGGCCAAACCGGTCAAGGTGGAGGGGGGGAATAGGGGTAGAAATGGTCAAAAAATCACTACAATTCCCCAGTTGATTCTAGATGCATCATATTCAGTACGAATATTCCATGTTAGAGTAGCCTTTGATTCCCATTTTAATTTTTCGAAAAATTCAAGGTGGTGGGGGTGGTCCTCCCGATGTGGAAGTGTAAAAATATCGTTGAACTTCACTAGTTCATCTTAGCGCTCTAAAATTCGACTCAATAATTTAATGTAACAGAAGCCCTGAGTTCCATTGAGATTTATCGAAAACTTTGATGGGGGGGGGGGTGAAATGGGGGATGAAATTTCAAAAAAATCGCTTAAATTCACCCCCTTGGGAAACTACCTGGGGAATCGCTCATTTTTAAGGTCCCAAACACGAGAGTCAACCCCGTGAAATTTTCTTTTTAGGGAGTTAATCCATCGGCGACATTGGCTTTTTGAGTGGCAAAGACCCAGCCTTTGGTTCTGTGAGTGACAATAATCCGCAAAAATTGGGATTTAAAAGGGCCAAAGCCACGAAATTGATTTCACACGCACAATATAAACTAGTGTGTGAGGGGTGGGGGGAGATTATGTACCACGACTCCCCCCCCCCCCGGTTTTCATGATTTTTCTAACTGAGATAACCCTGACGTAACACAAAGGCGACGAATTTACGGAAGTACTGAATCTTTCAAAGCGTTTGTCCTTGTTTTAAGACGATGTCCCAGGATCGGCCGAACGATACGGCGAACTGGTCTTAAACAGTACAACTTTTGTTTTCCATGTAGATAAGGCAGTTTGCAGATTTCATACTGACGTAAACTGTTTCAAACAAATAATTGGGCACATTGCGTCCATTCGTATTGAATTTTCAACTCATTCCAGCCCTTCCCTCAATTTTACGCCATGTTTTTAATTAAAGAGTTGGGACGAACAGAAAAAAAAAACGTTGCTTTTTACTTCCATGTTTTTAAAAGGGAACAAATGAAACATCGACGGTCGCATTTTAAAATAATTTGGCTCTACAGGCTGGGAGTATTATGTTTTAACTCAATAAAATAATATTCAATTTCACTCCAGCACTGTGAATGCGATAATGATGGCGGGCGGGAAGGAGGGTAGCCCATTATTTGCTTTTGAAAATTAAACCGCGCTATTCTTATCACTGAAAGTATTTTGTGAGTAACAAGGGTCCCTTGAAAAAGTCGAAAATCTGAACACTTGAAATAAATTTGGGTTAAAAAAAAAATGTTATAAAAACTACGGAACTTGAAAAGCATATAGCTCTACATCAGGTAATCAATAGGAGTCGGTATTTAAAATACCCCTCCCCACCACTAACCGATCATCATTTAACTTAAATTTGGAAAGTAAATATGTACGAAAGAGAGAGAGCTATGTTTAAAAAACACGGGGGGCATGATATTTCAGTTTCGTTTTGCCGTCGTCGTTATCCATTAATGACTGAAATATTCGAATGTTCGAGGGAATTGTTCTTCATTTTTCAAAATTATAACAAAAAAAAGGGAAGGAGTAGGTGCAGAAATAGTTGGAACATTTTCAGTGAATAAATAAGTTGAAGACAGCTAAACCCTAACTAAAGAAGCCGTTGCTAAGTAACTGCGGTGTGGTGAAAGAGGGGCCGAGAAAGGAGAAGGCACTCACACATGTGCTACCCAACTCCCTTTTTGTAAAAATGAGTATAGGGGCAATGTCTTTTCTTGAGACCATTTGCTAATATTCTAAAATTACACTTCGAGTTTCAGACTGTAATTAACAACCGCATTACGTTATCTGCTCCAATGACAATTCCAAGTTTGAGAGACAACGGAAAGGATTTAGGTGGAGAGTAATCCGCTCACAGGAGTTCTTACCGCTTGGGGTTTTTTTTAGGAGTCGCCTCACCAAAGACATTCAACATTTTCATATCTTTTCGAGAGAACGTTATTAATTAGTAAGACAAGCCTTGAGCCATTATTACGCGAGCTCCAAATATCGGAGGTAAATACACAGCAGGAGCCCTTTCATTTCCAGTCACTTCAATTAATTGAAATCATTAATTAGCAAATGAGAAAACACAATTCCATGGATGATAAAAAAAAGGACGTGAATAAGGAAAATACGCCCCCCTTATCCATAGCTTTAGGTGGCAATATTTAAAAGTGGAAGCTTAATCCTGGTTTTTGACCTTTTCTTAAAAAACTGAAATAGCACTGGTTGTAAAATAAAAATGTGGGCCCATGAAGTTTTCCACCTTTTTAACAATAATTAATTGCACGGGAAGAACATAGAAACAAGAGTTGTTAAATGTATTGTTTACAACTCTTGCGTTTTAAACCCAGTTTCGTGACTTAGTACTGAGGAAGGACGCCTTTTCGAGCTAAATAAATTACCCCTCCCCCACGAAATCGCACATTTTCCCCGCGTTACATGCATTTTCCCGCCAAATTGTTCGCGGGAGGGACGCTGCAATTAAGGAGTACTCAAGAGCCGGCGTTTTCCTAGAAGTAGGGAAAACGCACTTAAGTGTGATTTAAGGAATAAACAATAACAAAAAAAATGTGGATAGGATGACAGTTCAACGATGAAACCAACCGCGGAGATAGGCTGACCGTGAGGTGGGTAGGACACCGCTCTTATCTCGCTCTTTTTTTTCTGCTCCTTGGTACCAAGGTCAGGAGTTGCTCGACCTTCGGCCCGAAGGAACAAAAGGAATGCCGCGCTTCTGAAACGCTCTAACAATCAGAGTCTGGAGATTGCCCGCGTTAAATGTTTACAAGAGGGGGGTGAAAAATACTAATTACAATGACAACAAGAGGACTGAGAACTCACCTAAATTGTCTCCTTAGAGCTGCAAACGGTTGTGTTATCCTGAAAAAAAAAAAAAAAAATTGTATAATACACGGTCGATTGAGAGTAAGACGATTGAAAGGGCAAGTGATCATTACGAACCAGCGAGTGAAGGAGAGAGCGAAAAAATAAAACAAAAAAAAGAAATCCTCATGGGGGAAGAACCGGCCAGGTCCGAGGTTCAGGGGCGACTGGCTTCGTTCAGGCTCGGCTTTGGCTGCTGCGGCTCGTAGCCTGTGTGTCGTAGGCACCCAACACCCCCTCCGGAGACGTTTCGGGGGTTGGTAAAATGGGTTGGGGGAGGAGTGAAGAAGGCTTGGGCATCCCAGACTCTTTCAGTTTTTCCGCCCAAGCCCCCCTCCTCATCAAACCGTCCGACCCGTGTCACCTCTTTTGTTTCCCTTTCGAAACCAAAAACCCTCTTGAAAAATGTAAGTCGGAAAACACTGTGATGTATGGGGAGCCAGGCTTAATTAAAACTCGTTCTTTGTATATTTTCAGCCAGCCAACCGTGAATTAATTTTATGATTTGTGCAATAGCGCAGTTGCAGCGCCTTTTAAAAATTCCCAGAGAAACTGAAAAAGGCTGTTGGATAACAAGGTTCAAGGGTCAAATTATCGGTTTTCCGACAGAACAATCAAATTCGGACAATGAATTGAAAGCTTCTCACCCCCAAAAGAATCTCGAGTAAAAATGTCAAGTTTTTCGACCAATCAGTCCAGTTGTAAAGGGACTGCCCCACCACCTACTTTCGAGTTGTGCGTAAATCGAGAGATATTTCCCTTTAAGGCACAATGCAACCCTTGAAAAGGGCTCGTCTCAAGAACTAAGATAAACACTTCCCGATTACTTCAACGTAATCATTGAAGAAAAAAAAAAAAAATCAGCTACTCATTCTCGAGATGTTGGGCAATATTAAAAGGAGGATCGATGCGACTTCCGGAAGCTTCGAGATCATAAAAATGCAGGAGAGATAATGATTGAAACATTCTGGCATAGTTTAAATTACATAAATATAAACACGAGGGTCAAAAACTTCATAATTTATTTATGTAAACAAACGTAATGACGCTTGTTATTTATGGGCAATTAATATAAATCGACCTACACGTAAATAACTATTTATGAAGATTATACTCACGCCTTAATCACATAATACATTTTTTTCAACACGCTTTCCCTGCGCCAAACACTCGTGTGCAAAGCAAATATACAAGCCTAACAAGAGGGATATGTTTAGTCCTCATTAAAACAAGGTTAAATTAAGCATCTAACCCACTAATTGTTGATTAGTGCCCGGAAACAATCGCATATAGTGTGCCCGAGTCCGGACTACCCAATTTGTGGGTCAATCAAGTCGAT
This sequence comes from Corythucha ciliata, assembly GCA_038030265.1. Taxonomy (NCBI): domain Eukaryota; kingdom Metazoa; phylum Arthropoda; class Insecta; order Hemiptera; family Tingidae; genus Corythucha; species Corythucha ciliata. The sequence continues at coordinate 21,664,255 of CM075940.1, forward strand.
TGAATTCATTTACGAACCCCACTCCCCTCGCTGCCGCCGTAACTACTTTACGCCTTTCCGGGCCAAAGAACAAACATTTCAGACATTAGCCTCTGCCCTGTAATGGAGAAAATAAAACCAATTCCTGCGGAGATTGCCCGAATTCCTCGAATTAAAGAGCGGGTACGTTTCGATGATAGAGGCTAACACTCTCATACAGAGGATCTGGGTGAAATCATATTAGCAAAAATGATAAATGGTTTGTCGTCACGGCGAATCCGATAATCGAGACGGATTTCGAGTTAAAAGAGCAGCTGAAACGGGTTCCCTCCTTCCCAACAGAGTTTTTGGCCACTTTTACCCCCCCCCCCCCCACCACATCAGGTGGCTACACGAATTTGTCCCGTTGACTGGGCGGCCACTCAATCGAACTCCCCAATGTCACGGAGGCGGTTTAAATTGAGGGAATACGCTAAATAGTGATTTTGGCTATTTTAATTAAAACTAAAAAAACGCAAGTATTGGGACTACTCGCTTGAAACAGAAAACCGCCGGGCAAAATGTAGAGGAATCTTGATTACATTTATCGCTCAAACGCGAAATATGTTGTACGGTGATGGATGATGCTGGACGAGGGGGGGATGCTCCACTTCAACTGTCCGATATTGGTACAGACGATGGCGGGACAGGGGAGGGGCCTGAAAACATTCACGGTCAAATGAACACGAAAACTGATGCCGAGTCATCGGCTATACGATATGGAGTATAGTAATTGATGATTTCGAGTGGCATTCTGACTTCCCGTTAGTACAATCCAAACCCCCATTGGGTTCAGCAATTTTCTTTTCTTTTTAGGCTGATTCACGTAGATTTTAAGAAGTCAGCTGGTTGGGCAACTATAATGAACTGATGAACGCTACGGTACTGCTGGGGGTCACTCTCGTATTTTGGGTGCGAACAACATGCCCGGGAAAAATCAATTTCCCGGGACTTGGCTCACTTAAGACCCATGGAAGAGACAGTGGCAATAATTTCGGCAAACAACGCGAAATACTGTCATTTTTTACCACATGGGTTGGGCTTGGGCCGCGGGGACCAAGCCGCATTTTGCGAGTTGCGGTATCAACCTGCGCCCTGCGCGTATACGAGGTTAAATTGGGCAAATTTGAAACGATGTCTCTAAAAAGTTTTAAATCGGACGAAACCGCGTACTTGGGGATTCTCGAAAAAGCGAAAGAGTGCTTAGCGGAGTTTTCCCAGTATCCACGAATTTTCCCGTAGATGACCCCCCCCCCCTCCATAACCTACTGTGATGCGATGGAACCATGTCTGCGGGCGACGACTTCAAGGTTGCAAGGATGGGGGGAATGGAAAATCGGATGTCCAACTCCTGAGACGACGATGGTGGAATTTCGAGGTGTTGTCCCGTCCCATCCATAAAAACTAATTTTGGGTCGATCAAAACCAAACTTTCGCTTTACTCACGAAAAACCCGATCTCGCGGGGTTTAGTAGAAAAAAAAAACAATCTTGAAAGGTTAAGTCAATGAAAACCCAATTTCATAGGGTTCGTTATTCAAAAACCCAATTTCAGGGGGTTTATTTACTCACTGAAAAAAAAAAAAAAAACAATTTCGCGGGCCTTGGTCACTGAAAAAAAAAAAAAAAAAAATTCGCGGGTTTTTTTATTCAAAGAACCAATTTCGAGTTGTTCTATCGTTGTAAGTGTGGGCGATCAAAAATCAATTCTGTATGGGCATTCCACATTCAAGGGAACAATTTCGCGGCCACGGTTCTTTAAAACCCAAATCGCGGATTTAACTCTTTCAAAATCAATTTCACGGCTTTGGCTCCCTCATAAACAGATTTTGCGGGATTGTCTCTTTAAAACCGCAGTTTCGCAGGTTTGTCTTTGTCTCTTCATAAAACAAATTTCTCGGGTTTGGGGCTCCTCAAAAAACCAATTTTGCGAGGTTTATCCCGGGTACTGTTCTTCAAAATACGCGGAGTTTCTCACTGAAGAGAAAGAGAAAGAGAGAGAGAGAGAGAGAGAGAGAGAGAGAGAGAGAGAGAGAGAGAGAGAGAGAGAGAGAGAGAAAAGTCCACATCACTTTAATAGAAGTTAATTTTCGCAGTTTTGGCTCGCCCCAAAAATCAATTTCGAGGATTCGACTCTCCAAAAATCATTTTCCCTGTTATTTGACTGTCCAAAAGATCAATTTCGTAGGGGTTGGCACCGCGATTGTTTGAGTTTGTCAAATTCTTCCAGCATCTCGAGGCTGTGACGGGCGAGCCACCTCGTCCTCGACTATCATTTCGACGGACTAGGACTAAGAGGTCCAAAAGTGGGGCAAAACCGGCAATGACCGTCGAAATCGTTGGATGACCACAGTCGCCACTACAAAATTTGTTTTTGAATGAGCCAAATCCGTGAGTTATTTTCTCAGGCGATCAATTATTTCCACGGCCAGCAGTGAGTCTTCATGCATAGAAAAATGGTCAATGACTGAAAAAAAAGTTTAGGGGGTAAAATTCACGTGTTTCCAGGGCGAGAGCTGAAGCAATATATATATATATATCATTCAGATCATCCCCTTTGTCTCCAACGCCAACGCGCGCCCCTCCCTCGCCACCCGTCAATGCCACCCATCCAGAAATAACGCTTGACGACCAAATTCGCCTGCTCATCTCTACCACGGGAAGGCAATAAATTTCAAGTCAAGAAAAACCTGTCGAAGTTTTTCGGAAGATAATTTAAGTATTAAACGTTTCAGCTGGAACTTTTTAACTTCTTGGGCTCAAATATTTCCCCAAGGAAACATCCCCTAGATCCATTTTTTTTACAAATTATTTTCTTAAAACTTTGAACGTTTCAAAATTTATATCGTCAATACACAATTATTTATTTTCCGAAACGTCAGTTCCATTAAAATATTTTCACTAGTTAATAAAGTACCTCCTCCTCCTCCTCCTCCCCATCACACGTAGTTTCTCACGGAGTTATTTAAATATTTCACTTCAAAAATGTGAGGACAATAAACTTTTTGTTCTTCTTACAACTAAAAAATAATTTGAATCAGTTGGTGGGAACGTGTTAATTTTGGACCATCCCTATCAAATTGCCTTAAATTGAGACATCCCAGCTATTTATACCCCTATGTTAACTGAACCAGGAACGAAATAAGCTTCCACGATGAATTGATGGTGAGTTGATGACCTTTACCGCCTGTACACTTCCCCAGCTTCTGTTCCATGATGTACACTATAAAAATTCAAGGTTACAAGTAGTTTGAAAGAGAGGGAGAAATTGAACTTAATTCCATGCAGCACAGCGAATCACTTTAGTTGCCTCGTCTTCAAAGCACCCCCCCGCCGCATCAATACCATGCCCTTGCATTATACAGAGTGTGTTTGGCAATGACTTTCATTAACAACGCACAAAATTGCCAAACTTCCTGTTTTTCGACTCTTTGGTTAAGCTGTCGTAACAAATTTATTGAAAACCTTGCCCAAAATGCACCCCCCCCCCCATCCGCAAAACAGATATTTTTCAAACGCACTCAAGTTAATGGTGTAGCTTGACGGAGCTTCTCGTTTTAAGCAGTTTGATGAGTTTACGCTTGAAATGATTAATAAACAAATGTCGTCGGGTGTTTTTGTCTCTGAAACGTGAGCTGGAAAAATAAAATTGGATTTACACGTCACTTAGAGTTAGAGTAAGTAAACAATTGGATATGAAGGGAAGATGTTTTAACATCCTACGGCAGTTTCTCTTGGAAACGACAACTAATTGTATAATATGTAACTATTTTGGTATCGAAAAACGAACTTTTATTTATTTTTTCTCTCCTACTCCTCTGAAGATCGATGTGGGAAACAGAAGCTGCTACACCATAGAATGATGACGATGAGGGTTCATTGTTTCCCCACTCCTCATCGCCAACCGCTTCCAACAATCCTTTTACCACCAAGTCCCCCGCTGACTCAGAGGACTTCCACTTTTCAACCATTTTTACTTCCACCTTCGTTACAATTACCTATGAATCCTAAACAATAAGAAGTACTCTGTAACCCTTTTTCCTTTCTCTAGCTGACGCATTTATTTTTCCAACTCACTTCCCACCATACATTTTTTATTATTCATGTCTGCCACGAAATTGACCCCCCACCTTGGATTCATGAAGGGGGGGGGTCACCCCTCAAACCCTGTCAAATCTTTCATCTACGCCCCCCTCCACCAAATTACAAATTGAGCTGACATGCTGAAATCACTATTTTTAAAGTAATTACTGATTTTTTTCTCTCTCAAGAAACCCGAATTTACAGCAGAAATGCTAGAGTTTTTCCGGGAAAAGGAACAATATCCCAATTGTCACAAGAATATGCATCATATTTCAATTCTAAGGGCTTCGCTGTTCACAAATGACCATGAATGGCCCGAAGAATCAGTTTCCTTTGAATGAAAGGAATTTGAGACACCGAAGAAAACTCGAAGTTTTCCGTATTATCGCACAGTTTATTCACTGACCGGAGAGTAAAATTGAACGCAGTATTAAACATGATGAGTACATCTCAAATGGATTGTTATAATAAACAATAAGTAAGCCTAATAATAATTAAATTTAGCGAGAGAAGAGAAATGGCTTTTGCGGTTTAAACATGAGAGTTCGTCCTTTAATCAAACACTGACAATGAGCGTCTTATTAATTAATTATCGAAATGTCGAACGATAAATTGAAAGGAGCAATCTTCAAAGGGTGGATTTACAAGGGATTCCACGTTGATGAGAGCTTATCTGTTGATGAATTCAAAAGGATTTTACTGGGAGTCTAAATATGAATTATACGGGCGTAGGATGACTTGCGTAGATCAGGGTTGAGAGTATGACAACAGGTAAATTATTCGAGCTTTGAGTCACTTCAAGTTCAACTGTCTCCTCCCCTTTATGAACTTATCCAATCGGAGCGACAATTTTCTATGACGAAATTACAATAATTATTACCCCTCCCTCCCTCTCGGAAATTCAGAACTCAGCGATGGTCTTATTTGTTGAGCTCCATTAGTAGGAAAACCAAAAGTTAACCCCAAAATTGGCCAGTCTTATTCTGTGACCCTGGAAATGGCCCCTGAATATCACCATTCGTCAATATAGACGTAGCACGGGAGCATAAACGTGTGTATACTGGTGAATTACCGGAAATGAATGACCAACACGCAGCCTCATATTGGCGACCGATTGGGGGAGTGGGATTGCCGAAATTGAGCTGTTCACGTCAACCAATTATTGCCTGTGCTGTGATTTGTCAGTCCCTTCAGCCAACCTTTCACGGCGTTTCATCATTCAATAAATCTATTTCGAAGCATTGGATCGTCCACAAAACCAATTTCACTGGTTTGGCTGTTTAAAACACTAATCTCACGGGTTTGGGTGTTTAAAAAACCAATTTAGCGGGTTGGATTTCAAATAAACAAAATCTCGCGAATTCGTCATCAGTCAAACAATTCCGCGAGTTTGGCTCCTGTCAAATAATTTAAATCTTTCCAAAAAAATTTGCGGTGTTTCCTCATTTAAAAAAATAAATTTAGGTGGTTTGACTCTTACAATTAACCAATTTCAGAGGATTTGATCGTTCATAAAACCAATTTTGCGAGTTTGGCTGTTTAAAGAACAATTTCGCGGGTTGGCTTCCATAAAAACCACAGGAATTGTTGCCATTCAAACCATTTTGTGAGTTGGGTTCCTGCCGAATAATTTGGCAAATTTGACTCTTTTGTTTTCTTGCGGCGTTTCCTCATTCAAAAAATCAATTTAGGAGGTTTGACTCTTACAAAAACCTATTTCCGAGGATTCAGAAAACAATTTTACGGGATTGTAGTCGTTCAGAAAACCAATTTTGTGGGTTTGACTGTTCATAAAATCAATTTCGCGGGTCGGCTCAGACAAATACAAAAATTTTGTGAGTTCGGCACTTGTCAAACAACTTCACGAATTTGACTCTTTTCAAACAAGTTTTCAGTGTTCCTTATTTACAAAAAATGTATTGATTGAAATTGTAGAATAGAGTCAAATTCGCTAAATTATTTGACAGGAGCCAAACTCACGAAATTGTTTGACTGGCAACAAATTCACGAAATTTGGTTTTGATGAAAGCCAACCAGTTCCTGGAACAAAATTGTAAGTTTCCGCCCCACCGAGTGTCTCGAAACGAAACTGATACATTTGTTTTTTTCTTCGGAGCATCGGATTGTAGCCTAGTATCTAAGATTCGGCTTTCGAAATTTCAGACACCAAAATTGAACAAGAAAAGTTTCTTCGTACCTACACTTCAAAGTCAATGTTACGGAAGCTATAAGTAAGCTTCATTTCAAAAGGCTGTTGTTTTTTTCTCTTCGATCATCACTGGGTTTCGGCGGCCTTCAATCAGCCTGACAGACCCTTCCATAACAGCGTTTGGGTTCCCTCCCTGGCGTCATTACATAACCCGGGGGCAGCCCTGCCCGAAGAAATCAATAAAATCAATGTGCGAGATCGTAGGTCGTTTCGATTAAATTAACTCGGTCTCATAGCTAGTTTTGCTGAAGATAAAACAACGTGTTTCTACCTTCATCCAGTACGCTAATATTATTCATTTGTATAAAGGATAAATTGGCGCGAATCGAAGCCTCCTATTACTTGATTGAAAATTGCCGTATTTTAGTGGTTGCTGGAACAAGATTTGACACCTTTGAGGAAGATAAGACAGTTAGAGCTAGACTAGTAATAAAAACTTCGGATGAATTAATTAGTTATCATGTAAAAGAGCCGTTCTTTATACTTTTTTACAGGCTCTACAAAACGGCTCAACATGACATTAAGAGGCGCCCATATTTAGAATGCATAACGGCCGGAGTAGACGAAGAGACCAGCCGTTTCCGGCTCTTGACTAGCACAATAAAGTATTCGTCAATTAAACCATTATTTAGAAATAAAGACATGACGAAGAGAAAACGAAGTCTCGTGAATTCATTTTCGCTCTTGTGCGCGGCATACGAGTCGACAGAGGGGAGGGGATGTTTTTGGTTGGAAACGGTTATTTTCTTGTAGGAATTCGCCCGGTAGTCGAGCGGAAAGAGACAACAGAGCGTGTCAGTAGGAAACTAGACTAATTATTGGTAGTGCACCTGCAAGGGTGAAGCGGGAGAGAGACGCATATGTCGGTTCCCTTGCGTCCACCCTCGAGAACAGATGGTCTGCTTCCAGGCTTCAGACTTTTTCATGATAAGAGAGATGGTTGGGGGAACCTCGGAGGGAAGAGAGAGAGAAAAAAAAGAGGATGCATGTACACAACACGCGTTCCATAGACCTTTAGGGTTAAAGGTTTGCCTGAATAGAATTATTACTTCCTCTAATCCGAATCGGTGGGGGAGTGAAGCAGTGGAAAATTCCACTTCGATGTTTTTGGGTGTCTTTTATTTGACTTATTCGCTGCATATTAGAGAGCATGTTCAACGGTCCAGTCGTTAAATCTGACACAACAGAACACAGAGCGATGTGGCATCAAATACTATAGTCGCAATGGCAGCGAAAGTGTAGTGGACACCGAACAAAGAGAAGGTCCCGTACCCAACAGTGACATGGCCACGATAGTCGCTAGACACTCGTCAAGCACGCTGGTTGACAAATGTTAGGTATTTTCAAGTTCGGTGGCCAAACAGTTAGTTTTTTATGGCAGAGTAAAATAACCAACCCCCTATAGTTCAACTATAGTTTTGGGGTGTGCAAATGAAGAAACCACTAACCGCTTCCCATCAAGACACCCCCGCGGTTGGAACTCTCTCAGGTCCGTTCGGTGGAACATTCTTCGTTGAGAATGTTACTCGATAAGGGCTCAATTGACCTAAGGTAAGTATACAACCGAGTGAACTCAACCTCCATATTGGGGTAGGTAAAGTTAAAATTTTGTGGGTAGGAGGGGTGCATGGGCATGGAAGTGAAAAATGAGCGGAAATGAGCGCCAAGAGGCTATTCCGCATGGTTCGTAACAAAAAATAGTTTCATAAATCCTGCTGAACCCATCACCCTCTGCAAACACCCCACCCATCACCAATGTTTAGAGCGATTTGAACAGCTCCGGGGGGGGGGGATTTGCTGATTTTTCGAGAACCAAATTCGTGAAATCCAGGTTTGAAAGAGCCAAACCCGTGAAATTAGGATTCATAGTGGACAAATCCACAAAATTTGACTTTTAAAAGAGTCAAATTCACGTAATTTCCAGACTAAATAAGATCTGGAATTAGCCCCACTCATTTCATTATGAGTGAACCCCAGGTTTGAAGAGCCAGAATCACAAAATTTTGATTCGTATGCAGACAGTCGCACGAAATTAGGTTTTGAAAGAGCCAAACTCACAAAACTGGGTTTTTGAAGCAGCGAAACGCGTGAAACGTTTTGGAATGAGCGACGCCCCTCCTACCAACCAATATTGGCTGTTGTGAAAGTCAAATCCACGAAATTTGTTTTTCTGAGCGTCAAATCTGTGAAATTCTATTTGAAAGAACCAAAATCGCGTTTTTTACAGCCAAACACGGGAAATTGTTGTTGAATGAGGCCCTCCCACCCGCCCAAGTTGGCTATTGAAATAGCCACACGAAATTTGGTTTTTGACAGAGCCAAGCGGAATTTTGTTTTTATACAGCCTCAAACCCGGGAAATTGCTTTTTGTGAGAGCCAAACATGCGAATTTTGTTCTTTGAATGATCTGGCCCTGCTTTGTGAAGGAACGAAATCCGCCAAATCGGCTTTTTATAGCTAAATTTGTGAATTCGGTCCTTAAATAAGCCGTTACAGGAACCGTTGATAGTCAGTTCCGCAGGGGTTTTTTGTAAACAAAAATGATTGAACAGTGGAACAGAAACCACGAGGTTTTCTGTGGTTGCATGTATTTGAAGGTTGAAAAAAAAAAAGTGAAGGTATACCCCCCCCCCTCCAGTGCTTGTGGTCAAAATTTTTGTGTGAAGTTGTTTATGTACACATCAAGTCGGTTATTTTTTAGGGGGGGGGGGGAGTGCCTTTCCCGGCCAAGCCGAGTCCGGCGACGCCAAGGCCACAAGTGGGCTCCAACGTCATACCCATCTATCTAACTGTGCACTTCACACCAGTCCCGTACTACGCGGGCGTTTCGGTCGGTGCGGTTTGTTGAACGCACACCGCCGGGAACGCCCACACGAAGCTCGCCGCAGCCTTATAGTGTAATGGGCAATGGCTGGATTCGAACCCAGGCCCGCTGGGTCAAGTCGGTTATTACTAATAAACAAATGTACTGTGTATAAACAACTTCACATTTTGACCACGAGCCTTTTAGAGCGTAATTTAATTATTTTTGGCCAGAAAATAAGATCGCGGGGCTTCATTTTAAAACAGGGGTCATTCCCTCAAAGTGGCTAACGTCGACAATAATATAACGTCATTTTGAAATAAAGAAACATTCCATGCAGTTCCATTTGCTGCAGGTGAAACATTCCATTCAGAAATAATTGTAAACTTGACTGAAAAATGTGTTCCTGAATATTTAGGTCATTGAACTTTTTGGTCCAGATTTCTAGAAATTTCGAGTTGGCAACCCAAGTCACGAACCTCGTACACGTACGGCCCTTAGATCAGCAAAACACCGGAAGAACGCTACCGCTTGGTTGGGAAGGTCATGCACAGGACCGCGTAATTCTTGGGCGGACGAAAATTTCACGGATTGTACAGTCCATAACACCGAAGGAGACAGCAGATGCTCATTTGATTTAACGCTTACATACCAGTAAATCACCCTATAATCTCGATATTTGTGACGCGAAAGAAAAAACCCTCCCCCGAATTTGATCACATCTGCCACCATCCAGATGGCTCAGATCCATCAAAAGTGCGTATCGCGACGACGAATCGTCGTTCAAGCGTTTTAAGCAGGGTAACTAGGGTAGTAGTTAGATCTGAAAAGCCTTACATTGCTCATTTATCGATTGTTCAATGCAAGACTCTTTTTTTTCCACTCCCCCTCTTTTTAATTTCTATCCCCCACGACTCCTCTTCTGATTTCTTCCACATCAATACGAGCATTTGAGAGCCTAGCTGGAAAACCCATTGATCCAGATGAAAATGGCTTCAACCCTCCTAACCTTTTTTAATTCTTTTCTGTTCTCCCACGATCTGTCCGAAATGCGTCAAGGGAAGAGGGGGTGATGTGATGAAAGATTTACTCCCCCACTATTTTCCTGTAACTCTAGGAGGGGGCATAATTTGTAATCTTTAGAGTGAATTAGAACGCGTGCGTCATTAATTAACGTTACTAAAGAGATACGGAGCGTGAAAGTTGGATGACAGATTTGTCGTATTTGAAATGAGTGACGTAGTACAGTATATCATTTTTAATTAACAAAGGACACCCCGGTCTTAGTTTACAAGGGGAAAAATTCTTTTGTGTCAATAAACTTTCAATCAAATCATAAAAACCCTTTAAAATTGAACATTAAACACAGGAAAAGAAACATGGAATATTAACGGGAACAAAGTAAGTTTTGTTTCAGACTAAAGGTAATCTAAAATGACTTGTGTAAGGCAGACCTCAGATATTGGCTTAGACGCCCCCCCCCCCATCCCTTACAAATTTAACCTGTGAAAGTTCAAGAGTTTGGCTTACAACATAGGAAAAAATTGACAAATGAATAAGGATTCATGACAGAGCCGTGAGGAGAGATTTTTTTTTTTTTTTTCTGAAGAATATCTAAAGGGCAGAAACCAACAATTTATCACCGATTGTACCTATTCAAAGGGAAGCTATGCGATAGCCAAGATGCATCACACCCTCGACAACAAAAAAATGTGTCATTCTGCTAAACACGAAGGAAATCGATACAAGCAAAAAAGTGGAATATTTTTTTCAATTAATCGTCTCCCCCCCCCCCTCTTAAAATTCCAATGAGGGAGGTCACCCCTTTGTGTTAATGGCGAAAGGTGAAGCTGTTTTCTGAACAAGAAAGGGCTTACTCAAACAGCCGTCACTACCGCCAGCTGGCCCCTCCACACATAGCAGCTGCCGTTCATTTATGCTCTATCTCTCTCGTTCCTCAATTTTATAATGCGACCATGCTAACCGCTACAAACCGGTTCATATATTCGATTTACGTCAAAAATCATAAAATTCCAATAAGTTAAAGGTATCTAGGAGTCGAAAGGCACCTTCCAGAATGCTAAGTTTTCATTTGGAGAAACATCTTTTCATTGTCGTAAGGAATCTTTTTACCTGCTCTAGTGCTCCCTACCTTTTCATAGGCCACCACTTCTTTTCTTTGTTTGGCTTAGGGCTCACCGAGTCTATTATGCTAAACTAATGTTCAGAAATCGAGTGCTAACGAAACATACACGAAGCCCTTTTTCCCCTTTCCTCTCTCTCTATTGTGTCTACAATCAGTCATGTTGAAGTTCCAAGAGAAGAAAAAAGAGAGCGACGTCTCGGGAACGAGGTGCATTCCCGAGAAGTGACTCAACCACTTAGACACAACCACCAAGACGGAGGGGTTATTGAGGAAGAAGTTAAATCGATCCTTGTTGGCCGCCCACAAGAACATCTCAAGTTCATGTGAGGTCTCAACCTTCCCGAAGAATTTTTTTTGCCCTTTAATACATTTTTCAATAAATATTTGGGCTGAAAAACTGCTCATCATTGAAATAACTAAAATACTGGCATAAACAACTTCAATTTTGTTAACAAGATGAAATAACTATCAAGATAATTTCAGTTTCTCTTCGAAATTTTGTTGTTTTTTTCATGGGTCTGATGTCAATCTCTTCCTTCTCTCTCAAAACCGAAACGGAAGCCCGTCCTGTCGAACGCCAATACCCCCCCCCCTCAACGAATGATTCTAGCCTTTTCGGGCTGATTTCGATCCGAATTGAATAAATAGAGTCCTTTCCCTCCAATCCGTGGCGATAGTCAATTTTGAGCCATTAAGCACAGGTTTAAAGGCGCGAGGTAAAAAGGGTGCTGGCCAATTGGTTTTGTCCTGGAGAGTGTGCTCCCTCTATCTACCGGCATATTCGCTAAGTAACCAGTAACTTTTTCAACTCATCACTCAATAATTATTTGTCATCAACCCGACACTAAGCATCAGTACTGAAAGCATCAGCTGAGTCCATCGAATCACAATTCTTGCCATCATGATGGAAATCACTGGAGCCCCCCCCCCCCATGTATAATTGCTTATGTGCCGTAGAAAGGACCATTTTCTACAACCACTATGAGTATATCCAGAAGGGGGGGGGGGCACGCTCAAAAACGAAGCCGTAGTGGGGCAGCTGCCCAACCCTAGGTACCATTCAAAATTAAAAATCCTACAGGGTGGTCGGAGGCTGAATAATAATGTCTACCTTCACTCACGCTAATGGTCACAGTGAGCTGTCCCGCAGACTGACCGACGGTTGCCCTTCTCTGGTGCATGGCTACAATGCTACAATGTGAAGTAAATTGGGGAAAATCTGTTGAGACTCCACAGAGCCCGTCTGTCGGTTGGCCATTGAGTCTGTGGATCGATCTATGAGGAAAACATTCGAAGTTTCGGTACCAAACTCCCAGTTACAGACTTCTCTCAGGCTGTAGTCAGTTTCTGGAAGGGTGAGAGGGATGAATTTTACAGCTTTCAGACCGTTTCATGAGTTGCTGAAGACAAATTTCTGTTTGATGTAGTACGATGAAGTCAATTTCTGCTTTCCGAATCGCGAAACTCTCGTTATATCCAACCGCCACTACCTCAAGAAGAGCTGATGACCCCTCAGGTGCTTTTTGGCCGAGTCCGGCTGCATTCCGCGATTTAATATTGCCTGAGTGACTCGTTAAATACGCAAGGCTTACAGGCGCGGATCCACAGTTCTCTTCAGATCTCAAGGAGGGGTGCATAGAGAATCTCCCCCTCCCAACCAACAAAAGGAAAACTCATTAATTTGCCAGGGTTTTATGTTTTGCCAGGGATTTAACTTACCGTAGTGGACAGGGGCATATCTCAAGGGATAAAAAAGAGCGCAGACGCCCCCATGGCAGCACCCAGCAGCGTTTTCATAGGGCGGGTTTTTTATCTCTCATACGCTCACTCAATCTCTCTTTCTCTTGGATAGTAACGGATCTCAACATTCAACTGAACCAACCTCACGAACTTAAACTTTTGAAGCTGCCGAATCCGCAAAATTGGTTTCTAAACGGGCCTGATCAGCGAAATTCGGGGTTTGAAATAGCTAAATCCGCGTAAGTGATTAGTTAAATGAGACAATCCCTCAAAATAGCTTTTTAAACGGGTCAACAGAGCTAAATTTTATATTTCCTGCAAAAACTACGAAATTTCATTTTTGAAAAAGTCTGATCCTCCAAATTGGGTTTTCGAGTCGGCCAAACCCGATTTTTTTTGCGAGTCGATCCCACGAAATTCGTTTTGAGTGAGCCAACCCTTCGAAATTTTGTTTACGAAAGGAGCCAGACTAACGAAATTTATCTTAAAATTGAGGGAACGTCCGGGAGTTTTGATGTCAAAGGAGTGAAATCCATGAAGGCGAATTTAAAATAACTTCTGGGATGAAATTTGAAAAAGGGAAAACTACTGCATATGCGGAATTTCCTGAAGATTAAAACGAATCCTTAAAAACCAGGATTGGTGCCGAAATAAGGAGAGAAAATGAATGCCGAGTAGTTGTTGAGGGGTGATTGGAGGGGGGTCGAATAATCACCCGTGCAACTCCCCCTTAAGGTCTGAGTTTTGAACGGAAATCTGATTGCTTGGATTTTGACGTTTATTGTCCTGTTGTGTTGTGCACAATCATGATCGTTTTCTTGCCAGAGCAGGAAAACGCTTTTGAATATTAGCGCCTCCACCATGAAGTGAATCTTTCTGTGAGAGAGAGAGAGTGGATGAGAAGGAATGAACGAATGACGTTATCTCTATCTCGTTTCTCGTTTGATTAGCCAGAGTTTTGACTTATCCAGCGTTTTCTTATTTCTTTTTAAACACTATTTTATGTTTTACTATATTCATAAAATTGATTCCTTTGCTACTTGTCGTGTACAGTTACTTCATCATGTACGGCGTGAAAAACATAAATTTCGAAAACAACACAGCTTTCGGTATTTTGACACATTTGAATTCTGACGAACTGAAGGAATTCTTAAACGATGACGCTAAACTCGAGGAAATAGTCAAGGAAGTTAAAGAAGTGAGTGTTTTAGTAGTTTTCTTGTTTGATTCACTGCATTTAAAGGCAATTTTAATCGTTTTCCCCCCCATTTAGTTATATTACTCCTCCCAAGTCAGTGTGAGGTGAAGACTCCAGGCACGACGACCCCCCCCCCCCAACCATTTGTGGTTGTTTTCTTGGTCCAGTTGTGTGCTTTTAGTATGTGAGCAAGGTTTAAACAAGGGCGGTGATGCCATAATTACTCAGGAGGGTTGGTTGGGAGTGCCTGGTGGATTTAAGGCCTTAGTTGTGGGGAGGAGGAGGGCGAAGATTCTACATGTAGGGCCTGAGGTCTAGTGGGAAACCACAAGGCAATCAAAGGGCCTAAAAGGAGCTTTGAAAGGTTCAGAGGCTGGCCTGCCTAAGCCATGCTAGGCCCATTTAGCACTATGCTTACTGCAGCAATGAAAGCACTATATCCTAGAGACCCACGAAAATTGGGTTGTTACTGAGAAGGTTGGTAACAGGACCAACAGCCAACAGGGTTGGGAGTCTGGAAACCCAAGTTGGGCGTAGAGGACTGTTCGGAAGTTGGGCGAACCCATGTGTGTGGCGGATGAGCCATAGTGCCCCATGACATTGGCGGGTGTCTGATGCTCCACAACCTCATACTACTGATTAACTACTAATTCCCTACACTGAAACATAATTTCCTTTGTCTCTAGCTGAAAGACGTGGAAAAAGAAAAGGAGTTGATGCTGGCCACGAATAGATCACTAGCAGAGTTCAATTTGTCACAAGAACCTCTTCTGCTTCAAATCAAAAACGAAGTTATGCAACAAAGCGATGCTTGCGAAGCTTTGTACAAGTCCGTCGAAGAGAAATACAATCTACTCAGTGAGCATAAACTGTACTGAATTCCACCGTCCTGTCAATTAACTAAAATTTTTATTTTGCTCCAGGCGAAAAAACTGGCCGAGGCCTCCTAGACGCTCGCCTCTCTCGACTCCAATTGTCAACATCCGAATTAGAAGAAACATCTGAGGTTGTACATGTTTTTACTATTAATTGATTAACGCCTCTCACTCATGTCTCCCCCCCCCCCCCACTAAACCCACAGGCTACTGCAGACAAATTCCTGAACGGCGAAAGCGACCTCGAAGAATTCCTGGAAAAGTTCACGTCGCAAAGAAAACTCATGCACTTGGAAAAAGTCAAAGCGGATAAAATGTCAGAATTTCTTAATCAAAGCCCAGTCTTTCATAATAGCTCACTTTTAGCCTGAAAACGAACAGTATTGAAAGTAAAAAATTAGGGCAATATTTTAATGCATACAGTTAGTCTTAAATGGTTTCCTAAATGAAATATTTTGTCTACACCCCTTCCTAGGTCACAATTACAGTTTATTAGTCTCTTTCTGAACTTTGTGTTGACCGTTAGTGAATTTAAAGAGACGATTATTTCCTAATTTGGTTTGAGAGTAGCGAAGGAAAAAAATCGTTAGTTTAATACCATTGCAATAGTTCCATTGCCATTCTGTTATTGTTACGGACTTTGCTTACTTTTTATTGCGTTTAAATAATCGATAATGTTATTCAAAAGACTTGATACATTTATCAAACTTAATATTGAACTAACCTTACAATTTCGTTACTAAACGCCTGATTTTCATTTTCGTCAGTACGAGCTGTTGGTTCCTAGGCCACCTCATCGACACCCAGTTTTGCTTGCCCGCAAGAGGGCTCGCAACCTTCAATGCCCCAGAGCCAGGTGAAAGGCTCAAGCCCTTATCTCCCCCAAACAACCTTAAGGGCCCAAACACACTTGCGTTTTTTAAACGCGGCGATTAAAAAAACGCGCCCGCGTGACTCGCCGCCAGCAAAACCGTCTCAACACACTTGCGTTCAAAGTATCGCGTGTCCAGTCTCCTGTACCCTGTAGTGAAATGGGTCTCGTCAAGACAGCTTGTATCCCACATTTTGTCTTTCAAATGTCTATAATGTTCATCTTTTTTGTTGAAGAGAGCAGGTCTTCTATCGATTTCTGCGATAAACTTGTCAATTTCAATAACAACATTTCGCGTTATAACTTCTTTGTGTGTTGAACACGTTCACAAAAGAATGACAAGAAAGACAAGCTCAGAGCCCAGCGTTCAAAACACAACTGAAGAACGATTCAAAAGGATTGAACGAGAAGATGCTGGGGGTTGCCGACCAAGCAACCGAAAATTTTATTGGGGGCCAAAATGAAAAGTCCGCTAAAAACGCGCCTAGACGAACGCAAGTGTGTGCAAAGCCATTCATTTCTTTGTTTCAAATTTGAACGCGTTAAACGCTCCGCGTCGAAAATAGGACAAGTTGCGTTTTTTTATACGCGGCGTCTTTTTAGACGCTGGTGTGTTCGTTCTCATACAGTTCTATGTGTTGCATTTTTCACGCGGGCGCGTTTAAAAAACGCAAGTGTGTTTGGGCCCTAAGGGCGACGCCCACTTCTGGCTTGGGGTACGGCTGGTAAGCTCGTCTGTCTTTCTTGTTTTCCGTGTGGTCTGGGATCCACCCCACGACACGTCCTCAAGAAAAGAAGTCGTACGTTGCTCACTTTGATGTCACTAGCATAAAAAAATTTCGCTCCGGCAGCTGGCGGTCGGAAAGAGTGCATTTCATTCCGTATACGGATACCCTAAGCCGTCCCAGAAGTAATAATTTTGATACCATAATTTGTTTCATTAAGCCGAACTTCTTCCTCTATTTTCACCCCCCTCTCTTCAAAAATGTGGAAAGTGTCGGTAGTTTTCCAAGGGCTTTGTTATATTAAATTTTTGTGCCGTATTTTATAATACCTAAACGTGTGAATTTAAGCGATTTTTTTGAAATTTCATCCCCTATTTCACCCCCCCCCCCATCAAAGTTTTCCATAAATCTCAATGGAACCCAGGACTTAGGTTGCATTAAATTATTGAGTCGAATTTTAGAGCGCTAAGATGAACTAGTGAAGTTCAACGCTATTTTTACACTTCCACACCGGAAGGACCACCCCCACCACCTTGACTTTTTCGAAAAATTAAAATGGGAATCAAAGGCTACTCTAACATGGAGTATTCGTACTGAATATGATGCATCTAGAATCAACTAGTGAATTGTAGTGATTTTTTGACCATTTCAACCCCTATTCCCCCCCTCCACCTTGACCGTTTTGGCCCAAATGCAATACCGACCGGGGTCTTACGACTACTGATTTTTGTGCCAAACCGCTGAACTGATTTCTTCGAGAGTTATTGTGCTAACAAGACAACCCACTTACTTCCACCCCGGAGGCAACACCCCTTCCCCCTAGACTTTTTCAAAAAATTAAAATGGGAACTAAAGGCTACTCTAACATGGAGTATACGTACCGAATATGATGCTTCTAGAATCAACTGGTGATTTACAGTGATTTTTTGACCATTTCAACCCCAATTTTTCCCCCCTCCACCTCGACCGATTTGGCCAAAATGCAATAACGACCTGGGTCTTATGAATACTGATTTTTGTGCCAAAGTGCGTTCCGCTAAATTAACTTCTACGAGAGTTATCGTGCTAACAAGAAAACGGCCATAAAGATATAAATATATAAACCAATATGTATAAAGAACATGTATATATGAATTCCGGAGACCACTGAATTCGTGTTCTAGAGGTTCTGAAACGTGGAAAAAACGTGACATGACCCATGTTTGCCACCATCACGACGAGACCAATAGTGCATTTTCAGAATGAAATGCACTAAAACTGGTCAAAGTTCAAATTTCAATTACTTGTAAATCAGTTATGATTCAACTCTGATTTTTCTCACTAAAAAACCATTTTTAGTGCATTTCATTCAAAAAATGCACTATTGGTCTCGCCCTGATGGTCGCACATATATGGGTTGTGATACTTTTTCTTCACGTTTCAGAACCCCTAGAACACGAATCCGAGGTCGGTTCGAATATATATGGCCCCTCGCTTGTTAGCACGATCACGGTCGCAATTTTTGACTTATCGCAACCAAATTTGGTCTAAAAATCAATAGCGTGAATATATCGGACGAGTTCGTGATCCAGATGAATCGGTCCACGGGAACGGTGTGAAAGAGGGGTTTGAATTAGTTGAAAATTCGCTACCGCACGGTTGTTGCTGCAATTGCCCCCAAAATTGACACGAGTAATGAGAAATAAACGCGCTTTCGTATGAGACCCTTGTGAACCAAATCCGTTGATATGGCAGGGGAGTTCTCGACGGAGGGGAGCTATTAAATTAACGCTATGCCTTACTGGACCACCCAATTACCAAACAATTTCATTGACATTGAATTTTGAGCCGTCTCTTTTATTTGATTTGCCTACAGCCTAATAAATATTGAGTAAAAAATCCTGAGGTGGGCCAAAAAGGGTGGAACAAAAAAAATTTTTTAAAAATTGTTTCGGATTCGAACCCAGGCACTCAGCATTGCGCAATGGTGAAATTGTGACATGCCATTTAACCTAATTTAACTGATCTGAAAATTAACGTAACCTGAAAAAAGTTTTGTTCCGACAGCAGCCTATCGGGAAAAGTGCATTTCATTCATGCGACAATCGAGTCAAACCTCATAAGTTAGAACGATATCAATCAATTATGAACGAAATTTAGGCCGGGATAAAGATTTTAATTGCAAATAACTCCTCTAACAAGAGTCCACCTTCCCATATCGTATAGGCAACCAAACCGACTCTGTTTCATTTTCATCATTTTGTTCCCCCTCAGTTGGTGCCAAAAAAGGGGCCTGCGGTAAAAAGAAACACGATTTTATGATTTTGACTTTCTATACCACGGCCTAAATGTGATTCATAGTTGATTGATATCGTTCTAACTTATGAGGTTTGACTCGATTGTCGCATGAATGAAATGCACTTTTCCCGACAGGCTGCTGTCGGAACAAAATTAGCAATTCTGGCTAACTGAAATGACAGTTACGCAAGTTTAAATTGTCCAAAACCCATTTTTACGGGTCTGGCTGTCTATAAACACACAATTTGGCGGATTTTACTAGCCGAAAAACCAACTTCACCTATTTTGGTCACAGAAGAGCCATTTTTGAGGTATGGCTAGTTTAAAACGTCATCTTTACGAGTATTGCTAATTAAAACTCAAATTTAGCAGACTACCGTAAGCACCTGGGTCTCGCTGGCTAAAAACTCAATTTCTCTGATTTCGCACCTACGATAACTCATTTCGGCAATTCTGACTCACTGAAACATCATTTTCGCAGTTCTGGCTCACTATAAAAACCTACTTTGACGATTCTGGCTCACGTAACACGACGCTACTTTCGCTGTTCTGGCTCAATAAAACCTCAATTTCGTGGTGCTTCGGTCGGAAAGTCAATTTTACCGGGTCAAGAGCTGGCTACACGCTTGCTCGAGGGCTGTTATAGGCCCGCATGAGATCCTGACAAGGAACTGTTGGTCTCTAGGATGGAAGGACTCAGATTGAGGGGGTAAATTACCAATTTCCGAGTCTGTAGGGAGTCCCAGGGGACCAAAATTTCAAGTTTAGAGCCCCCAAGTATCAGTTTCAGCGAAATTGTCCGTTTTTGGAAAACAATTTCCCAGATTTATCTCACAAAAAAAAAAAAAAAAAAATGTGTGTGTCTGGTTCACTAAAAAAATAATTTCGCGGATTTTGATCTTTAAAGCCCCATATTCGCGGGTCTGTCTCGCTAAAAAATAAATTTCGTGGGTTTTGACTTGCACTGAAAACCTCATTTTGTGGGGTTGCCTTATTGTAGTGATCTGTATCACAAATTTGGCTCCCTGAAAATCTTCTTTTTAAATTATTTTTGGCTGTGTGAAAATCCATATTTCGCGATTTTGGCTTTTTCAAAGGAGGCAAGGGTCCTGTTTGAGGGTCTGAATTACCGCAGTTGCTGAGCCTAGTATTTGGTTCCAGGGGACCAAAATTCCAATATTTTCTCCAAAAGTATCACTCTCTGGGGCAAAATTATCATTTAATTGGCAGAAAACCCAGGATTGAAAATGCTAAAACGAAAGTTTTTCATCTTTGGTGTCATTTTGCGACGGATAACGACACATTCTGTGTCAATTCAGTTTCTGTTGACGTTCAGTTGACGATTTACAGCGCTAAGTTCTGAATTGATGAATTATACTGATTTGGAGGGTTGAAAACTCTGTTTTTACACCAAAAGTGCAATTTTTAAGGTTACAACAAGATTTATTCATTGCCGAGCAGTCGGGTTACCAGAGTGAAACTGACGGTTTTCCTGCCAAGTTCTAAATCCCTCGTAGGAAATGACTCTTTTAGGGACCGATAGCCACATTTTCGGGCTAAATTAATGACTTCTTCAAGGGCTTCTTCACTTTTTTTAAATCAGGTTTTGGGACAAAATAACCCTTTTGATTTTTTAAGTTTTTTCCCCAGGAGGGAGAGGAGTCAATCAGCTGCTAAGGCGGAGACGGTCCTATCCGGTGGGGGAATGAATGACCAGTTCATCGATTTTAGAGCGCGAGTAGTCAACTAAACTTTTAAGGGCGCGAATAGTCAGCTTATTTTTTCGGCTCAGCAAAACTAGGCATTTTAATATCGGTTATTTTAATAGGTATAAAGATTAGGCCACCTGCAAGGCGGAGGTTTTTAGGGCACGAATCGCTTCCAGTTTAGCCATTTCAAAGGTGCGAAGGCTCAGTTTGACCATTTGAGAAGCACGACTGGTAAGTCGTCGGCCCATTTTTAGGGCGTGATTAGCCAGTCAAACAATTTTATAACTCTGGAGTAGTCAGTTTAGTAGCCATTTTGAAGGCAGGAATCGTCATTCCGTAGCCCCTGTAGAGCGTTAATCAGCCCCCCTCCCAGCAAGGGCCAGGGAGTGGGATCAGTTGGGCCATTTTTGGAGCGTGAATTCCACTCATAAACTCCACTCCACCACCACCCACCACCCCCACATAGCACCTCATTTTAGGGCGTGAATAGCCAGATTTGATATTTTGAGCGCACGAATCGTCAGTTTAGACATTTTTCAAGCCGTGAAGGCTCAGTTTTGCCATTTTGGACGCGCGAATGGTCGATTTCGCCAGTTTCAGGACAGGAATCATCTGTTTAGACCCTTTTAAAACGCAAATTATGAGTTTAACCGCCGCATTTTAGGCCGCGCAAAGTCGATTTTGCCAATTTTAGGACGTGAATAGCCAGTCTGGTCATTTTACAGCGCAAACTGTCAGCATGATCATTTTCTAGGGCGTGAATAGTCATTGTAATAGTTTTAGGACACGAATCCGTCATTTTAGTCAATTTTTGGGGTACGAACTCAGTTCAGCTATTTTTAGGACGTATATAGTTATTTTAGCCTATTTGATGCGTTGAATAGCCAGTTTGGCCAGTTAGGGCGCATAGAGTCAGCTTTTCTATTTATAGGGCGCGAATCGTACGTCAAGCCATGGCGAGAATTGTCAGTTTTGCCATTCATGGCACACAAATGAGCGATTTTACAATTTTAATGGAATAATCTGTTTAGGCGCGAATTGTCAGTTTAGTGACTTTTAGGGAGCGTAGAGTATATTTGGCCATATTTAGAGAGTGAATCGTCAGTGTGACTATTTTTAGCGCACCAGTTGAGCCGTTTTTACAACCCGAATATTCCGACAAGTCAAATATACTCGTTATTTTTGGCGCGCGAATGGTCAGTTTGGCCATCTCTGGCACGCGAATGGCCAATTGGGCTGTTTTCAGGGCGGGGATCATATATGATCTTTTTAGGCCCCGATTTTCAAGTCTGTATGAATCGTCAGTTAAGACATTTTCAGGGCGCGAGAAGTCAGTTTGACTATTTTAGAACGGTAATTGCCAGTTAGGCAGTTTTAGGTAGAGCGGCAATTCAGTTTTGCTATTTTCATGCCGTACATAGTCAGTTAAGCCATTGTAAAGGCGCTAGTCGTCAGTTTAGCCATTTTGGGTGGCGACAATATTCAGTTTAGCTGTTTTTCTGGTGGCAACAGCTAGTTTAGCTATTATTTTTAAGCAACGAATGGCTGTCAAGCAAGACATTTTCAGCGCAAAGCGCAATTTCTCAAGCTCCTCCCTGGAGCCAATCCTGAAATTCCTGAATCCGTGTCTGGTCCATGTCATTTTTTTTTTTTTTTTTTTTGTCGGGGGCGCCGGGCTTTGAACCCGGCAGGCGCCTAAGCCTCACTTGGGCTCCTACGCCATACCCAGATCTAACTGTGCACTTCACACCCGTACTACGTGGGCGTTTCGGTCAGTGCGCGGTTTGTTGAACGCACATCGCCGGGAACGCCCACACGAAGCCGGGTGTGCCGTGTCACAGCTCGCCGCAGCCTTATTATAGTGTAATGGGCAATGGCAGGATTCGAACCCAGGCCCGCTGGGTTGCGAAGCGAGCATTGTGTCCATTACACCATCGAGGCGCGCTCTGGTCCATGTCATACCTTAGGTATTCAACCTACTGGACTGCTCGGTTCCAGCTCTTATCAACCCGGCAATTGAGCTGAGCTCGTCACGTGATTCCACCCAGGCCAGGCCTCTCTAGTCATCCCCGCCATTCACTGCGCTTGTGGCACAGGGCTAAATAATGCGCGTGACACAAATCGCCTCTGCTCCCATTTTTACAGTTTTTGTGAAAAATAAAACAGATTATAGTTAAACATTGGCAGCTGGTAAAATCTCACTGATGATTGCCATCCAAAAAGTGAAAAATTGTTCTTTTAGCATGGTCTATTTGTTTTACGTGCGATTGATACTTTGTGAATTACGTACACAATGTAAACTCAAAATATGGCATGAGTTAAGCAGGGAGGGAATAAAATCTTTACCCCTGTTCGTAATTTCCCTCCCCCAATGCCGTCTTGCATGATTGCACAAAATTCCAAGAAAAATGGGATCCTACCTGGAATGAAGAAGCCGTCGCTTGACAAGCCGTGCCGTGTCCACTCCCGGAAAGATACAGAATGGAGTTCAATGAGATCTTTATCTTAAAAACACATCAATCGTTCACTTTCAAATCCTAAAATTAAAATGAGTGGGCCGATGAAAACGGAAAAGGACGGACTTTTTAACTCGCGAAATACACAACTGCGTCCGATGACAACCAAGCGAGCACTGCACACAAGCGACTCTATGGGTGACTTGATGTATGATGCATGTTTGTTGTGCTGCGCCCCAGTGGAACGGCGAGGACGCTTATCTTGTTTATTATTTTGTTCGGAGCCAGATTTTTGGGTAGCTGAACGATTACTAAGGCTTATAATAGAAAATGATGCAGGCTGCACTGAAACGGCGATTCCTCGACTAAACCGTGAGTTAAAAAAGTCTATTCGAATTAATTTTAGCAATAGCTTGCCATTGATACGTCCAACAGTTCAAGGCCTAACGTGCCCCACTACCTAGCCGTTGAAACGAGGCTCTTTTTCGTTGATAATTTCATTTTGGCTCTACTAACCGGTACCGATGCCCGTTTGTCTGTAGGTGCATTATTGTATCCGTAGACCCCTTCTTATGGAGCCGAAAATTCGAGGCTTCTGTTGGCTGTTGTCCTAAAATGTTTAGTAACATGAATTGACGGTGGTTTCATAAGGTGAAATGAGGGATCACTATGCTGCTTTTCTTTCTACATTGACAGCAATAAAACGGAACAGTCCGAATTTGCCCGAACCCAGGAAATAACGTTGTTCTGCTCTGTTGAAATGGTGGGCAAGCGGTCCCCTAGAACGGTCGATGCACACTTGAAGCTGTGTGGCTTTTCACAATTCAATGTTTATGTTTCATTGGATGTTATGTGAGCGCCCAACCAAAGTGTCCAGATCTTCAGTTTTTGCTGTAGATCTAGACATAGTTGCTCTTTTTCACGCGTGGTGTTATTGTGAAACCGACTTCAGTTAAGTCGAATCAGACTCGCATTGGGAGGGGGGCGATCGCCCCTATACCGAAACCTCAGGCCCAGCTCCCTCATTACTGGCCATTTTATTACATTTATCAAGTACACAAACCCTCTACATGGTTCGTGCAGATCAAGAGAGGGGCATGTCTTCACCCACCCCCCTTTGAATCGGGGTCACTTCGGCAAAGGCATCATAAAAACAAATCTCCAAACTCGACTTGGGGTGTGTCATCTGCTTTCAGTAAACTGCTCGAAGTTACCTTAACATGTATTATGAGCCAAACGTGGTTTATAAGTCCCTCGGACTATGCTCAACCTACTAGAAATATCGCCATTAACAGCCCAAAACGCAACAGAGGGGCCAGCAGCGGCTTTTTGAAGTGTCCAAAAATCAGTCTATCGCGTGGTCGCTGGATTCAGCCGATTTTGCTGACTCCATAGCGGCCCAGCAACGTCCACGTGGATCGACCTTTGCCTTGTGGGCTGTCCAGTGAGCGGCTGACGTCCTCAGGAAAATTCGTCCGACCCCTGCTGAAAACGTGGCAATTGGCCCAAAGCGAGGGCTTGACGTGAGAACCCCTTCAATGGCTCGTCTGATGGAAAACCCTTCTTGATCTTCAGATTCGAGAAACCCCAGGATACACGGTGGCGTCAGATTTGAAATTTTGATAATTTTTTCCGTGTTCGATTTGAGACGAACGTGGTGGAGACGAACCATGAGTCTCTCGGACAGCCGGTTTCCGCCATAACGCCACTAGGTGACTGCACGCGCCCCTTGAATTGGTCAAAAAAGAGCTTTTTTGCATTGTCGTCGATTATCTCGGCCCCAGTGTGGCCTTTCCTCTCGGACAGAGCGGAACAGCGGACTTCAAAGCTGTGTCAAATAGGCGGTGGCTCGCTTGCGGGTATGCTTGGGCACCCGGAAAACGCGTGCCGGAGAGGTTAAGATGTGGGGGGTTTAAAAAATGCGTTGTCTGTCTGATTTCGTCCTGGGGCTCTACCATGAGCTAGCGTTAAAAAATAAGGCAAGCTGTGACTATTAACGCTTTATCACAAATAATGTTATAACGCCATAGATTGGTGGAATTTATGGCATTATAACATTATTTGTGATAAAGCGTCCTTAGCTACCGCTTGCGTTAGTTTTCAACACTAGCTCATGGTTGACCCCCGAACTTGGCAGTGGTAGTCGGGGAGGCGCGAACACCATTTTCTATGTTTTCCCATGACCAACGTATGTGTAATTTAGGGCATAGAGTGTAATTTAAGGCGAGCTTTCAGCGCGCCTCGATGGCGTAATGGATACAATACTCGCTTTCGCAACCCAGCGGGCCTGGGTTCGGATCTAGCTATTGCCCATTTCGCTATAAGGCAGCGGCGAGCTGTGACACAGCGCACTCGGCTTCATGTGGGCGTTCCCGGCTTGAGTTCAACATACCACACACCGACCGAAATGCCTGCGTAGTACGGGTGTGAAGTGCACAGTTGGATCAGGATACGGCGTATGAGCCCAAAGGGGGCTTTGGCGCCTGCCGGGTTCGAAACCCGGCGCCCACTAATTATTACTATTAAAGCGAGCTCTCTGTTTTTAGAAAGGAAAGTGGCTTCAAATGAAGAACGCTTGTCATGACGACTGAGAAATCAAGAAAATACTAACACCCCTCCCCCCACTAGCGCTCTTGATTCATGCTTGATATTCTTCCCTTTCGCCCCTATCAGTGCACGTTGTTTTTTAAAGGCCTCGTCGTCGACGCCCCACGGGGGGAGGTAGTGGGTAGGCCATTCGGGGAGTCCCACACTCTGTGCGTAACTATCATTCCCTTCTCCCTAAGTCCCAATCCAAATACAAACAAAAAGTGCATAAGACCGCCCCCCCTCCCCGGGAACAGTCACCGGATCTGTGCGGCAAATTCCTTTTTTTGGGAGTGAACCTAGCTGTCCCTCTAAACTGGTTTTTATTTAACCAAATCCGCAAAATTCTGTTTTTCAGGTAGCCCGTGAAATTTTTAGTTTTCGGGAAGCCAGAACCGCGAAGTTGCCATTTAGAACTAATTGACTCTGCGACACTGCTTTTTGAATGGGTATGCAGCGCAACCCGTGAATTCCGCTTTTGGGGCGAAAGATCTTAGCGAAATTTGTTTTGAATGGGCCAACACCCGCGGAATTTCATTTTTGAAAAGATCCAGACCCCCTGAAATAGCTGTTCAAAATGAGCCGACCTCATTAACGTTTAAAATTTCGTTTGTTTGAAATTTTGTTTCTTCAGTGAGCCATTCCAGCGGAATTGAAGTTTGAACGAGCCAACTCCGAGAATTTCAATGGGTCTTTTGAATTAGTCAGCTGCGCGGCATTTGGTTTTTTGTGCGCCGAAACACTTGGATTCTGCTTTTGGGTCAAGAGATCTTTGTGACACACGTATTGAATGGCAAATCCCGCAAAATTTGTGTTATTGTTTTAAACAGAGCCAGACCCCTGAAATTTATACGTAAACAAAGCCAACTCCGCGACATTGCTTTTAAAGTGAATCAGCAGCGTGAAATTCGGTTTTTGATACCGCGAAATTTGTTTATTTCAGGGAGGCAGCCCCGTGAATTTGCTTTCGCATCAATTTTCCCTGCGAAATTTGCAGTCTATCCTGTGAAATTGTCTTTCTGCGTGAGTAATAGCTTTATAATTGGGTTCTGTGAGCTTCGAACGGGCCAAACTCGCGAAATTGATTTCTTAAAAGTGTTAAATATGCGAAATTTGGGTTGAAAGGGGAGAAATCCGCAGATTCTAGCCATCCGACGTATCCAAGACCATTAACTGATGGCTTACCTGTAACACTGGCGGATCCAGTGGATGGGCAACCCAACGGCCAGATTGGGTTGACGGGCTTTGAGCGACTGGCACTGAGGCCACGGTACCCTTTTTCCAGTTTTATGGCATAATTGTCATATATGAGACCAGAATGCAAGTCGCATACCTCAAACGTCAGATTCTTGGGCGAAATTAATTGAATTCTGTGGATGGTCTGGTTTCTCATTGAATTCAAGGGTTTCCAAGACGTTTTATTGGCTCCTTTGATACGTAAGTACCTACCGTGAACCAAAATTTAAAGATCCTGTCTGTCCACGGGCGGCCAGGTGGATTTTCGACAGAAACAGATTCTCGGGCTAATTTTCCACGCCCATCCCGATGGATTGGCCATTTTGGGGTGTTTTTCATGGAAGCAGTCAGTTTGTAACTTGTGAAATTTTTGAAAATTAACGTCAGTTGCGCTCCCTAACTGCCAGGAACTGATGAACGCCCTTCTATTCTTTTCCAAGACACAACAGCTTATATCCTCCTGGCCTTGAACGCCCCACAACAAAAACCAAAAACGAATACGCCGACCAGTTGTTCTTAGTGATAGCAGTTTCTAAGTCATTTTTTCAACATCTAGTTTAAAGGTTTTTCATGTTTTCCCTACGATTTGAGCCTAGGCTCCCTGATAATTAAAAAATTGATTGATTTCTACGCGTAAAACTCATGAATTCGTATGGTACGTACTTTATTTTATCGTTATTGATGTTTTTCATTGTCCTATTTCCAGGCGGGCGTAACATTAGAGTAACTGGAGGACGGCTTCAATTGTCTGTATCACCCCGAGTGGTTTTTAAGACCTTACCCCGATATGGCTACTCGAATTTTATTCGGAGACCCCCTGAACCGTATGGATCCTCTTCGTGTCGAGTAGCCTCAAAAGCACAGTCCTGCAAAGTAATTAAGACAGTCATTTACGTTTAAGTGTAATCAGTGTGTTGGGGAATTGGATTTGATTTAGTTGTTGAGCGGTCGGGTGAGTACAGAGTACTATCGTAGAGTTATGGTCGTTCTTGTGATGCCGAGGGTTAAACGTGGCATTCTTGGCTTGAGGGACTTTATTGCCACTTTGAATTACAGTCACCCCCCCCCCCACAACATCACATTTGTCTTTGTTTTCTGGTTGAACTCATACCTCTATTTCCTGTCGCCCAAGGCGTATATGTCCTACCTGATGACTGTGGAGCCGGTCGCTTTCAAGTCAGGGGCAATCAATTTGCTCAGAGAGGCTTCATGTCTCTCATGAGCCACTCTGGGGGAGAGCCTGCTCTTGTCAGGGATTCGGGAGAGGCTAACATGTATATCATGGGCATAGCCCGAGGGGGGCAGTTGTCCTCCCCTAGATTCGAAAGCGAAGCCGTAGTGGGGCAGATGCCCACCCTTACATTCCATCAAAAAGTACCGAGTCCTTCAGGGGGGGGGGGCCGTCAGGATGTGGAATAAATGTGGCAATATTGTGATTTATCCCCCTCCCCTCACCAGAGTTTCGTAAGTTTAGCTTCAGAATCAGGGTATTTGTCGTAGGAATTGGCTATACGTAATTTTCTAGTGAACCATTTATCCAACCAGACCCATGCCATCGAGAAGAAGGTCCGCAGGAGGCGTCCCCGCCAGCACCTGGAGCGCATCGGAACCAACAGTCCGGTACGCCATGGCTTCCCGTACCAAGACCTGTCGCTGTAGACCGTTTTTGCTCATGGGCCATAAACCTGGTGGTAAGAACTCAGGCGGGCCTCCCATACTCGCCGTGACGCCTGAATAAAACGTAATGCATGGGGGCCTGTTCAATTACAACAACACTAGTTAACGACAGTATAATCGTATTTTCCATTTGCACAAAAGTGTGGCCTGGGGCAGCTCATTGCAGTGCCGGCCTTAGACATCTGGCGCCCCAGACGAATTTTTTACCACCGTCCACCATGAAGTTGCCTTCAGAGGCCGCGAATTAGCGTCCCCCCCCCCCAGGTCATCACTTCTTCTCAATTTCATGGGTCAATTAGCGATTTGTCTCCACTTCAGCCGCGAATTAGCGATTTTCCTTGCCATGAATTTGTGTTTTTCTTGATTTAAGCCGCTAATAAGCGATTTTTACCAATTTTACCTGTGAATTAGCGCTATTTTATAATTTTAGCCACGCGCAGTTGCCTCCGGAAACCGTGACTCGCCATTTTTACTCAATTTATTTCTGTGAATTAGTAAATTTTATCTATTTAACCCCCTAAATAGCCATTTATCTTTATTTTAGTCGTGAATTAGCGTTTTAACTAATTTTAACCTCCTCGAATGACAGTTTTTCCAATTTCAGCCGCGAATTAACGCTTTTTCTGGATTTTATCCGCAAGTTACCACATTTTCCACATTTAGCCGTGAATTAGCGTTTTTTTTTCCACTTTCACCCACGAAGTTACCTTCAGAAGCCGCTAATTGGCGTTTTCTCCACTTTAACCTGCGAATTAGGGTTCTTTCCACACTTCAGCGCTCCTTCTCAACTTTAACGCTTTTTGATTTATCGCTTTTTACCTATAGGAATTAACGATTTCCTCCACTTTAGCCGTGAATTCATGATTTTAGTCGCTAAAGAGTGATTTTACCCTATTTTATCCGAGAATTAGCACTTTTTCTCAAATTTTTCCCGCTAATTTGCGACTTTTTCTCTTTAGCCAAAAATTAGCGCTTTTCCTCATATTGAGCCACGATTATGCGTGAATGAGCCGAGAATTTATATTTTCATAATTTTAGGCGCGAATTTTCCGTGAATTAGCGTGTTTCGTGATTTTAACTTCGAATTACTGCTTATTTTACTCTTTATACGCGATTTTACCACTTTTTCTCAATTTTAGCAGTGAAGTAACATTTTATCCTGCGAATTAGCAATGTATATTTCTTAATTTTAGACGTTATTTAGCATTTTTCCTCACTTCTGTCCGTGAATCAGAGATTTTTCTCAATAATTTCAGCCGTGAATTAGCCATTTATCTCCATTTCAGCCCTAAATGAGCTTTATTTTCAATTTTGGTCTGGATTAAGCGGGCACGAATATTAGCACTTTCCAAACTTTTATCCTCTTACTTGCCCCAAGAACAGCACGTAAGTGCGCCTTCTCAATTTCAGCCGCCCATGAGGAGGCGAGAACTGCAGCGTTTTCCATTTGCACAAAAATTCGAGTGGTGCCAAAATCCAACATTAAAAATGATAATGCAGGCGGGCCATTGTGAAAGACGCACCGCGTGCCCTGGGTTGGCCACTCTTGCTGTACACTAAGGACTTTCGCCCTCTGTGTTTTCGTAGGCCGGTACCACCTCCAACGTCGCACCGTACAATAGGGTGGGTATAAACACCGCCCTGAAGTAACGGGTCCGGCAGTGGTAGTCCGCGCCCCAGACATTTCCAGCCACTGTCCTACAGAGAGCGAGAGTCCTCCATAGCTTCTCCGCAACCACTTCCAGCTGCGGGGTCGCTACCTTCCCGGATTGATATTAACTCCAGAGGCGCTTCCCTGAACTTTTGAGGACGTTTGATTGCCTCGCCGCTGTTCGTGAGAAAATTCGTCCGGCCCCTCAAAACGAGCCAAAGTGGTCGTAAACGCCGGAATCACAGGGAGAATCCCTTTCAATGACTAGTCTGATCGAAAAACTGTATCCATTTTCGGATTCCCCTTGTCGAAAAACCCAGAGGTACACAGTTTCGTTCTATTTAAACCTTTGACCGTTTTTGAAAATCCGTCTATGTGGGCGAATTTGGGCCATTATTTCCAAATGTTCCGATTCGAGCTGAACGCTTTTAATGAGTCCCTCAGTCAATAGTAAAAAGCAGCTAAAGGGGCGTTCACCGCTCTCTTAAAGGGGGAAGTTTTCACGATGTCGTTGGTTTCGGCCGTGATCTCGACTCCGGGAGCTTCAGAGCCTTGGTCCACGGGAAAATTCGTGCGGCTCCTGAAAACGAGTGGTCCAAACAGGATAAATACGCTGAAATCACGATGTGAACTTCAATGGGAAGTTTTGCAAATATCGGCCAGGATGCAGGTTTTCGTGTTTTTTTTTTAAGCATTTTATAAGTGTTCCGATTTCGAGAAGTCACGTTATTCCCCAGTTTCTGCCCCTCAGGGCTGGGGGGCAAGTACGAAGGGGTGTCAGACCCTTTCGTACTTCAGCCCCAGTAGTAACACATCAACAGCCTGCCACCTGTGCCGACATCAGACCAACCTAAGAATCAACCTGACAGCGGTCTTTAGTGGTGTTTTGGGGGTGGGAGTGATCATCATTTAGGGCGGTGCAATCTATTTTCTATTCATCACTTTTCGGTGTTTCTTTGTTAACAGCACTAATTAACCGGCGGGGCTCGATAATAAACGACCGCGTTCACTCACTCTCAGCCACCCTGCTCCTGTCGTTATAACCGGTATGGACATTCATGATGGAGATCGGGATGATGTCAAAGGAGCGTCATTTTGGAAGAAAAACAATAAGGCTGTGCCTGGAAGGTTCGAAATAATTCAAATTTTGAAGATTGTTGAAATGATAAATTTTTTTTTTTATTTTTAGACCAAGCCCTCGAAAGGAGGATAGAATTGTTTCATCATACGTACCGTCCTCCTCTACATCATTTCAAGACTTTCAGCAGAGTATTAACGATGCATGGGATTTGGGTGACGATGAATTTTGCCATATTTCGAGTAAGTTCCTGAGTCCTCGTCCTTACCGCATTGAAGTTCGAAGTTGGTGTACTAATTTATCTGTATCCTTCGCAGACATAAAAGCTTCTAAAAGAACTCCCCAAATGATGGGCGATAATGTTATTAACATTCACAAACATATGAATAGAGGTGAAATAATGAAAAATTGCTCAATGCACAACTCCTGCAAAGTTGGTTCCAATTCTCCATATACGGCCTGCGACATGTTCAAAAAAGAAGGTATTAACCGCGTATGTCACTTTATAACTATAAATGATTACGCCTATCCCGTTTCAACAGAAATATTTGTGAAATTTTCTTCACTTCTTTATGTTGACTGTCTTGGAAATTCATGGCATTTTAGGGGTGGGAAGACCAGTTTCTAAAATTCCCGACTCGTCAGGGGACATTCTAAAAATTAAGGCGGTTGAAATGAATGATAGCCCTGGACGTAACGGCTCAGGTACGCTGGTTTTTCTCGAGGTGAACGAATCAAAAAAAAAAAAAAAAAAAAAAGATGAAATGCATTCGGGAAAAGAAGTGTTCACCCTTGACTCATTAGTGCTCGTGTATCGTATGCGCTTTTATTTGCCTTTTATCCTATCAGTGGTGAATCCTGGTGAGTCCGCCCTTCTTGTCATTTAACGAGTTGGTTAATTGGTAGCTTTAAAATGGGTTAACAGCAATGTCCCAGGCTGCACCACTGCGTTAGAGTGCTGACAGGAAATAGAAAACAGTAGTTTAAATGTTTGCTTGATTTTGTTATCACACATCACGTATTTTAGCTCTGTCCCTCCCCCTTACTCTTACATATGAAAATTACCCTGATTGACCGACACCACCACCCCGTTCCTCCTTTTCATCGATTCTGGTTTCTCAGGTAAAGCTCTTTTTTCAATTTCAGGAAATGATGCCTACAGGAACAGAGTGAAAAAATTTCAAACGCTACTAAGCGCTCCTCAAATTAATTTGAGTGACCTGAAAAATTTAAGCTGGCCCGGCATTCCATTCCCTCTGAAGGCGGAAACATGGAGGATCTTAGCGGTATGTTAAATTTGTACGCTCTCGCGGGGTTGGGGATCATTCAAGTCTGCCTCGTCGACAGGGTTATGCCTCTACGAGATCTGACATCAGGGAAGATAATTTGAAGAAAAAACGGGACGAGTACTGGTTTTATGTCAAGGAACATTATGAAACTGACGCAAGGGATAATACCTATCAGGGAACGTACAGACAGGTATGTATACCCCCCCCCCCCAATATTGAGGCTTATAAATCTAATTCGAACGTGTCAGATTCATATTGACATTCCTCGAATGAGTCCGAACATACTTCTCTTCAGACAAAAGGCTGTGCAAACGATGTTCGAAAGGATTCTTTTCATATGGTCCGTTAAGAATCCAGCGTCTGGTTATGTTCAGGGAATCAACGATCTGGTTACTCCTTTTTTCATCGTTTTTCTTCATAATGTTATGGATTCAGGTAATAGTCGTGAACTTCCGTTCAAATTTAGTTATTGGTAGTACTGTGTGATGGCCTTATAGATTTGGACCTCGACACCGTCAACGTTGAACAAATTCCCAAGGAAAAGAGAGACATCGTTGAAGCTGACTCATTTTGGTGCTTCTGCCGATTTTTAGCTGGAATCCAAGACAATTACATATTTCCCCAGCTTGGGATTCAGAGTAAAATTAACGACCTAAGAGATATTATCAATAGAATCGACGGTATTTACATTTTTAAATCGCTAACATTCAGCTTTTGTAACAATATTTTTATTTTTATTTGTTTGCTCAAGGCCCACTTCACAAGCATCTACAAGACAACGGCGTCGAGTACTTACAATTCTCCTTCAGATGGATGAACAATCTTTTAACCAGGGAACTACCCCTGCGATGTTTAATTCGACTCTGGGACACATACCTCGCTGAACTCGACTCCTTCGCCTCTTTTCAATTGTACGTCTGCGCCGCCTTTTTACTCCACTGGAAACAAGATTTATTGTTACAAAAAGATTTTCAGGTATGTCCTTTTTTTAACGTGAATACGTTTTACGGGAGTGTAGGGACCAATTCGGCAGATGTGGCAAAATGGGCCTCACCATTCTGGGTTCAGGGATTCTGGGTGGTACTGGGTGGCGTGAATAGGGGTGGTAGAGGGGTATCTCTCAAAGACACCAACTCAACTGACACCCATAACTGCTTTGAATCTTTAAATATTTTTCTACTTGTTGACGTCTGGGAACGTGAGAATGGCTAAAATAGGCAATGATGAGCAGTTTTTAAAAAAGTATTTTGGCTTTTCCAAGGCAAAACTACTGTCATCTCTTCCTGGTTCAAGTAAAGATAACAGAACGAGTAAGCTCAGTAAAGCACCAGATTGGCGGGTGGTTGAAATATCGGCTGACGGGGATTTTTTTTTTCTCCATGAAAAACACAGGATAAAAATGTTTTTTAAAAAATGAAATGAACTAAAACGTATTCACTCCGGGTCCGTGGACCTGACGATTTTGTGCTTTTCTTTACCATCTCGACAAATTCGACGTGATTTCAGGGATTAATGCTAACATTACAAAATTTGCCAACCCAAAACTGGAAGGACTCTGATATTGATCTTCTTGTGGCTGAAGCCCATCGACTCAAATCAACTTATGAGGGAGCACGAAATCATTTCCAAAGTAAAAACAGTTGACTGTAGTTAATAATATTAAAAATCATTATGTAAATATGCGTCTTATGTAGATTTATGTACATATGAATTTAGATATCAGAAAATATGCCCCAGGCGTTCATGTACAGAAAAACTAGTGGCTTAAAAAAATCCCTTTCATAAGCTTTGCGAATTGATTAATATTTAACCGTTTGTCTGACTGGATGTACGAATTGCTGAGTGTGTAAACAACGTGGATATCAAGGCTGATGATCACGTGGTCGCTGTACACGGGAAAACTGGCCAAAATCACAGAGAGAAACCCTTTAAATGGCTCGTCTGATCCGAAAAACGTTTCGATTTTCGGACTCCTCGTGCCAAGAAACCCTGGGATACGTGATGGTGAAAAGTGGAAAGGGGAAGGTTCGGCTAAGCCCCACAGCTTTTTTCAAGTATGAACGTGAAAGATGTTCGAAGTTACAGACTCTTAAGTACGTTATAATCTGAGCCGAAAAAGTGAAAGCTGTACGCTGGTTTTGAGTCCCTCCGACCATGCTGAATTGACAACTGCAGGCGGTTGAGGCCAAATAGCCCCTAAAGAGGGCGTCCGCCCCCTCAAAGTGACTGAAAATGAGAGTGTCGCGTTGTCCTTGCTGGTTTCGGGCACATTTCACCACTTTTCACTGTGGGCCTGCGTCGAGCCTTTTCCTTGGACTTTCCAGCGGATGAAAACGGGGCCGCCAAAATTCGCTGGGGCCCAGGAAAACGGGCTGGAATCACGCGGGGGGAACTGATGCTCGTCTGATAGAAATTCCGTTTCGATCATTTCCGATTCCCCGTGATGAGAAACCCCAAAATACGAGGTTTCGTCCGCTTCCAAATTTTGGCAATTTTCGCAAAAAATCCCTGTTGGCGAGGAATTTGTCCAAGTTTCTCCAAGTGTTCCTAACTGAGCCAAACGCGACATGAGTCCCACAGGACATCCTGAAATGAGAAATGCTCGCGTTTTTGGCCAGGATGCGTCAGCCCTCCAATCTGCCAAAAATGAGCGTTTTGGGTCATTTTTCAAAGTGTTTCGAAACGAGCCAAACGCGGGTTCATGAGGCCCCTCACACAATGCGAACTGCAGCTGGTTTTGGTCAGTAAATTAGGCACTCCTGCAGATTTTCGCCTACAAACAGAGACCAATGAGATAATTCGTAGCATAACTCGGTGGTATGAGGCATTTGAGGGTTGGTAAGGGGAGGAAATGCTCATGTAAAAACTTTTAAGTTTATTGCTGCAGTAACATCGCCTATAGTCACTACAGTTACATTAGAAGAGGGGTGGGGGCGGGCTATTGCAAAATGAGAAAAAGGCGTACTAACTCACGGGGAAAAAATCACTTTATTTCAAGTTGTTTTCACATTTTACAGCGTTGGTCGAAGAAATCTCTCAGATCTGCGTTTCAGACAGACTTCTATGGGTCGTTTTCAAACAAATGGATTACCGCGAAGGAGAAAACGTGCGGGCGAAGGGGAAACTTTGGCGACAACTCGCGTTATATGCTCGCCCAGAAAATCGCTCGAACGTCGATGTGAAAGCTCCTAGCCGGTAGGAGCCACAGAGGTGGGCGAGCACATCCATTTTGCAGGCTGGGCTAATTTATATACGCTGCGTGCTGAGGTCGTTCGCTCCGAAACAGCTCGGCGTGTGACGATGGTTAGAATTTCGGGCTGTGCAACCTGCAAGGAAACAGCGATCCTCGATGAAATAAGTCGTGGAACAAAAGGGCTCAGCAGTGGTGGGAGGGGTGTTTTTCGCCCATTGCGGAGAGCGTTTAAAGGGTAACAAAATAACGAAATACGTTTCGATATGAAAGGCAGACGAGCTTAGGGCTAACAAGAGGCTGTGACTAAACGTTAACACAACGTCACGCGGTAACTTCGATTTCTTGCAAGTATCGGCACTGAAACGATGTGAAAGCGGCCAGACCGGCTCAGAAAAGGCCAAGACTCACCCCAGTTCACACGAGGGTTTCTCTTTTGGATGATGTCACTACCGTGTTACGGGGGTAGAAAAATTGGGTCCAGCCCCGATCCCTCGAGGGGAAAAATATGAACTATCACCAACCATAATCTTTTTGTACTTTAGCTTGGGGAGGGGGGGATTTTGGCTGCGCCAATAATCACGGAAGGAGAAAGAAGGATGGGGGGTGTGTGACTTTGGCTGAGCCAATAATCACAGAAGGAGCGACGCTCGGGGAAGAGCGCTTGGAACGTACGAGCCGAGAAAGCGCCATATATGGCGCTTCGACTTGCGTGGTCAATCCGTGGTGAAAAAAGAAAATTAACCGCAAGAGTTTGGCTGAGCCAAATTACTCTACGGGAAAAGGCGGTCGAAAAGACAGGAAGAGAAAGCAGTCGACTCCGGGAGAAGGAGTGTAAAGAGAACGACGCTTTAGGAAAGGAAAACGTACGAGCCAAGACGGACTGTCTTAATAAGGCCGGTTTCCACTTGTTCTTTTGGAACGTTCCGTTCCTTGTTAAAGTACCAAGGCAAGCGAAACAAACGTTCTTCCGGAGGCTGGCTGGGCCAGTACCCCTTATCGAGACGTTGACGGGAGGATACCTGAACGCAGGGCAGAACAGGTTTCAAGGAAGGGGAGACCTTGTTGGCTGAGCTAATCGAAGGGGGAGGTATACCGTTCTTCACCAACACGGCTTTGAGAAAAGCCAGTGAAGAAGGTTTTTAAATAAAGCTCGTAGGCTCGACAATATTTTAATAGGAGCGAGCAAGTATTCCTGCGGAGAGGAAAAATGAAGACAAACAAGCCTCTCGGTTGGTGGGGCTTTCAGCCAGGTCTTATCCCGTGCCGTTGTTCCTCCAAACTTCGGAAAACAGACGGTGTGATAATTCGTCTCCAAGACGAATTATTACCAACTTCTCAAGATTCCAAAAAGCCAGTTGGTTGAAAGCAGACGGTATGAAAAGACATCAGTTCGCATCGAGAGCAGGAAGCAGAGTGTCGAATACTTTTGACTGGGAGCCGTATTTATATTTTGGAGGTCCTTTGTGTTTGGTTCTTGAAATGGAAACGGAAGAAATGGAGAGATCTGATAGGCTCGCATAGTGAAAAGTTAAAAAAGATGTTTTGTCGAGTCAGCAAGATTTTTGGAAGTAGAAACAGGAGCTGTGGGGCGAGGAGGGCCGCGCCCTTCCGTAGTCTGAAGGAAAGCAGCTAGAGAGCGAGAGAAGTCAATAAGTGAAGTAAAAGGATAAAGATTTGGAAAGAAAGAAAAAGATTTAGGACGTTCATAATTTTGAGTAAGATAATTACCGTCCGGTAACAACCGCTAACAATCTGCACGCTCAATTAGAAAGCGGCTAATTAAAATCGCGATATTTTGAGGGAAGCTGCCAGCTACGGCGTAGTTTTTTGGACGGTCAACATCGCATTAATTATTACAAGATCCGAGTAAAAAAGCATCGAACGTTATGGAAGTTCACGTAAGAGCCCAAAATAGTCCAAATATAATTTTCGAACTTTAAATTTAATCCAAAATAAGCAAAGGAAAAATTGAAAAACGATGGCCGTCAAAGATAAAAACCTCACCGATGTCCCGCGGACTAGTCAAAACGCGTTCTGTGTGGCGAGGCCTTGAACGTCACCTCGGAAGAAAAAAATTGAGGAAGATAATTGTCATGCGTCTCCTTCAGAATAAATAATTAAACGAATGGTCGCAACAACATTCGTAAAAGATCAATATATTTTAGTAAGAGTTATTTACAATATTCGTCAGCGGTCAATGAAAAACATTGGGCAGCCGCTCTTAAGGTTAAGGGCATTTTCATGGCTTGAGGAAGCAAGGGAGCAGTTGAGCAGTTCGACTTTGTTTCAGAATATCTGAGCACGTATGGAGCAAAATGGAATGGAATGCCTAAAATCTAATAGAAAAAAGTCCGCTCTTTCCAATGGTACCGTCAGATTTGACCTTAGAGCCTCCGGTTACTATGCAACGGCCGCTTTTCCAAAAAAAAAAAAAAACAAGGCAAAATCAAAAAGGTCTTACATCCTGAATAACTCGGAAAATAATGAGAATCGGACAACGGTCAATAGGGGTCGTTTTAACCCATTTGAGGTGCAGAATCACCGGGCGAAATGTTGCCCTCTACTTTTTGAACACCCTGTATAACGCACCTCGCTGAAACGTGATAAATTCGGCAGCTAGACAACGTTGTGGAACGGGCGGTAAACCTTTGAGCGGCTTTTTGAATGCTTGATTCACACCCACAACATTTTTTCTTGACGGGGATGTTTCTGACTCCCACCAAGGAGAATAAAATATATTAACATAAGAGAGTTATCTGAAGAGTGGGGGACGAGGACAGAACAAGTAGCGATGTCTCGTTTTCGCAGTTGACAACAGAAGGCATCCGCGCCTGCGCCTGGAAGGCTTCCCCCCCTCGACCCCTTCCTCAGCACCCTTTTCGCTCGCACTGGAAATATTGGAATTAAGCGCCCATTCTCAAGTGAGAACAACACATTTCTTTAGTGAAAAAATTGCTGTTTAATTATTTGAATGAAGTTTTTTAAAGAGCAATTTTCACAAAAAGAAATATTATTGTTATCACTGAGATGCCTTTTCCTTCCTTTTTTTACGAACACACAAACACGAAGTCACAATTTTTTTTAGAGAAATATTTATTCTATGCTGATTATATTACGCAATAGTTATGTATGAATAAGTAAAAATAGTTCTCAACACTGGTTAAGTTCATATGGTAGCCGTTTTACAAAATTGAATCAATAAATCTTGTCCCTCCGGCCTAATCTTCGCATTTACCCTCTATGATTCAAGTACTACGACCACTGTTACATTATTTTTTAGATGGGCAAGAAATATGTCGTTTTACATTTATTTTGTTGTTAGGGACCACCCAAATAGCCTACGGGGTTTTCCCTGCAAAGAAAATTAAATTTTACGGGGTCTCTGGTGGCACTTTGGCTACTGAGTTGACTCAGGCCTGAAATTTCAGCATAATCTGATCTATTCTAAACAGTAATACTTCAAAGAATTCACTAAATATCTCTCGAAAAACTGTTTAAAAAACGCAGAAATCCCGTTATTTTATACTTGTCAGCCTCTACTAACTTACATTTACAAGGGTCGCAAAAAATGAAGCATGCTATGAGGGTGATCCCTAGTAACATATCAAAAATGCAAGAGTACAATCATATCCGATGTTAAGTCAATAAATAAATCTACAGCCAATAAGTAGGTTTTAAGAAGCAGTTAAATAAAAAAAATTTATAACTTGTGCCTGCTGGACCCGGTTTATGCCCGTTAATACCCAATTAAATCAGTTGATACGTCTTCAGTAATTTCGCTGAATTATGGGTCACTGAATCTGGCAGCGTTAGTAAGGTGTTGAAACTGACACGTGCGTCGAGGTCCTGGAACACAGAGATAACATTTAGCTAAGAATGGTATAGACAGGCGAATGATGAGAGTAACTTACGTCAACAATTCAGTTTGCGACGGCACCATTCTAGTACATAGTCACAGTTTCATGCATTGGTCGATCATGGGCTCATTGAAGAATTGATATGAAACAAATAAAATCATGTTAGATAATTTTAAAACACAAATTTAAAATTTTGGCGAAAACAAATTGCCTCTACCATCAGTCAGCTGGAACTTGTGAGCTGCAGCTGTGCAGGGGACGCCACGGGCAGGCTGGTAGTAGGCATTATGGTTCGAATTAACAAACAATACCTTTCGATTTTATTTGTTAACAAACCTTTGTCCCCCACCCACCACCTTTTTTTTTTTTTTTTTTTTTTTTTTTTTTTTTTTATGTAATTAATTTATTTAACATTTATGTAAAAACAATCAAAGCCAATTTCAGTATAAAACCTTTCACCTATGCGTAATTTTTTTCATTTTTCTCCTGTCTTGTCGGAATTTGTATTTCTTGGAAATTAGTCTATTCAACTTTTTGCACTTATTGTAGACAGTAATAACCCCTAAGATTTTTAAAATTGCCCGAGTAAGTTCTTCCCGGTGTTCAGAATGAATAAATAGAAAAAGAGAAGGCGGAAATTTCAAAGAAGTTAATGTTTGGAGGACATGAGGTAGGTGAAACACCTTCCAAGACTCTTTTAGCATTACTTGGCT
The DNA here is from genome assembly GCA_038030265.1 of Corythucha ciliata. Lineage (NCBI taxonomy): Eukaryota > Metazoa > Arthropoda > Insecta > Hemiptera > Tingidae > Corythucha > Corythucha ciliata. The sequence goes on from CM075940.1 coordinate 21,704,644, forward strand.
AGCTAATAAAACGTTGTCGATTAAATTTTCGCTGGGATACATCAAGCGAGAACTATTGGAATACTCTTTGTTTGCAATTAATAAAGTTTGGTCGGTTATTACATCACTAGTCAAACTATCTAAACAATCAAGGCAAAAAGTGGGATTGGTTTTGAGGATTTTTTTAATAATATATCCCGCAATGTAGGCAGTTGACTGCTCCACAACAATGTTGGACGGGAGTTTCAAAGATGAGGACTCAAGATCTTGATAAAAATTATCTTCAGTTGAGCAACTCTGACTGCATGATGAACTACTCTGGTCATTATTTAGGGATGAATGCAAATTACTTAAAAATGAAACTTGATCGTCTTCGCAATTAGCTACTGACGAATAATGGGAAGTCACGCTATTAATTACAACGGTTTTAAAAGCAGATATGAACTGGGCTGCAGTCGGGTTTTCATTACTTCCACAGTTTTGTCTAATAATGCAAAAAAAATTTTCAAGAGAATCTTGGTTCAAGTGTTTCATAACCAGGAAACGGAAGCCGTGATTTTTCAAGTCTTTCCACAAATGTTTTACAGCTGTAATATTATGAAGCCACCCATTCTGACATGGAGGCCTATGCACTGTCCCATTACTGTCGAAAAAAGCCATGGAGTCTAATTTAGGGTAAACTTCATTCCAAAAAGCAATGTGAGGGCTGTCATCCGACAAACAAGTGCAAAAAGGTTTCTTGCTTCTCTTCGAAAATACTTCTTTCCCATTAAACGTATCGAACAAAGAATCTACAGTTTTAACAAAATTCCCAGTGTGAATGGCTTCCTTTGAAATTTTCCCAAGAGCAGATAGAGAACCTAGAGCAGCGTACATAGTATGACTCAATACTTGAGCGGCTAGGCTCACTTTCATTTTGTTTTTGCCCGATGGCTTCAAATGCTCATCGGTAATTTTACGAGCTACACAAAAAAAATTTTGGTCGACACTATGGCATTCCTCGAGGTGTTTCCATTCTGCTACATGCCCCTCGAATTGAACATTGTACTGGATAAAATTGTTTCTGATATTTTTAAGTAAGTGGGGGGTATCAAAAAGAGCATAAATTACGTGACCGTTAACTTTGAAAAAAAAACTATGGTTCGTCAATTGCTTTATTGCAGCTACATTTGAGGAACCCTGGTCGCAAATAGTTGCCACAGGATGAAGGCCAATTGATTGTAATTTCGAAATAACCAAAGGAATTAATGTAACTAATCTGTTGGCTTTAGCAGAATCTTTGCAAAAATAAAAAGCTATTGGCATTTTCCAGGATCCAGTAACTGCTTTGACCATAAACACTAATGCGTGATTCGCTACTAAATTGGTGGAAGGGTGATCTTGCCCAAAATCTTCGAAACCCTCAACGGAATCTAACCTTGAATTGTACGAGAGACACTCCCTTATGGATACCTCGTCAAACAATAAAGTGCAAACTTTTTGTTTTGGGTCAACAAATGATTTTAATTTACTTTTTAAATTGTCGAAAATGAATTCATTAATGCCACATCGAAGAGGGATTGATGAGAGTAGTCTATTCAAAGTGGCTTTACATGGGAGTGCCATTATTCTGCGGAGGAAACGGTAACATTTAGGGCTTCTTTTGTAGATACTCAGACTCAACAATTTATCTTGAAACTTCCACTTTCTAGCTTTCGGTTTTAAAGAAGCGTTATTAATTTGGGAAGAAACGAGAGTCATGAAATGTTGAGAAACTTTTTTTTTCTCTAAGATCTGGAAAAGATTGCCCGTTGTTTCTAAATTTCCTAAAACGTTTTTCAAATTATTTGCTTTGACTTTACACCTATTTTTGACTTTAGTGACCTTCCGTCTGGTACTTCGAAGACTTTCCAGCAGAATTTTCTTTTTCGGGGTTATATCGTCACTTTCAAGGCCAAGTTCTGACAAAATTTTTGAAGTAGGGCAACAAGTCTTTTTGAGGAGCATGGGTCTGCATTCCCCCCCTCAACCGGCATGCGACATGCAAGGGATAACGTCTCGACACACGGAGCTAAAAGTGGTTGGTCGTTTGTCGGAGAGTTAATCTCACAAATTGAGGGCCCAACATTAATTTTACAACTGGTACTACTTTCAGACTCTACATTTGGAACAATAAGTAGAGGATGGTTGGAAGTGGGGTCTAAGGAGGGCAAATGAGACACGACATTAATTTCACAAGGGCTGGGAACATGTACGATTGGAGCATACAACGTGGGAATGGCAGTTTTACTCAAACGGACACGGGTTGACGACTCAAGACAGAACTTATCTTCAAAATGTAGGGAACAAATTGATTTGAATTTCAGTGAGCTGATATCTTTTATTGACAGCGAAGGATTCCGGCAGAATTTAATCCACGTCTCAAGTCTAGCAAAACAACCAAGGAATAAATCATGATAATTTCAATGCCTTAAAAATGAAAACCCATTTAAAAAAAGAGAAGTGATCCCAGAATTTTAAAATAGCTGGGATTAGGTATTCCAAGCTTGCTTGAACGACTAAATATGAATGGAGAAGGGTGGTAGTAAGGAAACCCTGCTGCTAGTGCCAGGTTTTCAATTTTGTGTAATCAAGTTCTGAACAAAAATTCAGCAGTTCCAAACAATTTAAGAAGCGTGTTTTTTTTTTCTTCTTCTTCTTAACAGTCAAGCTGAATATTGAAGTTTTTATCTAGGGACAAAAAAACATTTTTCGGTAAAAAATGAGGATTTTTGGATGTATGTATTGATTTACTCCAGGATTTCCAGCTTTGGGGTCAAAATAGCTATAAGAGAAGTTCAAAATTGGCAAAATTGCCTGAGAGACAATTCATACCAGCCATTAATTGCTTTGCTGAGCTTAGTTTCAGGAAAAAATAATTACTTTCATACAAAACGTAGGGTTGTTTCGTACGAATGTTATTTTCTGGCACTATTGACAGTTTTATGCCGGATGTAGCTAGCTTCATTGACGAATACTCACCTCTTCGTGGACGGGGTATTTTAGTTGTATGTTTATGCCATGGCAAAAACGGGTGTGGGGGGGGGGGGTTGCAAAAAGCTCTTTGCTTGATAAACGCCTTGTTTCATGTAATTTCTTGGGAATAAAAAGGAGCTTGGCAGGCGTTATCCACCCTATAGCTACGCCACTGTTTCTACACTGAGCATAAGAATAACGAGAGATATGGCAAGACGAGTAACCGAGTAAGGTGAGGATGTCCTGCTCTCGGCATCAAACCAAATAAGTTGTGGCAGAAAAACAAAGAGCCATTATGTGTAAGAATGAGCATGACCTTATATTATTAAATTTTGAGCACATGGTCGTCAGTTTATTAATGAAATTGATGCTTTTCATTCCAAGTGGCCCCACAGCACAACCAACATGCTTGAAAAAATTGAAGCAAAAGGTCATGCTCTTTCCAAAACTTCAAGTTATATGGAAAGTATGCAGTTATGCACAGATGTCGCACAAATACAAAATCAAAAATAGGACAGGGGCCGAGTGCCTCCGAAGAAGTCACAGCATATCTAAGAAAAATGCAAACCCAATTCTAGCACTATGATTCAAATCATTGCTACTAACAGCTAGCACCCCATTCTGTGAAGGCATTAAACGAGTCAAACACCAACTTCACGATGAAAATAACCAGCTAACAAGGATAGAAAAAGCTCATTCAAAATTGGTATCAAAATAATATTACGTACCTGTTGTCACCCAGCTTTGGGAAGCGAAAGAAATAAAATCCGCAACCAAATTCACTCTCGCACCCATCAACCTGGCATTTCTTCAGCGACATAATTAATTCCAAAATAAAACATGCAGAATACGTATTAACAAAAGTGCAGTGAAGAGCGTCCAAGGGCGGTAAGCGATCGTAAGTCGAATAAGAAATAAGAATCGGGCGAACGAAAATGGAAAATAGCAAAAGAAGATTCTTGATAGTTAATTTTCGGTTAAGTCAGCATATTTTGAAGTTCTATCTTCTATCTCTCTCCTTTTCAGAGCAGATCCCCACCAATGAGGTTTTCAGCCAATCAGAATGTAGGAGGGGAATTCGACTAGAGCGATGTCTTCTTTTCGCAGTTAGAACTAAGTCATGAATCAAAAAACCTATTAGAAAAAAATTCCCCCAAGTGTCTCTGCCACCCAGCCCATCGGTTAGACAGGGGTGCTCCGACCTATTTTGATTAATTTTATCACCTATTGACATAGGTCTGAGGATGATGTATAAAATACATTGAAAACCGGTTCACCGAGTCGAAATAATAAAGGTGTAATCTCAGTGAGTAGACAAGTCGTTATTCTTCAAGTGATAAATTCATGTGAATTGGCATCAAAACGAAGAGTGTACGAATACCTCTCGATGTATTCTCGTCGCGAGAGCACTCAGGAAGTCACATCAATTATGAGGATCAGAGGAGTGGCAAAATCGTCGTTTTGACAAGTTTTGGTCCTTGACCAGGAGAATAGAATGTGCGGGGGATGTCGTCACTGGAGGAATTTTGGCCGTAAAGTGTTCAGACGTGTGACAATTAAAGTGCGATTTTGAGCGTTCCATACAGGTTATGAGACCGACATTTCTAGCATTTCTAGGGGTGTCCAATATCACTCTCAATAGCCATTTGGGCCCGCTTTGAACGCTTTGTATCCACGTGCGAATTGTATGGCTTTTTCATGTCAAACCCAACAAATTGAAGGAAAAAGCTCTTTCGGAGCTGTGCTCCTTACGCATCATGTTCTCCTAACACAAAAAACCGATAATCGCCTCAAAACACAAGAAAAAAGGGGCAAAACCATCGTTTTTGACGAGTTTTGGTCCTCTTAATGACCAGGAGAATAGAATGTGATGGGAGCTCGTCGATGTGATTGGCCGTAAAGTGTTCAGACGTGTGACAATTAAAGTGCGATTTTGAGCGTTCTATATGGGTTAAGAGATCGACGTTCCCAGGGGTGATAGATATCACTCTCGAGAGCGCCGATTTTGCCCCTTTTACTTCCATGTTCCCGTAGGGAAGGAAGTTTGGTAATGGCAAAAAAAAATTTTAGCTGACACCAGATTCGTGATCCTGGACCCCGCAGGAAAGGAATATGGGTACAGCGGGGTGCGGGCGAGGTAAGACACAGATGGCGTCAATAGGCAAACGGGAGGGGTACACAGAGAAATTGAACCGCTCTTTGCCCCTAAAGTGAAAGAAATCCCAGATAATGAATAAAAAAGAATGAATTTTTTTCTTTCACTACAAATTGACGCAAATTAACGAATTGAACACCTAATTAGTCAATTGCCAGCCGTTTTACAAACAGAAAAATCAATGTAATAACAGTTATTTCATAGGTCTCAGGTTCAGAATTTACGTTATTCGCCCAAGAGGATCACTTTAATGGTCGGTTTTCTCAGTGGATGTTTAGGATTCAGCTCAGAAATTACAGGGGCCCAGTTAATTAAATTCGGAGGACCAGATCCTTATGTAGGATCACAAACAGAATTTGGCAAGACAAATTGGTGAGAGCAGGTGAATAAAAGTTCGGGTACTCACAGTCGTTACGGCTCAGGGTCAGCCGGTCAAATTCAACAAATCAAGGTTTAGCCGTCACAGAATCGCAGTCAGAAAGGCACTCCGGCCTCGGATACAGAAATATGGCTTGGAATCGCCACTTGTACACGAACCAGCCAAAAGGACGTCCGCACAGTTCGACGTTTTTACAGTAACAGCCCAGAGTACAGTTAGCGGCGCGCGCGAGAAACAGACACAGAAAAAACTCTCGACGCGCAGGCCTGAACGGCACAGCCCGCTCTTTTTCACCAGTCATTGCCATTTAAAGGGACAAATCAATTTACAAACAGAAAAAACCCAGACCAGCTAAACAACAAAACCATCGTTTTTGACGAGTTTTGGTCCTCTTAATGACCAGGAGAATAGAATGTGATGGGAGCTCGTCGATGAAATACAACTTAACTTAAGCCGAGCTCCTTGCACATTATATTATCCTGATAGGAAAAACAGAAAATCCCGACTTTTGTAACACGCTTGAAAAAAGGGGAAACAAAATCGTCGTTTTTGTCAAGATTTCCACGAGAATAAAATGTGCCGGGAGGTCGTGACCCGGGCAATTTTTGCCGTAAAGCTGTCAGTCGTGCGACTACAATTAAATTAGATTTTGAGCGTTCTATATGGGTTAAGAGATCGACGTTCCCAGGGGTGATAGATATCACTCTCGAGAGCGCCGATTTTGCCCCTTTTACTTCCATGTTCCCGTAGGGAAGGAAGTTTGGTAATGGCAAAAAAAAAAAAAAAAATTTAGCTGACACCAGATTCGTCATCCTGGACCCCGAAAAGGCCTAAATCTCGATTTTCAGTATGGCGTCTGTCGTCCGTCCGTCGTCCACTTTTTTCTCGACAGATCTGGACGAGTGATGGCTCAAAAGTTGTGTCTTCATCTCTTGACGTACACAGTAAAATTTGAAAACGATTGGTTGAGCGATTTGGAAGATATTATAACAAATGTGTTCCCCTTATAATTCCAATAGAATATTATAAAATTTGATGATCGATCGTTCAAAATCGTCATCTGGGTTCCTAGAAGACGCTGCTAAAATTTGAATAAGATTTGTTGAGCGGTACAGTTGCTAAGGTTTGGAATGCGTTTCAGCTCTTTTTTTGCCCCAAACCTATCTCCTATCAGAATTTTAGTCCAATTTCCTCTCATGATGGCTTAAAATGACCACAACAAAATTCCCCATCGATGGCCATTTTTTCGAAATTCAATTTGGTTATTTTTAATTTATTTTTTTAAACAAATTGACGAGGATGAATTCGAAGATTCGTTTCTCTTCGATTATTTTGAGTTTTAGCGAGTGTCTTATTGGTCAAATTGTGTCCATTATTTCATTCATTGATCGTGTTGAATATTTCAAATTGATAGTTACCGTTAAAGAGAACTATATTAGGCTACAAAATTCATTATTCGTCACGTCGTTAGAATTTGTGTGTTCATATTTTTTTGTGTGTTATTATTGCATCAATCGTTGACATGGGATGAATATTGAGAGACATAGAGCTCTTTCAAGCAAATTTTAGAACTTTGGCATTTTTATGAGAACAGAACTTCAGGACAGGCTAGGGCAAATTAATTAATTTTGATGGGTGAGTTTTAATGATTAATCATTCGTGTCGGAATTGTTTCATGTGAAAGGCATGTTGTAAGCGAACGACGGGAACATGGAAGTATCGTGGGGTCCTCCACACAATTTAGCTGGGATTTAGTTTTTTTTTTCATTTGTATCCGATTTTAGCGGTTTCAGGTATATGCAGCGATTTTTTGAAAGAGTCAACCCGGTGCAATAATTTGCTTTTAGGGAGTCATATTGCTGTGACATTGCGGTTTTTCGAGTTAGGAAAACTATTTAAATTCGTGCTGCGAGCACAAAATTGGGAAATATTTGATTTGTGAGAAGGGGTGTGGGATCTTGAGCTCGACTGGGCTTAGCCCCCTAAACATTTTACCCTAAATCCGCCCCTGTGCATAGAGTTCATAAAATCAGGAATTTATAGCTTGTAGTTTAATTTTAAAAAAAGAAACATTTGACCGATTAATAAATTGCTGCATCGCGCTAAATAGCTGCATTTTGTGCTCAGGGCGTTTGCATTTACAGAGCGCAATTTAAGGTAAGTTTAACACTCCTAACTTTTTTTCAGGTGTGACGCGGCGATTTTCCATCTTTCGTATTAAGAGAATATAACGTGATGGTTGTCCAATTGTGCAGAAAACTGCCACGTCGTTACTAAGCCTTCAAACTGGGTTCAAATTACTCTCGATAGTGACATCGAGCACTCCTTGTAGCGCCCATTTTTCAACCTAATTGGCACACTGGAAAACTCTAAAATCCGATTAAATCACAATTTCTTTATATACTATATTGGCAAAAATGCATTTGTTGATGAAGTCTCGATCACGGACGATTTTTAGACGATAATAACGGACGCAAAAATTAAGAGTTTCGTGTAGTCGTTCGCTTCTCCTCTATTTTCTTTAACTCGGGAGTGGCCCTTATGGAGGTTTCGCATAGTGGTACTTTTTTTCGGGAAAAAATGCCGCAATCGGGATCCAAGGACGCCGAACAAGAAATAACATTATCCCGCCATAGCAACCGTTTTTTGCTGCATTTTCACACGGCTTCAGAATACGGCCCCTGGGCTTGATTGGTAACAGACGATATTCAACCATGGAACCAGTCCCCCGTCCCCCGCCGACCATTGATCGGTCTGATTACGAGTTCTCTATTTTCACCTGTTTATCGCGGTGGGCTGTTCTTCCACTTACCAGGGCAGTGGTCTCCCTCTTGAACTCCCCCCCCCCCTCACTATTTCACCAGAGTGCCAAACAAATTTTTACATGAATGACAGGCTTAGGTAAGATGGAAAATTACAACGCAAGTCTGCATCATCTTTTTACTTCCATGTCAAAAAAAAAAAAAAAAAAATGCTAAAAAAGAATCCGTTTAACGATACATGTATTAATATAGTCTTACAATAGCAATAGTTGAGCACTTTTCATAGTCATCTCTTTATGGCACATATTAATTTTTATAACGAAGTCTTCATTGTACTATTCTATTCATTCATATTGATAATTATTATGAGTAAAAAATAGAAGAAACCGTATTTGGCAACAATTCAAGAGGAACTAAATTATATTGCTTTTTCAGACAAACGAAAAAAAAAATCTAAACGAATAACACTAATAATAGACGATCATGTGTGTCACTCGCGTAGTCAAGAAAAAAAAAAAAAAAAAATCATAAGATTGGAGGGCGGGGAATAAACTTACAAGTAAACACTGAAGTTGTAACAGCCAATCTCTCAAATAACAGTCTTGCTTAAAGCAAAACCCAAAACCATTTTGTAATTAAATTTTATAAGTTTATGAATCATAGAGTTGAAAATAAACTTTTGAAGGAATGGGAAAAGTTGAATTTAGTAGCGTTTCACTTGTATACTAAACAACACAACATAAAACATTTTTAAAAAATAACGCTTTTCTTTTTTTCGCGGGTTTTAGTGAAGCTAGTTGTAATACCTCAAGTGAATAATTTGAAATTATTCGATTTTTTTTGTTTCGTGTCATTTATTCTTAGTCCAATCAAGCGCCGACTTAAAAATTAAAGGAACTTCAACTTTCCCAAGAAAAAAATTAACATTTTTTTTTATAAAAAAAAGGAGGGAAACGAAATAAAGCAACAAATAAGTTTGCTTCTGTGGAAGCCGAATTAAATTAAACTCGGTGTAGTTGAAAAATAATCACGTCAGCGTGACGACGTCACAAGTTTACCACAATCGACAAAAAATACAATAAGCATGAAAAAAATAAAAAACAAACAAACAAAAAAAAACACAATTTATAATCACGCGAAGGCAATTAACTTTACACTTTTATTCTCTTTTTACGTCTTTTATTAAACTTACAAAAGAATACTAATACCTAGCGTTCCTTTAGTGCCCGTGGTCATAACAATTGAACTAGTTTTAAGCTTACAAAATATTTGTTTTATAACCCTAAATTATGGGCTTATATTTGAAATAACTTTGGTAAAGAAATTACGACAGTCTTATAGAAATCGAGGTATTATTAAATTATGAATCATTTAAAACTATTTCTTGTTATTTTTTTTCACTATACAAAAAATCACCGAACTGCTCGGTAGCATTTTTAAAACGCCACCACCATCATCATCACAAAAATTATAATTAAAATCAGTCTTTTCAGTCAGTCTTTGTTAATATGAAATACCCGTATACAAATAAAAAGTAATAATAATAAAACTGAGGGTGCAACTTAGCGAGCGATTTCTGTTCCTAGTAAGAAAAAAAAAAATACTTGGCATTTCGGTGCTCCGACTTTTGTCAAGCTTAAAAGTTGAGGCATTATGGCACTGGCCCAAATTTGTCTTAAGATCACGTTTCAAATCGTGAATACATTTTAATGATTGATTACTAGGGGGAAAACGTCACACATTAAATGTGGAGATAAAACGTGGCTTAATTTAGATAGAGAAACAAATTTACCCATCAGTACTAATAGGACAATTTCCAGCTTCAGGCATTGGTCTTTAAAAAACTAACTGATGCAAAAATAAAAATAAAAATAATAAAATAAAGCAATCAAAGTGAGGGGCGCAATATGCGAAAAAATTAGCACCTTGGTATTTTTGATTAAACGACCTTAAAAAAAGTTGGCTTAATTGCTGTATTGCTACAAATGTGGAGGCCGCAAATAGAAACAAAGTTAAAGGGGCCTGTACAAATAAACTGTGTGAAGTTTTTAAAAAACTTGAACGCGATTGTTACCAAAGTCAACGACAACGATTCGCCCGTCAGGAGTCAAACAAACGCCACTGGGTCGGTCCAATTGGCCCGGCTCTTTGCCGGCCGTTCCAAACTGGTAGAGGAAGCTTCCGTTCGCTTCGAAGATTTGAATTCGATGATTCCTCGAGTCGGCGACAATGATGTTACCTTCGGCGTCGACGGCAATCCCCTGCGGGCGAACGAACTGTTTCGCCGACGAGCCTTGAGTGCCGAGGAAGCGAGCGTTTCTAAAATCGTTGTCGATGACGACGAGACGGTGATTGTTGAAATCGGTGACGATGACGCAGCCTTTGGCGCCGAAACACACGCCGCGGGGCGAGTCGAAATGTTTCACCATGTTGGCCATATTGTCGAAACCATACTTGCTTATAAAGGTTCCGTCGAGATTGAACAATTGAATTCGGTGGTTTCGAGTGTCGGACACGACGATTCGCCCCTTTGAGTCGACGGCAATGTCCCACGGGTAGTTGAACTGTCCTATTTTGGGTCCTTTCTCACCAAAAGTGAAAACAAATTGACCATCGATGGTAAAAACTTGAATTCGGTGGTTGTCTTTGTCAGTGACGACAATCCGTCCGTGTGGATCCATGGCAACACCAGCAGGTCTGTCGAAACAACCAGGGAAGACGCCGTAGGAGCCGAATTTCCTTAAAAATGAACCGTCGCTCTTAAAAATTTGAATTCGATTGTTACTTCTGTCAGCAACGATGATATTCCCATCGGCGTCGCAACACACACCCCACGGTCGACAAAGCTCACCGTCATCCTCCCCTTCTTTACCGATGATCAATTTTGGAATTCCAATCTCTTTATAATTACGAGTTGTACGACTTCCGATAGGCCCCGTTCCTCTAGATCCGCTAGGTCCCGTGAGCGGTTGGAGTCTCGGCTTCCTCAAAATTCCAGGCGGTGAAGGGCTCAAGTCAATTTTCCTCAAAGGCATTCCCCAAACTAGCTTATCATCAGGCGACGGCACTGAGTTTTCTATCGGTTTCAAATAGCTTGAAAGAGTGTCAGTCACCATTGTCAGATCTTCGAGGATGTGATTTTTATTCGGGAGAAACGGAGCCCGTGAACAAATATTACGCAAGAGACCGTCTCCAATTGTCGACGAGACGTCACCCATAGCTGACAGAGCAGCGATGAGAGCAGGATCAGGAGGAACGAAACGTAGCTCATCGTCGACAATGGGCAGGCTCGATCGAATCGATCTGATTTTTTTAAGTTCTGCAAATGCTATTTCTTTAGCGTGGAGTATTTCAACAGGCGTGGACGTCTCCAAAGCTTCAGAGAGAACGTCAGATGTTTGAGCGTAGCGGGACAGAACATTTTTTAAGCCTTCGATGTGCTGCTGGCAGACTTTAATCTTCAACAATCGACACTTGTCAAGTTTGTTCATCAATTCCTTTTCTCTTTCTTCGATGGCCATTTGAATTTTTCTGAAGAAAGTCGTCATTTCAAGCATGGCCGCACTGGAACGTACGTTAATCGACTCCAAGACTCTCTGAGACAAATCAATACTTTCTTTGGCATTTTGAACTCCGAGTTTTAAATCAGCCAAAAGTTTAATACTTGAATTACGGGCACTATCAATAGCATCTTGCTGATACGTAATAGAGTGACCCCTGTGATCTAAAATACTACATTCGGCACACAGGGAGCAATAACAAGTGTCGCAATACAATTTCAAAGCCTCATTAGTATGAATTTCGCAAAAACTGTTACCATTCAAAATGGAATTACAAGGACTTCCGCTGCTTGTAGCAGACGAAGGGTTATTGAAGGCTGGGCTCGTATGGGCATCTTCTAAGGGTATAATATAGTGTTCTTTAGTTAACTTAACTCGTATGTGCGCTCTGACGCAATTATCACAAAGCAGTTCATCGCAGTCTTTACATTTCGACATGGCTCGAGACTGTTCATCACAGTTGTGGCACAATGGTTCATTGGTGTCTTGAAGAAGGTGCTTTAGAATGAGATTTTCGGGCTCGAGACACAGATTGCTCAAACATGAGAGCATTGTGTTGTGACCAGAGAAGGCTGTCGCCATTTTCTTTTCTTCTTTTAACAAACCTAGGAATAATTATTAAATTAGTTCCTTCAAATATTTCACGACAAACAATTCTTTTCTGACCGTTTTATTTCTGTCAGCTTTTCTATTTTTGACGCAACGTTTCGTTAGAACGATAGAGATAGACTGATCATGTGACAAGGACAACAAATCAAAAATCCAATTCAAAATTAATTCCACCACCGCCACGCCAGAAGACGTTAGAAATCGTTTAACGAAACGGCGCGTCAAAAATGGAAAAGCAGACAGAAATAAAACAGTCAAAAAATTTACATCTATAGTTGACCATTTCTGTCAAAAAAAAAAAAAAAAATCATTTCAAAACATTTCTTTTCCTTTCTATCACCCCACCCACCCACCCAACCAAACTTCCTTTTTCCCCTTTAACAATGGTAAAAGGACGTTAGCTACCTGCCCCAGGAATACCACTATTCACATTTCTAGCCTATATGGGCAGCCTATATTTTAAAATATTGCAGAAAACATCTACACAATACCATGAAATGTCAAAAAAGATGGCGGAAGGAAAAGAACCAGGTAAAAAAGCCTTTTGCCCTTTTTTGTTGAAAAGGGAAAAGGGGTGCCTGGGCCCCAAATCAGTGCAAAAAGTTTTTTACTACCACGCACAAAGAGCATGGGGGGGGGGGGGTGAGACTTACGTTCTTGATTTAGTGAGTAAGAAATAATCAGTCTTTGTAATTCCTGTAGAGCATGGCCCTGGAAAAAAAAAAATTAAAGCACTTTTAGGGCACTGTCAAACTAGGCAAGCTAAAAAACTACTAAGTATCACGATGGTGGACTCTCCTTACGTTGGGGGGGGGGGGGTAACATTTATAATATTTATTCTAGTAATAACCTGGTTTAGCACCGTCAGAATTCGTGAGGGCCGACGTTCCAAGCCCGATGGGAAAATATCAGTCTTTTAATTGTGGCAGCTGAGCATGGGTCTGAAAAAAAACAACGCATAATTCTGAAACCAGATTTTATTTATTTCTTACACCCACCCTCCCACACACACACACTATTTAAGATGCCGAAACAGGATGTTCCAAATAATCGAAATTTCCGAGGCTTAGAAACGACAATCGGTGCTATTTGACAAGTACACTCACCGAACTCGAAAGGAGCAAGACCCGCAAAGAAATTGGGTTCTCTGAGAGCCGAAAATCGACTCAGTACCGGGGTCCACGTGCATTGGTTTTAGGTAAAGTACACGAGCGAGTACTCGGCTGAAATTCAGAATATACGCTAATTCACGGCTGAAATAGGGGAAAAGCGATAATTCACTGCTAAAAAGTGAGACATTCGCGGCCAAAATTAAGAAAAAGCACCAATTCGCGGCTAACATTTAAGAAAGTGCCAAATCGCGGCTTCTCGATGCAACTACCAGTCAATAATGGAGGAGAACGTCAATTCGTGGTTTAATGGAGGCCCTTTCCCAGCTTTTAAATTTAAAAAAGTGGGGGGGGGCTAACGTGCTGTTTTTGGGCCAAGTCAGTGTCTGAAATGAAGAAAAACACAAACAGCCAATTCACGGCCAAAATTTAGAGAGAGCTCTCATTCGCAGCTAAAATTTAGGGGAAAAAACGCTCATTCGAGGGGTTAAAATTGAGAAAATGCGCTAATTCGTGGTTTAGGGAGGCCTTTTTTACGGAAAAAAATTGAGAAAAACCGTCAAGTTTCCCCATTGTTTCTGGGATAAAATTAATAATATGGGATATTACATTATTAATTAATTGTTTTTTGCCCAAAAAGTTAAGATTCGACAGTTTTCAGGCCACCTTTCTAATTCGTGGTGAAAAAAAAAACTGGCAATCCTTTCCATGACCTGAGGGTTTTTCAATAGAAAAGTCAGACTGAGTGTGTGTGGGGATGCGTGAAAGTGAGAGTTTCCTGACTAGTCACTTTCAGCTGATTAATTGCCAGTATTTCATTGAAATCAGTTTCAGAAGTTAGTTATTTAGGAGATTCGCTAATTCGTGGCCAAAATTGTGAGAGAGAGCTCGATTGCTGCTAAAATTGAGAGAAACGCTCATTCGCTTGGATGAAATTGAGAAAAAGCTTCAATGCGCTCTTCCAAAGCGCGAATGAAACTGTAGGAACCCATGCCGATTGGCCTTACAGCGCCGCCTGGTTCACGGGAACGTTGTAGGGTGGGGGCTTACAAGTGTACCACAAAAAAAGGCCCCGAAACTTACAATTTTTCTTAAATTAGAACTCTAAACTTGCAATTTTTCACTGTAATTAAAACCCGAAGTGATGGAACTGTCAATTTCACGGATATTCAGCCGGGAAACTTCCAATTTCGCGCGGACCCAAACTTGTATAAACACACTACGTCAGGGCCATTCGCCAGTCGGCTAGCCCGAGGGTCCGCGTCCATTAAAAAAAAAAAAAAAAAATCTGAAAACCTGAAACTTGCAATTCAGACTTCGGGGCACTGGCGTAGGCAGCTGCTCTCCGAGCGGTCTCTGATAAGAAATCCCCGGAACTTGAAATTTCGCCAAAACAAAGACCAGAAACTCGCTATTTCACGAAGAAAAAGTCCAGAAAGTAGCAATTTTGCGGATATTCAGACGCGAAGGTTTCGCTTATTTTTAGCTTCGAGTGATTCATTTTCAAGGCCTTACTAAAAATAAAATAATTTTTTTTTAAAATCCCTGAACTTGCCACTTCGCGAGAGAAAAGATCAGAAAATTATCGCCAATAAACTAGACCCGAAGCTCTTAATTTTGCAGAATTCCAATTCAGAATGAAGCGGTATCGCGGCCATTCGGCTTCCATGTTGCCGTTCAGAGGCTTTTTGGGCATGAAATTCATTGATTGATTGATTGACTGACTGACCATTCATTCAATGGTACGACAATTACTTTCAAAAGAAAAATATTGCTTTAAAATTTCGCCCCTCCCCCAAAAATACAGGTTTTGAGGCTGTTTATCCTCGCAAAACACGCAGTATTGCGATTATTTAGCCCGGAGCTTTTATTTTCCTGATATTTAGCCTCTAAAATTGCAATTTCATTGCTATTTATGCTTGAATTTGAACTTTATCACCACCGCTTGCAATGTTTACGGCTATTCATCCCCGACAACTGGAAATTTCCTTGGTTATTTAACCCTTAATTTTCCGCAGGTTCAAGACTGTTTTACGTCCTGGACTAGTAATTGCACTGATTGATAGCCTCCGAAACTTTTGAGCACAACGTATTTAATTTGGCCACTGAATAAACTTGAGGTTGAGACGTTAAAAAATCACTATAGGAGCTGAACAATTTGATTCTCAGGCAAAATTTCAATTTTCAGGATGTTTTATTATCATACCAAACACAGCTAAATTTGTAGTTTTCTGCTTGAATGGTCAGCTCTATTGGTAGTGTGTACGTGTTGAGGGTGGTGGGGATTATCAGTTTTCAAGCGACTAACAGTTTCTTGGCAAAAATTGGCAGCATCTCTCGAGCGAAATTTCAAGATTTGTTTGTTTTTCAAGGACGAAATGTTCAGTTCGAAGGGGTAACTGGACGATTTCTAGAGCTGGTTTCGAGGATCGTCATGAGCAACCCCCCCTCCACACCTAGAGGAACATACGATTTTAACACCCAAGCGTACTTGAACACTCAAAATAAGCGTTTTCGAGGTCCACGAGCGAAATTAAAAATTATGTGAAACAATTGCAGGTTTAATACGACAGAAGTAGAAGTCGTATTCATAAAAGTGATAAAAAGGTGTGTGGGTGGGGGGGGGGGGTTCGGCCCACCGCCACGATTCCTACGCCAACACTCTACAGCTCACAATTAGCCAAATCCCCACCACCCTCAAATACAAAGATCGAAAATAGGAAAAATAACATGACGCGGCATTTCACCCTCCCCCCAGCGTAACAAGCGGTCTGGCCCTAGTCACCAAAGAGCGGAATTTCTTGTTCCTTAAGCTATTGAAACTTTTTTCTCCGCCCCCACCCACCACATTCTTCTTTCTGACTCGGAATAAAATGGAAAAAAAGATAAGGACAAGCTGCAAATTCAAGATTTCGCACTAATTGGTTTTGGTCATTGTTTAAGAAATTTGGACCCCTGAGTTAGTCAACAACATAACATTTTGAATGAATGAGGCATATTCGTAATGCATTATGCTTAACGATAAGATATTCATGAAACGATCATTTTTTCCATTTTTGTAAAACAGCGACTGTTATTATGAAAAAAAATAAAGTGAAATTGTGAAGTTCTAAACTAACGAGCACGCTCTGTGTCTCTAGTGTTCGTAAGAGAGAGAAAAAAGGAGATGCATGATCCCAGGAAGAGTGATGTTTTACAGAATAAATTTGAATCACAACAGGTCAAAGGGTGGTGGCTACGGCGTATAAATTGAACGCGAGAGAGTCCAAAATGCATTTTTTTAGACAGGATTACTTGACTATCCGAACGACCGGTTGCGGTGGATTGGAGCGAGGGGGGGGGGCTGATCGAATTCGTTAAAAATAATCAATAAAGAAATGCTCAAATATTTTCGACAACGGTAATAATTGGGGTAGTTGATGCCAATGGGAAATGCATTGGGGTAGGTTCGAGCCCCCCCAATCTTGCACCCCACCCGTTATCAGCCAAACTGAAAACATCCGCGGACACTAGAAATGCTGTTCATATTCTTCTTATTTGAAGCCTCGGAGGATTTAAATTGATATCAATATTCAATTCAGGGTTTTAACGAGTATTTGAGAGATGTTTTAACACCCAGACAATACCATTAATAAATTAATGGCTAACCCCTCCTTCAAATTGCATTGTCAATTATATTGAAGGGAAATAAAATTCAATTTTTTTAAAAATAAGGCAACAAAATATAGCGATCTGTTTAAACAGAAAATAGAGAACCAATAAAGTAATTTAATATGGCTGAGTATTTTTCCCCCTTTTTAAGAAAAAAAGACTGCTTTTGGGATGACTACCTGCGTTGCAAACCATCCTTTCCCAGAACACACAACAAAGGGGGTCGATAGGTATAGATTTTTAGCCTTCTTTCAAAAAGTGGGAAAACCTTTAAAATACTGTACCCCCTCCCACCCCCAAGACCAACGCGCAAAAGAAATTCTGAAACAGCCCAAAAACTTTCCAGAAGAGTGATTACTCGAACTATCTTTTATCCCGTAAGCCTCTTTATTTACTTGTCTCTCTTCTTGGCGTTTTTAGGACAAATGAACAAGAATTGCAAACTGTGGCGAGTCCAAAATTTGAGAGAACAGCTTTATTTATTTTTTTGAAATTTTAAAATTGTACTTTAAGCTTTCACTGTCGTACCAAGAAGTTTCAGCTATACGACTCTTCGTAAATTAATTTATCCATCTCAATCGATTTAAACTTAAACCGAACCGACAAAAATATAGTGAGTTCTTAAAAAATAACATGCATTTTTGGTGACATTGAATGGATCTGAAAGGTGAAATCCGATAAGTCACAACAACTCCCCGTATTATTGATCCATAACCTACCCTATTTAAAAGGTAGGGAAACTCCGGCTCTAGGGGAGCCGATTCTGCCACAAAATTGTATTGAATAATATTAAAAACTCCTAAGGAAAAAAATTTTCAAAACTCACCAAACTTTCGACTATTGAGAGAATCTGTCCGTCTGTTAGTCAATTAAATTGTCTATTTACGTCCTTTCCCAAACGAACGTTGATGAGGGGGGAGGGGAAAGGGTCTGACTCACAAGCAACACAGAGCGATGTTTTTGCTTCCCCTTTCAACGCTACCCAGCCCACTTCTGCTCGAATATGCCGTACCCTCAAACCACTCTAGCTTTATGCTTCTGCCCTACCCACCACAGAAGAACTGTAAAAGTGGAGGGGATCCCCTCTACTCACATCCCACAAAACCCTCCCTCTTCATCGTTGAATCACAGCATTCTATAGAATCCTAGGGCATAATAGTTACTTCTAAATTACTGTTTTAATTTTTGACTCATTTTTTAAATTTGACCACAATGGGGCGTTGTCCTTGTTCATCCCCTTCGGCGACCCTTGGTCTTCCATTTTTTTTTTTTTTTTTTTTTATTTTTTCATTTTTATTTTTTTTAAATAGGGCAAACAGCTTATTGCAACTGAAGTGACGTCAATAGTTCAAAGTTCACAATTTAGAGGTGCTTACACTTTACGACAAAACAGCCGTTGAAGTTCATGAATGGTTGAAAGACATCAAAAAGGAACCACAGAACATATTTCTTCACTAGAAATATCACCAAGTCATTATAAGCGTCTCATTATGCGCATATTTTGACTCTACGCTCATCACATTGAGAGGGTCCTCAACCAAGCAGAATTGACAAGTTGAAGGGAATAAATAACCGCAACTTTACATGTTACAATCGGAAGTTTTGGTGATTTTTCAATCCCAAATCCGACGGTGGTCGGGTCCAACCCCCCCCCCCCCCACGTTTCCACACGCCAGGAATCGCGGAAGGTCTGGGATACGTCTCCTCAAACCTATCTATCCATTGCCAGAAATACTTCATTCGTTGAAAGTAAAAACCAGATGAGAGTCCCATGATCTCTCGAGAAGGCGGGGAAGGGTACCCTAATCCAGTATAGCGTACCAATGCGCGTAGGGGGCAAGGAGCCGCGCGGATCACCGGACCTCGTAATGATGAAAGAATATGGATTTTTAGGTTCTTAAAGCCTTGATTCGTGGCTAATATTGAGAACAAGCACTCATTAGCCGTTAAGATTAACAAAAATACACCTATTCGAGGTATCTGAAAGAAATTTCGCGGCTAAAATGGAGAAAATACGCCAAACCCCAATTTGGGGGAAAAGTATACCGGTGAATTGGCACATGTACGGACAAGGATATCAACGGCAGTTGCAGCCCGACTGGTGCGTCTCGTGATTTTTAAATAAATTTCAAAGTTCTTCTGAAGGGGATGGATGGTGCGAGGGAAAAATGACGTCAATGAGCAGTTTTGAAGCATTTGAGGAAACTCTAAAATGTTTTGTTTACAAATAACAAGAAAAATTAAAACCCAGAAAACGCCTCTTCCCAACACCATCCATTTCATTAACTGCCCTTTAACGTAATCAACCCCCACTCAAAATGTTTAAAAATTCGCCAAAAAAAACACCTTTGATTGATTTCAATGTTGAAAATGTGGGCAATTGTCTTGTTGAAAAGCTCTCTTCAAGAAACACCAATGATTGAAAAATGTGCAAGTTCCCCATTGAGAAGGCACGCTAATCTTGAGGCAAGTAGGTACGCGTCCAAACCTTTAGAAAAAACGCTAATATTAGCAGATAAAATATCGATAAAGCAGGGGGCCTATTCTCTAACAACAAGCAATATTTTTTTCGCCCGCCATGTGTTTATTTCATTCATTTGTTTGAAGAAAATCAATGAAATAAACATATGACTTCGAAAAAGCTATTGCTTCGGAGTTAGAGAATAAGCCCCCAGCTTTAATAGCAGATAAAGCGTTAATTCATAATATAGCAAAAAGACAGCTTGGACTCAATTTTTTTTTCACGAACGCCTTAACCTCCTCTTTTTTTCCCTCGAACTTATGCAGCCACTTAAATATTTTCAACTCTATGTCCACGACAGTGAGAACCATTTTATCGGACATGGAAGAGTAAAACTAAAAAATGGTTCAAAAGCAATCTCGTTTATATAAAATGGAGTGCTCGTGTAGTAAAAGTTACGTGACAAAAACTGTAGAGGGGCCTTATTCTCTAACGAAATAGAAACTTTGCTTTGGTAAAAACAATGAAATCTCATTCATGAAATTAAGAAAATTGAACGGAAACATATGATTTTTGAAAAAAGCTAGTGAATAAGGCCCCAGTTTATGAAAAATAGGCTTTCTCAGCATAGAGATAACATAAAGAATGAGCAGGCGATCACAGGTTAGTCGCAACATGTCTTGCAAACGGGACATGAGGTGGAAATGGTAATGTTAGAATTATTGATGGGGGCAACTGCGTCAAAAAACTTCAATGGCTGGAATTAGTGTACATTGCGGGTGTTTCTGGTTTAATTGGCGCGCGGAATTTCGAAATTAAAATGCTAAATAACCACGAAATTGTAAGGTTTGGAAAATAATCAGCCACAAAATAGCAGTTCTTGGGGTGGGGGTGAATGCCCACGAAATGGAACGTGGGGGGGGGGGGGCTCAATGCTTTCGAAGTTTACTGAATCGAATTCCATGAAACGAAAGGAAAATATGTTTTCCAGGTACAAGAAAATATGCAAATTATTTACTTCGCACCCCACTCCCACCACGCCGAATTCCCCCAGCGACCCTTCCTAGTGGACGAATCGCATCACAATAAGAATCCGTTCATTCTAATAATGATAATTAAATACTTATTTTCCAAAATGTCATTAAATTTGATTTTGTAATTGGTCGGCGTCGGTCGGGAGGGGGAGGTGTCGTAAGGACAGACGAGTTGGGGTCTACAAGCGACACTTCCGGGGTGGGTGAAGGGGGTTTCTTCATTATGCTCGTGTGATACCAAAAATGCTTTGATGGTTCAGAAAAAGTGTAACAGTGTTTTATCGTTTTTTCCTCCAATTTTCATCTCAGACAGACGTTTAATGTACTGAAATGGCAGGATCACCAAGATGATTCATTTGGCTATTTGATTTGTTGTCACCTCGGAAATAAGGGGGATGGAATCTACAGCCCAAATTGAAATAACCACCCCTGTCAATATATGCTTTTTCACACTATCATTGTTAAATGAAAGAGGGGGAAAGGTCAGCGCATAAGAATGATGCTACTGGTATTGAAAGATGACAATCACCAACATTTATCTCGTTGGAATTCGAAGGAGGGTGAGGGGCACCCAAAATTACCAAATCTTCTCAATTAGAATAGGGTACCAAAAGACGATTCCAAGCCCTAGTTTGCCCTTAGAAAACAAGATTCTCATGACGTGAGTCCCTTGAAATTGGATTCAATGCTCCCTTGGCCCATCATCACTGAGCCACATTTCATCAGAATTCTTGACTACCGAATTTGATCTCTCTTTACATTTTCGGTTCTTGATTTACTACAGAGTTTGGTTTTTGACAACATTAAATTATTATCATTATTAGGTGAAACGAAGTGCGCAGTCGCTATCAAAACATCAGTGCACTCGGGTTTTCACTTTTCATATCGTTTTAAGACAATTTCAACGTACGAAAAAAAAAGAAGAGGTTTCTGCTTCAGGAATAAATGTCCGAGGCGTGGCGCTCCCTGTCGGTTAATTCCACCCATTCGGTTATTATTAGCAAGGATGGACAATCAATGGAGTTCGGAGCCCTCCCCCTCTTTCTTGGGATTTAAAATCTGAGAATAGAGCTGGGCATCGTTAATCAACATGTTAACGCCGCTACTCATTAATCCATAACCGACAAAATCATTATTTTGTTAGTAACGTAGTGGGAGTTCCGCATAACTCGTTACATTTCCCGAAACTTATCAAGTTTGTGAGGAAAATTTGTCATTCAAGGACAGAAAATCCGAGACTTTCCTCATTAATTGCCAGGGTTTTCGGGTTCAATTGATAGTTTTCACCCAACTAGTGGATTTCGCGAGAAAAACGTTTCTTTTCGCTTCGGTTGTAGTCAGCTCCGAGATCAAATGGTCGTTGATTTGGTGCAACTTTGATGGCTACAAACCCGATCATTATAAACAGCGAATTGTGACGCTAATAGGCTCATAATGAGTTTCGGGCTCGAAATAAAACAATTTAGTGGACTTATTGAATGCAAGTTATAGCGACAGTTTGGCCCCAAAATCGCACATTTAGGACGTGATAATTCTCAGGGGTTGTGGGTTAAACGGCAAGCTCTACGATACCTTTTGATCCAACGATGGTCAATTTTTGGGCCGATTAGTACTCAGTTTATGGACTGAACGGTGAGTTTAGACCGATAATTCCTAGTTTCCAGGGGCTAAACAGCAAGTTGTGGCGCTCAATCGTCGATTTGGCCAACGAGTAAGTTTATTTGGACCAATAAAAAGATTCCAGGACAAAGTTTCCTGTTTTAGGGCGAGGAGGATGTGAATTTTTGATTTTGTTAGTCTGAGATAAGTTGATGATTACTAAACTTTCTAAATAAGTTGTTTAGGGAAATAAACAATTTTTGGCCATATAGTAATATAAATGAATAAAAATGTGAAATCCCTAAAGTGGGCTTTCTAAGAGAGCCAACCCCACGAAATAGGTTTCTGACAGCTCAGTAGAACTTGAAATTGGTCCTTGAATAAGCCAAAACCACGGAATTCGATTCTGAAATTGTCGAACCCGTGAAATTTGGACTTCGAAAGTGCCCAACCCGCAGAATTACTTTTGTTAAAGGATCCAAACCCGTGACATTGGCTTTTTGAGTGAGAGAAAAATTCCTTTAAATTGGGTTCTGCGAGTCCCTTTTGGGTTTTAAAAGGGTCAACCCAGCGAAATCGATTTCTTTAAGGGCCAAATTCTCCAAATTGAGGGTTTAAAGGGGGTGAAATCCACAGAATCTAGCCATCGACGTAGTCAATATGCAGGCGCGGATCCAGAATGTTGCTCATTCATGGGTGACGGGGGCGCTAAAAGAAGTACCGAAACTCGCATTATCGCTGAAATAAATACCCAAAACTCGCTATTTCGTGAACATTCAGCCTGAAAACTTCCAATTTCTCAGATTTCTCGGCGCAAGAGGCAGCTATTCCGCAATGACTGAGTACTCAGCTTTTATTTAATGACCCGAACAATCACGTCTAAAAGAAAAAATTAATGCTTCACAATGGAGAACTTGCAGGAGTGCCCGATTTTAGAGAAAATTATACCGATGAATTGGCACATGTCCAGAAGGATATCAACGGTAGTTGCAGCCAAATTGGTGCATTTGGTGATTTTTACATAAATTTCGAAGTTCTTCATGAGGGGATGGATGGTGCGAGGGGAAATGACGTAAATGTTTACTTGTGAAACATTTGAGGGAACTAGACAATTTTTTTTGTTTACAAATAACAAGAAAAATTGCCCCACTGAAAATGCGTCTTACCCCCCTCTTCCCATGCCATCCACTGTTTAAACTTTGGCGTTATAAAACCCCCACTAAAATTTTTTTAAAATTCGTTTTAAAAAATCCTTCATTGATTTCAATGTTTAATGTGAGCAATAGTCTTGTGGAAGAGCCCTCTTCAAGAAACACCAATGCTTGGAAAATGTACAAGTTCTCCATTTCATAGTTTTTCTCCTTAAAACAGCTATTTCTCGTATATTTCGCTGGCACAAGGTTTAGACGCTAAATAATAATCACTTGAGAAGCTCAACAATTTCGCGGCGAAATTTACATTTTTCGACTTTGACAAACAAGCAAACAACCTGAGCCTGACAAGACAGAGCTGGCGGGGGATTTAATTTGTAAGGTTCGGGTCTTGAAAAAAAAAGAGTAAAAATTCGCGGGTTGAGCTACTTCAAAAACCCAATTTCGCGGGTTAAGCACTCGGGAAAGAAACTCGCAGATTTGCCTCTGAATAAAATCAATTTCACTAGTCTGCCTCTTTAAAAAACAATTTCGCAGGGTTTAGTAGTAGAAAAAAGCCAATTTTGCGGGTTGGGGCTATCAAGAAACCAATTTCACAAAGTTTAGCCACTGAAGAAAAATAATAATTTTGCAAGATGTAGTCGTTGAAAAAACTATTTTTGGCGGGTTTAACTTTGGAAATTTTGGTAGTCAATAGCCATGCAGTTTTGTGTTTTCTGCCATCAAGAAACCGCCATCTTGCAGCTCTGGCTCAAATTTCGCGGTTACAGTTTTGCGGCCTGCAATCTTCAAAAAACCCAATCGTTCCGTGGGTTTGAGTATTCAAAAAATAAAAATCGCGGGTTGGATACCTCAAAACACCTTCTTCTCCTTGATGACGAGAAACGTTTGTTTTTTTGGTGGGTCCCAATATTACCGGTGGGGGGAGGGATTAAATTTCAATACTGAATTAATAAGATATGGAGGAACCGCAAGAAGAGGCCTTTTGAAGTAAAATAAGAAAGAATATTGGTCACCAGCCGGAAAGAGAGATCACAGCAAATCCAATTGCCTCCCTAAGAAACACTCCTTGCAAGTTGCATGAAACAAAATATTGCTCCTCGAGGGCCACCAAAATCTTCAGATGGATGGAAAAGGAGTCCCGGAGGAAGAAACGGAGGAAAGAAGGTCCGCTAGACATGATGGCATGTACAAAAAGGAAGGAGGTGGCGGCGGCGGCGGAGGAGGAGAAGACACCCGTTTTTCTTGAGAGAGTTCTTATATTCTCCCGCTCCCTTCCTTGGCGTGGCTCGTTGAAAAAAAAAAAAAAAAAGAAGAAAGAAGAACTTTTAAGAGAGAGGCCGAGGATTAGTCGTGGGGTGAGTTGTGTTTGTGAAAGAATGGTGCCGATGCTTCTGCTCATCTACTTGTGCCTGGCAAATGGAGCTAAGCTGAATGAGACAGGTATGAGAAAACTACCAGGAAAATATAAGAAAAATACCTGGCATTTAGGATTGGATAGGGCGGGGGGCTGTTAGAATAACAGGCGGCGCAGGTCATCTCATCTATTTCAATTTCTTCTTTTTCAACCCACTTCAGGGCATTTACCCTTTCCTTCAAAATCCTTTTGATGGTTTGTGCCTCATGATTCATGAAATACGAAATCACAACCACCCGAAAAGAAATATCCTTAAAATCACAAGTAGTCACTATTCCAGTGAACCATTTTCAATAGCTAGTAATTTGGAACCATCCCCTTGAAGTTTTGGTTCACCCCATAAAACACTTCCTCTCTGAATCTGAGACCATAGCCAGGCCACGGTTTCCGCGAAGATGCCCTACTGTCCTCTAGCTACTGCTAATTTATATTAAAATGACACATGAACTTCACTAGTGGAGTGTGGATCCAAACAAATCTTTTGAGATGTTCTGGTACTTAAAGTGATTCTATTAACAAATTGGTTTCCGGTTAACGTCAGGTAAAACACATAAACATTTTAGCGAGCTCTTGTCGTATGCTAATACATTCCTAACAAGGCAAACACACGAAAAATCAGTTACCTTCACCAAAAAGGGAAGCTTTCACTTGTGCTTTGAAAACGGTTTAAAGAGGGTTGATTTTACTGAAAAAGCGTGGTGTAAGGGGGGAGGGGTAAAAGAAGAAACGAGTTCATGCATGGCCTTCGCCACCCATTTCTTTGATAATCATTTAACATTCATAATGTCACATTGTTCAACAACTATTTTTTTCCACCTCTGTAGGTGTACAATTACTTAGCGCACCTGATTACCAAAATATCTTTAATTGGCTAGGGTATTTGAAGTTCAAATTTTCATTTTTCGTCGAGCATTCGTCCCTGGCCCTGAAAGAACCGATAAAGGAGATAGAGAAAAAGACTGGTTTCAAAAAATCCCTCACATCTCCTCCACATCCCTCCCCCCCACCAATGCGTGTTCCACTGCTACTTTCAAACAAGTAATCCTTGGGAAACGTAGGTACTTTTAAAAAACACTTTAATTACTCGTCTTGCGTTGGAGTAAATGGCCTGTTCATTTCCGTGTTTAGGATAAACATTTGTTATTATTTATTTTCAAATCGAAAGATGCACCTGTGTCTCCTACCGAACAGGGGTAAAAGGTAGAAGGATGGGTTCCTCGTGCACCTGACTAATAGGGGGACCTGCTCAGGGGGTGGGCTCAAAATAGCTTTTAAAAAAAAGTCGGTTTATTCCGTACTTCTTGGGTTTGTTTTTCAACAACTAACGGTCTAAGGCTAAGGTTTCGTTGAATTTCGACTAGACGAAAAATTAGACGGAGCCCGAAGTTGGAAAATTGGAAGCCTTGAACGGTGGGAGAAGAAGCAAGAGTTCTTGAACCTTCCAGTTATGGCTAACTGCTTGTCATTGAAAAGACGAGGGTGAAGGAGAGTACGATGCTTCCTCTTGAAAATGGAAGCACATTCCCCGAAGGGGCTTACGGTACTCTTCTTTGAAAGAAACAAGGCGGGTGTAGTCAACTATAATCACAATTTAAACAGAGACACGCGGGTGCAGAGAGATGACTGGGCGACCTAGAACCGTCAATTAGAATAAATAAGGGGCTAATGACCTTACCGATGCTCATTTGAAACGCTGCAAATTTTACACATGGGTTTATTATTCATGAATGTAGCCAAATCCGGCTTGAAATTACAAGAAAATCGACACCCCACACCTCTATGATCTCAAAACCTTTGAAAACCCCAATTTTTGACCCGCTTTCGGCCCATAAAAACAAACTTATCAGCTGTTAGGACCAACTAGATCCCAAATGGAGTCTATGAGCGAAAGAACAAGTTTTTTCGAGCAATTCTAGGGTAAGATATGGCCCGTACGGCGGACGGACATTGCAGAAATGGAATCTAGACATGTTAAAACGCACACAGAAAAAGTTTGAGGGTGGGTTGTAAAAAATTGTTTCTGACCGAAAACATAGGTGTATTATTCAGAATGAATAATAAACCAAAAATGAAAAAAAAATAAATAAATAAAACGGATAGTGGCCGTTGCGAAATAAAAGGTCAAGAGAAAAGAAGATCCGGAGAAAGTCCTTACACTCCCCATTATCTTAGCCAAGGCAACCTGACTCACTTCTCGGGCGATAGACGCCAAATATGTGATCCGTTAAGGCCAGTATTTGAATTCTAAGAATATTTTTGCAACGCTAATAAGCATGTAACAAAAAGGTGCTAATGACCTTGACTTAAAAGAGCGAGTGTCCTGATTTCAAGTTAAATGACTCACGCTGGAACGTTTCCAACGTGCCTTGCGCTGATTTCTTTCTCGGGATGAGGCATCTCAAAATACGCCAACTCTTCACGAAGCACCTTTTTTTTTGCCTTCATGTAGCACATTCTCTCATAACGCCCCACCACCCTACAATCTCTGCAATAAGCAGCAAAAATAGGGCGCATTCTCCTGAACTGAATCACTTTAGATTAGGCCGGAACTAAAGCATCTTCATCCTACGGTGAACTTAACTTTTTATTTTTTTATATTTTTTCGTGATTTTCCACGTCGTCACGTTCACTTTAATGACTTTCTTGTCTACCTCGCGAACTTAGAAAATTTGTGAATCCTCAGTGACGGTGGAGACAGCCGAATCTCAACCACTCATTTGAGGTTCAACATTAGTTTCAACAGAAGAGGGGGGGGGGGTAATTTTATTACAGAAAATATTCCGTTCACTAACCGCTAGAACTGTGAGACTTCTGGAAATTAAAAGAACAAAAGGTGAAAGTTTGACAAATAGTAAAACTGCTATGAATGAAAGAAAAATATTAAAATGGTTAATTAATTAAGGCAGTAAGATTGGAGTAATTACTTCAGTAAAAAGAGTTTGATACGATGAGAAAGTAGGAAAATGTAAATGCGATCGCCGACCATGAGAAATACGACGTAAAAATGAGCTTTAATGGAATTTTCGAATGACTCGGTTATCCCCCCCCCCCCCAGGTTTTTGTTTATTTCATTCATTTTAGATTCCAGCGCCATCCGTTTTCACAATTACCAGGAGGGGGGGGGACAACATTTAACAGGAACGGAAGGCTAGTTGAAATTAATATTTTTAATAAAAAAAAGGTACTAGAGGTCCACAGCATTAGATTTAAAGTCATTGAAGGATACCTATAATTTACTGTTTCTTATAAATTGTGCGAGGAAACGCAGTCGTAAGGATTTCCTCTTACCAGGAAGGAAACTCATGTTTAGTTCCGCCATTGTTATTTTTCTCTAATGAGATCAAACTTTTTGGTACATGGCCCACTAAAATTGGACAGATTTTTGTGGAAATCACGCTCGTTGCGTTACGCTACTTGAATGCAAGCAAAAAAATAGTGTACAATTGTTTTTATGAAGGACACTATTTAAAGCGATTTGAAGAAGTTTCAAAGCCCAGAGTCTAAGTCTGTTGTTTCATGAGAAAATACATAGCGTCAGGAACGGACTTACTTTGTCATGGCAAGTTTGGTGGTTTGAGAGGGGGGGGGGGGCTGTAATGCCACTCAAAAAGGTACTAAAATGGAGAAGGGGGTGAAAGGAATTGAAGTTGGAACTAAGCCTCCCCTGTGCTCCGCTCCGCAGCTTGATCGCCCAACTCTCAAAAAATTTTTTTGGCCTAAGTGGATGGCAATAATGTGCGTTTTAGGAGCTTTGTGAATCCTCAGTAAAATATTTGCTAAATTGCCGGTTTACATGATGAACAGAACTGTGTGGCTTGTGGGGGGGGGGGGTCAAATTGACATTGCTCAGGCCGAGTTTTGGGAGTAGTGAGTTTATGGGTCAACTTGTCTCACTCATCGGACTCGGATGAGGCATGGCTAGCCAACGCCGGAAGCTCTGGGGATATTTTCTTGCCCAGCGGCAAAGTCTTATATACTTATCTCTATACTAAGCGGCTCTTGAAATCCATTTAATCACCGTTGAAACTCATCTTGTAATGATCAAACTTCAAATTGTGACCAGTCTGGAAATTGTTTTGGTTTTTTTAAACTGCGCGTGGTTGGATGTTTCAACGGGTCCGCAAAAATTGGGCTTGGAATTGGCCAAACCCGCGAAATTTCACATTTTTAAAAAGAGCGAGACCCCCATATGTCTTTTTGAAATCAGCTAACACACTGGAAATTTTAATTTTTAACGTTTAAATCCGTGAATTTAGCCTTATTTAGCTGGGGAATGGTAGCTACTCGGTGGATGAAATTGGGAAAATCCGGAAGTTTTGCCATTTCTGCGGCTAAAGTTCCAGAAAATAACAATTTTGGGTCTGTTCTACTCATGAATTGTTTAGAAAAACTGCGAGATCGGCTGTTTCTTGTTCAAAACCGAGAAGAAAAACTATGACTTGTGCAATTCCGCGGCTGAAAATTTCAGTTCTGGCTACTCACCCCATCCAAAATCGAGATGGAACCACGCTTGGGCGGAAAATGTTTGAGGCTCGAATTATAACAATTCGGGATTTAACCTGCTCGGGCGATGAAATTGAGCAAAAACCTAAAGTTTGGTATTTCGCGGCTGAAATTCCACAAGAATTAGTAAAGCTTGGGCCCAGTTTTTCAACATAGTATAAACGGCACGCGATTCTCTGGAGCTTTTTTTTTATTATCATCAAGAGAAAAGGACGGTTTCAGGAGCCATAACAGTCTTTGTTTTGACCCCCTGACCCTTGAATGAAACACGCCTATAAGAGCCGCTCCTGTACCATATTTCTGTATGATCCCTCTAGGAAGTTCATTTCGTGTCATAAGTGCACTTTCTACCCAAGTATAAGATAAGGGTAATTGAAAAGCAGTCTACTTCTTCCTTTCCACTTACAGCTCACCAATCTCTATTTCTTTCGTGCTCTACCCCGTGATTTTGTTCAATTTTCTTTAAATAAAAGCATTGAATTTCCGTTAAACTATTTCATATGGGTTTAGGGTAAGTAGGAAAGGGGGGAGGGGTTCAAGGAGCAAGTACACCACATCCATCTTGATCAGCCACCCAAATTCGGGTACTAAACATATTTTATGAGGTTCTTGATCTGTTTTTTTATCATGTGCATCGCGAAATGAGCGTCTCTATTAATGTATTAAAGCTCAAAAGGAAAGGGAAATGGAAAGGTTGTTAGTGAAAGTCAACTTGAAAAGTGAAAGCTTAGATATTCCTAAAATATAACACAAAAACTTAAGTGATATGCATTGGGTTGGCGGTGTGGGAGGGGGAGTGCATTTTAATTTGCAAATCCCAATAATTTTTTTAAAGTTTTAGATAACGAGATGAAGTAGCTTCCACCCTCTTGTTTTGGAAGTCATCCTTTTCACAATCAAAGCCGTGGCAAATAAATTAACTCATATAACAGTTAATGGTTGCCTAAGCCCTCCCAAGCTACGCGGGATGTTTTGTGTAAACTTCGTCACTTCTCAAGCTATTTAAATGAGTAACCAGAAAAAGCTTGTGAGTCTTTTAAATCTCTTTATAAGGGATTTTTCAGTGAATTCGAAGTATTAAGCCCTTCCAACACACCAAGATGTCATTACCTATCAACCGTGGCAAATTACGCTTCTGAAGGCTGAATTTTTAGCTTTGTCCCGGGATGAAAAGGTTTATTTCTAAGAATGAAGAAAATAACAAGGTTTGGCGTTTTTCACTATGACCGAGTGTAAATTGCGATGGAAAAGTGTTATTATCTCAAGCGCAAAGCCCTCAAGAATGTTTGTTTAAATGCCATAAACGGAAGAGGAAGTTTTATTTTTTGCACGGGGAATTAACATCGTAGTTCCGAATCGTCGGTCGGCAATGAAGTATAGCCAGACAACCTGAGATTTCCTCACCCTGCTTGCTGCAAAATGCTGTTCCCGCCTACACAATTCCTTTTTGTTTGCAGAAACGTAAAACTTCAACGAAAAATCCCCGTGTCTTACAAATCGGGGGGACAAGCGCCAATATCTGACACGTAATAAATGAAGCAACTTCGATAATTTAAACCTACAGGGGCTACAAAATAATTAGCATTCAACAAAGAGCTCATTAATCAAGGGGGCGGGGTTTATTTTTCTTCAATGGAATCGCCTCCTCATATTGCTCAACATATGGGAAAGTACGCTTGTCATCGGGCTGTTTCTTTTGCGTGACTCTGTACAGTCGGGAGTTTGTTCCACTTTCACATCTTTTAAAACAACTAGAAAACAATAGTCTGATGAATTGATTAAGAACTTTCAGTTTAGCCCCCCCCCCCCCACGTGCTCACGCCCACAACAGCAGGGCGATGCTTGTAACTCCACGGAAAATCCAGCGTGTTCGGTCAAAGACTATCAAGCCGAAGAAAATTAAGAACACGATTGGTTTCATGCTGTTTAGGGGTCAACGGCACGGTTGCTTCTTCCAAGGTCGTCATGAAGATTTCTCTCCTTGCACTTCCATCCCGAAACCCTCAAGCTACGAGAAACTCAAGAACTGTGTTGATGTTTTCATGAAAATATCACAAGAGTTTCAGAGCGAATTTTTCAGTTTTTCCAATTATAAAACCATGGATTTTCGTTTCCTCTCGAAAAAAAGTGGAAAGAAAGCCAATTTTATGACTCAGTAGAAGGGGCAGTTCACAGGGAGCGTTCGTCCCGGAACTGAGTTCCCCATTGGCCTAAATGCACTTATTTCAACAGATTTCTTAAAGGTTTTGGTTACTCAAGACCACCCCAAGACTAACAAATATTTCCTGTTCCTGTCCCCAAAATTCCCAAGAAGAGCTTTCAACAGCAAGCCGGATCTCACCTCGGACTCATTTCCCAGGTTTTCTTCCCTACAACGGTGTTTAAAAAAAAAAAACAAAAAACGTAAAGGAAAACTATTCATGGCAATGGTAATGGGAGGGGGGGTATGAAGCGTCTGTGGACGAGCCTTCTTGGCTTGACACCAACCCCCCTCCCTACACTGTTAACCAATAATTCAATTTTGGACACCGAAAAGCATGATTTTCTTTTTTAATTAGTCGTTTTACTTCCGAGTACTTTTCGGGCGGGAGGAAGGACAAGACAGGTAAAATAATTTATGATTTTTCTTTCTTTCTTTCTTTGTCCCCTTCAAATTGGACCGGTTTGTGATACATACCAACCAGCCCTCGCCCTCCATCAAGCTCACTGCCAGGAATTTCGGTCTTCCTAACCCAGTTCTCCTTGTATTTTTATTTACTTTTTCCCTCCCTCAATACGCCAATTTTTTTTTCTTTGTTTTTCAATTTCCTTTATAAGTCGTCACGAATGTACAATCTGCGTCAAAAATTACCGATAGTACGTAATTAATTGATTCCTGTTATGCCGCAATGTATGGGACGCCAATAACTGGATATTGTGATCATCATTAATCATCCTTTAATGAGGAAGTAACAAGTTAAGCACATGACATGATGATTAGGTGGCTCGCGCTATTTATTGGGGGGGGGGGGCATTTAATTTCTGCGAATCGATCGATTTCGCGTGATATTTATATAGAGGGGTCGTTGAAACGTAAAAGATCACCGTATAGTAGGACATAGACTTTCCTCCAATGGGTTTACCAATGAGAAAGCGATAAATTGAATACACTGCATGCACTTTTTACCTTAGCCCTCCCTTCACGCTAAACACATCCCGCACACTATGTTTCTTTTAGGCTTTACACATGGGAGAAAAAAAACCTTCACTACAATAGATTGGTTTTTTCCTCTCTGTTTTCATAGAAAGAGCACCATGCACGGATATAACGAGGCTGTTGACTCCCTTCGCCTCTTCCTTTAACACAAAACCTTTTTTTCTTCTTCTTCGCTTCACTATTGGGAGGTCAATCAAAAGTTTTCATCACGCAAATTTTCCTATCTATGAAATCCCCTTCGGATCAGAGTTCAAAGGCCCCTTTGGCCACCAGGGGAAGGGGTGGTGGTGGTGGTGGTGGTTCCTGACCGCGAAATTCGGGGCTTACAATCTTCTTTACCCAATAGTTTTCTGACCTATTCATGTTTGTAACCAAAAGGTCATCTGTGACGCCCCCCCCCCCTTTGAGGTGCCATCCACCATTAATTTTCTTGTCACTGAAATAAGAAAAAAAATGACACGGTCCGGGTGTTTAATAGCGGTGGTGCTAATAATTGCTAATTAAAGCAAACGCTGGATGAATGTCTTAATTGTTGAGGAAAAGGTCAACTTTTGATTTATAAACTCCCCCAAGGTGTTCACCATAACACTAAAAATAAACACTGAGATAATTGAACAATGTACAATCAATTAATAACTTGTTCCTTCGATTTCAACTAAAAAAAAAAAAACGCGACAGGTAGCAGAGGCGTAGCCAGCCCTTCATCCTTGAGAGAGCAGCTTCACTCGAGAAGATGTCAGACGCACCATTGGCTATTCGGAAATGAGTCCTCCAACTCAGAGTCAGAACTCGTCAACTCACCCCCAAAAACTAAATTATTCGTAACTTTCATAAATACACCAGCGCTCATGTGACGACTAAGCGAAATGACCTCCTGGGGTCATTCCCCACATTGGGGTCCTGGGGACCTTCAATAATTTTCTTTCTGATTCTCACTACCACAATAAACAAAACAAAGCAAGTGACACCGGTCAGATATTACCCCAGATCGTTAGTTTCCATCTTAGCTTGGCAAGAGCGCTGCTGTATTTATGAAAGATGTCAATAATTATCCATCCAAAAATAGCATATCTCTGGGAAAAGATTCGTTGTGGTCTTGTAATCCGAATTTTCTGTACAAAAAAACAGCCAACCCCCCCCCCCTCCCAGCCCGGAAAGTGATACTTTCGGAAATAAGTTAAGAATAAGGACACAGTTTAGCGACGATCAGGGAGTCTATAGCTTCCCCAGAACAAAGTTCCCTGACTATTCCCTGACTCAGCAATTTTTTCATGGTTGTCCAAATTGATATTGTTAGTAAGATCGCTTAAACTACGAGGGTTAGTAGGTAATGCATGCATAAAGTTGTAGCCGTAGGAGCCTACATTGTCAGTCTTTCCTCGTTGACGCTAGTCGGTTCGTTTTGACGCACCTCAACGGTGAGGGGACGGCTGACAATGTAGGCTCCTACGACTACAACTTTATGCATGCATTACGTTATCCAAATACATAATTATATGGGGGAAAAGGACAAATTCATAACTCTGCCTCTGCGGATCGTCGAACCCAACACTAGCTCTTCCTTTTTCTCCAATTTCCAACAGTGTATTCACAATATTATCCCACTCTTTCCATGAGCAAATATGAAATTAAACGGGGGAAAAATCCTAAATTGTGTGCTAATAATCGATTAATATCATGGCCGGTACAAAAAAACATCAAGGTAAAGGTAGTCGGGTGTAATCTAGTCTACTGACAGTCTGGCTGCCGGTACAGCCGTCCAAAGAGTAAATTCAAACTCATGCTCATGAGGGCAATACTCAGGAATTCAGCGTTTTTAATACTTTACATTTTCTCATAGAGGAAGTAAGATAAATTAAATTCTGAGTAAACCATTGGAAAGTTGAGAAAAAGAAGAAGTTTTCGTGGGGTCCAACAATGGAAGAGCAATGGCAGCTATTTATTGAACCAGCGCGACAAAATCCTGATGTTGATGATTGAAATTGGTCTCATTCCATTGGAACGGATTACCGTAGATTTAAAAACTGTCATCACTTTTGAAGAAAAGTGCATTTCGACCCAAAGAAACCCGACGTTTTTGGTATAAAAGTACGTTTTCCGTGAAAAAACCCCTCATAACATAACTCGACAGGAGAGTGAGATAGGCCACAATCCTGATAGTAATTTTGTACTCCATTTTACTTCCATATGAAAATCGCTATGCGATTTTTCCCTGACTTTCCTCATAAATTCACGAAATTCCCTGACTTTTCCAGTTTTAGAAAATTCCCTGACAATTCCCGGTTTTCAAGGCCTGTAGACACCCAGGACGATGCGTGAAGTACCTGGCATAAATAGGAGTGTAAGGCGTATTAACCCATCGTTTCATTGACTCGGGGCCAGCCTTCGCGCAAAAAAAGTCCTAAAACTTCTGATTCGCAGTTTAGGGATGCATTTCGCAGCTTAAAAGGGGAAAAAGAGCCAATACGCGATCCCTTGAGGCCACTTCGCGACTGAAATTGACAAAAGGTGCTGGACCTGAGCTCTCTCTGCTGACTCTGACCTGAGCTCTCTGAGCTAAAATGCAGAAAATGTGCTAATGTGCAATTCTGAAGAAAAATACGCGGCTAAAATGATGAAAAAGTATTAATTAGCGGTTCTGGAGGCATTTTGCGGGCTGCATGAGCCCACTAGAAAAGGCCCGGAAACTTGCAATTTCCCTGAAGTTGAGACCCCAATCCCGCCATTTCCTGGATATTCAGCCTAGAAACTTCCAGTTTTGCGGATATCCATAGTTTCAAATGTGGCGGCTGTTGGTCCGGCGCAGTCGGGGCCGACTATCCTGGGAGCTTCGAGCCAACAAAAAAAAGGTCCCCGAAGCTTGCAATTTCGCGGAAAGTAAGATTCGTAACATGTAATTTCACTGAAATCTACACCCGAAACTTGCAATTTCGCCCCTAAGCTTCCAATTTCGGGGTATTGAGCTAAGAAACTACCATTATCGCAGAAATAAAGGCCCAAACTTTCAATTTGGCAGGTATTCGGCGAGGAAACTTCAAAATTCAAGGAAATCCAGCCGGGAAACTTTCAGTTTTCACGGATATTAAGCCCGGAAACTTACAATTTCGAGGATATTTAGCTCCATATACTGCCAAGTTGCGGCTATGCGTTAGGTTTTGGGCGCTGTCGGGGCGACTGGCTAGTCTGGGTTCCACGATTACAAGATACAAACAGTTCTAAAATTGCAATTTCGCGTGAATAAAGACCGGAAACTTGCAATTTCGCGGATATTTATCATGATTTAGTGCTATCTGGGGCTAACTTGACTATTTAGGCTTAAAATCTCTGCTTTTTGGCCATAACTTGCAATTTTGGCTGCAAGCACCAAAACCGGGTTTTGACGGAAAGTGAAGACCTAAAACTTGCAATTAATCTGATTAGCTCAGAATGAGGTAATTGGGACATAAAATTTGTTTATTGAATGACTAGGTACTCTGCTTGGTCATTTAATAGCCGTATAAGTCCACAAGTAAAATTAATGCTTCACAATTTCACAGTTCGGTTTTGCCCTGAAATAGCAATTCCGAGGCTGTTTATCCCCGCAATCAATCAGTTTCGCGATCATTTAGCCGGAAACATCATACCTACTCCTCATCATACCTACTATTCGTATTAGCCTCTAAACTTGCAATTTCGCGGCGATTTATCCTTCGAATCTTATCTCTTTCGCCACAACTTGCAATTTTTGCGGCTATTTAGTTCAGAAACTGGAAATTTTACATCGCTATTGGTGATGGTGGTTCCGGGAGGGGGGCGTTCATTCAGGGGGATGTGAAATTGATGGCAATGGGGAATTGGCCAATTTCAGTGGACTTCCGAGACTGATAGCTGCTTTTTAGCTTCGTAGCCGAGACCAATCAAGTCTCGTGCATCACTGTCGAAGTTTAGCCCTTTTTTTCAGCTACCTATTGTAGTTCAACCCCCTCTTTTCTCCAAGATTCTTTTGTTTGTTTATCAAGAGCCTTTTCATTCACAGAAAAAGCAGTTACGGTCAGCGGAAAAGGCCGGGCACTCAATACTGGAAACCTCACTCAACCCGAATCAGCACTTGACGATGTCTCAATGGAGGAAGATGAACTATCGACGACGTGCATTGAAGGCGAAACTGTTGACCACGGCTGCGAAGAGGTTCATTCTCACCCCCTCCCATCCATTCGTAAGTTCACCTGAGAGACTAGGAAATTAATTTTTCTTTTTTTTTCCAGAAATGTGTCTGCGTTAAGGGCAAGTTACAGTGTAAACCCAGGTGTGAGCCTCCGACGGTTAGAAACCGACTTGTACCGGACCACAATTGTTATATGAAGCCGTCGACCGAAGATACATGTTGTTCGATTTTGGTGTGCTCGAGCGAAGGGCAGGAAGGTGAGTGTTGTTGGGCGGGGAAAAGGTGTTGTGATTGAATATGAAAACCGCGTATTTTTTTTGTCTTAGAAGAGGTCCACGAGAAGCCGTGCGTTTTCAAAAATGAAACGTACAAATTCGGTGAAGTATTTCACGATGGATGCACGTCGACGTGTAGTTGTCTCGAGAGCGGTGAAGTCAACTGCAAGCCACGATGCCCTCAGACGAATCAGACGGCCAGCCTCGACAGGTGCCTGTCGGTGGCCGATGCTAAAGATCCATGTTGTTCGATTCTTTACTGCGACGTGAACGCTGGAGATGAACTGAGTAGATTTTAACGACATTTTAAAAACAAAAATAGAGAATTAATAGTTCGCGTTGTTTTTTATAGTAAGCGAAGATGACGTTATGGATCGAGTCAAACTCGTGTCCGCAGTCGCAGCCAACAGCACGACGGTTTTGTTGAATTTCGACAAAATGAGTGTCGTAGATGAAGTCCACGCTGAAATTAGCCGGGATCAGATGAACTGGACACAGGCTGAAACGATCGGTCAGGCTGTGATCGGGCTGAAGCCGGGAGTCACGTACTATTTTCGAGTCATTAACGATGGGGTACCTTCGAATGTAGTGTCAGCCACACTGCCGAATTTAATTAAGGGATCGTCGGAATGTGAATTCAAAGGAAAAACATACAAAATAGGTGAGTAGGCCATTTTGAATATCACGAGCCTGAAATTTAAATGTTTGGTTGCCTAAAATAGGTGAGAATTTTCACGACGGTTGTACCGCATACTGCTCGTGCACACCGACAGGCATTGAATGCGCCCCGATAGACTGTCCAACAGATTTCGGACTTGATGTATTGGACCCTAAATGTTTGGCTTGGGATATTCGACCTGAGAATTTCACAGCGACACCACCAAAATGCTGCCCTGAAAATGTGGTTTGCAAAAACAATGGAACATGCGTGTACAAAGGAGAAACGTAAATATTGCCATTCTAGTTCATTCAAATATAAAATGGTGAAAGCGGCTGGCTAGGATTCACGAAAAGGTGGTTGGAAATAATTTCATTATGAGCTAACGTTGGTGGGGCACTAACCTACTTGGTATTCTCAAAGAAAACGGAAACAAAACAAAACAAAAAAGTTCTTCCTCCCCTCGCTCCCTTCAAGGTTCGAAAACTGGGCAGACATTCCAGACAAGCTTTCAGGCTGTGAAGAGAAATGCTACTGCTCCGGTGGAAACGTCACGTGTCGACCCCGGTGTCCAATTGTTCCGAGTTCGCCGCCACCAGAAGTGCCCTGCCCGT
This sequence comes from Corythucha ciliata, assembly GCA_038030265.1. Lineage (NCBI taxonomy): Eukaryota > Metazoa > Arthropoda > Insecta > Hemiptera > Tingidae > Corythucha > Corythucha ciliata. The sequence goes on from CM075940.1 coordinate 21,742,894, forward strand.
CGACTCAGGCCATTCTCACTCATCCTCCAGGCGATGATTGTTGTTTACGATGGATGTGTCCACAACAGACTGGTGAGTGGGACAATATTTCTTCGCTGATAATTACCACATTTTCCCCCCCACTAATGCACAACTTTTTCAAGTTATATTTTCTGAGTGACTGCTGGTATTTCAGTGTTGGGTCATAATGAGGAAAACAGACACATGATCACTCTCTGATGATTTTTTTACGCGAATTTGTTTCCCAAGAAAAATACCCCAACGAACAAAAACAGGCTTTTCGGGTTGATTAAACAAAATTGATAAGAATAGCAAGTTCCCGTGGAAAATTGGAGCAGGGAACAGGGTCTGGGCTTCATCACGTACAGCAGGCTCGTGCACTGCACGATCGAAATTCGGATCATTCTATTGAAAGGGGAAATGTTTAACCAGTCGATTTAAAAAAACGGCTCAAGTCTTGAAAACGGTACTCTCCCAAACCCAGCAACCACCACCAACAAGTAGTGCTCAAATTTCTAGTGCCCAACACTGAAATTATCCACAAATAAGCAACATTACGAGAAGTATGAAGGCTCACGTTTTTTGTGATGATATTACTTAAGTTGTTACTCCTAAGATTTTAGCGGGATTTAAATTAAGTATATGAAGATGAAATACAAAACGATCTATTGATTTCTAAAGCACGTGAGTCATCGCTTGACTCTTACTATTTTTTATAACTAACCTTTGCCTAATTTTCGATTCTTTCTATTACTTACGCTTTTTTTCTCTTCTTTCTCTCGCTCTCTTCCTCATTTTTTTTTGTCTTCATGCTACAGTTCGTATTGTATTCCATCTGCTAGATTTTTTTAAAATGATTGTTATAATCGCTGACATCTATAATGCAGTTGTGATCTTGCAGGTAAAGGAAATAATGCAACGACTAGTCGAGTTAATGACACGACGACAGATGATTTTATAGACCCTAACGGAAAATCTCCCACTCAATACCTCGGTCCATACAGCCCCGACATACTCAATAAAGTACAGAGAAAGAAACCCTTTTCAAATATAGAGGAAACATCGTCCAACGCAACGCACGAGACTGTGAAACCCACCACCATGCCCATACAAACTACAGAAGCTCCCCCGAGTTCGGAAAAGCCACCACCGGCGCTAACGAACGAATCTGAAACCAAAATCACGAAGAAACCTAGTTCACCCGATAAGAAATCTCAAAAACCGCCCATCGTGGAACAGAAACCGACTGAAAAAACGCCAGCCCCTGACAATGTTCACATCGGCGTAATCAATCCGGACCTTCTGGAGCCAAATGGAATAGCTCTCAAGCCCCCCAAAACAGCAGTGAGCCAAGAATTCCTCGATCATTTACTGGAGCAACATAAAATCCAAGAATTTAACGATCAATTTCGGAAAGGAGTCGATTCACAGGGCGGTGAGGTTAGTGGGCCACAAGACTTCAATTTAAAACCTCAAGATGACAGTCTACCGCTCTACAATATAAAACAACACGACAGTGGAGCACCTTACAACATTCCTATTCACCCATACGGCGAAGCCCCTAACAGACACTTCGTGAATCAAATACCGCCATATTTGAACCCTTACGCTGGCCCATTCGGCGGATCTGGCCCACACAAAGACTCCATCGGGCAACCCCCTCATCCATACAATCCCAACAAAGAACTGCCGTCACATCTCTTCCCCGGACACCCCGCTTTCAATCAACCCAACACACTCTCACCCTACGACAACACTCTTCACGCCAATAGATTCCCTCAAAAGCCAATTCTCCCCAACCGGGGAGCCGCCATACAGCACTTTAGCAATTTCCCCAAAGAGCACTCACTCATCACTCATCCAGACATAGGACTCCATGACTTTATAGACAGCATAAGAAAACCAGAAGAAACTGACTCACGAACCAAAGACAGTCAAGTTTATGTGCTTGCCTCCCAGCCGCCAAGTGTTAGACAAGGTTCGTCAAAATTAACTAATTTTGCTAACGGTAGAGCTTGTTTCCCCTTAATCTCTTAACATTTGTTCCGCATTCGTTTTTTGGATGATTTTAATTAACCCTCTTTCATTCAACTGACCCTTTTATCAACAATGACTTTAAACACCCTCCCCCCTGCTTTAAAATTACGACAATTTCGAGTATTGTTTCAGGAGTTCCACCACCTCACAGTCTACCAGGATTCCCTCCCCATTCACCCCATGAATCAAGTAAGTCTCGTTTCAGCTCTTCCTCCCCATGCTGGGACTAAAAAGATAGTTCTTTTGTAGACAGCATAGCTGTTCATCATTTGGAGGCAGTCGACGAAAACACGGTGAGACTGGTGTTTTCAGTACCTCTAGTGCTTGTTGGGCTTCACGGAAGAGTCGAGTTGAGGTATACGGCAGACAACAAGTAAGTGAAAGCCAGCCATCAGTTTTGAATTGGATAAAAAGCAGAGCTGGAGGCATCGTTACTCAACACGTTATTCCCGACTCATAATTCATGGCCGTTATTCATGACTCTGAAATTTCTCTTACTTTTCCCGTAGCCCAATCAGTTTTCAGGGCGACTTTCACGAAAATTTTAGTTCCCGCATTCACGCGCTTAGGACGTCTACCGAGGCGAATATTTCGTTGATAAAGCTGAACTGCTATGAATGGGACCGAGAGATATTTTCCACAGGGGCTCTGGAGGTGTTCGGCTGAAACCAACGACCATGAACGTTAATTTTAGGACAGTTGAAGCAGGGCCCCGTATCAAAGAGAATGCATAGGGGGAACTATAGAACCTAAAACCAGGTGATCGCACCCCCATTTTGGAGTATTGATGGCAGCAGGCTGGGTCTCAAAAGAGCCAAAATTTCTCAAGAGCGAAATTTCTCTACAATGGGTCAACAGTGCGAAATTCGGATTTGAATCTAGCGACATTGCTTGTTTTACTTCCATCTTCTGTGAGCCAGTCGCTCGGAATGTGTTTCTAATTGGCCTACACCGCGAAATGTCTTTTTTCGGGAAGTCGAATCCACCAAATTAGGTTTTCCATTGAGGGCCGAACCCACGAAATTTTTTTTTGGGGGGTGAGCCAAGTCCACAAAATTGGCTTTGAATGGGCCAACACTGCGAAATTGTGTTCCTTAAAGGACCCAGACATGCAACATTATTCTTTGAAATGAGCCAATATCCAGGGAATTTTTATTTAAAAGTTGTGAAATCCGTAAAGTTGGCTTTTTCGGGAAGCCAACCCTCCAATAAAGCCCCCATAGTTTTCTGACGCGACAGACCGCGAAATTTGGGTTTTTGAAAGAGCAAAACCGGCGCATTGCTTTTTCATAGGAGCCAAAGGCGAAATTGTCTCTTGAATTATCAAATTGGGTTATGTGGGTGTCAAATCTCGAAATGTGAACTTCCAAAGAGCCATTACTTTTATGAATGGAGTAAACTCCGCGAAATTGACTTTTTAGGGAGTCAATCCTGCGAAATTGGCTTTTTGATTGAGCGAAAATGAATACTGTGATCTGTGAGTGGCAATAATTCAAAAAATTGGGGTTTTGAAAGGGGGCAAAACCCATGAAATTGGGGCTGAAAGGGGTGAAAAGACGATAAAGTATTCGCCACACTGAACGTGGACTGAGCGCACTTCTCAAACCGGTAGCTTTGAGAGAATGGCCCTGTTTGAGTTGTATGAGGTTTGGGAGGTGATTTTGATGATGTTTAGCAAATGAGATCTCGACACTAAGATGGGGGGGGGGGTGGAAACAACCAGATTTTGGTGTAAAACTTTCAGATTTTCACCGACTCCAGTTTTTGGGGCCCCAAAATTCCCTGTTTAACGAGCTAACCAGCGTCTTATGATCAATTGGGGTAAAAAGTGGTTTATTTTAGCATAAAAATATGATTACTGGTCAAAACTTCCAGTTGAGTAACGAGTTACTGCCCAGCTCTGGCTAAAAATCCAACAATTTCAGAATTACTTACGGCTTTGTTTGGATCAAACCTGTCTGCAATTGTTCTTTTTTTTCATTCAGAAACAGTGATCCTTCTACATGGGAACAGCAAGTGTTGGCACCACCGAACGATCTAATAGCCACACCAGAATTAGAATTCGAGCTACGAGGACTCCAACCGGACACTGAATACAAAATAAAGATAACCGTCGTCATGAGAGACATACAAAACTCACCTGCGAGTCAAGTGCTAGTCGTGAAGACTCCTCCACCAGGTAAATCCTTCAATTTCTATTAATCAAGAAGCAATTAATTAAACAGCGTGGCTTCCTTCTAGCCGTTTCTTCAACACTCCCGCCCATTATTCTCGTCGAGCCTGATCTACACGTGATCAAAGTGAATTCAACTTGGGCAACGTTGGGATGGAGGAAGTTTACGGACTACGAAATGCAGTTTATCGATGGAGTACAGTTGCGATATAAAGAAATCGATGACAAGGTACACTCAAATTTTGACTAAAAAATCGTCCATCTTAAGTTTTTTTTTAAAAAAAAAAAACAGGTGTACCAGGCAACTCCTCTGATACACAGAGCTGTAACGAGTTACTCTATCGAGGATTTGAAACCGGATTCCCAGTACAACCTTGGAATTTTCTTCATTCCATTTCCTGGTCAAAATACGGAGCTTCAAGCACAGAAAACTATCAATTTATCTACCGCTATAGAGAATGGTAACGTAATTGAGCATGCGGATGTGTGCTTTTACTAAAAGTTGATGTTTTTTTCAGACCCATACAAATTTGAACTTCTCCTAGACGTCCATCACATTAAAAGCCAGTCCGTTGAAGTTAGATGGAGCGGCGTTCCCTACCCAGAGGATAAATACGTTAACATTTTCCGAGCTATTTATCAATTTGAAGGCGGAAGAGAAGAAAAGAATAGCTTCAAGGTGGCCAAAAGAGATTCACCTGCTGGTACTTTGATCACTGGACTGCAGCCCGATACGAGGTTCTATTATTACTAGTCTTGCAAGGAACTAAATAAGACTTTAAAACAATTGTTTATTCTAGGTATCGACTTTGGCTTGAAGCGTACCTGACGAATGGACGAATCAAGAAAAGTAACGTCAAGGACTTTACGACAAAGCAGGGGAATTTCCAAAGCAGCGATGTTCACCAAGGTAAAGAAAAGATGTCATTAACGAAGCTCTAGGACCGGTCAGTTGCTGGTTTTGAGGCATTACCTTAGCTTAAAGGCATGCCCCATCTTCCCTTAGCTGGGCAGAGTTGAAGGCTCCCGTTGAAACTAAGGGAGTTGTCTGGTCTTTTATTGAACGTTTTAGTCCCTTAAACGACTCGGCCTTCCAGAATCACCCTGTTATTAGTAACGAAAATGATGCCAGCAACCAATCAATCCGTCCCCCCTTCCCATCACACACAGGGAAACTAGAAGGCGCTTCAATTCAAGAATCAAACGATTACTACGGCCCTCTTGTTGGCGTATCGATACTAGCCGCCATAGCCATCATAACTGCCCTCGGCCTTCTCTTTCTCATCGCGAGAAAGCACGGCCACAACAAAGCTCCCATCACAGCGGCCGTACAAAGGAAATCTGCGCCTCACACGGCCGCGTATGACAACCCGTCCTACAAAGTGGAAATGCAACATGAAACAATGGGTAAGACAATTTTTTGAATCTTTCAATATAAAACTATTTTCTTTTTAACCGCAGACCTGTGAAAAGAAATTTAAATGGTGTGACCACCATTTTACCACGTCCTACCACCTAGTCTGCAATTAACTATTAGAATAAGTTATTAAAAAAAAACTGTAAAGAAACTAACGATCACGTGTACAGCGAACAATACAAACGAACGAACGTCTCTAACCGATACATCAGCAGTAGCCCACTGTGAAAGCATTGAAATTGTAAAAACCTGATTTCATGTAAACTAGTAATCATGTGATTAATTTGTGTATGTAAATAATGTTACTAAGTTGTGTAAATAGCTATATGATGCCCAGTCATACTGTAATAAGCTTGCTTAAATTGTAAGAGAAACTATGAAGTAGTTGCCAAAGAAGAAACATCGTTGTGTCAATCTAAATGTTGTTGCCATTTCGAGAACTGAGGAGTATTTAGTGAAGAAACATGGCAACTGTGATTGTACATTTTTATGTTAGATTAGACGTTAAATTTATTCATTTCCTTTTGAAGTCCTTCCATTCAAAATGGGGCATTTTTTATACAACAACCTCTTTACTTTTTCAAGCTAGACTGCATCACTAATTTACTTATTTAAAAAATTGTAAATATTTATTCTAATGTGTTTAAAAATAAAAATAAGCGCATTTTCACACAACTGATTTCTTAAAAACCATGAAGCTATTAAGCGCATGTGTGCCTCGCTGGTGTAGTGGATACAGTGTGCGCTTCACACCCAAGCTGCCCTGGGTTCGAATCCCGCTGTTACCCACCCACTTCACTACAGGGCTGCGACCAGCTGTCACGGGTGCCCAAAGCCCTCGTCAGGCGTGCGTATAACAAACACCGCGCACGGACCGAACCGAATTTTTGTGGGCGCGGACCCGGCCTAGCCAAGCCCGCCGGCGCCTTTCAATAGGCTCATACACCATGCCTGCAGTAAGGCAGCAGACTCGGAAGCTCTAGTACGTCTTCTCAAATCATCCTATCGTCTCGAGAAACTCCAGGACCCGAACCCCTAATGTCCGGCAGAATTCTAGAAAGGTTATCCTATCGTCTCCAAAAACTTCGAATCTCATCATTGCGTACCTATCGCATTGGTACACTTTGTGTCTTCATCATCCCCTCTTCCAGTCCGCACTTCTCACAGATAGGGCTGCTGCAAATAGTACGGGTACGAATACGAAGCCCGAGAGAATCAGGGTACGGCGTATAAACCCAAAAGAACCAGAAAACCATTTTTGCAGGTCTGGCTAACTAAAAAAACCATTGTCGCTAGTCTGGCTTTCGTGAATCTGGCTCACTAAAACGCCCACGTCGCGGTTATGGGTCACTAAAAAACCATTCCGCGGATGTTGCTCATTTAATTAACTGGTTTAACTCTGGTTTTGCCCACAGAAAAACAATTTCCATGGTTCTGGGTCACTAAAAAAACAATTTCTCTGATTTCGCCCACCTAAATGCCATTTTGGCGATTCCGGATTTCTGGCCCCATAAAAACATGATTTTCACGGGTCTGGCTCCTTAATAACACAGTTTCGTGAATTTCGCTGGGTAAAAAAAAATTTCGCGGGTCTGAACTGACTAAGATATCAATGTCGAGGATTTTTTTTTGCTCAAAAACCAATTTTGCGAGTTTGCCTCATTCAAAACCCAATTTCACGGAGTTGGCACTCTGAAAAACTTTCAAAAAAACCGTTCACTAAAAGGACATTGCCTCGGATGCCGCTCACTAAACAACCATTTTGGCGATTCTGGCTCACTAAAAACGCTATCTTAGCGGATCTGGCTGATTAAAAAACACAATTGACGAGAAACTGTTCATCAGGACCAACATTTTTGCAGCGCCGGGAATATTGTCTTGTTTGTTTTACTAAGTCAGGGGGTCTATTCTCGAACATAAAGGCAATTTGTTTTTCATGGTAATTTGCCTATTTCATTAATTTTTTCGAACAAATGAATGGAATTTACATATTGCTACGAAAAAATATTGCTTTTTTGTTAGAGAATAAGCCCCCAGGTTTTGAGCCGAAATTTCCCCTTATTTTGAAGCCCCTGGATCTCTATATGACCCAGCGGATTCTGACAAGCTGCAAAACGGGCCTGGCGATGTTTGTGCTTTGTGGCTAAGGTAGCCACAGTTCGAAAATGAACCGGCGAGAGAGTAGGACATAATAATCCGGCGGTGAAAATGTATGTATTTTGTTTATTTTTGAAATATATTTTTTCTTCTCGCGAGTGGTAGCGAGAGACTTCTCAAGGATCCGCGAGTCTACAACGCCATCGAATGAGCGTCTTCTGCCGAGTCAGGCGTATCCGGCCGTCGCTCCAGTCATTCAAACTCCAGTGTATCACACTGTGACGGCCCATTCACAATCGACACCATGTGTCGACGTCATCTTCCCTGACGACGATTCCTCAACAGCCGTCTCGACAGGTGTGGTCAGGCATTTCCAAGCCCCCCCCCCCTAAACTACGCCTGTGCGTCTCTGAATGAAGTATAAGCGGCCAGTGGGGGATAACCAAAACTGGTTTGGAGGCTAGGAGGTAGAGAGCTGGACGAGTCCCGAGGAGAGATCTCCGCGAAAACGGTCGGGCGTAACAAAAAAACGTTGAGTACCACCCTCGAGATTCAACAACTTCCTACGCTCACCTGCTCATGATTATGATTTCGTATTCAAACAGATTTATCTTGTTTTAGAGTAATGTTACAAATGTTTGAAGGTTCAATTGTTTTATAGCGCTGATTTAGTAAAAGCCCCTGATAAAAATACACTCAAAGGGATGGCAGGACTCACTTGTCTTAGTTTGCAACCCCACGATCAATGCAATCAAAGCGTGGTTTGTATTTAGATTCACCGAAGTCCCTTTTTCCCTCCCTTGGAAGTAAAAACCGGGCGTTTTTTTTTTTTCTCTCTCTCTCTCTCTCTTTTATTCACCCACAAACCATGTTCTTCCTCTTTTCTGCTTCAAATAACAAAAGGGGTTGGTTATTTACAAATAACTAATTGGCCATTTTTAAGATATTTTTAGCTCGACGAAGCTCCAGGTTAAAAAAAATTGAACGTTATTAGGGCAGAAACACGGATAAAATTCTTGTTTTCAGGGAAGAGCAGGAAAAAAAATGATTAATTAAATTTAAATCTCGGATAGAAACGTCTCATTCACAGCAGACGGCCGGAGGAAGGTTTAAGAGTCAGGTAAAGCCGCCACCCCTAAACAAATTAAGTTCCTTATTATCATCCGAGGCTCATTTCGCTTCATTGTTTAAACAATGCCAGGAAATTAAAATTCAAATAGTTTTCCAAGATTACGTACCTGCTTTCTTGCAGTTTGATTAGAAAATAGCCCCGAAGGGGGAGGATTTTGCTGAGGGAGAGAGAGAGAGGAAAAAAGCCTCGGTTTCAAAATAAACGTCAAGTCAATGACGCAAATAATTACAGGATGTTTTGAGCGTAAAAATAAAAATAAATTTGATTATGACATAACCAAGAGGTAGCGTCGCAAGTAGAGGCAGAGCGTGAATCACCCCTCCTCCACCCCAACACTCTACCATTGTAAAGATTATAAAACGAAAAGACGGTTAGTCTGGGCAATTGTTTGTCGAACCCATAGATCCCTAAACTCGGACAGATCCGTGGTTTCCTTGATTTTCAAGAGATTAGAGAGGTGTCACGAATGACTCACCTCATTTCGCACTGGCACGTGTTTCAATGTTTGCGGTGCACTGGCGTCACTTACAACGGCTCTTTGTGATTTTTTTTTTTTAAAGTGAAGTCAGGACGTTTTGATACAGTGTCTAAATGACAATGTACTGCTAAATATTGGGGGGGAAAAAAAAATCAGAGAAAGAGTCGCTGAAAAGCAAGAAGTGAGAGGTTGGCTGGGGGGGGGGGGATTTAAAGGGAACAACTCTCAAGCCCTCTCCCATGTTCGTGAGCGACACATTCGTACACTCTTGACGAGTTCGAACTATCATGCGTGACAGTAAGGATTACACGAAAAAATAAATAAAGAGGCCATTTTTTTGCACAAACGAGCTAGAAACCGCTAATGCACCATGAAACACTTAAATTCAAATGTTCACTCCAATAACCAGTAATTCTACTGCTGAACTAACTACAAGGCACAGGATAAACAATTTTTCACGGTAAATTTCACCCCAGAAAATTACGAACCAGCAGGAAACTTTCAAATCAGTCTCAAGTTTTTAAGAATTTCGATTAATTTGTCCTCTATAGACATTGACTATTCAATTGAGTTTCAATTTTCGCTCCAAAAAAACTGAAAATTCGCCACAAAAATGCCCCCCTCCTTCTACGAGTAACTCCAGTGAACCGTCAATTTCACACCCTGAGAAATTCGTCCATGGAATCTGATTGCTCGGTCCAAAAATCACGTAAAGACTTCTTTTTTTTTATCAACGCGGCACTTATTTTATCGACGCGGTAGGTGAGAGGGGACCTGGAGGCGGTAGGGCTCCAGGAGGCCCAAAACATTAAAAATAATGATATTTTTAAACAACCCATTTCCCCGTACTCATTTGAATCGAATAGTCAATGTCAAAACATTCGAAATTCAGATCTAGGGGCTGAATTGACAGTTAGCTGTTGATTTATGATTTTCTGGCTGGAGTGAACCGGGTAGAATAAGATAGAGAGAAAGAGAGAGTGGATGAGGGCCTGGAACACAAGCTGCAGGGGCCCATGAGTTCAAACTAAGGCCGTAAACATTAAAAATAATAATCAACCCCGCACCGTTTATCACAGATCACGTGGGCGATTCAGGCCCTCAAGAGTCTAGACCGGCGGAAGTCTCGTCAAACGAGCCATCCTCATATTGGTTTAACCCAGGAAATCCAACCTTTATTGTTGTTGAACGATTGCGTGCTTGATCTATTCCCTCACCATCACAAGAGATAGAAGTCACTTTTAAACTAAATGAAGTATTAATGGTCAACTAACCCCACAGAGAAAAAACTTCGGGTCCCCACCGAAGGCCTCCACGGCTACGGTTAATTTGTATTGAACTATTGAGTCCCCCGGTAAACTCCATGTAATTATAGGAATTTAAACCAAAATTTACCCCTTCCCCCCGAAAAGTGGGGTAAAAGGGCGGAAATGAAACGTTGGGAGGGTGAAAAAGTCGGTATAAAACAGGTGAGAGGCGCTGAAGACAATCCACTATTTCGCTGTATTCATCATGCAGCGCGCGTTACTTGCCATTCTCGTCGCTGCCAGCATTCAACTCACCGTCAGTAAGTGCAAGACTCATAGTTTTTGTTTTTTTGTGTGGCCCAGACATGAATGAGAGCCAAATTGTACAGTCTGTGTTCCAACACAGACGATCTGTATTGGAGAAGAGTGTGCGTGATTGGCGGAGATTTATGATGATGGGGAGGAGGGTTGGCGTGAATTAATAATTTTTTTATTTTTTATTTTCTTTACCCCTGCCACATGACTAACACTTCTTGGAAATAATATTGGATTAATAAAAATATTTTCTCAAGTCAGAACTCATTTTGTTCAATTAAACCGATAAGGGGCTGATGCAAAAAACTCTTCAAAAGAAAGAAACTTGAAACCAGGTGGTTTGGAGCAGCAAGCATAGATAAATAATAGAGGGAGCGCAAATGAAAAAAATTGGCCCGTTTCCCCCTCTCTAATCGTCTAAATAATGGGATGAGAAAACTATTGGTCTATTGCAAATAGTCATACTTTCACTGACCGGTAAAGCGGGATGGACAGCTGAAAATTCATCTGCGGAAAATTTGCTTCAAATCAGTCAAAACATTATTATGGAAAACTCATCTAATACTTTTCCATCTCTCTGAATTTGACGACTGGTGAGGGAGGGAAATGAGACATTTCTTGCATCAAACTTTCTATAAATACACTCCCTCTGTGCTCGCTGATTTGCACTTTTTTCTACGGTTTGTGCATGTTTATGCGTATTTATCCTCTGTCAGCAACATGAGTGGCATGCTACCAACAAAACGTCATAATAAAGACGTAAACCGTGGCAAATTAAAAAATGAATCCGAAGAGAAATGTTCAGTAATTCAATTGCCTCAACTATTCAAATTTCGAATTGGAATGAAAGAAGGCAAAGCGATTTGAAATACCACCACAGACCTTTTGCCAATCGCTACCTATGACTATGATATTACATCCTAGAAGCTTGATAATCTATTAATGAAACAATGGGAACCGAGAATTTAAGATCATTATGTCTCTCTAATTAACATTGTAATCTGGTTGAGCATGAGTAGAGTCTGTTCAGGGAATTAAAGTAATTAAAATAGGATTATATCCACGTTTGAAAATGTATTCATCTCTATGCCAACTACGCACGATAAACCCAGGGGAGTTTAAGGCCCCGTCATTCTAGCCTAGAATGTTGATACGGAGACAAATGGTTTCAAAAATTGAGTGGTAAAAACAAAGAGAGAATGCTGATTCAAATAGGCGAAGGGGCGCCCATGATCATCCGAACTTCAATAAGATAAATTGAGCTTTCAAATAAAGAGAATCAATAAATGTACGGGAAAAATTAGGTGAACATGAAACATTTGAGGGTTCACTTCCCCCTTTTCTTCTCATAACGAAAAATTTAGCTTTTTCTCTCCCATCATTCGTTTCTTTGTGAATTTAAAATTAGCAGGACATGAATATTTGATGGTGATGAGATGTTGCAGAGCGAGTTATTAAAATTTAATTAAAATTTTCGTTGCCCGAGCAGACGGGGCATGGGCTGACAGCTTAACATCTGACGCGGCCGAATCAAGGGAAAGGAAAACGTACCAAGGGCTCATTCCCTTTCCACGGATTGGGCGATCTCGAGGGATGAATCGTTTTGATTACAAAATCTACAACGGTAACTTCTTTCCCCCCACACAATGGCCTCAATTACTGTACCTGACAAGCCTTTTCAATATTTTTTTTTTTTTTTTTTATCAGAAATCAAACGCGAAGGAGGCCTCATCCCCTTCCCAAGGACTGGTCGATCCGAGCCCAAAAGGAACGGCGGTGGAACGGCTGGCGCTCTCTGGTTCGGACCACGGCTCGGTAAAAGGAATAACTTGGATTACAATACTGGTGAATGGCTTGAAATTAAATTGCGATTCCGCCCCCTTCAATCCTCCCTAGTCACGTTCAAAAGCCACCCTTGCTCCTTACCTTGGCAATAAACAGCAGCCATATTAAAAGCATGGAAAAAGGCAAAATTGCGATAAATTTGATTCAATTATCTCAGAACTCCTGAATGTAATTTTTATCTTTCTTTCCAATAGACAATATGATAGCAGAAAACTTGATGGACTATTTCATCAAGAACAAGCTTGCGAGGGAAGAACTAACTGATCAGCCGAAGGTCGATCCGGATCCTCCTACAGATCAGTTTATGTGAGACATTTTTTTTCTTCCGTTCTAGTTTTTTTTTTTTTTTTTTTTTAAACTTAATTCCACAGAAAGGACTAAAGAAAATTAGAGCAATTTTGTGAGTTTAAAATTCGTCGCTCGTTAAATTCTTAATACGAACGAATTATTGGCCAATAACAGACGAATAAATATTCAGTCTGTGATTATCGAATCGATTCGAAATGTAATAACAGTAATATTATCAATAAATAAGCTGACAGTTTCTTTTAAATCTTCCGTTTCTATTTTAAACCAGTTTAGTTAAAGACCCACGGGCCCTCTACTTGAAACGTGGGCTGTGATGGTATACCTCGGCCCACCACAATTAACCCCCCCCCCCCACCTAATGATCTTTATTAGACAGGGTGGGAGTTTTAAAATGGAACCAAGAAAGTAGTTCCTCCCCCCGTAGTGTCCAGGGGAAAAATATAGAAGAAAACCTGTCGACGAGTAAGCAACTGAAGATTCACTACCCCATCCCCAACCACAGCCACCAGAGCAATTTGGGCGGACTGGCGCTTGTTTTTTTCGAGGGCGCGGACAGCAGCATTGAACCTGTGAACTCAAAGGCGCCTGTTGTGTAGAACCTGCAGACGTCCGAATCAGACCCCCCCCCCTCCTACAGGTGAGCTGTCCTGACCTCACCACACCAACATTCATCCCTCATCCAAAAACAAACAGTTTCAACGACTGTCCGTAAGTCGATCTGTCCCGAGCTGCCAAAAAACGTGCTCTTTTGTAATGCCAAGCACCAGACATTGTAAGGGGAGAGGTGCTAAAAACCTATCAGGGGAATACGCTTTCGAGTAAACACTTTCAATGAACTAAATGAATAGATTCAAAAATCGTGGAAACCACCGTCAATCAACTGAACGAGTTTCCGCGATCCGCCTAAATAATTACACGGCAAATCTGAAAATCAAGTCATTGCAGGGGTTCCCCACGTAATTCCAACGTTGCTGGACGCTTTGTGCCTTTTTAAGGGGATCGCACGAACTTCCTCGTGGACAGCGGTCATGCCATTGGAGGCCCTGAAGTCCAAAACAAAGGCTAACCTCGTTGGTCGAGAAAAGTAGTTGAAACCAACGACACCACGTACCGCTCATTTTTGACCATGTCAAGGGTGCCTGACGCCCCCCTCCCCCAGGTTTGTTTCAGGGTCAACGCCTGCTGCGCTCCACAGTTGACCAATCGACTCATATAAAACACGCTCGGCTGAAATCGAAACACTTTGAAAACAATCCCCAAAATAGGGGGAAAACGCCCTCTAAAACCTCAGGCATAAAATTGCTAGCTAAGATTGGGCGAAACTGCTATTCTAGTGGTATGATGGCTCCGCAAATTGAAACATATTTTTAGTCAGATGAGTCGTAAAGGGGTTCGTACTGTGATTCCGGCATTTTTGGCAGCCTTGGCGCGTTCTCGCCATCCCTGAATTATCCAAAGGAAGAGCCTCAATGCAGGCGAACCTCGCTGGCCCTCACTGGCGTCAAGTATAGTGGCCGAAACCAACGACGTCGCGAAGCACGCGCTAACTAATGGGTGAACGCTTCGGCTAGATGTGTTTTGGCGGGGGCTGGCTGTATTCCACAATTCGGACCCATTATCCGAACGACTCATAAACCGGGTGTAACTCCCCTACCCACGGTTGATGCCAAAAAATGTGACGCCAACGAGGGGGGGGGGGTATGCGATACGAAAGCTCAGTATAATGTTCTATTGTGAGTAGCATTCGCCACTGGGAATTAGGTCCCCCACTTGAGCAATCTCAGCAGCGGTGGTAGCAGCAACAACAACAACAACAGGGGGCCTGTTCTATAACTTTTAACTGTCACTATCACTGTCTCTTTCCACTCGTCCTCCCCATCAACATGTGATTTAATTCGGGGCGTACGGGTGGAAAAGGATATTCCTAGGAACACTGAAATCTTACAGAACACGCCCCCAGCATCCTTAGCAACAACAACAATCTACCACAGATAAAATCGTCATTTTTGATGAAAATAAGTACCTAAGGGAGTTGTAGATAACCAGGCACCCCCCCTGAATGAAAAACCGAACAAAACCACGTTCAAAAAAACTGAACAACCAACCAAAAATGTTTCAGATCGACTCCGTAACAATACAATGTGTACGTAACGTGAAATAATAGCTTAAAATTTTTATAAAATGGAAAAAAATACTCACCAAAACACTTGCACACAATCAGACCGAACCACGCACCCGTTTCCCGTTGGCGTTTCGGGCGTTTCATGAAGGTTACACCTACACCACTGTTACCCACGCCAGCTCTGGGATGGACGCGGCCACTGATGAAGAAGAAGGACGACCTTTTGCTGTGCAAAAAGATGCCCCCAAAAATACAATTCACTGTAAGTCTATTTTCATTTTTCCACTCTATTTATAGCGGGGTTGACATCCTTCGAAGTGTAAGATTTGAAATATCAATTGATCATTGCCCGGTTTCATTTTGGTCGTCGCAAGGTCGTGCTGAACAAGACACCCTCCGTCACCGAAGGATTTCAGAAGGGCATCAGTATCTGGGGCCCTAGTTAGAAGTATCGGGAAAAAATCTCGCAAGCGGTATCCAAGGACGCTACACCAGAAATAATACTGTCTCGCCATAGCAACCACCTCACGTGAGTTTTTGCCGACAGCGCTACGCTAACTACGACCCCAGGGGGGAGGGTCCTGAAGTTTTTATTTAAACTTTCACTCGAATGCTCTAACCCCCCTCCCAAATACAAGCCAACAGATCTACAGGCTGAAAGTTAACCAGTGACAATTACATTGCTGGTGAGTGGTGACCATGAACCTTAAAACGATAAATCATACCATGTTGAGCATCGAATTGTGGTAATACTTCCCCCCTGTATGGCCAACGGTTCCACACAGTGGTGGGGGGGGGGAGCTGTGGGCACCATAATGATGGGGTTTCTGGATCTGTAGAGATCCTCATAATGTGGATTGTGATCTTTTGGTTGAAGCTGTGGAGCTTTCTTTCGTGCTGTGAATGTGTTTAGCTTTATTCGAGTCGCTAGACTCACAAATTTGAATTTTAGTCTTGTGTTATACTCCAAGTTTATACACGCTAAGCGTGTTTGAGGGTATGGACCACCGGTGGGATTTGGTTGATCACGAGGATAAAAAAAATGTTGGCTCTCAGTACGTCAGTGCCTAATAGCAGGTGATTTTTGTCCATCAAGACTTATACTTGACGCAATAATGTTGAGTCAACATCAAACTATCAAAGTATAAAGTATTATTGAATTTGAACCTTTGAGGGAGTGAGCCTCACAGATAACACTCGAAAGGGGGGTCTTCCTCGTTATCATTTATCAGTTTCGTTACTTGTTATGTATATATTTTAGGTATATCAACTATCCCCTTAAATGTCAACACAGAGATACGAAATTGGCATCCTCGCGATAATTTAATGCAGTGGCATAACGCCCTTCCCCATAGATGCCATGAAGTGCTGTAGTTGTCCTCCTCGAAGACTTTTGGGAGCCCTTCGTTTGGCAGTGTACGTGGGTGTTCTTTTCGTCCTTCTCCCCGCTGTCATTGTTATTTCAATCGAACGTGAAATCCGAAAAGAAGAGAAACTCGCTTTCTTCGGCGGTCTGTTCGTCCTTTTGGCCCTTCCAATCTCATTATGGGAGATTGCCCAACATATGGTGTTTTACTCGAGGCCTACACTCCAGAAGAATGTCATACGGTACGATTCATTAAGTACGCATAATTATGGCGATTATGACCCTATGAATTGACAGGATTCTCTGGATGGTACCGATTTACGCTTTGAATGGGGTGAGTGCCTCAACTACTACTTGTTTGAAAATAATTGAATTAACGTCCATGTTTTATAGTGGTTGGGTCTTGTCTACCCATCTGGAGGGATATATTTCGACTGTGCCCGCGAATGCTACGAGGCTTACGTCATATATAACTTTTTAGTCTATCTATTGAACTATTTAAACGAGGAAATGGACCTCGAAATTAATCTTGCTCTGAAACCACAAGTGAAGCACATGTTTCCTTTATGTTGGCTGCCAGACTGGAAAATGGGCAGGCAAGCCCTCAGTTTGTTCTCGCTATGGACCCTAAACTAACAATTGACCTTTCCAGGGATCTCGTGTATAAGTGTAAACACGGAATTTTGCAGTACACGGTGGTTCGTCCAGTAACAACATTCATTGCCTTGTAAACTAATATTTCTATGCTATTTGAAGCTATTTTTATTAATTTATTTCTGAATTTAAGCATATGTGAACTCAAGGGAGTCTACGGCGAAGGAGAGTTTAAGCTTCACGTTGCATTCCCCTACTTAATTGTCATCAATAATTTCTCTCAGTTCCTCGCCATGTATTGTTTGGTGTTGTTCTACCGAGCGAATCGAGAGGAGCTGAAGCCTATGCGACCCATCGGGAAGTTTCTTTGCATCAAACTAGTGGTGTTTTTCTCATTTTTGTACGTATTCTCCCTCCCATTGGACCATTTTTGGGACATAACGCTTTCGTTCAATTAACTTTTGCAGTCAAGGAGTCTTAATCTCGATCGCCGCTTATTATGGGTTTTTAGACTTCATACAACCGACTACTGACGATCAATCGATTAATTCTCTCTCTAACAAAGTTCAGGTACTGCTTCCCCCCTCCCCTCTTCGTCGCGCTCATTCTAAGAGTGCAATTTTTGTTTCCATAGAATTTTCTGATTTGCATCGAAATGTTCGCCGCCGCTATTGCTCATCATTTCGTGTTTTCTCACGATCCCTACGTCAATCATATCGTGGAAAAAAGAACTTTATGGGACGCGTTCGTCACCATGTGGGATGTCTCAGATGTTCAGGCTGATCTGAAGGAACACTTTGAAGCAGTGGGTGAGTGACACCTGTGGATGACTTGGGGGTTTTTAAGGGCCTCTTTACAGTGACGTTGGAGTAGCCATTAAGGTCAGGGGTGTACAGTTGCTCTCCCCTGAACTCGTGAGTGAGACTGGAGTAGGGCAGCTGCCCATGCACCAGTGTCCACGTTTTCCGAATGCCCAATCATCACTCGACGGCTTTGAAGTCTTCGAGAAAAGAGCCCCAATCCGACAGAATCTTGACAGACTGAGATAATTGTGCAAATAGGTGATAATGCCAGACGCTCGTTTTTGGGCACTTCAAGGTGCGCTGACGTCTCTGTTGGTGTGATTTTCGCCGCAACCGGCTGTAAACGCCAGTTGAGCCTCGCCTGAGAAACTCATGAACCGTGCTCAGCTAAGATAGGAACACTTTGCAAAAATTGCCCTAAAAAAACGCCCACTGAGCATTTTTGACGAAAACAGTAAAAATTCAAAAATGGACGAAACCTCGTTTCTTCGGATATCTCGGTACGGAGAATCAAAAAATCGCAACGAATTAGTCGATCGGACGAGCAACCCAATGACTTGAGTAACATTTTGAAAATTTGCCCCCAAAAAAGGTCACGGACTCCCCCAAAGCATTTCGATAATTGACTCAAAATAGTAGTTTTTGGCCATTATGTGAGGCGGTAACCGATTTTGGATCCGGCGTGACGTTGAAGGGGTTCTCCCCCCCCCCTTTTGGTGACTTTTACCGCTTTGGCCCGTTTTTCCAAGGCCTCCACGAATTTTCCCGTGGACAACGGCCGCGTCATCATCAGCCCTGATGTCCAAGGAAAAGCCTCTACGCGAGCGGCCCCTTGGTAATCCGGCGTCGTAGAGTGGAGAAATTCGTCCAAAATCGGCGGAAACGCTCATTTTTGCCCACTTTGGAGGTGCTCTGACGCGTACCCTGAGGGGCACTTTGGCCAAAACTGCCTGCATTTCTCATTTTCTCAGTTCAACTCAGACTGATGGGCGCATAAACGGCGTGTGGCGCGTTAAAAATGACTCGAAACGTTCATTTTTGTCCATTTTGAGAGGCCCTAATGGCCCCTTAGGGCGTCCTGGCCGGTTCCACTCATCCTTTGATTGTGGTCTGAGGGAAACGTAGACCGCGTTTGGCTCAGATCGGAACAGTTTGAGAAAATTGGCCTAATTTTACCCTGGTTAATGATCCATTTTGGCGTTAATAGTTAAATTGAAAAAATATCCAAACCGCTTATCGATCGGACGACCAGTTGAACGGGGTTTTCCCTGTCATTGCGGTGTTTTTGTCAATTTGCTCACATTTCCTGGGGCCGCAAAATCGACAGCCCTGGAGTCCAAGGATGAGACCCGCTTGAAGGGGAGTGCACGGGGCGACTCTATACTGTTTGTGGCTGGATCATAGTCATCTCAGAAGTTGACCACTCCCGATAGTGTTTAGGAGGAGGTCTTGCTGATGTTTTTGCCAATGTGATCTCAATTCCTTGGGTGACGCGACCCCTTTGGTGCCACTGATTATCCACCCGAAGTACGTCAATTTAATGGCTGAAGCTGATTTTCAGTTGAAATAGTTATAATTGATCATTAGAAACTGATTATGTAGTCAAAAAACTCTCACTTCAACCACCGCCAGTCTGAATTTCCGGTTAATAAACTGATACTTAAACCTCAAAATAGGCTACATAAAAGCAAAAGAAAAAGAGGGTTCTCTCCACAGAAGCCCGAAAATAGATCGTTAATTTATTCCGAGAAAGTGACTATTCGCCACAGAGAGGGTAGTTTTCACCAAGAAACTTGAAACTCGACATGACAACCGCCAATTCACCCTATAGAAACTGTGTATACGGAAAGGCCCGTTTCGCGTCTAAGACACCCAGCTTTGCCTTTAGTCTGTAGGTGTAGCCTTTTAACGTGTAAAAACTGTCTCGATGGACTAAGCGATACCCGTCTGATGTCAAAATAGGCTTTCACGAGACTACTCCTGAAAGTCAAGATTGGATAACTATGTTCCCCCCATTCCCTTCGTGATTGCCGTTTGATTAAGCGTTGCTGTCCTCCGTCTGAGCGTTCGCTAGAGTCTTAATTTTGAATGGTAGCTCTTTCTTATCTTGATTACGCGAGTCAGACCTTGGGCTGTGACTATCACACCAAAAGAAGCACGCTGATGGTGCTGGGGAAGGGCTGCACACAGTAAATTTTAATGAGTGAAAATTAACGAAAAATTAAGCCACAGTAGTCATTCCTGGCACTCTAGCTCACTAATGTACTTGGTTCGTAGACCCCTTAACTTCCTGAAATTGAAGTCGTTTGGAATAAAGACGTTTGACGTTTCTGATAGCCATGCCTTTTTGTCCCCTAAATGTTGTAATTGTTGAGTGAACCCTAAAATTTGAGGTCTTGGAAGCCCTGAGCCCCACGACGCTAACTTTGCTAGAGAACCTTTAAAACGCAGGTATTGCAACACGGATTTCAGAGCAATATTTGGTCCCTCAGTCGTTAGGGTAAACTCAAAATCATGAATGAAAAAATAGTAATCGTAACAGCAAACAAACGCGAAACGCGGTCGAAATAAATAAAAAGTTCCTACTTTTCAATGAGATCAGGTAATCATATGAGGGACAAGTATGGCGCCGATTTGCGTGTTGCAGTACTCTTGTTTTATAGTGCCTTAACTTTGCTAATCGTTCAGGAACCACCCCCTCTTTATATTTTCCTTATTTTTAGGTAATTCATTCAGTAATTTGAACAAACAACTCAGAGGGCAGTCCAGCGGTGAGTCGTCCACTCTCATATCTCCTACGTCCCAGCACTCGGCCAGTTATAACAGCATTCGAGCGTAACGGATACCATAAGACTTTTTGGTTAAAACAAGTTGAGCTGTAAAATGTTTAAATCGTCTAGTCAAAATCAGTTTTTTTTAGCCCAGCAAAATTATACGATTTTCGTCCCAAAATCATTTTCGCTGACACTGGAGACTGCTAGTTGTTGAATAATTGTTTGGCGTGCAGTGCGGAAAGTTAGTGCCGCATTAGGATGATTGCTCAATAATAAAAATTCGTTTGAATGACGATAATTCCATTCCAGTGAAGATATTGAAACTGTCTGTGAGGGGATAATAAACGGTTTTGACAGGTTCGTGAGCCAACGCATTACTGCGTTGATAACGTAAATATTATCTTGGTTATAATTGAAATAAAAGTATATTTTTAAGGACAAATCTTATTATATCAATGCTTACAAATCCCCTGTTACGTACAATGAAACCTCACTGTAATAAAAATAATAATTGGAAATTGACAATAGCGAGGACATGGATGGTTTCAATACAAAAGCGTAATTATTCGAGAATTAGCCAAAAAGGCTGACGATTGCACCTTTACAAGCACGCTCGAAACTCAGTCTCGTTAAAATGTCGTAAGTGAACCTAGAAAAAAAAAAAAAAAATGAAAACCCTCAAATAAGACAGTTGATGCCCCCCTGTTTTACCTGCAAATACAAATTCACTTCTTCGCTCCGACTCAGATACGGGAAATTCCCCCCCGTTTTCAACAGGGCCAATTTTGCTTCGGGGTAACTCTCGCGAAGCGTTTCGAGCACCGAATGAGGAAGAACGCACTCGTCGTACACGTAAATCACAGTCACAGACCCCGTCATGGGTTTTGCACTCACCTTGGAACGTATACAGTTGAGCGTTAGTCTCGACGCTAAATCTTGCTGAGAGAGGCTGTCGATCTGAAGGGATAATTTCTTGTTGATTGGTCAATGAAAAAATTAATGAATCATAGGAAATCGCGTTTACTTTATCGACCATAAAATCCACTGAATCAATTATTCTTTTGTCATGATGAGCCATAGGAAGATTTACCATCAACATTTTTCTTAATATAACGGACGGTAACATCCAAAATCTGAAACCATAAAGTTAAGAGTGATGAAAACCTCCGGTTTTCAAGTGTCAAATGAACTCACATGGAAGATTTATCGCTATGATTAAATACGGAGGTATCACAAAAAGAGTTGCAGAGAATGATGGACGCGACGCAAGGACAGTTCGCTGTAAACTCAGTGAAACTTTGTGCCAGGAATCCTCCTTTTTAACAGAATTATACCGTAAGTTGAAGGATTATAAATTATAACAATTTTAGCCATCAAATCACCGAGAGAAGCGCCAAACAAGTGAACTGTTTTCAGTTCTAAATGCTCCAGTAACTTTTTGAAGCCCGCGCACCAGTCGTTGATTGACCAATAAGGCGGATGCTCAACCTTTAAAAAAATGGGTTGTTTGAACAAGGGAAAATCTCTGTTTTTCAGGTTTGAATTACTTACTGAAATGACTCGAAAGCCCTTGGCACTCAGGCCGAGGACTTGCTTGTAGAACATATCAGCTGAGCCGCACACTGGTGGCAGGCATACTAGAGGGCAAGTGATAGTCTTGGGTCCTGAGTCGTACACTTTCCATCCCTAGAAAAAAAAATCGCTTTGTGATCTTGGCACAATTATCATTTCTTGCTTCAATTAGAATAAGGCAGGTTATGGCCAAAATAGGAATTTTCGTCTAATAGCCTCGATGTGAACTGTTGTTAAGTTCAGAAGCAAGTTTTACGTACATGAAGGGCATTGGGGGCAATCACTGCTAAAGCACTTTTCCACTACGACTACGAAATCTGGAAATTCCGCAGCGAAATTCAGATTTACGTCAATCTCAATTGGTCGTGGTAATGACCAAACATGGACATTTTGGCCCAAGTGATGGCCTGGAGATCACTCCCAAAACAGTCTGGAAAGCTCCGGTAGGACATTTTAATCCCACTCGGAGCACAGGGGCACCAGAAATCCTTGCCCCTGACCCCCAAGCCGGCCTTTTTTGCCCCATTTGCAGAGTTCAACACTCCAGCTTTCCCTGTGACTCCTAACCACAGCTAATTCTCTAGAGGAGGAAGGGGGGGGGGTTATAGCTCTGCCAGGACCTATCTCTGCCCCCTGGTTGAACCCAGAAAGGCCCCCAGTCTCGCAAGCCCCTCTCTCCACCATCGCGAGGTCCCTTATATTCCACTAAACGATTTTATTAACAAACTGATTCACCTTTTCAGATGTGTCGACAGCAATTTTACGAAGAGGAATGTTGCTCCGAAAACTGACGTACTCGGCGGATAGCGACAACTGGCTACTCATGCTCGTCGATCACAGCGTCAAGCTCATAACTTTTATTGTTTTATTAAACTGTTCGTTTGCTGACCTTTTAACTCTCGATAGTGGTTTATGACACTGACACACATTTTCTGTCATTTTAGATCCAGTCGTTTCGGAGTCTTATCATTCTATCACAACATTGATACGGTGATAACGTCAAGGAACTGTCTAAAAACGAGCGTTCCAGCATTTGGTGCGCATTTGTCGCGATTATTACTTCAAATTGTGTTTTTAACTCAATCGACAGCTGCTTTAAGAATTTTTTTGTGCACGAATTTCTCATTTTATAAGTGCGAAACTTCTTGTCGGTACAAGTCTCGCGTTCGCGTACTATTTTGTATTCCCACGACTTGTGGCTTGTCATGCTCGTAAAGTCGATAGAGGCATTGCATAACGAGTTATATTTAAGTTGTAAATCCTTTTGCCCACTCATAGAAGAGTCTTCGAACGGTCGAAATGGAACTGATCGTGAAATTGAATAGCCAGACGGTTGGAAGGGACAAATTGGCTAGGTGAGTGTTTTCGTTATGGACCGGCGTGGAATTGTACACCTTTGTCTTAGAAATTGTTGGCACGGAATCAAACCGTCGGGTTAGTGGCTCAATTTTGGGCACTGTTCAGACGGTGTCTACAGTCTCAATGGAAAATGTAATGTAATGGCTGACATGGACGGAA
The DNA here is from genome assembly GCA_038030265.1 of Corythucha ciliata. NCBI lineage: Eukaryota > Metazoa > Arthropoda > Insecta > Hemiptera > Tingidae > Corythucha > Corythucha ciliata. The sequence goes on from CM075940.1 coordinate 21,766,693, forward strand.
CGAAAACAGTCGGATAATACCTTAATGTAGGGACTAAATTACTATTTTCATAGATTTCAGGCATCCAACTGTAAGGAAAGCTCAAAGGGAAGAACTTTTGGGCGAGGAGTAGAAGACCTGGCTGGATAGCTGACTAATTGACGCCACACCTTCTTGGGGCCTTAGTACGAACCCCTGTGAAAATGACGCGAGATGCGGTTGCTATGGTGGGATAGTGCTATTTCTTATTCGGTGTCTTTTTCAGAGCGAAATACTTTGAAACTAGACATTTTTAGGGACTTTGCTTATTTTAGGACACGAATTTTTCAGTTCATTGGCCATTTTCAATGGTGTGTGGAATGGTCTATTTGGCCACTTTTGGAGCGCGAATGCGCGGTATTGCCATGTATCAGGGTAGAAATAGTCATCTTAAATATTTTCATGGCGCGAATCGTCAGTTTTGCTACTTTTATGGCACATAAAGTCATTTTCCACGCCTAGAATCGTGTGTGGCTAACGCTAGTTACGCTAGTGTGGGCGGGTTAGACGAGTTCAGAGTACAGGACAAGTTCAGAGTTGAAAACTCCGCCTAGGGATAAATCCGGGCCTGGCAATAGGGCGACCTTATCGACCGGAACACCCCCCCCCCCTCCCTCACCAATCACTAAAAAAACTGGAAATTTCGGTCCAAAATCGCCGAAAATGACTGGAGACACTTACTAACCGGTTGATTTAGAGTTAAGGGTACTAAAAACAAGGTCGCCCTGTTTGTGTTTTGGTGGCTGAGGATTTCGATTCACCACGCCCACCCCCCCGCGTCATGCCACCTACTTTCCAGGGTGTAAAGTATCTGCTGTAAGGGCCACTCTTACTGGCCTTAAGCAATTTGAACAATTTCAACTTGGCAGTGACAACAATGACTTGTAGTGCAGGGCTTGAAATTTCCGTGTTTCAGATTTGTACAATACTCGTGCAAGGCTCTGTGGTACACGCTGCTAGAACACAAGTTAGGGAGTCATGACTCGATCGAAAAATTCCGCAATTTAGAGTACACGTTTGGAACTTTCAGAAAGCGTAAGCTGAAAATCAGACTAAAGTTTTGATTTCATTTAAACCAAATTGTTGTTTTTTTTCTACCCCTTTCTAGTTCTTCGTTTCGGTCGGTTCATAGAAAGCCTCCACAGCGCCCTAAAATGCCTCCAGTACTCCGACCCCTTCGTCCGCCTGACGTCGACTCTCTCGAAACTCTCCCTCGCCATTTTCCTCCTCTGCGATCACATTCTCTGGATGGGTCGCGTCGGAGTCATTGACATTCGTTCGAACAAATGGTCTCGACTCGCGAACAAATACTGGCTCTACTCAATTTCGGTGAATCTCGTCAGAGACTACTACGAGCTTCAGAAAATTTTTCAAATCCTTCCGTCATCCCGCTACCGATCTCTCGGCGTCTTGCACAGAGACGTCGTCGTCGACACGGTGAAAAACGTCTGTGATATTTTCATTCCACTGACCGCATTGGGTTGGACGAACTTCAATCCGGGGTTGATCGGTTTGTTGGGTTCCATTTCGTCAGCCCTTGGTATTCTGCCTCTGCTTGACCCAAGGGCGAGATTGATTCCTCCTTAATACGTTTAAAATAATGATGATAATAATAATGACATGAACAAATAAGTTTTCTTTTTTTTTAAAGAAGAAAAGGTAGTCGAGAGCTTAGAGGGGGATGGGTTTTCCTATTATGTATATGGTGCTGACCTTAGCTTGTTAAAGTTGTATAAATTATATTTTTTTATGGCATTGGGCTATTTTTATGAGCTATTTAGTTGAAGAAAATTCAATAAAATTGTTTGTTTGTCAAATATTGGGTTCTGGAAGTCTGGAAAAGTTTAATCGCCTCATATAAAGTTCATCCTTGCAGTTTAAAAGACATTTTTAAAACAAATGTATTTCGATAATAACATTCCAGCGTTATGCGTAGTAAAAATTAGCGTTAGCCCAAACAACGTTTAAAATTTGGATATAACTTCAGACAGCATTGCCTCCAATTTGACAGAGTCGGCGGCAAATTTTCTAATGCCCTCGGACAGTTTGTCAGTCGCCATTTCATCTTCGTTGAGCATCCAACGAAACGTCGGCTCGTTCACTGTCACTCTGTCTAAATCCGCCGTCTTGGCACTGTCAATCGACAGTGCGACGGTGATTTTCTCATTCGACTTGCCCAACTCTTCGAGGAGTTTGGGACTAATCGTCAAGAGGTCGCAGCCGGCGAGGGCTTTGATTTCACCAGAATTTCTGAAAGAGGCACCCATGACTTGAGTTTTGTAGCCGTACTTTTTGTAGTACTGGTAGATTTTGACGACTGATAGAACGCCTGGGTCTTCTTCCGGTCGGTAAGCCTTTGTGCCTGTTTTCTGAACGTACCTAAAAATGTCGTAATAACACTTGATAAACTATCAGTTTCATTTGTATTTATGTAACGCTTAAATACCAGTCCAAAATTCTTCCAACGAAAGGAGAAATGAGCGTCACTTTGGCATCAGCACAGGCAACCGCCTGGCAAAATGAGAACAATAGCGTCAAATTGCAGTGAATCCCGTAGTTTTCTTCGAGTTCTCTTTTAAGAAAATTAGTAAAACATTTTAAATTCAGCATAATAATGCCCGAATAAAACCAAATCAGCCTACTTAGCAGCCTGAATTCCTTCCCACGTTGAAGCCAATTTAATTAGAATCCTTTCCTTGGAAATTCCGTGTTCCTCATACATTTTAATGTATTTTTTTGCTTTTTCAACGCTAGCCTTTGTATCAAAAGACAATCTCGCGTCGACTTCCGTTGACACCCTCCCCGGTATGATTTTCAATATTTCAGTTCCAAACAGAACGACAAGTTTATCCATGGCGGCTTCTACTTGACGTTTGGCGTCTCTAAAAAAAAAAAACATTTTAAAAAACTATTTTTGTTTCAATCACAACGATGGTGATAATAAAAAAAAGCGTACTTTTCGGTTTTGTAACCGAATTCGGCCGCCTGTTGAATGAGCCGGCCATACTCGGGGAGAGTGGCTGCGGCCAAGATCAGCGATGGATTCGTAGTAGCGTCAGTTGGACTATACGCTTTTATGGCTGCAATTGAACAAAAGTAATTATTATATTGACGGTTCTTATAGGATGGAGGGAGGGGGTTATCCTTAAATATTTTGTAAATAACCGCTGATTTTAGTAAAGATATTACTGTCCAAACACAATTTTTCTTTTCAAAAATAACCGCAGTGCATTTTGAATTAAATGGATCGTGTGAAACATACCGTGAGTTAACATAAATTTCAAGGTCAAGTAATGACGGGGCGTGATTTTTTAATCAAAAAAACAGTCCCTCAGATAATTAATTGAAATAAAATGCTGGCTCTTACTAAACAAAAATCTTACATTCAAAGTCGCCGGTGTCAGCCACAACCGTCGTGACGGCTTTCAGCTGGTCCAAAGTGCTGGGCATTTCGTTTGTTTAAAAATATTATCGTTCCCTAAACTTATTAAACTCCTTTGTAATTAGAAGCCGACAAAAATCTAAGGCACAGACTAAGCGGAGGCACGAAAGGAGTTTGAGCTATGTGGAAGGTCGTTCGATAACTGAAAAGTATGGTGCAATTTCTACGCTGGAAATGTTCCCTGACCCCGTTCTCCCTCAGCGCGCCTCTCGCCCATCGGTAGATAATTTTTTGGAAGCCCCCTTTTTTTTCCATGCCTCCTTCCACCCTGAATTTGTTTAAATATTCCATTTCGGGAAGGAAAAAATAAGAAAGGAGGAATTTTAAGGGAAGTTGTGAACAATTGAGTTGTTGGAGAAGGTGTGTATAGAGTGAAGAGGGCTGGAGAAACCATGTTTACACCCCCTCGGTCAAAAGGGCAGAGAAAGAGGTCGAATAACTGTTTATTAAACTCTCCGCCCTTCTAATCTTGTAAAACTAGTCAAATTTCTTCACAAATTAGTTTTAAACTACCTACTTAAAATCACAGAAGGGAAAAAATTGGAATACCAGCGATAGTACCATAATAAGGGCGCTATGGTGGACCTGTTGCATGAATGAGGACGCCACGCCGCGCCATGTTAATTATACGGACAATTCCTCTCCAATAAACAGAGTACATACAAGAAAATCGTTCACCTACTTCATTAATAACCGATTGAAATCGATGACCCACACTCCTCACCTCGCCATAGGTATGAATCAGGGCCTTCGATGATCTTTCCCCCATTGCACCCCACGTACAACCATTTCTGCACATTTCGAATTTTTTCCCTAAAAGTCTCAGGGGTGTAGGGGGGGGGGGCAATTTATTAAACTTGATAAACACTTTTTTATAGATCTCTGCAGAGGCGGACTGGAATTGCTTTCGTCCCTCTCGCAATCGTATTTTTGGCCGATACTTTCTCTGCGGGCCAAAAAAATTGATGTTTTTGGTGGACAAACCGTCATGGTTTTGTTTGTATGACTCAGGGGATTTTCGTTCGGGTTGTCCAGAGTCCGAAAGAAAGTAATTTCATTTCAACTAATTTTTGTTTTTAAAAAAAACCGCACCCTCCATCCTTTTGTTGCGCGTAACAAGCCAATTGGCTACAAGCAAGATAACGTGAATCGGGAAGTGATTTTCTTCCGATTTAAGCGATAAAGGCCAAAAAGTTTTGAGTTCAAAGCTCTTTTCCTCCTTTCAATTTTTTACACACTCACGCAAAAGCTTCACTCTCAGCCACTAAATCTATCAAACTCTCTCCCTCCACTCTCTTGATCTTTCAAGATCAGAAGAGCTTGTTTCTTCCATCTTTACTTGCCCGTTCGCGTTGTCACGAGTTACACTCACATTTCTTTGTTCCTATTTTTTTGTGTTCAAATTTATTCTTTAAATTATTTTCGTTTTATAAAAAAAAAAAAATCGTGCAATGATTAACGCCAGGGGAGGCTGCTTGGGCTTTCTGTTCGCCCTCGCAATTGTTCAAATTTCGGCTTCAAACGGCGACAGCTCTAAGAAAGGGCCTAAAGTGACTTCAAAGGTATACACACAAAAATCAATTAATTCGACGATTTATCATAAGTTGGGGGCTAATGTGTTATTATATGTGCGTATGCAGCAGTTTTTGGTTGTTTTTTTTGCTCTAAGAACAACTCTTCGCTTTGCTGACGTGGAATTCGGCGTTTCCGGTTATCTTCTTTGAATAATTTAATGTTGAACGATTTTGTTTCACGAGTAAGGTATCCGAAGCTAAACATGTGCGTTTAACGTAAACTATGTATGGGGGTGGGTTCTATCGCGCTAATTAGCGTTTATAGCTCTCCAGATCTATACCCCCCCCCCCAACCTAACTGCTACTGAAGATGGCTGCTCTTCCAAGCAGAATTATAGCCCAGACCCTCTAATTAGCTCTACTATGTTTTACAATAACTCAAATTATTATTATTTCTTTTCTTCAAGGTTTGGTTCGATGTGTCAATCGGCGGCAAGGATGCCGGCCGTATTGAAATCGGTCTCTTCGGTAAGACTGTCCCGAAAACGGCTGAAAATTTCTTCGAACTTGCAAAAAAATCCAAAGGCGAAGGCTACAAAGGCAGCAAATTCCACAGAGTCATTAAGGACTTTATGATTCAAGGCGGTGACTTCACTAAAGGGGACGGCACCGGAGGTACTTTTTCAGACTTGACTTTTTTGTGTGTCATTTTCTTAAAAAAAAAAAAAAATATAGGACGAAGCATCTACGGCGAGAAATTCGCCGATGAAAACTTCAAATTGAAGCACTACGGAGCCGGTTGGTTGTCCATGGCTAACGCTGGCAAGGACACAAATGGATCCCAGTTTTTCATTACGACCAAGCAAACTCCATGGCTCGATGGACGACACGTCGTCTTCGGAAAAGTGCTAAAGGGAATGGTTCGTACCTGCTCGCATTGCCTTGATTTGAATTATTTAAACAAATAAATTTTGTTGGGTTATTTATTCTGCAGAGCGTTGTCAGAAAAATTGAACAATTGAAAACCGACAGTCGAGACAAGCCTGAACTCGACGTTGTCATCGCTGACTGCGGTGGAGAAGAAGTCGAACCATTCTCAGTGACGAAGGACGATGCCGATGACACGAACTAAAGCATTGAATAAGTACTTGACGTCTTTGAAAAAACGTTTATTTTTTCTCCATCTCCCTCCACCCAGCTACAAGCGTCACGTACTGATTTTGTACTTTTTTAAAGAACGAAGAAAAAACGCTAATTATAGTTGTAACTTGAACAATACAATTAATGCCTACTCAAGTGAATCGAGGCACATTTATTTTTGGTTCCAAGCAGATAAATTCAACTGAGGTATCATACTGCAGTCCACCCATTGGTTTAAGGCGGCAGACTTCATGGCATGCATGGGCACTCGATTCACATTGTCACCGTTGTCGCATATTAAACCCGCGAGGGTTGTTTTTTTTATTTCGTTCAATTGATCTGTTAAAGACAAAGCTGCGTTCACCAACGCTGACAGTTTTTTTTTTGTTTCTAGAAATTTACCCGAAGTGAAAGCCTGGGGACTTTCTTGTGTCTCGTACCAAAATCGATCCCCCTGCTTTATCGAGTGGAATTGAAGTGAAATCAGACACGTGAACGTGGGTCCGAGCATTGACCCATCCTCAGGAATTTCAGACAAAGCCCCAGAGTATAAATCGATGTCATCGACAGATCTTTCATGAGTGTCACAATGACTCAACATTTTTAAATAATTTTCACGACTCACTCGTACAGTGTCCGTAAAATTGTAACGGAGTCATCGTCCATCACTCCTTTCAGATCATCCATTGAATACAGTCGGGGTAGATTACAGTAGTCTCGCCATTTGGTGTACCCTGGGATTCCATGATCGCGACCCCTCTGTATATTTAGCGAAACCAGATCGAGGCCACATCTTAAATTCCCCCGGGTCTTTTTGTCTTGAAATAAATGGTACACGACCTAAAAAAAAAAATTTAAATTTCCGATGAAGCCATTTCAAACATAATTATTTTACCTCCTCAGTAAAGAAACGGTCACTTTTCCCAACGTGAGTTTGACAGGCTCCAAACAGCGCCACGTCCAGGCCACCTTCATCATACAGTGGGAACGGGTCGAATAAAAGTTCGCGCAGACGCACAATTTCAGAATCATTGCTTTTCAGTCTCATCAAACTCTGAAGTTAAAAACTGTTAAGTAGAGCTCATTAGGAACTAGTATGATTTGTACCGGTAGGAGAGTGTGAGCGAATCGGAAAGACGCCGCTGCGAAGTGATTGTTGATAGTTGGATTTATGGTTTCATCGTATGAGTATTTGGTTAGGTTGAAATTCAGCATTGCGGCGGTACCTTTAAACCCAATATGCGGCATTAAATAAATTTGTGGGCGCAAACATAAAGGATTGAAATCACCAATGATTGGTTCTAGGAACTCGTTGAAGGTTATGTGTTGAATTTGAGCCACAACAATTTTTCTAGCTGTCTGATAAACTGTTTCATCACTCCAATCAGCATTGATACTTAATAGTTTCCTGGCTAATGAATTGTGTTGCCTGGCCATAATAACATGAAGAGTTGTGAGGTAAAGGTTTTCATTCGCCCGGCTGTCTCCTAAAAAGGCGTCAAAATTAATTTCAAAGACATTTTCAACAAAAAAATTGTCCACCTGCTCGAAAACAATATCTCCCCTTAAGCATTTCTTCCTCCAAATTGCAACCATCTTGCTTACTAATTGAAGGAGGAAGCAACTCTTGACCACTTGGAGTCACTAGCATTGCAAGTCGCCCTCCGTTCAGTTCTCTGAGATCTTTAGCTAGTTCATTCGTATTTCCATACACTGCCGAGCCGTCAAGGAAGGAACTCACTTGATTCATTTGTTGCCTTTTCCCTGAAACATCAACCTTCAATTGTATCTCAAACGTATTTATTTTTGTTTGTAATAGTATGCCACCAAACCTATTGAACACGTCGCCGCTGGTGCGGATCTGACGAAATTCATGCAAGTAGAATTACAGTCCCTGAAAAAAGGGTCATCCTCGGTGATGGTCACAGGAAAACACTCAACATTCGGGGCGCCACTACAGCATGCGACTGGGCGATTCATTGGACCTTTTATAAAACATTTAAAAGAATTAACAGTGTGAGCCCTGACTCCTGGCAACTCTTACTCCTTCCAAAAACGGTTGAAGTCATATCGTGATCAATAAATTGACCCCAGGTGGCGAGCATCATAGTGAAACGACTATCACCCTCGTAATTACCTCTGTGTAATTTTAGTGTGATTTGACGTGCCGAGGGTAACTCTGTACCACTTTTAGAACACCTTGGTTTGGATATATCTATCGGGAAAACAATAAGTTAATGATCGTACTTTTTTTCCCCCCCCTGATTAATGGAACAACCGTCGCAGTAGTCCGGTGAAAGAGCTCGCTCGAAAGGTCTTAGTGCAACGCCCCAATCGGGGTGAAGACGATTGTTGCACGAGCCATCGTACGACCGGTACCGTGTCTTTGGACAGACGGTGGGATTGAAACGGCAGTAGAGTGGATGAACTTCCTGGTTGAAGGTGTTTGTTAGTTTCTCCGCCACGTATGATTTATTCAGCCTAAAAAGAAGGAAAAAAAAACATTTCGTGAATTAAACCGTGAAACAGGGCAATTCGCCGCCGTCTGAAAAGGTGGTGGAGTGGACTAAATCGGTGGGCAAACACATAGGTGGGTTGGAAATAATTATGCCTCGAAACTCCAACAAATTGGAGACCCGCCGATTCCATGGGGTCCATGAACGACTTTTGTGGCGAAAACGGCCAAAAATGAAAAAAATGGACGAAACTACGTATCCAAAGGATTCTCGGTACGAGCAAAAAACTCTTTCGGAGCTGTGCTCCTAACAAATCATATCTCGTAATACAAAAAACCGAAAATCGCCTCAAAACACAAGAAAAGGCGGCAAAGTCATCGTTTTTGACGAGATTCGGTCCTCTAATGACCAGGAGAATAAATGTTGCTGGGAGCTCGTCGATGAAATAAAATCTAAAGGAAGCCGAGCTCCTTGCACATAATATTATCCTAATAGGAAAAACAGAAAATTCCGACTTTAGTATCACGCTTGCAAAAAGGGGCAAACAAAATCGTTGTTTTATGACAAGTTTCTGTTCTCTAATGACCAGGAGAATAGAATGTGCTGGGCATGTCATCACTGGAGGAATTTTGGCTTTAAACTGTTCAGACGTGTGACAATTAAAGAGCAAGGAATATGATGCGTAAGGAGCACAGCTCTGAAAGAGCTTTTTCCTTCAATTTGTTGGGTTTGACATGAAAAAAGCATAAAATTCCCACGTGGATATAAAGCGTTCAAAGCGGGCCCAAATGGCTATTGAGAGTGATATCGGACACCCCCTAGAAATGTCACTCTCATAACCCGTATGGAACGCTCAAAATCGCTCTTTATTTGTCACATGTCTGAAAAGTTTACAGCCAAAATTCCTCCAGTGACATCCCCAGCACATTCTATTCTCCTGGTCATTAGAGGACAGAAACTTGTCATAAACAACGATTTTTTTTTGCCCCTTTTTGCAAGCGCGATACTAAAGTCGGATTTTTACGTTTTCCTATTAGGAAAACTAACGCATGTTGGAGTGGAGAAATTTGATCGAAACCAAGGACAACGCGAAACAGTCAGTTTCGGTCACTTTGAGGGGGGCAAACGCCCTCTTTAGGGGCTATTTGGCTTCATCCGCCTACAGTTGTCAATTCAGCATGGTCGGAGGGACTCAAAACCAGCGGACAGCTCAAGTTGCAAGCATTTTGAATAATGGTCCAGAACGCTCATTTTTAGCCACTTTGAGGGGGCTGTCGCCCCTTTAGGGACGTTCGCGCCGAAACCACGAGCATTTGCCATTTCACCATTGCCCTAGGGTCGAATAAATCGCTTTGGTGTAGGTCGGAACACTTTGAGAAAATTGGCCAACATTTTCGCCCATCGGGCATTTTGACGAAAATGGCAAAAAAATAGAAATTGACGAAACCTCGTATATCACCTTGTACTCGGCCCGTTTTTCGGGGCCACGCGAATTTTCCTGTGGGCGGCGGCTACGTTGTCATTAGCCCGGCTCTAGGAAAAGCCTCGCCGCAGGCGGACCTGTGCTAGCCCACGGTGTAGCGGAGAAGTTTTGGGCGAAACCAAGGACAACGCGAAACGGTCAGTTTTGGTCACATTTGGTCAGGTGAAGACGCCCCCTTAGGGTTCCGGTTTTGAATAGAATGAGCTTGTGGGCAATTTGGGGGAATTGATAGCGTTCTAGGTCAAACTATCCATTCTTTTGGGTCAAAGGTGGCGGGGAGTCACGGAACAGCGCACTTTTGCCCCCTTCCCCCTCAGTTGTTCACTCTGTAGTCACCCATTACCTTATTTCAATCATTTCTTCTTACTTGTGTAAGAACTCAGCGACGCCTACATTCATGAATCCGAGACGTGTCATTTGTTGAACGCTAAAACTAGAGTTCATCATAGTTTGATGCTTGAATGTGGGCAATTCGTGGTGAACGCTAGGCATTCCCAACGCCTCTTTGTCGTGTTGGACGAGTCGAATGTATGCATCGTCGAGCGCTTCAATCCAGAGCATTCGCTCTTCGTCTTCATCTGAAATTAAGGTTGTTTTTGAGGCTATCAAATGAGAATATTTGTTTTAAAAAACGTTAACAACTTTATTTAATTACAGAACTACATCGAATGAAATTTTGAAAGCAGGTAAAACAACGAAACTAATAAAAAAAAATGCGTACATTTTAAAGTAAAAATCGTTCGGTTTACCCCCTCCCCACCTAAACTACACACCTGGAGCACTAATAAGCGCAATAAAACTACCATTCCAAGAAAACATAGATTTAGTTCGTTTCCCCAAAAGAATGACTGGGGCTTTGAGGCCGGTCATTTGAGAGGTCGGATCTGGGTGGCTACGGTACGGAACAAGCAAGGAGTCCATGTCAAGGGCGGCCGAGTCGCGGAAATGAACGGGAGAATTGTAATTGATGCCAGGGGTGAACACATCGTAGAAAGACCAGTCTGGGTTGGGCTTCAGTTGAACGTAGAACTCGCCGCGAATCCATTTGACGAGGCCGCTGGACGTGTGCTGGGGTAGTTGAAAGGAGCCGCGAACTGAGGATTGAAAGGCGGAGCAGGACCAGACGACGGCGCGTGAGAATGGGTCGGCGGAGGCGTTACCTGGCGACGCGTCCGATGTCCAAAACACGGGGAAGGTGATGTTGGCTGGAAGGGCTCCGTTCCAAACTGTTTGAGAGGCGCCAGCGTCGGAGATGACGGACAGCCAGCCGGTGGTGGCTTTCCCCAAAACTTTCGAACCTAATTTCCAATCAGCAATAATACTTGGAATGTCATAAAATTTTGATTGAGGCGACTTTTGAAGTTTTAGAGCTGCTTGATTCTCAGTCGGAGTTTGGCTGAAAACAAGGACAAACTGTCCATCCCAAGAGAACGACTTTCCTTTCCGCTTACCCAACAACACAATGGCTACATGATCCCCTGGTACACTGTTTACGAGGTCACCGGAATAGGTCGAGAAATTCTGACCATTTGAGTCGTGAAAGTAAATTGGTGACTCATAAACAACGCCAGGAATCAACAGTTCAGCTACTCCCGCCGCGTTAGAACTGACTTGAAATGTAAAATCACCGTCTATTTCACTCTTGGAATTGAAATACTTGAATGAGCCTTTTAATGTTGAATGAAAGATTGAGCACGACCATCTGACTTTCAAAGGGTAGGAACCATTAGCTTTAGCGGTTGCAAACACTGACAAACTGACATCTTGAGGTATTGTGCCGTTCCAAACTTCAGATTTCACACCAGTGACCGAATCAGCTACCCTGAGCCTTCCAGATGTGACAGAGCCCAATATTTTAGTTTGAGGATTTGTAGCTTCTAAAACAAACTTCGATTGAGGTATTGAAACAGTCGCCCCGCCGAATACAACGATGAATTGTCCGTTCCAGACGAACGTGTTGTTCATGACTCGCTTCCCAAGGAGAACGAATGAAATACTGCCGCCGCTAGTCGTTTCAGTCTGAGGGCTAGACTTGTAGCTCGGTCCTTGAGACTCGTGAAAATAGACGGGTGAACTGTACGTAACTTCTTCAATAAACTTGTCAGCAAGTTCGGTAGAGTTGACCACAAAGTTGAAATCTCCGTCAACCCAGCCATTCATTCCGTTCATCGTTCTGGGCCATTTGAATGACCCTTTGACGCCTTTTTCGTACAGTGTGGCTGACCAACTCACAGTTAAAGGATATGAACCGTTTGTTTCACTCTTTGAATTCCAAAGTAGAGACATATCAATATTAAAAGGATAAAATCCGGTCCAAACTTGATTTTTTTCACCTGTAATAGAATCGACGATGTTGACTGTACCAGAAGTCACAGATCCGATAACTTTAGCTTCCGGAGTTTTGCTTCCTAATACAAATTTAGATGGAGGTATTTTTGGAGCCATCGTTTCATGAAATACAACGATAAATTGTCCGTTCCACGAAAATTTGTTCAAGGCTCGCTTTCCAAGGAGAACTATGGAAACATTGTCCCCAGACGTGGAAGCTTGAGGGATGCTAGGCTTGTCCATAAGCGGTCCATAAGACTCATGAAAATAAACGGGTGATTTGTACGTAACGCCTTCATTTAATTTGTCTGCCAGTTCAGTTGAGTTGACTGTAAACATGAAGTGCCCATCAATCCAACCATTCATACCATTCATCATTCGCGGCAATTTAAATGATCCTTTGACGCCTGTTTCGGATACTAGACCAGACCAGCTCACAGTCAAAGGATACGAACCATTCGTCTCACTCATTGTCGCCCAAAATAACGACAGATCAATATCAACCGGATAAAGCCCGCTCCAAACTTGAACTGACTCTCCGGTTACAGAATCAACGACGTCGACCGTTCCCCAAGTTACAGATCCCATCACTTTAGTCTGCGAGCCACTGTCGTCCACCCTCAGCGCCACGGTTGAATTCACCGGCTGTGGCAAAGGTTGAGTCACTTTCAATTCAATACCACCGTCCCAGTAGAAGAGCTGCTCTTTCGTGCACCACCAGGGAGTCAAGTAGCAAAAGAAAGACGGCTCGTAAAATGAGCCAGACAGAAGAAGCGAACAAGTCTCTTCGTCGACTGCCGTTTTCCCTTTGAGAACATCCTTCGGGTCGACAGTCTTCTTGTAGTTAATAAAAAGGACTTTACAGTCGTACAATTTTTTAGACTCAACCATACTCAAGCTCCCACTCCACTTAAACTCTAAATCCAAAGAGAAATTCCCAGTCCAAGTCTTCGTCTCATTTCCGATTCTCGCCGGAAGGCTATAAGTCCCAGAAATACTATTTCCGTTCACAACACCAGACCACTTAATTTGACTCGAGCTTCCCCAAGCATTTGGATCGACAATATTGTCCAAGTAAATTGTCACAGGTAGAGCCCCAGTAAAAACGTCGACTGGTGATTCGCTGTCAAGTTGAGCCGTCACTTTACCCCCAGTCACTGTGGCAGAAGTGTAGAGTTTTTTGATCAAATCTTTCGATCCACTGGATTTCCCCAAGGTAAAAGTGTTGAGTGGACCTGTAAGGGAGGAATGAAAACATTATAATAAAGTCCGCTACCCTCTTTTTCTTTCCTTCAAATAAATAAGAGCGGAGCGCAGATCATGCGAACAAACATGCGGCGGTAGCACAGTTAAAAAAATTAAAATTGTGAGGAAGAGCCGCACTGTTATATCTAAGCCCAAAGTACCCGAGCTAAATTGATCATTTTTTGGGTTAAATAATTTAATTCTGGGGAGAAAAACGTTTCCAGAATCTACGAGGCCTTTTCTGATACAAGGGTGTGGTTCTGGGACCGTCTCATCTTTTTCCCTACACAAAATTTCAATCAACCCCTCCAGGACTTAAATAGAGACTGCCTCTGAGATGTGATTGGCGAGGAAGGCTCCCCTCGTCACCCCACAGTGAAGTACTTCGATGGTGCTAAGGGGAAGGGGGCCGCCTCACTCCACAGAAAAGATTGAAGATGGAATAACGAGGATTTTAGGTTTTAAAGCGTTGGGTAAAAATGACGAAAAAGCGTTAAATCGCGGGTAAAAATAAATAAAAGCTCACATTTGCCACCAAAATTGAGAAAACACGCTAATGAGTTGTTCTTATGGTGAAAGTCCGCGGCTTAAAGTTGAGAAAAAGCGCTAATTCGTTGCTATACAGGGTGTTTCAAAACTTTACGGCATCCTTTTGCAGGCTTATTCCTCATCTGAAAATATTACGATTTGACGAAATAAACGTTGGCCAAAAACCATTTCCCACAGAGATACGAGCGATTTTGTTTTTTGTGGACATTTTTCCAGAAAAAGTTCGATTATTGGACTTTTACTTGACCAAATTGCATTTATGACCCATAGGATGCAACCATTTTCATTCGACATAATTGACTGTGCTGTAAGACTGACAGTCGGCAATCTAAGCGGGTAGCAATTATCCGGTATTACAAGCTGCCCCCTAAACGTTTGATGATTTCACCCCTCTTGTTGTTGGCTAGGAATCTCCCATTTCACCAAAAGTTGCTCCATTCATCAAGCTTCTTTATGTATTACAATTTGTGGATTGCTGCATTAGAATTAGAGTTAATTCACTTTTGATACAAAAAGCCATGCAGTGTGACTGACCGCTTACACTTTACAATTATCCAATTTCGAAGTTCAGCCGGCCAAACGCGGTCGCAATGTCTTGTTTGTCTATTTAAGTCACAGGCAAAAGAGAAAAGAACCTGCGCTGTAATAAAAAGATCGAGGCACTTCTTTTCTGTCGGTACCCTCTGGACCTTTTCCATGTTCAATTTTGTTAATTTAGTGAGACTTTTTGATTAATTTGATCTATTCCTCAACAAAAATGGTCCTTTACTATTTTTATGAGCAAGATGACATGCATGTGGTGTACACCAAAGCTTTTGGGGATTGTACTCCTGTGAGGCGTCTGTACCACGAAGCATTTCCAAATCGACGGTTGTTACCACACTGAAGTGTGTTTCAACGCGTTGTTGGAAATCAGATGCAAAGAGGTAGGTGCACGTATAAGCTCTGGCACCATGTGCACGTCAGCTTGCTCATCAAAATAATAAATCACCCTTTTCACTGAGCAACGGATCAAATCAAACGTAAAGTCGCACTAAATTAACCAAATTGAACGTGGAAGGCACATAGAACAGCGAAAAAAAAAATTGACATGCTCTTTTTAGATCAGCTGGTTCTTTTCTCTTTTGCCTGCGACGCAAATACACAAACAAGACATTGTGACCTAGTTTTACCGGCTGAAACTTCGAAAGTGAAGCATCGCGAAGTGTCAATTGTCAATCACGTATGCATGACTTTTTGTATGAAAAGTGAATTAACTCTAATTCTAATGCAGCAATCTACAAATTGTAATACATAAATTTGAAGCTTATTGAATAGGGGACCATTTGGTGAAATGGGAGATTCCTAGCCGAAAACAAGAGAGGTGAAATCATTAAGTATTTAGGGGGCAGCTTGTAATACCGGATAATTTATAAAAGACCTCCCCGATACCCAACAGGAAAATTATACAAAGAATTAGGTATCTTGAATGTTAAGCAGATTTTTTTGCTTATATCGTCTTTGCATATTTCTAAGACTGGCATTAAGGAAGAGCATACGAGTATCATCGGACATTTGAGATCTGCCACTCTTTCGAATATTAGAATCCCAAAATGTAATACTGAATTTATAGGCGCAACGCTTACAATCAAACCCTTATTTTTTCCTGCAATAACTGTCTGAACATTGCACAGCACACACCTCACTCGCTAGCTGAAGCGATAAGAAACATTTTTTGTTATTAAATTGTGTAACTTATTACTTTGTACTTACCCTTGTTTTTTAAATTTGTATAGTATTTTCACCTAATTGGTTTGTGTAGATTGTTTTTTTAAGCTCTTGTGGCTCTGCTGACCGTCTTTTCAACCAACTCGGCCCTATTGCACAAGTTCTTTGAACTTTTAATAGAGCTGGTGATTATTATTGTAAATTGGAGTTTCCTTTTATTTATTAATGTTTTTTCCAAAATAAAACTTACTTACTTACTTAATTGCTACCCGCTTAGATTGCCGACTGTCAGTCTTACAGCCAATTATGTCGAATGAAAATAGTTGCATCCTATGGGCATTTTCATGAGGTTTCCGAAAATATGGCCATAAATGCATTTTGGTCAAGTAAAAGGTCCAGAAATCGAATTTTTTCAGGAAAAATAGCCAAAAAAACAAAATCGCTTGTACATCTGTGGAAAATCGTTTTTGGCCAACGTTTGCTTTGTCAAATCGTAATATTTTCAGGTCAGGAATAAGCCTGCAAAAGGATGCCGCGAAGTTTTGAAACACCCTGTATAGCAACGAAAAAATCGGTACTTGTTTCCGGCGAAAATTGAAGAAAAGCGCTAAAATGGATTAAAATGGTCAATCTCCAGTTTTGTAGGTCCATATAGGCGGATAAAAATTGAGAAATCATGCTAACGGGCTGTTCATTGGGGAGCGAGCCCCGCGCAAACATTGTGGACGCCCTAGCTATTACCGTTATTTTTTAGTGGGGCTACTCTTAAGATTTTTGGCCAAATGAGGACTCCCAGAACGACAAATCTTTAGCTTTCTTAGTAATCAACAGCGTGTCTAACTAGCATCATGCATGAAATATTGGCGGGTTCAATGATTCCCCAATGGTTAGCGGAGCTGATTCTTACACAGTTCATCTACCTGCTCTACCATTTCAATACAACTTAATGCGAATTTTGAGTTTTTAGCGATTAATTAGGAAGTGCTAATTAAACTACTTTTAATTCAACGGACAAAAAAGTAGGAAACAATAAAAATAAATACCGCCGGGCTGAGCACTGTACAGAACAGGCGTCGGGTTCGTGTCATTCCCATCATTTGCTATTATCTCCTGCTCATCCACTGAGAATAATATTGCGCACAGCAACGCCAAAGAAAATAACGCCCTTCAAAAAGAAAGAAGCCGGTGTTAGAATGTCGAGCGGATGGTCCATCCATCCGGTGAGGGGACGGGGTTCACACTTACATGACTATTCCACAGAGATAGCACTGAAGCTGTTTCACTTTCTTTTTGTACATTCGTTGAGGGCTCGTGAAAACATAGGGTTGAGGCCCCTGTCCGGGGGGATGCAAAGGGCTTTTCTCGTTAAACATCCTATTGGCAAATCAAGAAACAATGGATGGAAACGCTGTTACGTAACTTTTTGCGTGACATAATTAGGTTCAAATTAAGACATCTTCGGGTCAATAAAAAGCGTTAAATTTAACAAAAAATAAACGACAAAACCTGAGGGCAAAAAAACAAGAGCAGCAACTGTGACAATTTTTTGAGTGTCTAAAAGGTACTCCAAATAGCCTGTTATTGCTTGAGTTCAACGCTTTAATTGCAAGTTGTCCTTCGAGTGAAAAAATACAGAATTAAAACAGTGATATTATTTTTTTAAGGAAAAAAATAGCATATGCAAATGGAAAATAAATAAACTAACAATAAACTAAAAAGGATCTAAAGACGAAGATTCAATAAAAAAAAAGCAACAACGTTCTTTATGGTTCAGGACGCTTTTTATGGCTCTAACTTAGGGTAAGTAAATGTAATATTTGAATAAATTATGTCTCAAATACTACATTGATAAAAATTACTGTAATAAACACTAAGTTCCCTTAAAAACTCACTTAATTTTGTTCCCGAGTCCCAGTGGTTACGTAACGCTCTTGAGTCGTCTCAAGCAGGTCGGTAACTGAAAGTCACCCCGGTCAGAAGAAGAAGAAGAGTTCTTGCGGGCGTTCAATCCGCCGCACCTTGTCGACCAAATTTTTCAGTAAAAAAGACTCTTAATTGAGGACCTTCAGCGCCCACCCCTTCCCCACTACTCGTAATGTTTTCCATTTCAAATAAAACGAAAATTATTAATATATATAAAAACAAAACATAGTGCAGGGTCCGGCTTAATTCAAGTTTTGCAAAAAAAAAACCAAACAAACAAACAAACAAAAAAAACAAGCACGCACAAGTTTTAATGAGACGGTTGTCGTTTGTTTAACGAACAAACATACGAAAATTGGTTAAATATTTACTCGTAGACACAACTGGACCAAACTTTTCACACTTCTATCGTTTGTCTTTCAATTTTTCGTGAGAGGCGCCCGCTTCAAACAACACATTTTTGGGGGTCTTCTAAGCTAAAGCACAGTGACGGATCTGTTGGCCGACAATTTCACCCTCGTAAACAAACATACCCCTACACCCCAATTACTATGTTTGTTAGTTGTTGAATAATTGAAATTTAGCCATTAGAATCAAATTGTTTAGATTTAAGAAGTGATCAGCGTCTGAATATCGTGTTCATTCAATTACCAAACAGACGATGTGATCATAATAAACAAGTTTCAGAAGCTAACAAGTTAACAATGCTACCAACAAGCTAACATTGGCAACACAGCGATTGCTGCCCTCAAAACTAGAAATTTTGCTCTAAAAATGGCCTAAGACAAATTTTGCATTTATTCCTCCTTCCTTATTCAATCATCATGCTTCATTATACATATTTCTTCAGGCGGGTTTCCTTGACCCCCTCCCAGTCATCCCTCGCCTAAACTTCGCACATAAATTTTGGTTCCATTTCTGCACCAATATTCAATTTCAAAGTCTAAATTTAAACTTCAGGAAGTTCTACAGTGACGTTAGAGCTTGCTTTTTCAAATTTTATCCCTAAAATAACCCCAAAGCACTTTAGAATTCGAATGTGTTTTAAGGTGATTTCAGGGATGAAATTTGGAAAAGCAAGATCTAACGTCACTGTAGAACTTCCTGAAGATTAAAATTAGACTTTGAAATCGAGTATTGATGCAGAAATAGAGCCAAAATTTATGTGCGAAGTTTAGGCGAGGGGTGACTGGGAAGGGGCCGAGGAAACCCGTCTGAACCCCCCCCCCCTTAATTGTCAATCCAAAACATCAACCTTCAACCATCAATCACCAACCCTAAATTCTCCCCACTTATAGGGCATTGCAGCGATTTTCGAGCTGTCTTATCAGGAGAATATGCAGGGGCGTAGCGTGACATTTTGATGCCCGGAGCGGTGGTCAAGGTTGATGCCCCCTCCCCCACTACAAAAAAATGCGAGTATCATGCTACTAGCCTCAATCGGAAATCATCCAGGGCTTAGGGTAGGGAAAACTTTCAGGGTTCTCGGGGAAAGTTTCTCCCAAACATCGTATTCAATTTACCAGGGAACTGGGAAGGACCATGCCCTATTTAACTACATATTTAACATATGCCTGTTCGCCTTTTTTCAGAATGAACAGACTGTGGTGTCAGATTCTTGGCGTGCGAATGTTTCTCGGGGCAAAAATCAGCAGTTTCATAGTCTCTGTGCTGTGAGCTAGATTTGCAGTAATAATTAAGCCAATATGATGAACGATCAACGATGGGGGGGGGGGGTCCGGAGAGAACCAACTTCTCGAGAATGGGTCTTTAAGAAACCGATTTCGTGGGGTTTAATCGTTGAAAAAAACAATTTTGAGGGTTTGGCTATGCAGAAAAAAAAAGTCATGAGCTTGGCTTGGCTTACATGAAAAACTCAAACCTTTGAGGGTCCGGCTTTTCAAAAAGCACTTTCACGGGTTTTAACTCCAGAAAACCCCTAATTTCAAGGATTGACTCTGATTGTGAGTAGAACCAACTTCACAAGTTTTGCGCTTCAATAAACCAATCTCAAGGGCTTTAGTCGTTCAAAACACCAGTCTTGTGGGTTAGTTTCTTCAAACAACAGAATTCGCGGAACTTGGCATACTCAAGATACCATTTTTGGGGGTTATTTGGTCCAATAAAAAACAATTTTACGGATTTGACTCTACATCAAAACAATTTTTCCTCCTTTAGTTAATCAAAAGACTTCAATTCCGTGAGGTTGGCACTGTCAAATTCTTCCAGCTTACACTTGGCTTGTGGAGGGACGGAGCGTGATTGCGTGGAACACTGGCCGGGTGTGGGATGCAACCCGCAGCCCCTGGCACGCTCTGGCCAGTTCTTAAACTGTTTGCCTTCAAAAGAGAGCCATGGCATCGCTTAAGACTTAGCTTGCGGTCAACTTCATTGTAGTTTTTAAACCTCCTCCTACCAACTAACAGTCGGTATACTGTTATAGACAGCTCTTGGGAGTGCCCTGGTCTGCAATGGATCATTTTGTGCGGCTTTGGTGCTTCTTGGTAGACCTGAAGCCTCGATTTCTTTCACGGAGCACCTATCAACTACGGGGACTCGGCAGTTGAATAGATGTGGAGTGTTTTGTACCGGTGGTGCGCAAAAGGAGTCAATATTTATCCCAACTGTGCGCGGTTCTTTAACTTATTCACGTTAAAAATAAATAAAAGCCTCAGCCGGCTGATGCCCCATTTCAAGTGATGCCCGGGGCGAGCCGCCCCATACGCTACGCCACTGAGAATATGATGTGCTTGGAAGCTTGGAGCGTTCAGATAAGTTTTTGCCGCAATGTGGCTAGTTGTGAATTAAACTGATACTAAATTTCCAGAGCGTTTTGAAGCGTTCTAATTGGGCCCAAATTTCTCTTGAGAGTGACATCGGACACCCCCCGGAAATGTCAATCCCCAAAACTTTTTTGGAGTGCTCTGTGAATGCTCGAAATGATTCGAACTCCACCTAACCACTTTAAGGCAAATCATGCTCGAATGCCTTGACGACGTCAAAGAGCTGGAAAATTGGTGGGCAGGGATAAAAGAGGCTCTAATAAAAGTAAGGGACAAGTAAAGCAACGGTAAGAGCTATAACGCACTAGCAGCCAGCAGCTTACGCGGCGGTTGCGGGTTGAGCGGCATACTCCGCTGATCCCTTCGTCCTATCATTCAATTCAATCCCCCTCCAGTTCCCATGTTTGAGCTGATCATTTTTTTTGACGTACAAATGACCTCAAGCACCGCCCAACCACGCGCGAAGGTCGAGATCGCCCTTGCGGGACAGCGGCAACCGCCTTCCCACGCGGCAGCCTGTGCGTTGTCTCCAATTTGTTTCTCTTATTTTAGCGACCGCTCTCCCACCAACCGCTGCGTTATAGCTCTAAACGTTGGAATCTGGTTTCTTGGCACTGCAAAAATGCAGTGGCGGCGGAAGTCGGGTTCAGGGGGAGCGAACGCTCCCACAATCGTCTGGTTGGGGAGCAGCTCATCGCCAGTAAACTTTTGAATTGCTACTTTTGGTGGTGATGCAGCATGTTCGGTGCAGTGAAGGGGGCAAACAATAGTTGTGGGTGAGGTGGGGGGTTCAAGGTTATTCTAAATGCACCCTGGATTTATGGACAATGAATGAACACCATTTTCCACACGAAAATACTTCGTTTGCCCCCCCCCCACCCCCAACCCTATTCAACCGTTCAACACTACCGCTCACTCTGGAAATAGATTTCTTTTATTATCGTCATTATAACTCACGTACCTATACAGAAAGAGCAGGGAGTTCACTGTCTCGACTTGCGACTCCACTAGAGCTCCCGGACTGCTTGTTTTAGCCCTTAACGGATTCTCGCTACGATGCAAGATACCTTGAAAGAGGTTCATTTTAATTGTATAAGCATGCAACCGTACCAGTAGATGTTAGTTGCTTGATCAATGGCCAGTTTTTTCTGCCCTTCTCCTTTTGCTCAAGGAGGGAGCGATAAAAAACTAATTAAATTATATTAATTAAATGAAAATTCATTTCATTTCATAATAGCGACTTAATCATGACAGCGGTTTGTTCGATAAAACAGCTCTAAACATAGTTGTTAGGGGCTATTCTGATTTGTTTCCCGTGACTGGTGCCACTGGGGGTTTGTTTCTATTACGGTCCGCGGTCAATTCACCGAGGAGAACATTTTTCTCCTTCACGTCAGTTTTTTTTTCTCCTCCACCTCCATCAAATTATGGAAGAATCAGACATTGTCAGTCAGGTAAAACTTTTCCTCTTTCTCCAAAGTTACCTTTTTTTATTTATACACGAGTTTTCCCACTTTTCATGTTCGAACTTCCCCTAGCAAGCCCATCCTTGTCTATTCGATCACGAGAAAAAAACATTTTCTCCCCCTCATTCTTTTTTTCTATCTCTCTCTTTTCCGTTCAAGAATCCAATAAATCTCAAAATATCTAGGCTTTACAAGTGAAATGTGTAAATCAACGCACTAGGGGGAGAGAGGGTGAGATTAGGGAAGCATGCTGTTAGTAATTACTTAATATTATGTATTTTGACTTAATAATTTAGTCAGTAACAAGCTCAACAAAAGTCATGTCTGTTGCCCAAAGAAAAAATCAAAATCTCCAGACCCTAGCCCTATTAGGCTGTCCACAGCCATGTAACCCCAGCTGGTGAGTCCTGGGAAATAGCGTTACACAAGCTGCCAATGCGCCTTGCTAATTTTGCAGACTCTATATGTTTTCAGTCCTAAAACCGAACAATGTGGCCCAAATAATAGTTAATTCATGGACTGGCTAAACTAACTTTCTACTCTTTTCCACATCGGATTACACATAGACTGCTTCGTCCAAAAAAATGATTACTTCGGGACCCGGAAGCTGACTTCTTGGCTCTATTAGCTAAGATTCTGTATGAAATCTGTGCCTTCATAAACTCACTAGGAAGGGGATGCTGGGGTGACACAACCAGGTGACTGAGCCTCACGACCGTAAACGGGCTAGGATGAGCCATTTTTTGTCTGCCCGACCCTAAATCTGACTTTTCGGGCCAAATTTTTAGCCCCTGAAACACACCATTTGATGCTTCAGTTACTTGAAGCTTGTTTATGTAGCGATAGACATTTATACTACTGCTTGAAAAACAAGTGATTCCCCCCTCCTCTTGGTCGCTTGAATCAGACGACAAGGTTGAACAATAAATTTCGTGGTTTGAAAACTTCCGTGAGCTCTTTTCCCGAACTCAACACGTTCAATTACCATAGGCACATTAATTTCTTCGCGTGTCACCCTGCCCATGCCCTTGGATTGTCCCATATATGCAAACTATTTTGAAATAATTGCGAATTAGTCGGCTACAGAGTTAGTCTCGGTCGCAATGTGGTCGCGAGCCGAAGAGGACGAAGAAGAGAGCACAGAAATTTACGAGTACCGAATTCACGAGACTAAGGTTGGTTTGGTTGTTAGAAAATGAGCGTTATGTGACCGCGGAAATCCTGTTCAATACGGTTTTCCATGCGAATTTTCCGATATTCCACGCTGAATGACGGGTTGAGAGTGCAGTGGCGAAACTTCTCATTCATAACCGAAAGGATTCATATTCGTCGAACAAGGAATTACAGGGGTTGCATGCATTCATTTCCCATGACGCAAAACATGGAAGTAAACGGCCAAAAACAATGACTAAGACACTTTTACAAGAATATAGCCTCCGACGATTTTATTACCCAGCTTTAGTGAACAACTGACCATCTTTTACAACGGTGTTAATCATAACAGACAGTTTTCTCTTTTTATTTAGGACAGACGGGGGGATGGGGATCTTCCAGTCGTGTCAAGGCAGTATGGAAGGGGAAGGGGGGTCGACTATTACGCTTTTTTGACGCTGTCATCTTCATTACTTGGTTTTATTTTCTCTCTTTATTATACGTATGAATTTTCTTTCATAAAAATAAGATGCTGCAATTTCAATAATAAAAAAAACGTGATTATATCCCTCTAAAACGATTTAAACCTAACCATAAACGGATAATTAAGCCTCTAAAGCATAAAATGAAAACGTGACTATAGGCTCTGTCAACACCATAATGAGGAATATTCACTTTTCTCTCGAAATAATTCCTTCCCTGGTGGAGAGGGGGGCAATATTCAACGAAACATGAACAAGAGACTGGTTATGAATACTTGAAACAATCGGCTACCTCATTTAAGACCGTTAGTTGACCCTCTCTACCGCCTTGCAACACGTTTTTTCATTGATGAACGCAACAACCAAGCAGTGGCGTACCCAGAGTCTGGGAGGCCGTTTTTAGCCACATTTTTGCGAAATCCAAGCAATACGAAGGGCATTCATTGCAACACCCGTCCCCCGCCGGACCTTAGTAGGCTGCGGACAGCCGAAATCGCCCCCTCCGGAAGGATTTCTAGGTGCGCCCCTGCAACCAAGTTCAGTCAATGAGAGACTCAGTGCAGGATGCTCAACCGAATAACAGCGGTGTTGTGCAGGTTTTAACTGGCACGCAGTCTGGTCAGGGGCTCTGGGATTTCACGTGCTTTTGGAAGAGATTTAAGTAACAAAGAAGTAGGTATAAGAAGAAAAATAGTAAGTATATAAGAAGAAAATGCGGGCGAGGGGCACGTTAAATTCGGGGTTATCTACACCTCCCTTCATGGGCCTATAATTTTGGATGGAGAAATACAAATTTTCCGGATTATTGGCAACCACCCCCGCCCAATTTCACGGGTTTTGTCCACTCAAAAAGTCAATTTCGCAGGGTTGATTCCCTCAAAAGCCTATAGCGCGGAGTTGATATATTCAAAAACCCATTTTCACGGGGTTGTCTCAACATGGCTTTGGGTCCTTCAGAAAAGCAATACCGCGGGTCGGGCTCTCAGGAAGTTTTTCAAGTCCAAATATCGCGGATTTGACACTAACAGGACCCAATTTCGCGGAATTTCGGCTAATTCAAGAACCTTTGGCTCTGTTTGAGCTTCACGCTGTTGACTCTGGCATAAAGCAATTCCCGATTGACCAATTTCGCTGACTTGACTCATTGAAATGAGCAATTTTTGAGGATATTTAGCTGTTTCTAACCAAAATTGTCGCGAATCTGGCACATTCAGAAGCCGATTTCACGGGTTTCACTCGTCCTTCAAAAACGAAATTTCGTGGTGTTGGCTCATTTGTGACCTAGTCTGCTATCCAAGTGAGAGGGAGAGGAAAGAAAGCGCAGCAACTGTGTGGTTTGCTGCCGCGGGGGGCGAGATGACGGTCCAGACAGTGGCTAGCGGCCTTTCCATTTTCTGAAGATTCACAAATTCAGCCAGAGTTTATGATGAACTTTGAAGCTTTTTAGTTGTTTCAAGTTCGTGGGGGGGGGGGTATCATTTTGTCCTTTAACTACATATTCCGGGGTAGTCTAGTATGTCGAATTATTTTTTTTTAAATAGCCAGTCATGAGCTTTTCCCGGTCTAAAAAGCGAGTTACGGAGCTTATTCATTTGGGCGATGTTTCAAATCAATTATTGGCAGAGTAGCGTATTTCAAGAGCCGTATTTAGGCCAGTTTTGTGACAATACTCATATTGCTAGGCTAAACAGTGGGAATGGCGCCAATTGAACCATAGTGCCCAGTTTGGGGCGATAGTACTCAGTTTTGTGCCCTAAATACAGTGAGTTGTGTAACGTAAACCGACCCATAATGCCCAATTTTAGGCTGATTTTCTGTCCTTTACCCCTAGAATATCGAAATTTTTCGTTACTCGTCACTTTCCCCGATTAGTATCAGTTTCTAGGGGGAAAATTACAATATTGGGGACCGAAAATCTTGGAGTTTCCCCATTACATTGCGCGTTGAGTTGTGATGATTTCTAAAATTTCTAAAATTGCCTTCATGGTCGATAGGTCTGAGTTATGGCTGAGGCCTAAGTTTCTGAATTCAGTCAACGAATTGCTTCCTTTGGTCACACTTTCATTTTAGGGTCGGCAGACTTTCAAAAGGGCTCCTAAGGGACTAGTCAATAAAAGAATTTTGATGTTTCAGGACTACAACTACGACTCAGGCGTTGTGGTTATCGTGTAATCGAGCCGATTCTGAGGTCCAATTCACAGAGAGATTGACAATTTCAAGGCAAAAACTGCCAAATTCTGTTCGGTAAACTCGGCTCATTGTGCTGCGGGAAAATGTCGAATTTTGTGTGCGAGTCGTAAAGTTTACGAGGCAAAACAAATATTTTTTTTTGGCCTAAAGACTGCTATTTCAGGTACACACTTTTCGTGAGCCCACCAAAACAAAAAAAAAAAAACAGATTTTGTGATGAAGGCTTATGAGTCTCCGGGGCAAAGGTGAGTTTACGAAAATTATCCCCCCCACCCCCATCCCAAACAGTTAAGGAGCATGGGAGAAGGTGTTACCTCTTCTTGAATGAGGGGAAAAATTAAAAAAAAATAGCTTCAACGGTATCGTTTGTTTCGCCGATTGTCTTGACTCTAACGGAGGGGGGGAGGAGCCAGCGAGATCCGCCCGCCAAGTCTTCTTCAGACAAACGCGGCCCCCGTTCGCAGAAAAATTCGTAAGGCGCCTGAAAAAGGGAAGCCAAATCGGCAAAAAACGCCGAAAACTCAGGGGGGGGGGGAGCACCTTGAACGATCGAAAAACCGGGAAAAGAGGTGCGTGCCCACCTTCTTTCATTTCACAGTAAATAGTTCGTTATTTTTAACGGGATAATTTATAACAATTTCCTTTTATGCGTGCGAAGGCAAATCATTTTTGAGAGAAAATAACTGCCTGGAATTAATGGTGTGGAGAGGGGATGTGTTCACAGCGGTTTTTTACTAAAGGACCGTCCGCTTTGTTTTCCTTCAAAATTTTGTATATTTTTAGACTAAAATTAAAAGTTTTCGAGACCCGGGGAGTCTCACCTGTGTGTTTCAAGTTGATGGGATCGTGTGACTGAAAAGAGTAAAAAAAAAAGGTTGTGAAGATCGCGTGTTTAAAACAGTTTTTGAGCTCTTGGTGACGGGAGAGGGAGAAGCTCGGAGGTGGAAAACTATCAAAGCCTACGTGTCTGAAAAGGGGGATCAGACACGTATTTATCCTTCAAGCAAATAGTTGTATTTGGATCAGTCTCTGATTTAACGGTTTTGTCGGCCATGTTTATCACCTCGCCCAAGACCGGCAATAACGAGGATGAGTCGGATGACGAAGAAGAGAGTAATGTCAGTTTGTTGCAGGTAAAAATGGTGGACGATGAATGCACAATTTGTGTATGAGGAGTGTGGGCGGTAATAAATCACGAAACCGTTAATTTACCCACTCAAGGCTTAATACGAATTCTTAGAGTCCCTCAATATTCTAAATGAAACATTTTAACTATCCTTTAATTAAAATTAAAAACAAGGTGCCATAAATTTCACATTTGTCAGTTGCAAAATCGATTTTAATTCAGCACAAAAACCCGAAAGAAATGTCTTGATTTATTCTGATCCTTCAGATATCTCATCCTACAAGACACGAATCGACCCATTTCACGCCATGATTTTCAGACCTCCTCCCTCTCACTCTTTGTTTCAGAAAAGACGAGAAGAATGCGAGCGAAAAGCAAGACGAGGGGAAATGGACCCTCGTTTGGAGTTCACCTTCCAGCTCCTGATTGACGCTACAGGCCTACCTAGGTCTGAGATAATGGACAACGTTTTTGAAGGAAACATGGTACCACTCGACAGGCGGACTGGCAGTTGAAAAACAAAACAAAAAAAAATTAAGAAGCTTGTACGTCTCATATTTTTAGCTCGACGAAATCAATGAACTTTTTCTGCCTCACATGCGGAACAAATTAATTTGGTTCTACCAAGACGTGGAAGAAAAACCACAGGCCCTAATACACGAAGGAGTATTAGTTCAGAAGGGTAAATCGGACAGGGAATTAACAGTTTCATTTTTCCAGGCCAAATCTATGGGAATGCGCGGGATTCAGAACGTTAAATCACACTCGCAAACACAACACCTTTTGAAGAAAAAATTATTTTTGACGGACGGTTGGGAAATTCCCCTGACAGGAATATGCATCTACATGTTTAGGCTCAGCACGACGAAACAGCTACCAGAAGAAGGCTTTCAAAAAGTACTGTAGTAGAGTACGTTTTTTAAAGGACGAATACAAAATTCTCCCCCCCCCCTCCACCACTCATCTAGGACCTTTTTTGCGGAGTAATCAATTCTGAAAACGTCGGTCTCGTCACAACAATCCAACGTGTCATGGAGCACGTCTTCATGGAAGCGTTAGCACAGCCGTCACCGGACTCTGAGGAGGAGGAAGTGGGTGGAACTGTCGTCAAAGACCAGCTTCTTCCAGGACTCAGGTCGTTTTGCAGCGCTCTTAAAGGTTACTCCCATCCCCCTAACCCACCAAGCATTTCTTTTTGAAGACTAAAAATCTATGAATCGTAGTTTGCGAAGAGGTTTGTAAAGAGCCGAATATTTTCCACGACGGTAAAACCATAATGGAAGACGTAACGACGTTTGATGACGCGAAACGGATTCTGTCGAATCCAGAGGGTGTTTTTACACTTGAAGAGAGAGTCAAATTGTGGCTTAGAAGAATACACGAGGTCAGCGTTGGGTGTTATCTAAAATTGTGGTAATAAACACGGACAATAATAGGTCATAATGGAGAGCGAACAACTGAGGAAAGAGAACGACACGAGTGGCCCACAGGACGAGTTGGAGTACTGGAAGAAAAGAGACGCTCAATTTTCACTTATTATTGTTCAGATTCAAGCTCACGAGGTAAAACAACCAAACATTTGGGGATAAGGAGGAGGAGGGGAGGGGGCTCAGTAATATGTCACGAAATTCATGATGAAGTCTGTTTAAGAAAGCCATGATGCTCCACAGGGGTGCACTCGGGTGATCCTAAAGAGTTGGTCTTTTCAAAACATTTTACCCCATTCCACCTACAAACCGTTCGGGTGATAAATTGCAGCAAAATTATACTAATGTCAGGCTAAGTAGTCGTAATCCGTAATCTATGAATCCGTGCACCTAAAGTAGCAAAACCAATCGTTCGCGATCCAAAAAATATTGTCTTACAGAACAGACCATTTGCGTCTTGAAAATGGCTCAAGTGACTAACTGCCCCCCTTCCCTAGTTTTAAAGAATTCCCTGGCAATTCCCAATTTTTCTTGGTTTGGTAGGCAGCCTGTAAAACATACGCTAAATCGTAACCGTAGGAGCCTATACGTTGTCAGTCTTCCCTCGTTGAGCTGCTTCATTCATAAACTTACCGGGCTCGGCTGTTCACAATCTTGAGCGTCATCATTCGCCGAAACCGATACGTCCATGACGCGTGCCAAAACTTGGGGAGACCGACAACGCGCAGGTTACCCAGAAAAACTTTGATTCACCTATGAATAGATTACCTCCACTCCTTGAACAGCAAATGCCTCCCGCCACCCCCCCTCAACACCAGAAGATGTTCTCGTTCAACATGGATCGGCAAGCGTACATATTTCCCTATGCTCGAAGATATGGCTGAGAAGTGGGTGTGGTTGCTTACTGATGGTGAGGCCACTTTATTATGAGCCCCCTTCCCAAAACCCCGCCTATTTTGATAAACAGTTTCAATGGAAAATTGAAACATTTATTTAATAGGTTGTAATGACCGTACAATGTTTGATGATGGCCAAATCAAAATTGATAAAACTTTGGAAAGATGCCGACGCTAGAATTACCCATTGCTATAACGAAGCGCGCGACAACGCCAAATACGTTCAGGCGATCGAAAAATCCTGCCACGCTTTGTACCTTCACGATCCAGTAACAGTCCCACGTTTCAGTCCCCCCAAAAAATGTTCGATTCAACTCGCCTTTATTTCAGGTTCGTATGAAAAGTTCTATACTACGGCTGCTTCAGACGGTCAGGTTGATTCACAGTGTGTCGCAGTACTACAATACGTCCGAAAGAACTTCTTCGCTAATGGTCAAGGTGAATTTTATAACATTAACCCTCCCCCCTTCCCTAAATAAAAACACTCTCAATCCATCTTCTCCCAGATAACAAATCAAATGATCCGTAACTGCAAGCAGTACATAACATGCCACGGTAAAGAAACAGTTTGGACTCAAGAACGCGTTGTCATTCGAGAAAAGCTTGTCAACTGCGTCAAACTGAATCGAGCCTATCACGAGGCTTATTTTCAAGTCAAAGAGCACAACTATGTCCCCGATCAACCGCCTCTTCAATTTTCCGAAAACTACGTTTTCGGAAAATTTGACACCTTCTGTCGACGACTCATGAAGATCATTTCAATGTTCAACTTAGTCGATGACTATAATTCTTTGTTCGAGTGTAGAATGGAAGGTATTTAAGCAGTGTTAATGACGGGGAGGGGAAATGGTAGAATGAGTTGAAAATAAATTGAACGAATCCGCAGGTTTACTTTTGGGAGAAGGTGAGTCACCGTTAATGGTTTCTCAGAACAGGATTTGCGCAACAATGCCCTATTCTCAAGTTTTACTTGTTTAGAACTCGAAGACGTCATTAAAAAGTTTAATGAAATTAAAAGCGGAATCACGACTAAGCCGTACGACTACCTCGACCACAGAAACCAAGAATTTGACAAAGATTTCGAAGAATTTATAGAAAGCACTAATGATTTGAAGGGAAAAATCGCAAATACCATCGAGGAAAACTACTCCGACATATGGGAAACTCTTCAAGGAGTGAAATTTTTGAATCGTTTCGAGAAAGTACAACCTGCGACCCCAATGCCGTGGAAAACAATTTTTTTTTATCTCTTCAATCCATAGATAAGCAGTAAAATTCCTTTGAAGCAAATGTCCGAAAAATATTCGAGAATCCTTAAATTTTGTGACAGTCAGCTTGATCGAGTCCTTAAAATTTTCAAAAAGCAAAACACAAGACCACCCATTCCCAGGGATTTTCCTCCCCTGTCAGGTGAACGTTGATTTTTGTCTCCCCCCCCCCTCCAGTCCTCTCGATGAATATTCAATGTGAAGCACTTTTTTCACAGGCAAAATCATATGGGCGAGGTCTCTAAAATCAAATTTGAAAAAAATGATCGACTCAGTCTCAGAGCATCCACTCCTGGCACCGCTTCCAGAAACGGGGGAACTTCAGAAAAAATTCGCGTACATCAATCGAATTCTAAGGGAGTACGAGTCTGAAGTTCGCGAGCGGTGGCTGAATATTAATGTGAAGGGCTATGCTTTTTATTTTTTTGTAAATTTTCGCGTTAATAATTTTTGAATGTTCACCAAGGTTTGGGTGGCTGAAAACTGTCTCAGAAACAAACTGTTAGCTCTGAATGGAAAAGATTGGACGATCGATGTCAACTATGACTGTCGGCTGAGCCTGATAATTAAAGAAGCTGAATGTATGGCCAAAATGGATATTCCTGTTCCTGTGTTGAACATGACGCTACTGTCGAAAAAAGAACACTTCATTCAGATTGAAGATTCCCTCACTGTAAGACTCCCCGCCCCCGCCCTGAACAATTTTTTATTATAACGGCTGTAAAATATTCAACTAATCATCAGGATTTATTGAATAAATTTGCGAAAACTGTTCGTCGAGTTAAACAGGAAGTCCGACCACTGTTTCTTCCTCAACTAGTTAGACTATCCGGGCTTCTAAATCCAGCGCTAAACGACTTAAACTGGACAAATCCTGAATGGAAGGCATTCATTCTAAAAACCAACGAAGCCATAGATAATTTCGACATTTTAATAACAAGGTTTGATGCCCCGGGGGATGAGCTAACGACTGTACCACTAAACTTTTCAATGGGTGGGCAGAGTTCACGACGTTTACGCGAACAGAATTCTGTTCGTACTTTCGAGCATTCAAAACGTTAATCTTCACACGCTACCGCAGAAAAAGCCGTGGACCATTGAGGAGTTCGTTGAGAGGATCGATGAAAATTGCAGGCACGCAGCAGTTGTAAGTTTCCCTGGAGAGGAACACTCTTTTCAGCGGATTGATACTTTTCTTTTGTTCCAAGGAGCTTAATCGTAAAAGTCTAATGGTAGAAGAAGCAGTCGAAGAAATCCTTCAATTGGTTAAAAAAGCCGCGGAAGAGTTTAAAGCGATTTCACCCAGCGATGAAGATGAATTTTTAACAGAAGGTTAACCCTAAAACCACTAGAGCCATGCAACAAATTTTAAATTTATTGCTGTACAGGTTTTGCTGAGGATAGAATGGAGATTCAAGACAGTGGTCAACAGCAAGACTGGAGTCAGGTAGCCGAGTGCTTTGAGAATCCAACCCAACTACTCCAACAGGGAGGTGGACTCTCAAAGCCTATGCAGGTGAATATGTGTGGAAGGCAGGGCGGGGGGGGGGGTGAAATAAATCTAAAGAACCAAAAACCCCGTTGGTGTCTCGCTCGGAGACGGCACTCCGGATGAAACCGGGTAGGTGAGAATGGAGATTGGGGAGCACTAAAGGAACGAAGAGCTGTTAGGATGATCTTTTCCAGGCGGGAGTTTTTTGTGGCCTCGAGTCACAATAAGTGCGTAAATCGTTCAATTTTTGCAGGATATGGTCCGAAACGCTGTCGGTGAAATGAGACGCTACTACAGTCGTAAAGTGGTCGATGTCCTCATCAAAATAACCCGACAAGCCCTCGAAGCCGTTAGAAGAAGATTCACGAATCACAAAGGTAAGTTTCCTCGTTACTCGTGTTCACCATAATAAAAAATTACATTTTTCCCGCATCTCAAGGGAATACGCCAGTTCTTATAATAAACGCTCTACTAGCCATACCGAACGTAATAGTCAAACCCAGTTTGGATGAAGTACAGGAGTGTCTCATGACGGTGGGGCGTACCGTCACTAACGTGGCAAGAGGCGTTTCTCAGTGGACAGGAGGGAAACAGCAAAGCGTAAGTTATGACCAAAATTTGCCATTTGAGACAAACTGTGAGCCAATTTACATCTGACCCGTTTCGTTTTTCACATTTTTATATGAAACCAGAGACATGTAAGTTACAGTCAAATACACTACACGCTTTGTTGTAAGTTTTCAACATCTTGGGGTAAGGGGGTTACCACACATTTTACACATTTTGGTTAACAAGAACAACAAAGCACACGGTAACCCTTTACCGGCTCCCGCGGTTGCTCCGGACACCCAAATTTCACTTTCTTAACAGACCCACCGTCACAAGCCTTGTTTTGTTCTCTAGCGGGTAAACAAGCGGGCCCCTCCTCTAACCTCTGTCACCGAAATAATACGAATGGTGCTCATTTCGATCAAGTCGGTTAATTTCAACGCTACAAATAGTTCAGTTGTCGGGGAAGGGGGGAGTTGCCCATTGCTCAAAGTACGCAAAAGCTTTCAAGAAGAAAAGTTAGTGAAGTAAATAACGACACACTTAAAATTTGAGAGAAATGCAGCCCTTTTCTACCACCACTACGATTCTGATTAGCACAACATCACAAGAGCGGACTTGAAACAAATGTGAAGCTGAAAAGATTCACAAAACCGTCTTTAAAATAACACAAATTCTGTTAGAACTAGAAATGTATACACAACTAATTAGCTTTTGTTGTTTTCTTTTCTGTTTCGTGTTGTCTAATGTCTGTGGCGTTTTATCCTGTTTCGAATACCCATTTTATGTTTTGTTTTGTTCTTTGGTGCCTGTCTTGTGTCCTTTGTCCGAAAAAAAAAAAAAAATTTAAAAAAGTAGAAAGGCGAAGGTTGGCGGCGCTTGGGGGTCCACGGTAAGCGAAGCGGACCCAGGGCACTTGCTAATCTCGTCTCCCGGCTAGATCAGAATGAACCGAGCGCCGAAGATGCCAAGGCTCGGCGGCGACGTCTGTATCGCCTCGCGTCAAACGCCAAGCCACCATTTCCGCAACAACCGAGGAATTTCCACACTTTTGTCATGGAGAATAAAGAGGTGGTGAAAACGCTGTCTCTATTGTCGACTTGTATGATACCGATCAAAATGGTAGAGACGCTTGACTTCCAAACGTTTCATGTGTTTTTACAACAAAGTCCTAAAAATAGGATTTAGTGAAGTACATTGAGTTGTGGTCTCCGTACAAGATGCTTTGGAGCGCTGACAGTATTTCGACGAAACGAGACGTTCACAGTGTGAGTCTCCTCGACTGTGAGTCGGCTCTCTGTAAACACGTGCAGCTCGGAAACGATTTGACGGCCGAGTCCGACACTTTCATTCTCTCTTCAACAATAGCCGTTTGTATTGGTCAGTTAATTCCCCCATAGTGCGTTAGGCTACTGGTACAATGCGTACCTGTTTCATTAGAACAACTCAAGTTGGCGCTCACACTCGAAATTAAGCAGAGTACTCACAAAATCGGGCAAATCATTAGAAAGAAATATCAACGAGAAATGGATTACGTGTATGCTGTTATGAGCGAAATGGAAAGAAAACTTGATCGTCCTATAAGAGATTTGGATGATGTTCGAATGGTGATGGACACTTTGAAGAAAATAAGAGACCAAGAAGTTGATATTGAATTGAAGATCGAGCCAATTGAGGTATTTTGAACTGTTTTGTGAGAATTCTTGTAATGACTTTAACACATGTTCCGTAGGAGGCATTCAACATACTTACTCGCTACGAACTACCTGTTGATCGTGAAGTACTAGAACAGGTGGGCCTACATGTTTTGTATAGTTGAAACTCAATAACCCCCCTCCCCGCCTCTCATCAACATAGGTTGACAACCTGCGCTACACCTGGCAGCAACTTCTTGGACGCTCCATGGAAGTCAACACGCTTCTTCTAGCGATGCAGCCTCACTTCCAAGAAGAGCTTCAAACCAATCTGACAAAATTCAAAGAAGACAGCGACGAATACGTTGAACAGTACAGAACGTGCGGACCGATGAGTCCGGGACTGTCACCTCGCGAGGCCAGCGATAGACTCATTCTGTTTCAAGTAAAAAACAACACTCTCCATCCAGAAAATTGTCATTTCAAAGGCCCAATTTTGTGCGTCAGAACCGATTCGACGGCATGTGGAGGAAACTTCAAACATATCAAAGCGGGGAGGAATTGTTTGGTTTGCCAACTACTGAGAGTCCCGAACTCGGTCAAATACGTAAAGAGCTTAACCTTCTTCAAAAGCTCTATAAACTATACAACGACGTAATTGACCGAGTCAACAGCTACTACGATATACCTTGGGGCGAAGTCAACATTGAAGATATCAACAACGAGCTTATGGAATTCCAAAATAGATGCAGAAAACTACCTAAAGGACTAAAAGTAAGTCTTAAAAGCTATAGTTTCACCCCTTCTTCGAACCACGACTATTCTTAGGGGGAGCAACTCATAGAGAAACGCGTTCAAAAAAATCACTCAAAATGTATTGATTGAATAATTTTAGAATTAACACGTACTTTTCAGGATTTATGTGATGATGAGGTAAGAAGGTTAACTAATTTAAAAGGTGTTTAATGACTGTTTGATTGTCTAAAATACTTCAATGTGGCACTTTTGTGTGAATCATGACTCTAAGACGAGACTTTGAACATGTACAGCACTCAGCCCTTACATTTTTTTTCGAGCTTCGAATTCAACTACTTCATTAAATGAAGTATTTTAAGCTCTCCTAATACAATTTATTAAAATCCTCCCTCCCCCCCCCACACTCAAAATTGCAGGAATGGCCGGCTTTCCACGCTCTCAAACGAACCATCGACGACTTCAACGACATGTGCCCCCTGTTGGAGCTCATGGCCAACAAGGCGATGAAGCCAAGACACTGGCAGCGAATCATGGAAGTGACCAAGCACAATTTCGACCTTGAGAGCGAAGGGTTCTGCTTGAAAAACATTTTAGCGGCTCCACTACTGAAGTATAAGGAAGATATTGAAGTAAAGTTTCCAACTAACGAAATTCCGAGAGAGAAATTGTAGTGACAACCCCCCCTTCCTCAACGCCAGGATATTTGCATTTCAGCGATGAAAGAAAAAGACATCGAAGGGAAATTGAGACAAGTGACGAACGAGTGGTCGGTTCACGAACTCACGTTCATGACTTTCAACAATCGTGGAGAATTGCTCTTGAGAGGTGACACAACTGCTGAAACGATCGGTCAATTGGAAGACAGTCTCATGGTTTTGGGTTCACTTTTATCGAACAGGTTTGAACTTAATTTCCTGTTTACATGAGGGGGGGTGGAGACGGAAATAACGGACTTGCAAAACCATTAGTTGTCACTCAGATTCTTGGACAATAACTACGCTAAGGGGGGGGGGGCAAGGGCGTCCAGCTGTTTTGACATGGTTGAAAACCCATAGATAGTTTAACGTATTTGATGAATTTGCTTTAACATCTAACCGATGACTAAATTGTTGTTTAGCCGTCGAGCCCGCGCCTTGACACCATGAACTAATGATCCAATTCACCTGCTTTAGACTGGTGTGTTCCCCCCCCCCCCCACAATATCTCATTTGACCATTATGGCCCTCTCAAACTTGTTGCTTTCAATTTTGGAAGTCGGAGGGGGACCACTTCTTGGATGAATTGACAGATTCTAGGTCGAATGGCGGTTTCAGGGATGGAATGAAGATTCAGGGATGGGGCGGTTCAGAGATGAAATGGTCGATTTTAGTGTTCAAACGACCAATTACAGGGTACAAAGGGTCAGGTGACTAAAACAGACCCACCAAAACTCGCTCTATTTAGTTTGAATTAGCTCAACGCGAGATTTGATTTCGGTTCCAGCCCCCTTCTTCTCCAACCAAACCATCAAAACCTCTAATAATAAAGAAAAATTATCAAAGATACAACGCACCATTCCGAAAACAAATTCAACAATGGGTGTCCGACCTGAGTAACACGAATGAAATCCTCGAGAGATGGCTCCTCGTTCAAAACTTATGGGTCTACCTGGAAGCCGTTTTTGTGGGAGGTGACATCGCCAAACAGTTGCCTAAAGAAGCAAAACGATTCAGTAAAATCGACAAATCCTGGCAGAAAATCATGCAGCGAGCTCATGAGACTCCAGGTGTCGTCTCGTGCTGCGTAGGTGACGACATGTTGAAACAGTTGCTCCCTCATCTACAGGAGCAATTGGAACTGTGTCAGAAGTCGTTGAGCGGGTGAGTGAATTCAGTTGTGGCATTTTTTAAATATTTTTAACCGAGTGGAGTTTTTCGCAGATATCTTGAAAAGAAAAGGATGATGTTTCCGAGGTTTTTCTTCGTTTCGGACCCTGCTCTCTTGGAAATATTGGGGCAAGCCTCAGACTCTCACACAATACAAAACCACTTACTCTCAATATTTGACAACACTCGTTTTGTTAAATTCCACGATATTGAGTACAATAAAATGACAGCAATTATATCGTCAGAGGGGGAAGTAATAATGGTACGCAAATAGGAACCAATTCTAATTAAAGAAATACCAATAAAAGTAATTGAACAGCTCGAAAAAGCCGTTAGAGCTGAGGGGAGTGTCGAAACCTGGCTTATGTCCCTACTTCAGTCGTCACAACAATCGCTACATGGGATCATTCGGAATGCTAATACAGCTATCAACGACCCAAATTTCAACCTTCTAAGCTTCCTTGACAAAATTCCCGCCCAGGTAGACTACATTTTCACCCTCCCCCCAGCCAAACTCTAGCCGACGTGCAACCAAACACCCTTCTTTCAGATCGGGATCCTCGGCATACAAATGATTTGGACTCGAGACTCTGAAGTGGCTCTGACTCAAGCCCGAAGTGACAAAAAAATGATGCCCGAAATGAACAACAAGTTTTTGGAACTCCTCAACACGCTCATTGATCAAACGACGAGGAATTTGACGAAACTGGAGCGAATCAAATTTGAGACACTCATCACAATTCATGTCCATCAACGAGACATATTTGACACACTGGTGAGTATAGTTTTTATTGTTTTAAATATGTCAATAATTTTTTTGATAATTGTTTTAAAAAAGGTGAGGCTGAACGTCAGATCTGTCAATGATTTCGAGTGGCTCAAGCAGTGTCGGTTTTATTTTAAAGAGGATTTAGACAAAACGTGGATATCGATTACTGACGTTACTTTTACGTATCAAAATGAGTATTTAGGGTGCACTGATCGACTGGTCATCACTCCTTTGACTGATAGGTGAGTGTCTCATTTCTTCCCAGGTGTTTCCATTTGCGCCGGACGCGGTTTAGGAGTCCTTCAGACCGCGGGCGTTTCGGTCGATGCGCGGTTTCTCATACGCGCACCACTGTGAACGCCTACACTAAGCCGAGTAAGCCGTGTCACAGCTCGTCGCAGCTTTATAGTGTAATGGGCAATAGCTGGATTCGAACCCAGGCCCGCTGATTATTAGATTATTGTTTCTATTACACCATCGAGGCGCGCTTTCCTCAGACCATGCTAAAATGATGAATGCAGCCGGTGCCAGCCCAAATGCCCTCATCGATTTTGGGTATCAGCGATCCTTCAAGTGGCCAAAAATGAGCGTTTCGAATTTTCGGCCGAATTTCATCGCACGAAACGCACCTGGAGAGAGGGCGGGGGGACGAAAATGAGAGTCTCGGCACAGAAACTGATGGACATCCACCAAAGGGGGGGTGTTAGTTGCAACCAATAAACCCACCCGAGCAATATTACTCGACTTGTCCCTAAACTGACTGAATTTATCGGTTCCAACTTAGCCACCGGGTTTTTTCCTCCAAAATCAGGTGCTACATAACTCTAGCTCAAGCCCTAGCAATGAGCATGGGTGGTGCACCCTGCGGTCCTGCAGGAACCGGCAAAACAGAAACCGTCAAAGACATGGGGAAAACACTGGGGAAATACGTTGTTGTGTTCAATTGCTCAGATCAAATGGACTACCGCGGGCTAGGAAGAATCTACAAAGGTAACTTTCATCTTTTCCCCCTCTCATTCCACTAAAAAAACCTCCAATTCTTTTTTCCAAAGGCTTGGCACAGTCCGGATCTTGGGGATGTTTCGATGAGTTCAATCGAATCGAACTACCAGTCCTGTCTGTTGCTGCTCAACAGGTCGCCGTTGTTTTAGCCGCCAAGAAAGAGAAAAAGAAACAGTTTCACTTTACAGACGGCGACCTAATTGATATGTGCCCAGAATTTGGTATTTTCATAACCATGGTAAATTATACATATATATTAGAACTCTCCATTCAAGCTTTTATGGGGTGGTGTGGGAAAAAATTTCAGAATCCAGGATATGCAGGGCGCAAGGAACTACCGGAAAATTTGAAAATTCAATTCAGAACCGTCGCCATGATGGTTCCCGACCGGCAGATTATCATTCGAGTCAAACTGGCCAGTTGCGGTTTTCTGGAGAATATTACACTCGCGAGAAAATTTTACACTTTGTACAAATTATGCGAGGAGCAGCTTACAAAACAGGTCTCTGCTTCTCTAAACGAATGCGCACAAATCGACAACCCATGAATTTTTGTTTTGTTCTTAGGTGCACTACGACTTCGGACTCCGGAACATTTTGTCGGTTCTCAGATCCCTTGGAGCGGCTAAAAGAGTCAACTGTAAAGACTCGGAGAG
Organism: Corythucha ciliata; assembly: GCA_038030265.1. Classification (NCBI taxonomy): domain Eukaryota; kingdom Metazoa; phylum Arthropoda; class Insecta; order Hemiptera; family Tingidae; genus Corythucha; species Corythucha ciliata. The sequence continues at coordinate 21,806,010 of CM075940.1, forward strand.
CACCATCGTCATGAGAGTTTTACGTGACATGAATTTGTCAAAACTGATAGGTTACTGATATTCATAGTTCGTTTAAAACTGTTCCGAGCCCCACTGTGCCCTTGGGAATCACTAGTAGGAGGCAGTGGAGGGCAGCTGCCCTTTCCTGGAGATTAACGACAGCTGAAAGCAGCTAGAGGGGAATACAAAACTCGAGAAATAACTTGAAATAGAAAATGTCGGGGTCAACCCAATAAATTCGACTTTTGAATGAGTAACCCACTCCGAGGCACACACAGATAGTTCAAGTTTTTATGATACATAGGCTCTGAAAGGACCATAGCCACTAAGTTGGTTATCCTGAAAACCTAATTCGTCATATTTGATTTTCTAAGGGCCGAATCCGTGGAATTTCGTTTTTTGAAAGAGCCTAACATGCCAATATTCAACTTCACTCTTTACCTCCCCCCCTCCAATTGAGTTCTTGCTGTCCCTCCTGGTATAATGGCTAGCGCCCCCCTTGGCTGTGCCCCTGCAATTTTCACGGTGTGAGGGTATTGGAGATGAATTTCGGTTTCATGAAACATCAATGTGAAATTATTTCAGACGAGGATGAACCACTTTTCATTTCACTTGTCGCGGATCTTTTTCCGAATCAAGCTCTGGAAAAAACATCGTATGCCGAATTAGAGGCGGCAATTAACGAGCATTTGGAGGAGTCGAACTTGATTTTTCATCCTCCTTGGGTGTTGAAAGTGATCCAAGTGAGCTCTCGAAGCCCCTTCCCCTCTCTCAAAACTTTATTTATTTATTTTTTTTTTTAAATCAGCTGTATGAGACTCAAAGGGTTCGCCATGGAATAATGACGCTAGGACCTGAAGGAGCCGGTAAAACTACTTGTATTCACACCCTTATGTCATCTTTGACCAAAATGGGTGATCAACATCGGTAATTATAGAAATTCTCTTCGAATTCTGCTCGTACTACCGCACGAAAATTTCATTGATCTAGGGAAATGCGAATGAATCCCAAGGCCATTACAGCGGCGCAAATGTTCGGTCGACTGGATGTCGCAACCAACGACTGGACGGACGGTATTTTCTCCGCCCTTTGGAGGAAAACACTCAAACTTAAAAAAGGTAAAATCCAACTACCTCAATTAAATCAACAAAATTCAAAAGCTGATGCGTTTTGAAACCAAAAAGGCGAACACGTTTGGCTAGTTCTCGATGGTCCAGTTGATAGTATTTGGATTGAAAATTTAAATTCTGTTTTGGATGACAATAAAACGCTAACTTTAGCCAATGGCGACAGACTGAACATGGCTCCAACTTGTAAAATTATATTCGAGCCCCATAATATCGACAATGCATCACCTGCAACAGTTTCGCGGAATGGAATGGTTCGATTTTTATAGATTTTAAAGCTATAAATAACAACGTTATTGTTACTATTTCAAGGTGTATATGAGCTCATCGGGCCTTGACTGGGAGCCGCTTGTAGACGCGTGGCTTAAAACAAGAAGCGAGCAACAAAAAGAAATATTTAAGAGTTTGTTCGACGAAAGTTTTCCAGCAGTGTACAGCTGGGCAACTCAAAACCTGACGTTCGCTATGAAAGTCCTACAGTGCAATATCATTCAGCAGGTAAGGAAAAAAAAGAAGTAAAAACGATGGAAACTTAGCGTTCTAATCGTTCAAAAACGACAGATTATTGTTCTGACCCAATCACTTCTACCCGATGAAGAATTAAAGCCTCCTGAACCAACCGAAGACAAAGACACGCCCTCGTCAGCCACACCTGTCGAAGGCGAAGAAAAGCCAGCCCCTCAGGAGCTTCCTCAAGTCCCTCCACTCAAAACGTAAATCAAACGTTTAACATTTATTACACGTTTGTAAGTTGAACATTGGTTTAAAAGTGTTTCAGATGAGTATTTAAAGCGCTCATACCTATTCGCCCTAGTTTGGTCGGTGGGGGCATTTCTAGACGTACAGGGCCGCGAAAAGTTCAATCTTTACATGAGACAAAACATGAAAAATTTAAGTCTCCCAAGGCTGATAGGCGAAACCGATGTTTCAGTTTTTGACTGCACTGTATCTAAAGACGGTGAAACTATTTTATTTCCCCCCCCCCTCCATCCGCCCTAACATTGTAATCCTCCGCACAGGTAAATGGGAGCCATGGAGCAAACTGGTTCCCACCTACTCATACCCAGAAACGACGACGCCGGATTTCAATTCAATCCTCGTTCCGATTCTTGAGAACGTTCGAACCGAGTATTTAATCAACTGCGTGGCCAAACAGGGCAAAGCCGTGCTCCTCGTGGGCGAGCAAGGCTCAGCCAAAACTGTTATGATGAAGTCCTTCACTAAAAAACTCAACCCCGATCAGTATTTAAATAGAGCTTTTAATTTTTCATCAGCTACCAGTCCCCACCAGTTCCAGGTTCATCAATGAAGCATCGATTCTCATTCATATGTCTAATTACAGCTTTTTTGGGGGGTGGGGTTAGAAAACCATCGAAAGCTACGTTGAAAAACGAATGGGCAACACTTTTGGGCCGTCCAGAGGGAAGAAAATGATCGTTTTCATCGACGACATTAACCTTCCACAAATAAACGAATGGGGCGATCAGATAACCAATGAAATCGTTCGGCAAACTATGGACATGAACGGCTTCTATAATTTGGAAAAACCGGGAGAGTTTACTACAATCGTTGACATGCAGTTTGTAGCTGCAATGGGGTTACCAGGTTGGTGATGTAGACACAAAATGTTGGGACAAGAAACGTCAACAACGATCACCGCCGCAATCACGCGTTAAATCGCACTAATTGTTGTAAAAATTGAATGGTTTCTTACCTAGTGGTCATTGAAACGGGGCAAGAATTCAAGCGTTTCATCCTCTTCCAAAGTGACCTCCTATAATTAACAAAACAAAGAAAAAACAAGTTTTTTAGTGAAAGAATAGTCATTTTATGGGGGGCTACTAAATTTGGAGAGGGGGACCAATAATAAAAAGTGCATAGCTCCTCTTGCTTACTTAGGCCCTCTCACCTTTCAGAGGGGTGAATTTGAGTCCCTTACACCAACTAGGGCGGGCCATTGTCTTCGTAGAGCGTTGAGTCCCTCCGTGAGGGTGGCCAGGCAAATAAAAAAAACACATAATAATTCTCTTCGATCGCATATGTTATGTCCCTAGAGGTCCGCCATAGTCTATTTTGGCTGTTTTCGGTCATGCTTTATGGCAGGGCCCCATATTTCTCTCCGAAAGATCATTTTTGCGAGTTTTCTGACGATGAAAAAGGACATTTACTAGAGAAACCACGCGACTACTGTGAAGTTCTGCCTCAGGTTACAGAATTCGGTCTATTAATTAGTAATTTGTGCATTGGTAAATTGGGTTCTCGTTGTTTTGACCGGGGTGGGGGGGGGAGTGCTCTTTATCTTGGGGGGATGGGCAGTCCTAGACATTTTCAGAGTTTCATAGAATTCTGAAACAAACTCAGGCAAACAAAGGTCTAGGAAGGAAGCGTCTCTTCCTAGATATTAGGAGACTTTAAAATTGAACTATCATGTTAAAGGAGGCGGAAGAAACGACATACCATCGCGATTAAAGCGACAGTTCTGCGTATTCAACTGCACAATACCTTCGGACGCCTCCATCGACAAAATATTCCGAATGGTCGGAGAGGGTCACTACAATCTTAAAAGAGGGTTTTGCCAGGATGTTCGCTTGCTCGTCAGAAAAATCGTACCTATGACGAGAAAACTTTGGCAAATCACGCGGGTGAGGTCCCACTTGAATTTTTATAGTGAAAAGGTGACCAAAATCGTCACTTTTTTAGACGCACCTTTTGCCGACACCGGCAAAATTTCACTACGTGTTCAGTTTACGCGACCTGTCAAGAATATGGCAGGGCATGGTTGGAACACTGTCAAACGTTATTGAGTCCGAGAGAATTTTGATGCTCATATGGAAGAATGAGTGCACTCGCGTTTTCGCCGACAGGTTCACCCTTAAAGCTGATAAACAATGGTTTGATGACAAACTTTTAGATTTAATTGAAACCGAAGTCGGAGCGAAATATAAAGAAATGGCATTACCGAATCCACCCTTCGTTGATTTTATGAGGTATGTGGATTGGTGGGGTGGGAGAGGGTGAATTAGACAGATAATTGTTTTGTTTTCGTGTAGGGACGCCCCTGAACCAACAGGTGAAGAAGGCGAAGACACCGACATGGAACTTCCAAAAGTGTACGAGCCTGTATGGGACATTTCTGAGCTTCAAGAAAGGCTGGACATGTTTCTGTCTCAGTTCAATGAAATGGTTCGAGGCGCGGGAATGGATCTCGTTTTTTTTCCAGACGCAATGTTCCACTTGGTCAAGGTATGTTCTCGTTAAAATGACGCCTCAAGTCCTAAACGATGTCGTTGAAGGTTTCGAGGATTATAAGACACCCCAGAGGCAATGTGATGCTTGTTGGCGTTGGTGGCTCGGGGAAACAATCATTAACAAAACTAGCCTCGTTTATTGCGGGCTATAAAACATTTCAAATATCCCTTTCGAGGTAAAATTAAGCCTATCGATTAATCCTTGTCAGGAAATAACAAGAAAACTTGTTAACAGGTCGTATAATGTGGCCAACTTTTTGGAGGACCTAAAGTTTCTGTATCGGTCTTGTGGAATCCAAGGAAAGGGCACAACTTTTATATTTACAGATCTCGACATTAAGGAAGAAATATTTTTAGAATATTTGAATAATATTTTGTCTTCGGGTAACAAACCATTATTATCACTTCAGATATTGTTTGAGTCACTCGAATGCCCCCCCCCCCTCCCTCTTGACTTAAACAGGTGTAATTTCCAACCTTTTCAATCGGGACGAGCAACAGGAAATTATTTCAGAGTTGACTCCAATCATGAGACGTGAAAATAACAAACGAGTGATGAACAACGAAATCGTCATGGAATATTTCATTCAGAGAACGTGTCAAAATTTACACGTCGCTTTTTGTTTCTCGCCGGTTAGTGTCCTACTCCCCCCTCCCCTCCGACTACCATTGAAGACTATTCAATTTTTTTGGCGGATTCACCCAAACAGGTGGGGGAAAAATTCCGAAGTCGAGCAATGAGATTTCCCGCTCTCGTCTCCGGCTGCACACTCGACTGGTTTCAACCCTGGCCTCGCGACGCCCTCGTGTCCGTCGCCAAACATTTTCTCCACGAATTCAAAATCGAGTGCACGGTTCAAGTCAAAAACCAGCTTGTCGACGCCTTGGGTTTTATTCAACACATCGTGTCGGAAACGTCCGCCGAATATTTTCAAAGGTTCCGTCGAGCGACTCACGTCACACCCAAGTCTTATCTGAACTTCATCGGAGCCTATAAAAAAATTTACGTCGAGAAACAAAAAGAACTGGGAGACGGAGCCCATAGAATGGACACTGGACTTTCCAAACTTGAAGAGGCCTCCGTTTGCGTTGGAATACTGAAAACGGAATTGGCTGAAATGGAGCGCGAGCTAGCTGTGGCGTCTCAAAAGGCGGAGGACGTTCTACTTGAAGTGACTGATAGAGCTCAACAAGCGGAGACAGTGAAAAATCAGGTAAAACCGTTGGCGTTTCTTTTCAGGGTTTTAAATGTAAATTTCAACAACACGACCCGCACAGGTGATGAAAGTGAAAGAAAAAGCCGAAGCCCTTGTGGCTGTTATAGCCAAAGAGAAAGCCATGGCGGAAGTGAAACTGGAAGCAGCGAAACCAGCGCTTGAGGAAGCCGAAGCGGCTTTGAATACAATCAAGCCGGCTCACATAGGTCTGGATCTCCCCTAAGATTATTTGTATCATGTAATTTTGTCTTTTTTTTCTCTCTCTCTCTCTCTCGATAAAAAGCCACCGTGAGGAAATTGGGGCGTCCACCACATTTGATCATGAGAATTATGGACTGCGTCCTCATATTCTTCCAAAGAAAACTACATCCGACTATAGCGGACAGTGCGGCTCCTTGCCCCAAACCTTCTTGGGCCGAGTCGTTAAAAGTTGAGTTATTTCTGGGTGCAGTGCCACAATTTTAAACGCTTCCCTGCTGGCAGATGATGGCGAGTACGACATTTCTCCTGCAACTTCAGAATTATCCCAAAGACTCAATAACGAATGAGATGATCGACCTCCTTCAGCCTTATTTCAACATGGAGGACTACAATATGGAGACGGCGAAAAGAGTCTGCGGCGACGTCGCCGGTTTACTTTCGTGGACCAAGGCTATGGGCTTTTTTCATAGTGTAAACAAAGAAGTGCTGCCCTTAAAGGTAACAAACATTCCTAAGTTTAAAAAAAACTCGTAAAACGATATACCCCCCCCCCCAGGCAAATCTCGCCCTTCAAGAGGCTCGCTTAAAACTTGCCATGGACGACCTGGCTAGCGCTGAAGACGAACTCGCGTCACGTGAAAAGGCTTTGGAAGAGGTCAAAGACCAGTACAACAGCGCCGTGAGAGAAAAACAAAGACTGACGGACGCGGCGAACAATTGCCTGAGGAAAATGACGGCGGCGACGGCTCTTATAAATGGACTGGGGGGTGAGAAGATTCGCTGGACGAGGCAGAGTAAAGAATTCAAGGAACAGCTCGGAAGGTTTAAAGCCCAAGGGATGGGTGAGAGGAGGGGATCGCATCAATTAAAAAAAAAAAAAAATTATTTATTCCAGATTGGTTGGAGATGTCCTCCTTGCCACTGCCTTTCTATCTTACTGCGGGCCATACAACCAGCAATTCCGAGCTCATCTCTTGACCAAATGGATTGAAATCCTCGAAAACCACAAGATACCGTTCACAGCAAATCTAAACATTATCAACATGCTCGTAGAGTCATCAACGGTAAAGTTAACAGAAAACTACTTGTAAACCATAGTAGGCAGGCATTGGGGAAAGTCCGCTGAAATTGAGCAAAAGCGGAAATGCCCAGTTTCTGTAGGTCGGCTAAAATTGAGAACATTAAGAAAAATACACGAAATCGTGGGATCCGGTGCCCACTTCACGGCTATAATTGAGAAAAAGCACTATTTGCCATTCTGAAGGCTATCGCCTCACTATTGAAATTGAGGAAAGTACTAAGTCAAGGTTTCTGGAGACAACTTCGTGGCTAAAAACAAAGAAAATACGCTAAGCCCCCCGTTTTGAGTGGGTCCTAACTCCTATAAGGCGGCCAATTTTGAGACTTAAGCAAGTAAGCGGCTAAGAGTTTAGAAAACTCGCTAATTCATGGCTAAAAGTGCATTAAGTTCATTCGCAGCCAAAATAGAGAAAAACGCTAATTCATGGTTAAATGTGAAAAATAACTAATTCTCTGCTGAAAAAAAAAGATCGCTATAAGAAAAAGATCAGCAGGGAGAGAAGATCTCTTGGGAAAATATGGCTAGGAAAAAGACTGGGGAAAAATAATCGCTAGGAAAAAAATTGGTAAATTCACCTAGCTCGTCCCACCTTGCCTGAGTTAGGGGTAGAAACAGCGAATCTTCACGGACCATAAACATGTTCATTAATTTCCCAAGTCCCCAAACTATTCGCATATCACGCCGGGATTTTAAAGGTTCCAATGACCGCAACTGATCCCTTTTGACACATTTGAAGGTGTCCGAGTGGACGCTCCAGGGCCTGCCTAATGACGAGCTTTCAGTTCAGAACGCTCTTATCGTCACGAAATCAAGTTCGTACCCCCTTCTGGTCGATCCTCAGAATCAAGCGAAAATGTGGATAAAACACAAGGAGTCCACCAACGAGCTTCAGGTGAGTTTAATTGAAGACAAACAGCAATTTGCTACAATTCCATGTGTCCACCGTAGATCACATCGCTAAACCACAAATACTTTCGAACTCATCTTGAGGACTGCCTATCACTGGGACGTCCATTGCTTATAGAAGACGTGGGTGAAGAACTCGACCCAGTCATTGATAATGTTCTTGAAAAGAATTTTATAAAATCTGGATCAATGGAAAAAGTAAGCGAGGAAGAAAAAATCGCAAAACATGAAACAGTCTATTTCGTTTTAGGTTGTTGTGGGGGACAAAGAAACTGACGTCATGGCAGGCTTTATGCTGTACATAACAACGAAATTGCCTAATCCGGCTTATTCGCCTGAAATAAGTGCCAAAACTTCAATTATTGACTTTACTGTGACGATGCAAGGACTGGAAGATCAGTTGCTTGGTATTTTAAACAATGCAATGTCAGTCAGGATGATGTTGAAAGTTTTATCTGCAAACCAGGACGGGTGATTCTCATGGAAAAGTCGGAACTCGAAGGAGAAAGAGTCGCACTGTTCGAGTCCGTCATAAAAAATCAGAGACGAATGAAAGAACTCGAAAGCAACCTGCTACACAGGCTAACTTCATCCCAGGTACTTTATGAGACCCAAAAAAAAGAAGCGATTCAAGAATAACCCGCTGAAACCGCTTTTAAAAAAGGGATCCCTCGTTGACGACGAAGCCCTTATTGAAGTGCTTCAAGTCACAAAGGCGACCTCAGAAGAGGTGAACGCCAAACTTCAGGTGTCCGAAGAGACCGAACATAAAATTATGATCGCTCGAGAAGAATTTCGCGCGGTCGCTGCGCGAGGGTCCATTCTATATTTTTTGATCGTTGAGATGAGCAATGTGAACGCCATGTATCAAAACTCTTTGAAACAATTTTTAAACATTTTCGACAGCTCTATCAACAAGTGAGCATGCAAGAAACCAATGAGAGGGCACCATTAACCCCCCTCCCCTTTTTCAATTTAGATCTCCCAAGAGTAAGGACACATTTGAAAGAATAAGCAACATTTTGAAGTATTTAACATATCAAGTGTGGACTTATACGCTCAGAAGCCTTTACGAGCGGCATAAGCAATTATTCACGCTTATGTTGGCAATGAAAATTGACTGTCATCAGGAGACGATAATGCACGACGAATTTTTAGCTTTCATTAAAGGTTAACAAAACAAAGTAATTTTAACATTTTTAAAAATAATTTTTGACAGGGGGCGCATCGCTTGATCTCAATGCTGTGGTTCCCAAGCCCTTCAAGTGGATCTTGGATATAACTTGGCTGAATCTTGTAGAAATTAGTAAATTACCCGCGTTCGAAGGAATTTTACAAAAGGTGAGAGGTAGGGCAAGGGAGAGCAAACTCACACCCACTCTTTTCACAGATCAAACAGAATGAGAAAGAATGGAGGAGCTGGTACGAGAAAGAAAAACCAGAAGAAGCGGACATACCGTGCGGTTATCACAAATCCCTGGATGTGTTCAGAAAATTACTTCTTATCAGATCTTGGAGCCCTGATAGAACACTGTCTCAAGCGAGGCACTATATAATCGGTACAGTCCTCCCTCCCTGTGACCAAAGCGAATTTATTTATCGTTGTGTGTGTGTGGGGGGGGGGGAGCAGATTCATTGGGCCCTGAGTACGGCGAGGCGACAATCCTCGACCTTGAATCAACTTGGAATGAATCCGAGCCGAGAACTCCGTTGATTTGTATCCTGTCCATCGGTTCGGATCCTTCACCTCAGATTACTTCATTGGCTAAAACGTCTGACACTGGTATAAAATCTGGATTAGGGGGGGGGGGAGTTCAACCGAAAAGATAACAGCTGACACTGTTACTAGTCCTGAGGGCGGTTTCCATGGGACAAGGTCAAGAAGTAACAGCTAGAAATCTTATGAACGACGCCATGAACAACGGTGGCTGGGTTCTCCTTCAAAACATTCATCTTTCACTTCCATTCTGCACTGAAGTTATGGATTTCCTCGCTGATGCTGATACAATCAATCCTACGTTTAGAATCTGGTTGACGACAGAAGTACACAATCAATTTCCGATAGGCCTTTTACAGGTAAGGCTACTAAACTCCAAAGGATGGTCACCCCACTCACTCACAGGTGGTGGTGAAGCTCCAAAAACATTCGAAATTTTCAGTTATTGAGTCCTCCAGTGATCTTTTTTACTCACAGTCTGTCATAAGTCCTTTGTCTTCTGCATTCCATCAAAGGCAAAGTATTGGCATTTAGGACTCGTTTGGAGGGCAAGAACCCTTCAAATTAGATACTTCACATAATTAGTTTAACGGGTAATGTTTCAGATGGCAATCAAATTCACTAATGAACCTCCTCAAGGGATAAGAGCAAGTCTTAAGAGAACGTATCAGAACATCACACAAGTAAAATTGAGTCAAGCTTTTAAGGAAATAATCGAAGCTCCACCCCCAACGTTTCCATCCTCCAGGACTTTCTGGACTATTCGTCTCAGCCTCAGTGGCCTCCCCTCCTCTACGCCGTCGCTTTTCTTCACACAATCGTACAAGAACGACGGAAATTCGGCCCCCTAGGCTGGAACATTCCCTACGAGTTCAATCAAGCCGATTTCGCCGCCTGCGTCCAATTCATTCAAAACCATTTGGATGACATGGACCCAAAAAAAGTAACCAACCCACAAGATTTTTAATTCTTTCGAATAAAGCTTTGATGTCCCTACCAAAGGGCATTTCCTGGGCAACGGTGTGCTATATGTTGGGTGAAGTTCAGTACGGAGGCCGTGTCACCGACGACTTCGACAAACGACTCCTGACGACCTTTACTCAAGTGATTTTTGAACACGTCTTATTGAGGTGTTTTTCTTCTAAAAATGTTGTTATAGGTGTGGTTTTGTGATGTTCTATTGAGGCCGGGCTTCGAATTTTACCACGGCTACAAAGTGCCCCTGACAAGGAACATTCAAGGCTATATCGATTACATAAACAGCTTACCACCTACCGATACCCCAGAAGTATTTGGTCTCCATTCGAATGCCGACATAACGTAAATAGGACACCCCTTCCCCCGCCCATAAACACAAACCAATTTAAATGAAATAAATAAATAAAAATCTTTTTTTGAAAGATATCAAATCAACACTGCAAATGGAATATTGGACACGATTTTGAACGTTCAACCTAAAGAGGGAGGTAGTCAAGGTGGTGAAACGAGAGAAAACGTCGTCTACAGACTGGCTCAAGACATGCTATCAAAACTGCCAGAACAGTACAATTCATTCGAAGTAAGTTGGACTAGTGTTTGCGGCTACAGTGCCGCCGCTTCACCCCCTACGGGCCTGGGGTTCGCTGCAGGGCTGCGTGGGCGTTCAAACAAACGCGAAGTCCACAGCTGTGTCCGGAGCATGGCGTATAATAAGCCCAAAAGAGGTTTTGGCGCCGCCGGGTTTCTGCCTATCACCCCCTCCCACCACCCACATTAGGCCTCGAGTGAAGTTTGACCATTTCTTTTAGGTGAAAGATGCCCTCCAAAGAATGGGAGCTCTTCTTCCGATGAATATTTTCCTTCGACAAGAAATAGATAGAATACAACGAGTAATCAAAGCCGTTAGAACTACTTTAGTCAACGTGAAACTAGCAATTGATGGAACGATTGTTATGTCGAATAGTTTACGTCAAGCTTTGGACGCTATGTATGACGCAAGAATTCCACAATCATGGCAAAAGGTACAGAGAAAAAGTTAAAAAATAAAAAAATACTGGAACATGGTTTTGTCCAGATTTCTTGGGAGTCGGCCACTCTTGGATTCTGGTACACTGAACTTCTGGAAAGAGAGGCACAGTTTAAAAGATGGCTGACTAATGGAAGACCGAATGTATTCTGGATGACGGGCTTTTTCAATCCTCAGGGATTTCTCACAGCAATGAGACAGGTAATGGGAGGTCTTTATACCAAATTGCTACTTTCTGTAACGGCTGGTTTAAAACATTTAGGAAGTAACGCGAGCTCACAGGGGTTGGGCATTGGACTCAGTCGTACTTCAGAATCTGATCACAAAGCACAACAAAGAAGACATTACAGACACACCACCCGAAGGCGTCTACGTTGCGGGTCTCTTCCTCGAAGGGGCGAGCCTCGAAAGGAAAACCGGCAAACTCATCGAGAGTCGACCCAAAGTTCTCTACGAGCAAATGCCCGTCATTTACATCTACGCCATCAATACGACGGCGGGAAAGGACCCCAAACTGTACGAATGCCCCATTTATAGGAAGCCGCAGAGAACGGATCAGAAATACGTCGGGTCGATCGATTTTGAAACTGATCAAAATCCGAGGCACTGGACACTGAGGGGGGTGGCTTTACTTTGCGACATAAAATAAATAAATTTCAACAGTTTTTAAGTAATTCAAAGAAAGAAAAAATAATCTTGGGCGTGGTGGTCACGTGTGTGGTGGGGGGGGGGGGGGTTACGCGTTCAACGCTTCGTCATTAATCACGAAACCCTCACCCAAGGAACCACGTGAGCCTTTTCGACGTCGAAATGCCGGAATTGTGGAAAAAAGCGGGTCGAAAAAAATCGACCAAAAACCAACGACATCGGGAAACGCTCGTTTGAGCAGGGCTGAGGTGCAGTTTCGCTGGACCAGATTCATTCCTCCATTGACGTTTTCTCGAGGGACTCATAAACCTCGTCTAGGTCACTCAGTTCGAATCACTTTGTAAAAAATAAGCTTAAAAATAGTAAAAGTCTGCTACTTATCATCATTCCCTGTCAGATTCTTTGAAAAATGGCCAAAATTTAAAATTTGACGAAACCATGGATTTTGCAGCAGAGACCCTCTTTTGGGTCTAGTGCTAGACCCAAAATCAGTGAAGACCAACACCCAGCTGAGACTCCCGTCCCGAGAAATCTGTCAAGGAATTAGTAAAATTAAATGAATTATTCACAAAAGCGGATGACGGCTTTTGTTTTCAGAAGGTTTCTCCATGGTTTTATTAATTGCTCATTGATTCAAAAAATCCCATAATCCATTGTTTAATTGAGTCCCAACTTCAATTTTATAATTCCATTCAAGTACGCAATGACAAAGCACTCTCATTTCGGCAGTCTTTTACTATAATTCGCCGAACACCTACCAAAGACTCACACAGTGAGAGTGTTTGATGTGTGGTGGTGGTGCTGGTGGGGGGTGATAGAGGGAGGCAAATTAATATGTGTTACCCTTTTGGCGCCGCCAAGGGTAAAAATGACGTAAGGGCGGGGATCGCTATGAAAGGGGGTCACAAAGGTGAAAGTAAAAAACTTCTTTTGCTCTGGAGCACTCCTGGGGGGTTTCTTAGTGGGAGGCTGTCCGACGGTCTTCATCAGTCAAGTAGTGTCCGACCCAGTGTGAACAAGTCATGGAAACATAAAAAGTACTTCGAAGTCCATCAAATACTTTCGTTCGTAAGTACATTTTTTTTTTTCGTGAATAAAATTTCGCGAGAATTAAGAACGAAAAGTTATTTTTTTCGCCCTAGGAAATGTGATATAATGAAATGAAGATTGATATAACAAATCTGTGATTTAAAGATTTAAATCACAGCAACCAAACCAAAAATGTCATTCATATCAAGATAAATCAATTTGTTCTCCGAAAATTGTGCGAAAACGTGGGACTTTACGAAATGGATCACGTAGGATGAATTTACAACCCAAAGACCGGCTAGTCCGAAGGTCGACTCCCTTTCTCCGTTTATACTAATAAATAAAAAATAAGCGCAATTTAAATTTGTCGCGGAAGGTCGACGGAGGGGGACTGAGTGAGAAATAATGAAAACCCAAGGCATTTTCGAAGAACAAAAGGAAATTTCATTTTATTAAACCTCGGAGGCTATTTTTACAAGGGCTGCCAACGTTAATTGCCTATACGCTCATATTAATAATAAAAAAAACACAATCCAGGGTCTTGAATTAATTAATGAAGGAAGGTGAAGAGAGGGAAGGCTAATTTTCTCCACCTTAAGCTTAAAAAAATGCATATCATCAAAGCTCAATAGTTCCCTTCCCCTCCTTCATTCACCCTTTACGAAATTACCTAGAAGAACGGTCATTGTCAAGCAGAGCGAACCAGATTTTTCAACGTTGGCAAACTCTTCAAACTGTTTCGCGATAGTTTTACGGTAAAAACATCTCTTTTTCTAAACCCTTCGTTACGATAAGGTTCGTATTTTTGACCTTCGCGTTTTTTTGGTTGTTTTACGCTCGGTTCGTCACCCTACTGAGAGATTTCAAAGTCACTCAGAAGGAAACTTGACGAGAATGTTTTTGAGAGTCATCTGATATTTTATTTTGGGCAGAAGACTTTTTATTCATTTTTTTGGTAATCGGTAGTTACGCTTGAATGATAACTTTAGTGAATTTTTAGTTATTTTGCATGTGATTTCTTTGTACAACTTAAGTTGTTCCCCTTGACGCGGTTCTTAGCTGTTTGACGTAAAATCTGAATTTTTATGAGTAAGCGAAATGAGGTGAACTAGTTTTCAATTCGTACTTATCCTTCAAGCAAGGCTTCAGTTACAATTTTTCTTTCTGCTCGTTGCATGCGACCCGTTCATTCATGGGACACCATTGAGTGAGTGAAAGTACTTTTCGCAAAAAAAATTACAAAACGGGCGAATTCAATAATAATGACGGTGAATTACGTCACACCATATGATGGAAAATCCCGGCGTAAATTTATACCAATTTCAATCTTATAGAATACTTATTAAATTTTCTTTATTAAAGCCCCCCCCCCCCGTCCTCATGGGTATTGTAGGGAGATCGAAGGCAACCCAAAAGTCACAGTGAATGAATCGAAAATCTCAATCTGACTAGAGAGTGAAGCGATTCTATTCAAGTACAAGAGAAACGAGTGCGGGGAGGAGGTGAATTGTAAGTCGCTGCCTGAAGGAGATCATGAGAAAGTGGTCAAAGGCTTGTACGCAATACAAGTCAGACCTAAAAGCATACATCTCCAATGGTTCTAAGGGTAACGATGGGGGGGGGGGCACCCACCGATGTGGCATATTGAAACACAATCCTTTAAGGTCGCGCGTGTATCATAAACTTGAAAAAAAAAAAAAGTTTGTCTATATGGAAGGAAAGGTGAATTGTTCTCAGATTTTGAAGGCCTCCTACCCTCCACTGCCAACAAGACAAAATTTGTAATACCAATGAAACTCAAATCAACCTGATTGCACCTTTTAGACTGGTATGGTTCAAAAAGGAATTTGTCGAAATGCTTTGATTGTGAAGTGCTTGGAAAGGATTTCGTGAACTTTCCCGGAATGGTATAGAAATAGGAAGAGAAGAAGAATCCAAAGGGGTGGTACTCCAAGAAAGAACAAACAAAAGCAAAAGGCGTTTCAAATTGTCCTGAAGTTGTTAGAAATTGATTGGGTTCAATAAGTTTTAAAGAGAAAGGGGAGGGGGGAGTAAGTAAGGAAATCGTCCAGTTCAAATGACTTTCTCTCCTCCTTCCCTCGAATTCCGGAAATCGACAATAATTTACAATTTTAAAAACTTCACTCAATGAGGAGAGGCGACGCGGGCTCTTCCTCGAACATCGGGGGCCGCAGATTGGGAAGCAATTCATAAGAGCACCCTCCTCCCACCCACGGCAAACATCAGGCACAACGGGACGAAACCTGGAAAAGACTCGTTGGATCGAAAATCCGTTTTCGAATTCCATGTGTCGTGAAACCCCGAAATAGGCAGTTTCGTCTTAATACATTTTCAGCAGGATCGTGAGCCATTTTTTTGCACTACGGGTCAACATGCGGCACAAAAATGAGTGTTTTGAGCTGTCCGTGTCGTTGGTTTCGGCCAATATGCCTTGACGCGGACCACCAGCGAGGTCTCCGCCTTGCGTCAAACTTCAAGGGCTGTAAATTGTAAGGAACTCGTCCACGGTGAAATTCGTGAGACCCCTGAAAAAGTGCGGCGAAGCCCCTGGAATCACACGGGAGAATACAGTGGGTCGACCTCTACCTATTAGGGCCTAGGGCGGAAATCTCTATGAGGCTCCTTAGTCTTCGATTAATCAAGGAATATAATTTTTATGCAGCGTTAGATGATGAATTTTCCTCAACGAAGATACCGCGAATTAGCGTTTTCTACAATTCAGCTGCGAATTAGCAATTTTGCCCACTTCTGGCGATGAAATAGCGGGTTTCTCAATTTTAGCCATGAATTAGCACTTTTTTGAAAGTCGCGGTTCCAACAATTATAGCCGCGAATTAGCGTCCCCCCCCCCAATTCAGCCCCTCGGCTGTTGTGATAAATATCGCCAAAATTTAAAATTGGACGGAACCACGTATCTGGGGTGTTTCTCGACACAGGGAATCCGACCGTCGAAACGAACCATTAAAACACGTTCCACCTCCCGATCCGATGCCACCAGTATCCAGCCGTCAGTCAGAAACCCCCCCCCCCCCACGGGGCATTGGAAATCTTCACAAGGGCCGGGACTGCAGCACAAAGCACAATTGTGTCGTATCAACGTTTAAAAAAGTTTGACGAGGTTTAGACGCTCGAGAAGGTCACCGGGTAGGGTTTCGTGATCAAAGTCAAAGCCAGAGGATTCGTCCAAGGTAGAACCTGTAACTTGTCTAGCCCCCCCCCCTCAATTTCCCCTCCTGTCGCTTTCTTAAAAGCTTTGTGGGCCAACAATATTACTATTTTCAAGCTCAATTTCTAGCCAGCTAACGTGCGCAAGTCTCTAGAAGAAAATACTGTTCGTTCAGTCTTGAGTTGTTCTGATTGTGACGTGGGAAGAACAGGAAAAAAATCCAAATACCCACTCGTTTGGCCCGAAATCATAAGTTCAAGGGGAACTTTTGCCACTAACAGGCCCACACCAGATGAAATTTTATAATAGATCGGGTGCTCTCACCGTTATTTATTTTATGAGGCGATTTAGTCTCACTTTTCAATGCCATGATACTATTTTGAGGGGATCGTTTGTTCGTTGTCCGGAGAACGAACCTGCTGCCCTTTAAACAGGTCCACCCGGTATTAATGTCAGGGTCAGTGTACATTTTTTGGAAGGGATTCGAAGCAGACAGCTTAAAAAAAAATCATGAGGCTTAAATCATTTCTTACAAAATTACCTCCTGTAATAATAAATCAATAGAGACAGGGCTCCCAATGGGTGGGGGGGGGGCGTAAATACATACTTCAAGCAGCAACTAACATCATCTACCTACGTCCATCTAGCACTGGTAATGGACTAATGGCCTAGTGGGAAAAGCGAAAGTATCACTCGAGCTCCGGTTCAAGGCTTGTTGGCTTGTCGTGGGTGACCACGCCTGTACAAAATCAACCCCCTATTCCCTCACCGTTTTCCATCACGCTTAGCTACACACAAACGTGAGATATTTTAGCTTTCATTTTTTGCCTTTTTTTGAAAAATGGTCATAATTTAAACTGTCAATACAGTCCCACTTCAAACACAAAGGGGATGCTTTCATTAATTAAGTGTCACTGGTGGAGTTAAAAGAAGAGGGAGAATAATAATTATTAACGCCCATCACAGAAAAAGGTACGAAAAAAAGAAATGAAAGTCACGAAGTCCATCCGCCTTGTTCAACATATTTTTTAAAAAATCGTTCTCGTCATTGCACCATGTCAACGAGTCTTGTTCACTTCTCATTTACATCAGAATGGGATGCGATGAAATTGTAAATAACTCTCTCAAGTTAAGAAACAATTCAAGACAAAAACGGAACGCGTTAAATAAAAAAAAAAATGAGAGGCGAAAACTCCTTAATTATTCTTTTGTGACTTGAAAACAAACAAGTGAATTATTACGATTGCATAAGGCCCGTGTTCCTGGTTTACACTTGCTTCTTGAAAAAATTGAATCAACTAGGTTCATGGAGACAAGGAGAGCTCGAACGTAAATTCGGGAAGCGTATGTTGAAACGAGACGGTTCGGTGATGATAGGGGGGAAGGGGGTTTCTTTGGACCGTGGCAATGTTGGGAAGACACCGCATGGTCTGATAAATATCGTCCAAGACCTTTCACTCTCTGTCTCTCGGACTGTGAATTTCTTGTGCGTGACAAACTCGAATCGAAAAATTTGCATCAATTAAAAGATTCAGGCGTCATCCGAATTGATTAGACTCGGAAAACTGCCCCCCCCCTCCCCCCAGTTAGGAAGAGTAGGCCACGGCCAATCTTTTTGAAGACCCCGTCAGTTTAATTAGATTCCCGACCCCCGATTTAAAGGTTCTCGCTTCCCAACCTTAAAAAAACAAACAAAATGTGTGGGAATAACAACAAAATTAAGTTGATGGTTTTCAATCGCTTCCTATGACGTTTAGGTGCGCATTAACCTCCCCCCCTCTCACAAACCTGACGAGTGTATCGCCTTTAGGAGGACAAAGCAAACAAAGCCTTCTTACTTATGTAATTATTTCTTTTACTTATGTGCGTAATCAAACAAATTAAACGATGAGCTTATAGTGAGTTATCCGTCATGCCAGCCTTATGGGGAAAATTACCAACGCACCAAGATTTTTGCTATAACAAAATGAAGAAAATGCTAATTGCAGCAGCGCATGAATACGCCCGCAAAAATGAGAATAAAATGTCGCCATGCGCGCTATAAAATGAAAACGAAAGTAGTTGCGTAATTCTTGTTCAGGGTAGTAAGAGCCCCCCTTGTAAGTGATGCAATGCCTTCGATCATCTTTGGGCTTGGGCCAAATTTCTGTTTCAAGTTTGTTGTTGTTTTTTTTTTTTTTTTTTTTTTTTTTTTTTTTTAATTCTTCAAGTCTTGAGATAGTTTTTGAGCACTTTCTCTTACAGACGATTTTTCACCTGCGAAAGACCCCTAACTCTTCTCAAATTTCTTACGCTTTTTTTTGAAATTAGGTCCCCCGTCCCGTTAGCCTCATTTCTATCGCGACCATGAATTGTGCCGCAAATCATTTCCCATCCTATTTTTTCCTTTTTCCTCCCAAAACTTTTTTCTTCTTGGAAATGTAATTACTCCTTCTTTTTTTTTTTTCAAGTGTCACGAAAAAGATAAAACTTATAAGTAGGGTGATATCGAAAAACCTTCGCTCGAAGTGAAATGAACCGAAAAACATTCGTTTCCTTTCGTAATCGAACTACCTTCATAAGTTCTTTTTTAATCAACCCCCTCAGAACTCGTACTTAAGAATTCACTTCCTGTAGGACTGATGTTTGGGCAATATTCAGGTCATGTTCTGATTCAAACGGTCACGGAAAAGATATTGTGACTTTTTTCCCCTCGCTTCTTTCATGCCTTGCATTTTAAGAAGACACAAACTTTACAATTCTGGATTTGTTGTTGTTTTTTAGGGAACTGGGCGTTCCAATAAGTGGATGCTTTTAATTGAATTCGAACTCATTTCGGTAAACTTGTTTATACGTGTCACAAGTGAAACGTGAAGGGGAAGAATACATCGAAGTGCCGTCCTGAATCCGTTTCTATCTTCACTCGGTACTGGCTCTCATCGCCCGACAATTGAGCCATCGAGCACAGAGACGACTTGGAACGTAGTGATGCACGTCGAAACACCTCGCCTCGAAAAACAAATTATCACGCCCACCTAGCTCTGAGCTTTGTTGGCGACAATGGCCCAAAAAGCACTAATTGACGAAACCGTGTATCTTACAATTAGTGTTCTCCCCACAGGGAATCCGAAAATGGAAACGAGTTTTCTATTAGACGAGGCATAGAAGAGGTTCTCACATTTTTAGGGGCCCCATGAATTTTCCCGCGCACGACGGCCCTGAAGTTCACGGAAGAACCTCGAAGTACGCGGAGGGCGTTCGCAGGGACAGATCTTACAATTTGTGAAGGTGTTAACCCTTCGATAGGGTATGAAAGGTGGCTTTGATGATGTTTTTGCGGAAAGTGACCTCGATTCCAAATGGATAGACTGGGGGGCTTGTTCCATAAGAAAAGTGAGTGCCACAATGACTATGACTGTTCCTGTGACGTCATAACTAAGGAACACTCTCACTGATCCTTAGGACACCCTAGAGGTATTACAAGGAACAGTGGATGTTGAATTGTATGGGCAGCCATTTTGATAAGAATCTGACAGTTACAAAGGGCATAATATGACATCAGGGAAATAGATAGTGACACTCATTTTTTTGTTTTTTACAGAACTGGCCTCCAGGGCCTGAAGGCCGAAAATAAGACGGAGATTGTCTCACATTTCGGTGCAATTGTGTTTTGACAGTCTTGTGAGTCGTACCCCTCCCCCCTTCACTTCTAACATCATCGGGGGGACATTTATGAATTGGCTTATGCCCATTCAGGGGGCTGGTAGACGACCTAAAACAAGGTTTTTTAAATCATTACAACCAGGAAGCTAAGAAATCTTTCACAATCCGAGTTTGTTTCGAGGGGTTTCTGAGGGCCTTCCCGTTAATACTTTCCACTTGATTCAAGCCAACAAGGCACGACGTGGACAGTGCAAGCCCCCCCCCCCCCATCACAAAAGTCGGATCCACCCCTGAACTTTACGAGCCTTGCCTCACTCACTTTTTTCAACATTCCTAATGTTGAACAAGAGGAAAAAAACAACACAAAACTCGGTTTGACCCTTAAAGTTGGCGCAACCAACACTTCCATACTCGAGACTAAAACATAATTATAAAGAGTTGGAGAGTATCGTGTGGATGATAAATTGACCGAGGAGAGGACCAAATTACTAAATTCATGTTTAAATCGGAAAACTAGGCAACTCATTTCAATATGATGATGTAATTGTTTTGAGAATCTACGAGATGAAAGATTAGCACGAAATTTCCTATAATTTCTCAACAATTTTAATTGATTCAACGTTTTGGCCTTGTTTATGCATGGGGGGGGGGCACGATAAAATGAATTTAAATTCAAGAGGATAAAAGTGGAAAAAATTTCCCCTCTCTCACTACTTTGACAGCACGCTACCGAGGCACTACAAAGGCTTTAACAACTGGTGCTCATTATCAATTTCAATTTGGGGGCTAAACTGGTTGGTGGGTAGTCGTCGGTCTTGGGTCCGAATGGAACGAAATGCGTCCCCAGGGATGTGTATGCTGACAGACTGGGTTTTATAGGTTCACGGTGCACAAATTCAGCTTATAACAGGGTTGATACTTCTCTCAAAGCAGTCTTCTCTCGCCGCGTTGAGAGGGCAACGCCGTCATTATTTTTACGGTTCATTCCCGAGAAATGTTCAAAAGCGATTCCTAACTTTTTGCCCATTCTCCAAGAAGGAGAGGATTATTATGCCCCATTTCCAGTACACAGGGGAAAAAAGTAGTGATTGGAATAGTTTCACTTCAACCCGTTTCGTTTCATTTACCCTTGAATGAGGCCTTCTCTTTTTTTACTGATCGATTCCTTGTAGAGCACCACACCTAAAACCTTGGTCTTTTTCTAATAGACCAGAAGAGTTTCCTATTGTAGACTGTACAGTAAAAGAATGTGGTTCATTTGCGTAAAGTCTTGCACTTAATGCGGAAGACAAGAATAACTCTATATCGTATCAACCAGATCGTTTGGTCGTAGGAAGGCGAAGACCAGTTGTTCACGAAAAGAAAGGGTCAAAAATTACGAAATCTCAATTGTCGAACTTCATCATTCACTAATTTCGAATATTGAGCGAATTAGTCACACGGAACTTTTTTTTCATCCTTTCTTGACGAGAATCGCACGAGTTTTCGAAAGCACCCCCCTCATTTCCTAGCACATCGGCGCATTACAGATTCTGTCGCCTTTGAAAAGGAAAATTGCTCTTGCTGAAATTTTATTCACTGAGCCACTTTTGCGCATAGGTGGCCTCATTTTTTTTCCTCTCGCGGTAATTGCGAATCAACCCCTTCTTGACGCAATCTTTTTTAACTTTGGCGGAACGCGAAGATGATGACTAATTAATGATAGGCTTGAACTCCAAAAATAAAAACGAAGAACTCATCTTAGGAAGTTGATCAGTCAAGGCTTTAAAAGCGAAAACAAAATCTGGTTTGTGAGAGATGAGAAAATTAACTTCACGCCTTGGAAGGAGAGAAGGCAATTTATTTCCAGAATATCTCACAAATAAAGTGTACTGAAAACTTGGGGAGTTAAATCCAAACCATGTGATTAAATTTCGTCTTACAAAATATGTCCGAAGGTTCAGCGATCCAAGTCCTGTTTTTATAGCAAGCCTTATTGCTTTTTGCAAAATTTCAAGATAGGTCAATACAGTCTAGAAACGTTTTTATGACTGGTATTCATGTGATGGAACCATATGGATCCCATTCCACCGCCACGTTGCAGTAGCCCGACAATTAAAAAAAGATTGGTGGGCTGTAACTCTCAGAACAGTCGGCCTGAGCCGCTCTCTTGCATCAAATTTGGCATTTTCACTACCTCACAAAACTCGCGGCGTTCTTCAGCGCCTGTTACTGAAGGGAAATTTATACAACAACACGCTCTAATTTATATCAAATTAATTTGCTAACATGTGCGAATTATTTTCAGGTGCAGTTTGAACTTCTCCCATCCATCCTAGGAATCAGATCAAGGTAATAAGATTTTTTTTTACTATACTTATTGCTCTTATTACTTTGCGTAAGCCGACCACAATAGAACACTCCCTTTTTCCCAATGGGTACGTAACAACGCGTAAAAGGTTAAAAGATTCAGTTTAATGAACGAAATATCCGAAAACTCTATCAGCCCCCCCCCCCCTCTCACTCGAAAAGTACGCCAAACAGCATGAAAACGTGACTCTGAAAAAAAGGGAGTGCTTCGGGCTAACGTTTTAGTTACACAATGATGAAATTAGTAATCCTCACATACGTCGATTCTGACAGCTTCAGGGAAGCGTGTTCAGCGTTTTAAAAGAGCGATTTTTGCCAGTATGTAATTTTGGGCCAACTGAGGTTGATGTATTGGTTCTTGTTAACTTGTAAACAAGGAAATTATTTGTTAGGTTTGATCAAATCAATCTTCAATATTGAAGAATAACGCTCACGTATGATCAGACGCACATCCGAAGTCGTGTTGGTGTTGGTAGGGTGGGGGGTTGGGAGGGACACGTACAATACTGCCACACAATTTCTGTACCAAAATAGCTCTCAAGTTTTCCAACAATGAACTACAGACGAAATTAAAGGAAACCCGAACGCCGAAAAATAAAAACATTGAACCGCTATTTTACGTGAAGTAATTTTGTGGGATAAATCACACGCCCCGAATATGTGGAAACGACTTTTTGGCTAACCCGAAAATAAGGCGTGCTAAGAATTCTTGCAAACAGTGGGGTGGGAGGGGACAAGCACCGGAGAGTATTGATCCAAATGGACCTCGATAGTACGAGACAATCGACCAAATCGAACTCACAACACTCATTTTTGGACAATTTGAAGGGCAATAGCGGTCAATCAGTGGCGTTGAGGCGGAAACCAGCTGCCTTGGTCGTTCATAAGCATTGATCGGTGGACTAATAAACCCCATCCGGCATAGATCAAAACACTGGGAATAAATGGCCCTAAAATTCGTCAAAATCACCTGCTTTTGGTCAAAATTTTAGAAATGGACGGACGGAGTAGCATACCTTGGGGTTTTACGTTTGAAACTTGTCTCGCCCAAAGCTAAATTTCAACAGTAGGGGCCATTCAACCCCATTTTGAAGGATTTAAAGATTGAAAGATTCAAGTTTAGCTCCACCGAAACACTTAATTTCGAAGTTTGGTAAGTCCTAAGCCTAAAATTTGAGAATTTGGCCCGTTAAAACCCCAACTTGTAGGATTTCACTGCATTGCTGTCTGGAAACAGATTTCGCGGTTCTGGCTCTTTAAAGAAGAACAAACAACAACAACAACCACCAGGGGCGTGGGGTCTGAGACGGTGTCTGCTCTGCCAAATTCTTTAAGCGCTATTGTCCGAGGGACTAATGAATCACGGCCGGCTCAAATCGAAATAATACATAAAGGAAAAAAATGATCCCTAAATTTGAGATGGTGACTACCATTTTTGGGTGCTTGGAAGGTTGGTTTTTACTTATTTTTGTGTGTCCTTGGCTACATGGTGGGAGAGGGGCATGGCCAGTCTCAACACACGGGGCTCATCTTCACTTTCAAACACCTCAACTTCACACTTAGCAGGAGGCTAATCCGTCTTTAGCTCTTTCCTCACCACCGGGTTTCACGCCTTCATCCAGTCCCCAATCCCCCTGACCGATGCAACACTTCAACTGCAATTCTGTCCAAGACAAGAGGTGTAGTTTGAATCCATGGGGAGGGGAAGTGAAACGGCGAAGTTAAAACGTTAACCACACGTAAAATAATTTTGAATCTCAAGCCCCCCCCCCCACTCTATCAAGCTAAATAGTTGTTTCCTACTTTTTTTTCACACTCTCATCCACCACGCTCGAATGGTAAAAAAAGATTCTCACAGCAATTAAGACACCGCTTCTTTTCCATTCTGTAAGATTTCTTCAACAGGTTGCGAACGATGAGAAGAATAGCAATTTGCTAATCTGATCCTTTAGGGGAGATAAATACATTTCTTTCATGATGCCACGATATTGCTTTCAAGCAAATGTCGCCAATGGTACGAGATTGTCTTAATTTTGTTCGGCCGGTGGGGGATTTGCAATACTTTCGCCGGAATTGTCTTTCTTTTGTGGAAAAATTCTTTGATAGGTACAAAAGTTCTTTCCGAATAAAATAACAAAAAAAAAAAAAAAAAAAAAAAAAAAAAAAAAAAAATCGACCGTAGCTATTAAAGGGAGAAGAAAAGGAAACTTAGTTGTGCGTGAAGTTTGATTGCAAGAAAACGAGAAGTAACGGTTTAACAGGTAAAAGTGACACATTTTTCTTCTGCCAATTTCATTAAAATACGGAAACTATACGGTGATATTCCATTTTTTGACGGTTTGCCTCTTTTCCTCCCCAAAAGTGCCAAAAACAGAGTTACGAAAATACACACACAAGTATCCGCTTCATCGAAATTCAACGGACTCGTTGCCTGACGATGGCCTATGAAATCAGTGGGGGGGGGGGCATAAAGTGCCTCACGCCTTTCGCGCGGTATTGCGTCAATGGTGTCTTGCTTAAATCGCGTGATAGGCCGGTGTTTCACACACAATGTCAAAACAATACCTGACGAGCCCTATTTGAATATTTATTCAATCGACGGAAACTCAGGGAAAGGGACGTGAGTTGTTGCATACAAGGGAAGAGGGGCTTCTGTTGTCCTAAATTGACGGTTTATTACGACCAACTGAAAGCCGGGTGTGACCCACATAATTTTTAAATTTAAATATAACAAACAATCCTAAAAGCCTTGAACAATTATAATGAAGGAGGAAACGGTTATTTGTTTATTAAATGAAAATTGTATTTTCTACAGAATATGCGTGCCCTGGTTGTAAGCCTACTCGTCCTGTCGGGGACCGGACTGGCTCTCGACAATGGTCTAGTTAAAACCCCTCCAATGGGCTGGCTTTCCTGGGAGAGGTTCAGATGCAATACTGACTGCACTAACGACCCGGAAAATTGTATCAGGTAATAAGTATAGCCAATTCACTGTAAATTGAGTCCTCGTGTAGTTGCCGGGATGCACGGCTTTTCACCCGAGTGGGGCCCTCTATGGTTGCCGCAGCGAGCTGTGACACCCGCATAGTGACGGGTGCAAAGTACACAGCTCGTCAGGGCATGACTTTAGCGCCGTCGGGTTACTGCCCAGCACCCACACACACCAAAAATTCAAACTTTTGATTCTCCCTCACAGCGATCGCCTTTTCCGAACCATGACAGACCTTGTGGTCTCTGAAGGATATGCTGAGCTTGGCTACGAGTACATCAACATTGACGACTGTTGGCTTGATAAAGAGCGTTCGTACTCGGGTCAGCTGCAGCCTGATCCCATCAGATTTCCGTATGGAATTAAGGATCTTTCGAACTACGTAAGTGAAGCATTAATTCACAAAGATTACCCGTACTAATTGTTGTGTTTGTAGATTCATTCTAAAGGCTTGAAATTTGGAATCTACGAGGACTACGGAAACTACACATGCGCCGGGTATCCAGGCATATTGGGGTCACTGAAGATTGACGCTTTAACTTTCGCCTCCTGGGACGTGGACTACGTCAAACTGGACGGATGCTACTCTCACCCTAAGGACATGGATATAGGTAGGTATGATGTGACCTATGGAAATAATCACGGTATTTGATATAGCGCTTGCGCTTTACAGGCTATCCAGAGTTTGGGTACTACTTGAATAGAACTGGGCGGCCTATGGTGTACTCGTGTAGTTGGCCGGTGTACCAAATTTACGCTGGAATGAAAGTGAGTGTTGTGAATGAGTGTTTTTACTTGAATGTCACGATTCTAAAAACATTAAATTGAACAGCCAAACTTTTCTCAAATTATCAAACACTGTAATCTCTGGAGGAATTTCGATGACATTCAAGACTCGTGGTCCAGCCTAGAGAGCATCATCGACTACTACGGCAACAATCAAGACGCAATCGTTCCAAATGCAGGCCCCGGTCATTGGAATGATCCTGACATGGTACGGTATATAATTGGTATGTAGTTGATACATGCATAAAGGTCAATTTGGGGGGGTCTAACGTCTCGCTCTTGTGCGCGTCTGTTTTTGTTTCTATCTCAATTCCACCAGCTCATAGTGGGCAATTTTGGTTTGAGCTACGAGCAGAGTAAAACTCAGATGGCTGTCTGGGCCATTCTGGCCGCACCTTTGCTCATGTCTGTCGACCTGAGAACGATTCGACCCGAGTACAAGGCGATACTTCAGAACCGTAAAATCATCGCTGTGGATCAAGACCCACTGGGCATTCAAGGAAAAAGGATTTATAAGGTGAGACTCTCCAGCCCCCCCCCCCGTTAAGGACCTGATTCACCTCTCCCCTCAATCCTTCTACAGCACAAAGGTATCGAAATATGGGCTCGCCCAATCACCCCTCTCTACCAAAACTACTTCTCGTACGCCGTCGCCTTCCTTAATAGACGAACAGACGGTACACCATCCGACGTCGCGGTCACACTCCGTGAAATGGGACTCACAGCTCCTGGAGGATACAGGATAGAAGTGAGTTTAAAAGTGTACCAAAACTATCCAATTTTCACAACAAAACAATTTGTTATCTCAGGACCTATACGAAGACGTGGACTACGGTATATTATCTCCTGAAACTAAGATCAAAGTGAAAGTCAACCCCACGGGCAAGTATCCCCCCCCCCTTTGAAAACATAGTGAGATTATAATAATATTTGTCTAATTTATCAAAGGTGTCGTGATACTAAGAGCGAACGTTCAACCATCCTACGCGGAAACGTCGCCATACAATCCGTTCGCACATGCGTACCCAAGTCTGGACGGCAATTCCTTTAAATGATTTCTTCGATGAGAATAATTACTTATTTATTTGAAAACCAAGTAGTAATACGTTATTTTCACAGTCGTTTAAAGTAACTTTTGTACTTTTTGAAAGTAAATTTATTTTCTACAAAATAGTATTTCTTACCACTATATTATAAGGCCCTGAGGTGTTCTTGTTTTCTATAATTTTATGGCTGATATTAGATATTGTTATTTATTTGTATCGCATTTATAACCTTTCAAAGACAATCAGTTGCCATCACGAGATGGAATTGACAGAACTCAAGTATTTCAGGTGGGTAGGGCCATTGTTTGAAAGGAAGTGGTGTTAGATCCTGACTTGTAGGTTTAAGTTGAAATGTGATACAAAACACTGTCTATTTATTGTTTTTTTAACTCGAAATAATGGTTCTCAGTGGCTGCTCTCCATTCTACTAATAATGCCTTAAGACCGACCATTCATTATAATTCTTCCATTGTCAAGAAATCACAAATTGTGATCCCTCAATGTTACCTAGTTTGTACAACGGGCCTCTTTATTGCCCCGATTCCTGTAAGATTTTTAATTGTTGATATGAATATTTGGTACTACAATTGCACTAATTAATCTAAAAAATAGCGTCTGTAACTATAAGCGTTTTAGTTTCTCGAAATCGCCTGCTCTGGGGCCTTGTGCCAAAAAGAAGTAATTTTTTGAACACTAGATTTTATCGTACTTTGATTTGTTTGGAACAATTCAAATGTTGTCAATTACAAACTAAAATTTCTTTTGCATAAACATTTTGAAGATTCAAATCGCAGTACAAATGGTGGTGAGCTGAAGGTACCCAATGGGAGTTGCCGTAGTGTTGCAATAGAGATTCGACGGCTCTAAGCACAGCAACAACAAACAGGGCCATACACGCGGGGTATTGCCAAACAAGGAGACCCTGCCATTGGGAGGGGGGAGGGTTGTTTTGATGTTGACAATTTTGCCGTCTATATTCGGCCGTCCAAAGTCAGGCACAACCAGGGAAGGCATCAAAGATCCACCAATTTCCCTTAATTGACTCCCACTTATCATTTTACGGCCCAATCCCAACGAGTGCCGATGCAGTAGTCAATCAGGGGAAATCCTGAAGAAACGGAGAGGGCAGGGACACAGGACCATTATGGTGAAGTTCACGGCTTGTGGAGTTGTGGGAGAGAAAACATCATAATTGATGGGAAGGAGACCCCGATAAAAATTAAACGAGAGCCAAAGGGAGCGTCGGGCAGGCAGAAATACGTGAAAAAGTATCGAATGTGAGGGAAAGGGATTTGAAAGACAACGGGGAGAGAAAGACAAAAGCGAAATTTCGCCAGTTTTGAAGTGGCTGGCTCTTTTAAGGGGGGGTTTCAGGCGAGTTTCCTCGACCCGTTCCCACTCACCCCTCGCCTAAACTTCGCACATAAATTTTGGCTCCATTTCTGCATCAATATTTGATTTCAAAGTCTTATTTTAAACTTCACGAAGTTCTACAGTGACGTTAGATCTTGCTTTTCGAAATTTCATCCCTGAAATTACCTTAAAACACATTCTAATTCTAAAGTGCTTGGGGGTTATTTTAGGGATAAAATTTGAAAAAGCAAGATCTAACGTCACCGTAGAATTTCCTGAAGATTAAAACTAGACTTTGAAATCAAATATTGGTGCAGAAATGGAGCCAAAATTTATGTGCGAAGTTTAGGCGAGGGGCGACTGGGAACGGGTCGAGGAAACCCGCCTGAAACCCCCCCCCCTCCCTTAAGTAGGGAATTTCACCGCGAGACTGAAAATGTCGACCATTTCGCGATGCCTTTGGGTTTTGGACTTCAGAGTGCCTCGAAAAAGCAAAATGTTGTAATGCCCGTTTGGGTCTCTACAATAAATCAGTTTATTATTATTATTATTATTAAAATTAAAATTTCAAGGGGGAAGGACCCAATGAAAAGGGGCAAGTTGGAGAAGGATGCCCGCCTGGGCTAGATAACACAGAATTGAACATTTACCCCGTCCCACACTTTTGTCGTCACCAAATCCTCTCAAAACTTGTAAAATATCGAAGCGCCTGGCACAACTGTGTGATACTAAAAACCCGCAAAACACTGAGGCTCGGCCGTACTAACTTCTCTGGGTTCATCCTCGGACTTGGTGGACGGGTGGGTGGGGAGTTACTGGCTGAACAGAAATAAGTGAAAAATGGCGTTATAAAGTGGCGGAGAGTGTCAATTGACCCGCTCAAAAAACGAGGAGTACGTGTACTGCGTTAATTATCGGCACTTTTCAGGGGGATTTGGTAGCTAGATTAACGGTGCCCGGTGATGGGAGATGAAAAGGTCTGAACCAAGTGAGACGCAGTTCCGGATCTGAACATTGCACGTCGTTGTCGGTTGCACGTCTGACAGCTTTCCACCCATTCAGTGTATAATTTGAATGAAATGGAGACGTAGAGAAAACGAATAAACAACGAAACATTTGGTTATTTGGATGAGTCAATCCCCGGAATTGCTTTTTGAATGAGTCAACAGCCCGAAAGTGATGCAGCGGAATTTTCCTTGTGATGAGCCCCCCCCCCCTCACTAAGAAATCGTTTTTTCAATGGGCCAACCCCACCAAATTGGTACTGGTAGGGCCGACCTTGAGAAACTTTTTATTTGAAAAGACCCGCGAATTTGCTTTACGAGTTTATTTTTGGTGAGCCTGCCCCACGATATTGGTTTTTAATGAACAAATTCCGCGAAATTTCATTTTGGAAACAGCCGGACCCACCGAATTGGCTTTTCGGGTGGTTCAAACCGTTTTTTTGCCATAGCCACCAGCCAAAATACCTTTTTAGGTGAGCTAGAACAACGATATTTGGATCCGTGATTGCTAATAATCCCAAAAGCCGCACGAAAGGGGGGGGGGGTCTCGAGAGTCCGTTTCGTCAGAGTCGAGGATCAAAGAGGTTAAAAACGCTGGAATCCCTTGGAGACCTCTCGCTGATCGAAAGTTCGTCTCCCGGACAAACAGTTGACGTCGGAAAAGTGTTTTTTTTACGTGTGTGGGTGGGGGGCTACTTTTTATGGGGAGGTGGTTGGTTACACTGTTTAAAATTGTCTTGCGTGCTTAATTTTCAATTGTGCATGCCCCCAATTAGCCGAAACTTATTGTTTTTCATAACTTATTGGTTCAGTGGTGACAACAGCTGGATCAGACTATAGAAATCACCGAGAATTAGGAAGGTAAGCCATTAGTCAATCATCACAATAGACTTGGCCTCCATCAAAATTTCGACAGACAAGGAAGAAAAAAATGTACAAAAAAAAATATTGCGAACAGATGAACCTCTCTCCTATAATAGACGAGACAAAAACTGTGGACACTGTAATGATGTTGAGGAAAGGGGGGGAGGGCTTCTATTTCGGTAAGGGCTCTCCCAGACAGTCGGCGTGTGACAAGCCATGTGACTATAGAACGAGTAAATCGTTAAAGACTCTTCCTAAGCCACACCGGGGGGAACACGATGCATTACACTAGCGTCTCGTACAGTTATCGCGCCGCCGGGCATCAATCTTCATTGATTGCGCTGCAACCCTATTGCTACTATACGGGTCCATTGTCAAGGTAAAAGTTCATGAAAAACTTTCAGATATTGATGGGACTGTGTGTGTGGAGGGAGGGATGTGCGATTCGTCATGTGTGACGCAATAAAACAAAGCTGGCAAATAAATCTGGAGAGATAAAACGTTCATTATTTTATCATGAACTAAAATAACTGCCTAGACATCTCGCAAACACATTAACAATAATAATAATAATAATAATAATAAATTAATACATAAATAAAAATCATGAAATCTGTTTTTACGAACGGTCAAACTTTAGTGGTGATTTAGGGAAGGGGGAAGGGGTGATCAGAAGCACCAGGACGATTCCTACGGTGTTTCAGGTCCCTAAAAACCATCAAATTTAACTTCAATGAAAAGGACGATAAAACTGAAAGAAAACTGGAAAACTTCCAGGAATATTATAGTTTCGTTCATCACGGGAAGTATTTTTAAACATAAGGGAAATCCGCTAGTCAGACCAAAACCAAATTATTAGGAAGCTCTTAATGACTCGGAACCGTTTTAAGCAATTTTTCCCATCAATCTCGCTACGATTTTCGATCCTTCGAAGTAGTCACACATCGTATAATAATTATCATAAACCTTTAATGCTGGCCCCTCGCAATGTCTCAAAAAAACAGGTCTCCCTAACAAGTATAAATCGATGGTTGGTAACGCTTTTTCCAGAGGCAACGGTGTGAAAATGCCCTTAGAGCTGTGTAAAGTCTGGTCCTTTAAGCAAGCTGCGGGCTTCAATGAAAAGTACAAAGCGTGTTTATTTGTGTCAACAGGCATGGGCGGCAGTTTAACTCCTGCTTTACCGTCGGCTCGGCCTATCAACACTCGCCTGCGTGTTGCGCACCAAGGTATAACTTGACTTTACCGCCGTCAAAACGATTTTTTTTATTCCTAATAAATTTAAATTACGATGCCTTCAAATGTTATCAAGACAGTAAATTTGATTTCTTATATTGTTATTTCAGAAACGATGGAATTTATGGCTACTTGGAAGACAGTTTCGTACCACTCGAAATGCTGGATCTACCAGTTGAAGAGGACGTGAGTTCTTTCAGTAATTTAAGGATGTTATTCATCGGCTAGTGGTTTTTTGACGAATGACTGCCATTCGTGGCTTATAAACACGGCACAGGGTGAAGGGATATTGTCAAGGAAACCACTACGTTTCGCCCGAAGGCTCAATCTCGGTGTTTCTTCTATCAGAGGAAAAATTCCATCACGTAGTACTGATGGTCAACACCCTTATCATTCTCACCGCCAGCGGAATTACAGTCAGGGGTATTCTCTGACCATGGGAGACCACGGTGACTGATTAGGAGGCCCTCGGTTTCTTGA
The DNA here is from genome assembly GCA_038030265.1 of Corythucha ciliata. Taxonomy (NCBI): domain Eukaryota; kingdom Metazoa; phylum Arthropoda; class Insecta; order Hemiptera; family Tingidae; genus Corythucha; species Corythucha ciliata. The sequence continues at coordinate 21,838,125 of CM075940.1, forward strand.
GAAGCCTCTGGTTTCACCAACTCATTCACCCTTTCATTCCCTTCAATAACCCCTTTATGACCTCCACCTACAATCCAGCATCAGTGCCGAATCAACCACCGACTTTGAACATACTCCCCCCGTCCACCAAATAGCACACAGCTGGTTCATGACCAATATTTCCCTGAACCTCTCACATAAGAGCTTCCTGACAAAGTTTCACCACCCTTCGCCGGGCCACAGTAAATTCACCAGTGTGGACGCTTATTAACACATAAAATATAAACAGCTCGATTTTTCTAAAGCGATGAAGAGGAATATCGACCCCTTTGGTTCGAAAATCAAGAAACCCCCAATTCGCGGGTTTGCCTCCCAAAAAACCAAATTTTGCGAACATGGCTATAACAAAAACAATGCTGAAATGTCTGCCACCTGCCGGAGCGAAATACTTCATGGTCAGAAATACAATGGTGGATAAGGCGGTAGATAACATAGAATTTAAGTTCTAATTTTATTGACCGATCCTGCTATTATTATTATTATTATTATTATTATTATAATTTTTTTTCATTCCATGGCGTTTCGTCAAGGGAGCCTCGAGTCCTAAAAAGAAAAAAACAAGGCCGGATCGGTTAGCAAAATTAGAACAAAATGAATCACTCCTGCTGCCTACTAATAAGAATCAACAGAATTTAAGATTGCACCAGTCCCCTTTTTCGTCAACATTAGATCTTAGCACTAAGCGCCTGACACTATCCCGTCATACTGTGGACCTGCAAAACACCACTGCACAGCCAGTCGCGTTTCCTCAGTTTTATCATCACCGGGGAGCTTCTTGACTGAATTGGAAGTTCAGTCGTGAAAAATCGAGTTATAATGCAGTAGAGAGGGCCAATTAACCCGTTAAATGAAGAAAAGAATCGTGCAAATCCAATATCGGCACTTTTTGGTGATGTAAGCCAGCAGAGAAGGGTCTTTTAATAAACCCGAAAATAATTGAAGAAAAGCAAGTGAGAATGACGAAGAGTCTTGGTCCTCGACCGGTACGACTTGGGCACATTCCCTCCGTGGAATATATATATATATATAATGATAATAATGACACTGTAACACAGATAAGATGCTCAACTCGTTTCTCGTTTGAGGTCATCTAACTCTCAATGATGAACTTCCTCAGCGAAAGTCGTAAAACGCATCAGTTTCAATTTCGTTGACCTACACAACAGCGTCAAGGCAATTATGTTGTGTATAGTTTCTCTTTAAGTTCTTAAAATAATTAAGAAATCAACATATGTACCACGTAAAAAACGGCGGAAATGAAATGAGTGGAAGGGAGGAGGGGGGTTGACTAAAAAGTAATCCGGTGAAATGAAGTCAAGATGGGCGTGTTACTTTCTAAATGTCATTAGAAAATCGCTGACTTTGTGGATTCTGCGCTATTATAAGGTTGGAGCAAAAACAAAAGCACAAAGGTGGGGGGGGGGACCTTTTATTGTTCAGGTCTTTAAACGTATAACTGCCAATTTCCTGGATTATCTCATGAGGAATTCTGAGCGTCCGTGAATCCTATTGGCGAATTGAAAACGAATATTAAAACGTTGCAGGATTCTCACCCCCTCCTCTCATGGTAGCGAATCCCCCAACTGTCAGGTCATCTGTTAAAACTCAAATTTTATCGTTTAGTGGGTGGGAACAATGACTGAAAAACAAGAGCACTCAAGTAAGATGCAAGCGTCGAGGACGAGACAGCGAAAAAAACCTAGGCAGCACTCGGTAGTAAGCTTATTTTTTTTATTATGTTTTCTCTGCCTCCCCCTTCCCCCTACGTAATAAAACGTTGCCTACATGCACATTAGAAAAAAAATGAATTATTATTAGCCGGGTTAACTAATTTTCGCGCTGGAAAAAAATTGTTGCTTTCATAACAACTTGGGCTAATTTAGTATTTGAAAGTTGTTCTAAAGCCAGTTTAAATGCTTCACTCAGGAGAGGAGTGGCTTCACACGATTTCTTGATTTCTCTATCCTCCACCCCCTCTCACAAACCGCTACCGTATAATCAGAACAGCAACAGCAGCATGCACATAACTGACACTGATTCTATGACACTGAAAAATCATTCATAATAACAGGGAAAATGCAGTAATGAACCAAACTGCAAAGGAAATTAGACCTTGGCATTTTGTAGGGATTAAATCATGCATAAGTTTGTAGCCGTAGGAGCCTACATCAGACGATGTAGGCTCCTACGGCTACAGACTTATGCATGATTTAACCACTAACCCTCGTAGTTCAAGCGACTCTACTAACAACTTAAATTTTGTAGGGAGGCAAATAGGGGTAGGGAAATAATTAATTACAATTCTAAGGGTGCTGCGATATGAATGGCATATCGTTGTGATAGTACGAATCGAAAATCCTCACCTGCCTCTCCCTATAACTTCGTTGCTTCAACACCAAGGCAAAACGGATCGTTGGTATGGCTGATCCTTCACGGAAAGCCAGTTTTTTCGTAAACCGCCAACCCAGCCCAGGCTGTGATTTTCCAATAATAGTAGATTACATTACAAGATTAGTAAGTGGTGCATTACCTGCGAGTTTTTGTTTGTCGGACGAGGCTTGCCGAGGCCGCTAATTAAAAACGAGCGGGTAATACCACTTAATAGTCGAGTGATGTACGTTATTTTTCGCGCAATCGTCGTCGAATATTACCCAGTTTTGTTCTTTTGACAAAAAAAAAAACAAAACATGTCTTAAGATATTTCTATAATCACGGATGAGGTGATAACATTTCAACAAAGGTTGCACAAGGTTATAGAAAACTGGAATGTAAAAAACTTTTCATGTCAGTTTTAAACCTTTACTGTACAGTTTTCAAAAACTGAAGCTATAAAGTGCCAGGTTAGGAAAACTTAAACTTACTGGAGTAATCATGTTATCGTAATGGGCAACTTGCGAAGCAGGTAGCGCGAAAAAAACAAAACAGCATTTGTGTTGGGGAAGTCAGCTTTGTCAGGACTATGCCGGTCTCCATAGTACCTGATTTTGGGCGGGAAACACAGATTTTAGTGGCCTAATTTCCAATTTAAAGGCCATAGAATCAGCCCAAAACCCTGGAATCTCTTAAGTTAGCCAGGCCCGTATGTAAGGGGGGGGGGGCAAAGGATGCTACCACACACAGTAGCAGTAATTTCTTAGGGCGGTTTCTCCGATGTCTGGAGTTTTGCAGTCCGGAGGTTTGCGGTCACCATAAAAAAAGGATAATCCTATACCTGCAAAGGGTAGCAGAAAGTAATACCTCGGAGAACTGCATTCGTTTGTCTCCCCAACCTATAGCTCACCTTTTCTTCTGTACACTCGTTCCCCTATCATTGGAACATACAGCTTTGAAATCAATGAAATAAGCTTGGTAGGTCGAGTCGAACTTCTGGGGACCAGTTAGGGATACTATAACTATATGCTAAAAGTTTCAGTCCGTGAATATGAATGAAGTGACAAGGGAGTAGGTTTTTTATCAGTTCTTGTTCGCAGGTGAGTCATGTCTATGCCTTTAGACTCCTCAATTCTGAACTAATCTAGCGGTTAAATATAGGTAGCAACGCTTTTCTTTGATACACTTAGCTCGGATAACTTATTTCTCTAGATTTTAGGGTGTTATAATATGCGTCACATTCGCTTTTTCGACAAAGTCGAGTCAATCAAGTGATTGCATGTTGGAACATAATTACTACTAAATACTAACTGTTATCTTCGGTGTTGCTCAGAACTCTACATATATTTCAGCAAACAAGAACTGATAAAAAACCTACTCCCTTGTCCCTTCATTCCTATTCACGGACCGAAACTTTGATAGCATAACTGTAGCTATCCCTAACTGGTCCACCCTAGAAGTTCAACTCGGCCTACCAAGCAATCTCATTGAATTCAAAGCTGTGTGTTCCAATGGTAGTGGAACGATTGTCCGAAAGGTAAGGTGAGCTATAGGATGGGGAGAGACATTACCACCGTTCTCCAAGGCATTTCTTTCTACTATCCTTTACAGGTATAGGATTATCTTTTTTTTTATGGTGAACGCAAACCTCCGGACCACAAAACTCCGGCAACCGTTTCTCCCCCCACCCCTCTATCTAGATATCAGCAAGATGGGTCTCAAAGGAGCCAACTTCCCGAAATTTCGTCAATGGGTAAGCTAAAGCCGCTAAACGGGGCTCTGTGCCAAATCGGTAAAATTGGGAGTTTGAAAGGGCTTAGTGCACGGCATTGTTTTTTCAATGAGCCAAGCCAGAAAAATTACTTTCCGAATTGGTTAACAGTGCGCGAACCCACCACTAAACTCGGTTTTAATGAGCGAACTCAGAAAAAATTCATTATTGAAGATGCCGGACCCCCCCCCCCAATTATCTTTTTAACGCCCGAAACACATATTTTTGGGGTGAGATATGGGGTAGAGAATGGGCCGGCACTTCGAAATTACACAATGGGTTTCTGACGTGCCAAATCTGCGAAATTTGGTTTTAAAAGAGCCAAACCGGCAGAATTGATTGTCTTTTTTAAATGTCGGCAGGCGATATTACTTCCTGAATCACCTAAAACCGCGAAATTACGGTGGGGGATCTTGTTGGGGGTCAACGCCACAGAAAAACGTTCGTTACGGCACTGCCAGAACTCGACAAAGGCAATCGCCAATTTTACTCCTGCAACCGGCTACTCGGCCCAAAACTCAAGGCGGGAAATCGTCAATTCATCCCCAAAAACGGATAGCCCACTGATAGGGGTCGTTTCCTGTCAAAAGCTGGAACCACGCAGACTATAATTATACGCGCTTATCAACAACAGTTAATAATTTGGCCGAAACACCAAATACTTTCTACACACGGCTTCCACTCAATTTTGACCAAAAAGTAGCACTGTAGCAGTGGCCCCACAAACTCTGTACTCGGCGGCCGTTATAGAAAAAATTCTATACCCATACATCTCAATTTTTTCGCCATAATAATCGAATCTTTTCAACGATTCACACTTGAAGGACTCCCATTACCTAAACTGACCGTAATAAACCCGAAACTGGCTGTTTCGAGCAAACAAAATGGCAGTTTGTCCCCCGAAATGAGCTGGTTGGAAATGACTTGGGGGGGGGGGGGACCAACACTTCGTACTGATGATGAAAATGATGTCCACGAAATGTATATCAACAGAGAGCCACTAGTCTTAAGTCTTCGTGAAAGTTTCCCTTTAATGTCTATCCATTATATTTCATATATATAAACATTATATAAATATATTTACTGTGAAAATGGAGCACGAAGAGAGTATTAAACTAATTACCGAGACCTTTCCAAAGCATTAGCTTAATTAATCCCTCCGCTAGAATGAAACAAAAACACCTTACAAGAGAGTGTAGACAGCGTAATTAGCTAATTAGCTTTAGGGGCACGTCCTGGCTCTTTGTAGATCATAGGATAGATTCTTGGAAGATGAGTGCTCGTTTTATTTTTTATTGAGACAATATAATGAGATTTAGGCAAATACGTTGTCACTCAGGGTTTCAATTAATTAACCTATAGACGCTGGACGTGATCGAAAAACTTCAAATAAATTCAATTAATCGAAAGAGAGTAACGAGAGGATAACTGTGAGTGGTGAACTGAGGGTTACCTAGGCAAGATGAATCACCCCGTGGAAATGGCGTGGAATTTTCTACCGTGTCCGTGAATTATTTGCACGTTTTTCATTTTTTTTTTTTTTTTTCTATTCGGGCAACCGGGTTTTCAGAGAATTTGATGACAATACAATACCTCCCCCACCACCATTTTGAGGACGCAGGAGGATACTTATTATGACAGAAAAATAAGGGAAAAACATAACAAGAATTGAAGTGCTAATAAGAAAAGGAGACGTGTTTTAGGGCGGAACCCTCTAGAACGAGCGGTATTGTAAAATGAGAGCCGAAGAGATCCTTCTGGTGTCTCAAGTCCCTCGAGGTCTTCAGGAGAGGAAACAAGAATATTGTTAGGAGAGGGGAAAAAACCAGAGACTTCGAAGTGAGAGGAGGGACCGCACGGCGCGGCAACACAGCTCCAGGGGCGAGCATTGCATTCCAACAGGTGGCTTTGTCTGGTCAGAAGGGAGTTATGGTAGGAATGGTGCGGGGTGGAGGAGGGTTAGAACCTGTTTCAAATGGAAGTGACGTCACTCACCCCCTTCTCTTCCTTTTGGGAAGGTACAGGATCTGAGAATTGACAACTTCAGTCTACCGGCAGCGCCAGATCTGCCATGTTGAGTGGGTGTAGTGGTGTTAAATTACCTTAAAGGAGATATTTCTATCCCACCAAGGGAAACCAATGGATCACCAACTGTCCGACCTAGTCCGCGATCAGGTAGGATGTTTATCAATTTAAATTGAAAATTTCCACCAACGATTGTACTGAAGTTCCCCCACCACACCGCTCTCTGCCCACGAAGCGGAGGAGCGTCTTCACTTGAGAGCATTAAACAGCTTCTACCTACTACAAGCTTTTTAACCGTTGAAATCTCAGGAATGCCCAGTCACAGTCCATGCTTTCCCTCCGTTTACCATTACACCGTGTAGCTATTATATTTAGCAAACTATCCGAATCAAAACCATCGAGGAACACAACAATTTGCAAGCCTGATGACGAATGTGATTGGGCAGGCTTAGCTATTTGTTCAAATCCGTTTAAAAATCAACATTTTGTTGTTGTTTGTTGCTGTTTTTCAACCAAGGACACTGTAAATATTACCCAACTAGTTATTTTTCATTAATAAACCACATAGCAACTGAAAATTCCTTGTCAGTACTGTATGAAACGCCTCACTGTGCACAGTTGACGTTTTAGAGTTTAAAAAGGAGGGAAATAACACATAATAATAATAAATAATCATTCAAAATAAAGATGCAGGCAGAAAAACGTTAACATTGCGAGACTGTACTTACTCATTTCAGAATGTAACACTCGATTTTTGGTCAATATTTGTGTTTCTTTCAGACCTGAAAACAAAGAACAATGAAGTTTTTAAATATACGTGAATATGCCTTAAAACATCAAACAACAATTGGCAAAAGTTTCAGGATAGGTATGCAATATTAAAACGTGAATCCAGTTAAGGATTTCCTTACCGTAGGGTATGGCTGTCATCTATGAATCCTTCAAATTTCATGTTTTGAAAGGTTTTCCATTCCTAATTGGAAGTAACGGTACCTCCATAACGATCCACCCCAACCTTTGATTAATAACAGTCATATGTCCCCCCACCCTTCCCTTGAAACTTGACCCTTTTTTTAGCCACGTAAGTACTAAAGCATAGGGCGAGTAATTGAATCTTCCCTACTTGAGAAAGTCTCTTTAAACAACCGACCCTTTTCCCCTCTCACATAGAACCTTCTCATTTCTAGTACCTACCTAAAAGCGGTAACTGAACTTTTTTTAAATCAAAGTTCATTGGTCGCCACCTTTCATTTTCCCAGAAAGCCCAGCCCTGAACTATTTAAGTCTCCTTAACCCTCGAAAAGATGCGTAAAATTGCAGGTAGGAAAGATTAAGATTACCGTTCTTCGAGCCTCTAATGTCCCCTAAAATTTAAACCGAAAAGGTGGAATTTTAACCCATTAGGTTCCTTGTCTTCATATTGGTAGTTTAAGAGGGGTGAATTGTTGGGATTTGTTTCTCGTTAAAACCATGTAAAATTATGTAATGATCGACTTGTTCCAACTAGCTATAAATCTTGTCTTGAAACTTTAATGCGCGCTAGTGGGCATTTTGGCGTGGGCGGTGAATAAAGAAAACAATGGTTTCGTCTCCATTGAATGCACTTTGTTTCTACACTTTTTTTTAATTAAAGATTTGAGGCATCAAAAAACATTACCGACGTTTCTAATCACAACACGAGAAAGTTGTTAATATTGTCGGAGTAAATACAAATATTTGGTGTTTACTGCCGATGTTTTCGAGCATTCTCCATTATGTTATTGAAAATTCTCATAGTGGTACCGCAGCCAGTAATTCAAATTTTGGGTGTTTCCTTTTACATTTCCTTGGGTGAAAGCTTCGTCGCCCCTCCGCAAGCGACGGTGTTTACATGGGAAGAGGGGTGCGTACTTCGTCTAAACATTCTCATCGTTATTTTATGATTGGAAACAGTAGATCTTTGGATTTCGCGAAAACTTCCTGTGAAACACTCCTCCCTAACACAGTGGAGGAGACTGCTCGTTGAAGGATTATAACACGACTCTTTAAAAGGAGCCACTCTCCTGTCATCCGATCTTTTTCCAGTCGTATAATGTTACCTGCTTTTCCAACTCTTTTGCAGATTGTTTCTTTTGTTTCTTTGTGTGTGCGCAATAATTCATTATAGACAGAGTCGGGTGTTGGGTGGTAAGGGTGGCGGGGGTAGCGATTGATTTCAGAATCATGTGGAAAGAGCGACTAATAGCCTTATTAGTTGACGTCTCGCCGAATTCGAGTTTTTCTCCGAATAAATCTTTGAAATGCAAATATTAGAACATTGAAGGGAATAATCAAATATAAAAAACAACACAAAAATGAGTATGTGTCGGGGGAGTTGCCAAGGCCGGGATTGTTGTCATTGCCCCCTTTTAGGGTGGCGGAAGTTAGGAAATCATTGTTTTTCCAATTTATTCGTGATTTGTTTCGGAGCGGTGTGAGAGGTGATCTTTTCTACCTCTGAAGAGATTCCGATTTTTTTCTTCTTTGTTCTGTTTGGGAGTTGCGAGACACGGCAGGGTGCGTAAAATCGAGCTACAAGGTCAACGATAGTCTGAACATGACAAAAAAAATAATTTAAATTTGCTTAATCTCCTGAATAATTTTTGAAAACACGCGATAGTAAAAAACGTGCATTTCAAACGAAATTAAATTGCAGTTTATTAGAAGTCATTTTCAAGAACCTCAAGGTCCCTCCCATCAACGGCGAGCGCATTCCATGATTACTTTCTCATTTCTCATTTCTTCACACTTCAACAACCCCCCTCCCCACCTAAGTTCTAAAATGGTTTCAGTGAAGGATGGGGTCTCTTGTCTTTCTGATTATGGAACCAGTTAAGGGAGAGAAGATTCTTCCTGAAATGCCTCTGAACTTCTGTTTAAAAAGTCATGGTAGGAGGGGGACATGCTGAGGCTAACTGGCTTCCAGGCTCACTAGTCCGCGTCCTTGGCCCTACTCCTCTTACTTTCAAAGCATCGTTACTATCCCCCCGAGAGAGTCGCCGAGGTAAAAGACAATTGACGTTTTTATCCCTAGGGCTGAAAAAGGGTAAGAGATGTAACGTTAGAAAGGCGAGGGCACAATTTGAAATTTATTCAAATTCTTCCGACATTTTTCCGTCTCCGCTTAAGAAAATGTATTCACTCATTTATGATAATTGTGTGTTGCAAAAACCTCCGACTTCATTAGGTGCAGTTTTCTCCTTGGAATACCTGAGGACATTTTCATTCTATAGGGAGGAGGCGAGGCTGTTGATTGTCTTCCGAGAAAATACGTTCACCCCGTTCGAGCCTTGAATATTTCATCTCCTTCCCCCCTCTGTGTCTTAGCAAAAACGAGCAAGCAAGTTTTCTTGGTGACTTAAAAAATTTAAAGGAATGTAGCTAGTCTGGCATCCCCCCCCCACCACTATCTAAACATTCTTAGTACACATGTGTCATAATCACAGCCTGTGTTGTATAATTTATTGGCTCGTGTGCGTATCTTGCATAAATTTTTTTGTTGGACGCCTCTAAAAATTACGACGATTTAGCGACTTCACTTTCTCTGCCTTGCCCCCTTCGGTTAATTCCCGTTAAAAGTAATGGGCGTGGTGATGGTAAAATGGTGATTGAAGTTGTGAGGGGGGGGGGGAGTGAAGAGTTACACTCCTCATTTTTCATGCATTGACATTTTTATCAGGCTCGGACTTGAGCCTTCAGCATCCTGGTAGAACCCAAGAACTGTTCAATGTTGAAAGAAGCAAATGGTTCTCTCATGAGAACTGACAATTCACCCCCCCCCCCCACGACGAACAAGTGATCAGTTCGACAAAGGTGCAAAATTTTTGCCACTGTCCACGTTTCTCAGCCTCCCCCCACTCACCCAGGGCTTCCAACTCAAGACCACCCCGCCCCTCCTATCAATATTTTACTACCAACCTCCTCTCAGTTCATCTGTCCATCTTGAATGAATCCTCCATAAAACAAATGATCCTATTTATAGCGATACAATATAAATCATATGGGTATGATTGTAGGGGGGGGGGGCAAATTTTGGGAGGGTAACCATCTCATAGGGTCTGGAGACAATTCCACAGCCCAGAAACACATTATTCGTTTTTTGAATGAGAAAACCCGAAAAGAGCCAATACCGCGACACAGCCGCCCAAATAGTGCTATTATTTGCTACGCTAATAAAGAATTTCTTTTATTATCCATTTTTTTTTTTTTTTTTTTTTTTTTTCAGAGTGGAGAGCGGGTAGTTTGGGAGATCCACCAGGTCGTCCTCAACAGGGTGCCTGGATATGGTTTCGGCATAGCCGTCAGTGGAGGGCGGGACAATCCGCACTTTACGAATGGAGACCCTTCGATTGCAATATCCGACGTGCTCAAGGCTGGACCAGCAGAGGGGAAATTATTGTAAGTTTCTCAAAACTTGGCTCAATATCCGCACATTTTTCGTACCATAAGCCTCCCAGGATCGTTAAAATCGTTATAAAATTGCCTTCAATGGTTTATTGGCCCTTACGAAAGAGTGTGATAGCTTGTCATGGAGGGAGGGGGGAGTCAACCAACTTAAGGAATGAAAGTCTTGCACTAAACGATTTATAATGTCTAACCCTTCCGACCCTTTTCACTTTCGAAGTACTTAGGAGAGTTCAAAGAAGTCAAATAAATGAAACGCCAAGGCTTTTTACAACACAATGCCAGTACCAGTAGATTTGAGTTGTGAGGTGAAGAATAAAAACGAGAAGAATAAAAAGTTCAATAAATAATAAAAAGAATCCTCAAAAATCACAAAATCAGATCGACATTCAAACCATCAAGAAAAATAAATCGCTTCATGAGAAATGTCAAAGATAAAAGAAAACTCGAGAACCCGGGAGTCTACGAAATACCATGCAGCTGTAGCAAATCTTACGTAGGTAAAACTCTTCGAAACGTCAAAACAAGAATGAATGAACCCATGTCAGCTGTAAAACACTATAGTGTTGAAAAATCAGCAACAGCTGAACACATCTACAGCGGGCAATCACACGTCAACAAATTTGTAGAGACAAAAAACCTGGCAATAGAGAGTTCGTGGAAGAAACGAAAAATTCGAGAAGCTATCGATATGAAAAAAGAAAATTTCAACAGAGATGAAGGAATTCATGTACCACATGCCTGGAGACGTTCACAGTTACCATCAACAAATATTTTCAAATGGCATATGGCATATGTGTGATTTAAAAATAAGAAAAAACAACAAATTAAAGTTCTTTGATGATGCCTTTAGCACAAGAAGGCGAAAGCTCAGAAAAAGAAGAAGTAGAAGAAGCAACAAGCCAAAACCCTAAAAATAAAATATTAATCAATCATGGCTTAAAAACTAATCTTACTATACTTATATTATCATATTAATAAAGAATAAAAAAGGTTGAAAATAAAATTTCATCGAAGGTCAAGTGAAATGTTTACTCATTGGAGTACCTAACGGATGTTGCTAATATTCTGTTATAATTAGCAGTTCACTTCCAATTGGCTTTTTTATGAAAAGACTGCACGGAAAGTGCAGATATTCCCACACCATTGTGTACCTTTTTTCCTCTATAATCAGGTCGCCTAAACGTGTAATTTTTTTTTTTCTCTCTCTCTCTGTTCAAGAGTCAACGATAGAATTATGAGCGCAAATGGAGTCTCCCTGGACGGCGTCGAGTATGCAACGGCTGTTCAAGTCCTCCGCGACAGCGGAAACACGGTCCAGCTTGTAGTTCGAAGGCGAGTCGTTCTACCAAGCTCGATGGAACCGCAAAATATTCGAGTTCAGATCTCAAAGAGTCGAAAGAAAGATGGTTTGTTTCTACGCTTTTTAATTTTGATAGTTCTGAAGGGTTTACGTCCACCTCCTTCCGTTTTTACAGATTATGGTATCGTTCTGGGGTCTAAAATTTACGTGAAAGACATTGGAACAAAACTGGATGGTAACTCGTTGCAAGAAGGGGACGTACTGTTGAAAATAAATAATCATTCGACTGACGGCATGAGCTTGAAAGAGGCAAGAAAAATGATTGAAAGCAGTAAAGAAAAACTGAATCTTTTAGTTAGAAGAGAAACGCCTCGAAGCTCTTACACTGTCGAACCCACTGCGGTCCACGCAAAAGGTAGCAAAAAAGCTTTGAGGTTAACAACAGGTCACACATTCGGAGTTTTTTTCTCTCCTTCAGATGGCAACTACATGGACGGTGTCAACAGTTACTCTTCCCAAAATGTTTACGTTCAGCCACCGACTCGTGAAGACAAAAGTAATTTGGCTCCTCGAGGACGGTCAAGAGGGCCGCTTGTTGAGTCGGAACCGCAAACACCGCCAGGAGCGAGAAACCGGAGTGGAATCGAAGAAGACCCACCGCGGCCACCTCCTCCAAGAACTCAAGGTTTACATTTCAATCAATTCAATTATGAATTTGTAACAATTTTTTTTTCTCGTTACTAGACTCTTCCCTTGTAGACTATTACGGGAGTGGACGAAGGCTCTACGAGGATGAGTCACTTCAAGAGAGGAAGCAAATGCAAGCTAAATTGATAAATTTCGAGTGATTTCCCCCTTTTCTAATTGAATTCAAACACAGGCCGGATCCTCGTCTCATTAGTTTTTTAAAAGAGGGCTCAGTTGGTATAAGACTGACGGGTGGTAACGAAGTGGGCATTTTCGTTACCGCCGTCCAACCTGGGAGTCCTGCGGCTCTCCAAGGACTTCAGCCGGGCGATAAGATTTTAAAAGTAAAATCTACATCATAATGAGGGATGGGTTGTTGGTAATTCTTGTTTTATTCTTCAGGTTAACGACATGGACCTGAAAGGAGTCACGAGAGAGGAGGCCGTTCTCCTTCTATTGAGTCTCCAAGATCAAATTCAGCTAATAGTTCAACACAGGAGAGAAGAATACGAGCACGTTGTGGGGAATCAAAGAGGAGACTCGTTTCACATAAAGTAAGTACTGAGCGAGGAAAGGGACGGGGGAGGGATTACAAGCTTCCCTTTGATACGAAGAAAGGTTCTTTCAAAGTAGCGAAAACCTTCTGATGCGTCGAATGTACACACTGGCTCGATGACCCTCACTGTCTTGGCTGCCATCAATGTTTCGACCACAACAACGTCTGAACGTGTATTATAAATCCCATCATTTGAGGGGGGGGGGGTCGCCCACCAGACAATCCAAAGAAAATTACACTGAACTGCGGTCCAGTCTCCTCCGGATATGACCGGATCCTTTCGCATCAGATCAGGTGGTGGTCCAGAGGCGGCATAGTGGTGCAGTGGAGAACGCTTCACGAGCTTCGTACTTGGCCAAATTGCGGGCTCGATGACAGCCAGGACCGCGAGTAGCCCAGAGGGTTGAAGGCCTGAGGGAGTTCTAACCACAAAAAGCACCATCCACAAACTAATCCGAAGAATGGTTTTCGGGTTTTGGTGTAACGAAACTTTAGAATTACAGCCTCAGAATCTCACTGCAGCTTGACCTAAAAAGCTAATGATATAGCCTCAGAAAGTGACCACAGCCACAAAACAAGGCACCTAAGCATGAAAAAAGGCTGTTTAGCTCACATTCCCAATTTTATGCGGTTTGGCCGTTCTTCTATCCTATTGTTGAATGAGGAGGAAAAATTGGGTAATATTTCAAAGCATGAGTGAAATTACGGCATTTTCGCGTACCATCCCCCTATGACTGGCAACGCTGCACACCAGTGCAGAGAAACCGGAGCTACTATTAGCCGAACCAAGTCCACTCTCCATCTGGGCGCTTGATTGCCCAGTCGCCCTCCCCCCCTTCAGACCATTAGCCCCATATTGAAACCGCGGCATCAGGGACAGGGCTGTGGAAAAGAACATTTAGGTCCGGGTATGCAATTCACCGCCACCACCACCAACGTTGTAGTATCTCGCTGTAGTGCCAAATATTTTTAACTCTAAAAAAAACCCCATTCACAGTAAATTTCCAAACCACAGCAAAGTTCCAACCACAAAGATGGTTCAAGGTTCAAACATAGCAAAGGCCCAACCGCAAAAATCTGTAACCACAAAAAGCCCCAATCCCCAGCGAAGCTCCAAACCAAAGTAAAACTCCTAATCACAACGTAGCTCCAACCCAAAGAAAGCCCAACCACAACAAAGCTCACAACCACAACAAAGTTCCAAACCACAAAAAAGCTCCGAACCACAGCACGGTACCAACCATAAAAAAGCTCTAACTACAGTAACGCCCCAACCGCAGTAAAGCTCCAACCACAGTAAGGCTAAACCACAATGATCCTACCCCAGCAAAGCTCCAAACCACAACATAGCACAAAACCACTGCCAAGCCCCAAAACACAACAAAGCTCAAATCCACAGCATAGTAGCAACCCCTGAAATGCTCCTGAGTTCATTGGGGTTTCAAAGAAAATGAATTAAATCACTTTCTTGGTTTTCAAAATCCAGACCTTTAAGGATGGCCGCGCCCGGGGGTAACAGACCCAGTGTCCCTTCCCTCCCTTCAGACAGGCCTGATCAGGGAAGGGAGAAGGGTTTTGAGGCAACTGACTCGTCATTGGTAAGGGGAGGGGGGTTGGTGTAGCTGTTCTAAGCTCGCAAAGCTTATAAACCGTTCAAGCAAGAGCTCTGGATAGCTCGTCAACTAATTTTTCTTTTGTTATTTTACGGGAATGCCATTCAACCACGGTAATGGTGGGGGGGGGGGGTGATAAGACGCCACTTCCCATACGCGTTAACAGCGAGAGCGTTTTTGCTGGGTTCAACCCCCAGGTGCTCCTAACGTCACGTCAAGCCTCTGCATCGCGTAACGGCCGACCAAAACGATTTTCAGAGCAGCACTCCCGATCACAATTAGTCTTATCGAACTATAACTCACCAACGTTCACCAAATTTGATTGCATTGAAGCCAGATCTGGCCATGTTTGAAAAATCCCAAGCTAGAATTACCCAATTGAACGATGAGAAGCACTTCTACTCGTACTTATGATTTTTGATTTTTTTTTCACGCTATAGGACACATTTCAACTACGAACAACCCAATAAGGGCGAAATGAGCTTCAGAAAGGGCGACATTTTCCATGTGATCGACACGCTACACAATGGTGTCGTAGGGTCTTGGCAAGTGTTCAGGATAGGTAAGTTCAAGAATAAAGAGGTGATGATGTGTTATTAACGCTTCCTCATATTTTTAGGACGGAACAATCAGGAGGTTCAAAAAGGTATTATTCCAAATAAAGCACGAGCGGAAGAATTGGCCACCGCTCAGTTCAATGCGAATAAAAAAGAAGCGTCAAACTCTGAAAGTCGAGGCAGCTTTTTCAGAAGACGACGCAACAGCAATCGACGATCGAAATCACTCAGCAAAGTATGTCTTTTTTGATGATTTCTTTTCTTCTTGAACTCACTCAACCCCCCCCCCCCCCTCACGACCAGGATCACTGGGATGACGTCGTATTCGGCGACAGCGTGAGTAAATTTCCCGCCTACGAAAGAGTAGTCCTCCGACACCCGGGCTTCATGAGACCCGTGGTTCTGTTCGGTCCAGTGGCGGATTTGGCGCGAGACAAACTTCTCAAAGATTTCCCAGACAAATTTTCTTCGCCTCGTACGTGCAAATTTTCATATAATTTCACACTGTCCCCCCTTATTAATTTTTTGGTTAGATCTAGACAGCAACATCGAAGAGGTAGCGAAATCGGCCAAAACTAGCGGCATCATTCGATTGAGCGCCATTCGAGAAATAATGGACCGAGGGAAGCACGCGCTTCTCGACATTACGCCGAATGCGGTCGACCGACTCAACTACGCTCAGTTCTACCCGGTTGTTGTGTTCCTCAGAGCCGATTCCAAACACATAGTCAAGGAGATTCGATCTGGCATGGCTAAGTCAGTTTTACTTCAATTTTAAGCCTGACTTTTCCTAATTCGCGTTTTATGTTTCAAGATCTGTCCATAAAAGCAGTAAAAAACTGTTCGAACAAAGTCAAAAAGTTGAAAAAACTTGGGGGCACGTTTTTTCAGCAACAGTAACGTTATCTAGTCCTGAATCGTGGTACAGAAAAGTGAGAGAGCTGATTGACAAGAATCAGACGTCTCCAGTTTGGATGAGCGAGGCGAAGGTATAGCTCTTGACTATCGAACACCGAAAAATAATCTGGACTGTTGTCAATCGCATTTTTTGGGCTACTTTGGTGGTGGCTCTAACTTTTGGTATTCGGTGTCTTTTTTTCAGTGGCTGGAATTCACTTCAGAGCTCTATTTCCCACCTTCTCCACAGCCCATTTACTACCCCATCTACACTTTGCCTAACAATAACATTTGCTACAATAACAATGTGATTAAACACTATTTTGGTTTTGTGTAAATACATTTTGTATATTTAATCTCGAATATGTTAACTGATATGCTTGATATTTGGTTTAATAATGCAAATTTACTATTTTTTCATGATTTAAAAAAAATCGTTTCATAACATTCATACGATGAAGTTTTTTTTGTCCAACTAACACGTGTTTGTTGTGTACGGATGTGTTTTTAACAGCCTGAAGAAGCCCTTGCTGATGACTTTTTATTCCCAATGGGCTCACTAAGACTTTCGTACGCCTCCTCGCCCGAATCAGACTTAGAAGCTACACCAGGGGCTTTGAACACATCGAATGGAAGTCCCCGTTTGATCAAGTGCTCCAGCGATCCGAGCATCGCAACACAGCCCGAAAGTTCTCCCAAGCTTCAACACCCCCCGCCATATTCACCGCCACACAACCATGCCATGCAGGTAAGCCCCCTTCCTTCCACAAGGTTTCAAGTGTTGTTTCTGAATGGCGACTCACACACTTTTTTCGTGAAAAAAAAAAAGATGAGCTACGAAGGTCACGTTAAACCGAGGAGGTCGACTGACAAATTCGGAGCGTTACCCCCTGAGTTGCCGCCAAGAGTGGACCGGGCTGTGAAACCTCCTAGGTCGTCCAACGGTAGTGCGCAGAGATCAGCCCAGGAGCGACTATTTGGATCGGAACCACCGAATTACATAAATGCAGCACCCCATACTAATCAGTCTTCTTTGGACCGCCACAATAACAATAAAACAGTAAGTTTTGGTGAAATTTTCAACATGATGATTTCAATAACTTGATATTTTCGTTACTTCAGAGTAGTTACGATAGTGTCTCCTCGTACGAAAGTTATAATCAACGGTTAGGGCTCGGACCTAACGCTCACGACGACTTAAAATCGTGTAACGGTGGGCCAGGTAGCCCTCAGAGGCAAACTACACATGACCCCTACAGGTTTACTCGGTCAACTCAACAACCAATTAAACCTCTGGAATCTCCTTCAAAGGCAAAACCTCCTGACTATCCAAAGTACAGGTAGCTTAAAGTTTCACGGCATTATCATACAATACATAAACATAAATAAATGTTTCAGATCTCCTGGCCTTACAGAATACGGGACGAATAAACCTGCGCCCCCGGCAAAACCTATAAGCTCCCAACATTCTTACAAACCTATCCCTCCACCCAAGCCAAAAAATTACAGACCCCCTCACCAAACTTACTACCCGCAAACCAACGGCTATCAACACGCCAAATCGTACAGCACGACCGAGAACAGTTACTCGTCTTCTCACCTTCACACCGGGGTAAACCAATGCTTAATAGCCCACTCATGTATCACAGAACTTAAGACCCCCCCCCTCCTCATCAAACAGATGAACCCATCGCCCAGTAAATATTCATCAGACACCGGAGAAATGAACGGTCACGGAAGCAGCCTCGATCGAACTGTGTACGGCAGGTCGGGACAACAATATTATTACAATGTCGTCCCTTCCCCTCGTCAGGCTCATCACAGAGAGCCGAGCGGCTTGGATTTGGCTTACAGGGCGGACCAAAGAGGCAGCGCCTTTGAGCTGTATAAAAAGCCCACGGAGCCTCCCAGTCACTATGTAGAACACGGGCTAAGGTAAGAGTAAATTATTACTTCCATATGTTTTTTTGTGGAAAAATTACCACTATCCTCAGACACTCTATAAAACGAACAAAAAGTTCGGGGACTTTCGAGGATGTTCGCGGCGCTAAAGCCCTGGGCTAGACCATTTTAGGGCTATCTGAGGTTTCCACTCTACTAAGAGGACGCCCCCCCTTTTTTTGACGGAGCTCGGGAAAAAACTCTGGTTCACGGTTTCTGGACTCAACTTCACGGCTAAAATTGAGAAAAACAGCAAATGAACTCTTCTGGAGGAAAATACGAGGTTGAAATTTAAGAATTGGCTAATTTGCCGCATCTGGTGGCATTTCGCGGCTTCCACGAGCCCACAAAAAAATTGGCCCTGTTTGCAACTTCGCTGAAATGAAGACACGACACTTGCAATTTTGAGCATATTCAGCTCAAAATGTTACAATATCGCGGCTATTAGTCATGCTTTGAGCGCTGTCGTGGGTACTACCCCGTTGACCACTAAAAAAAACCATACTTGCACTTCCGAGGATATTTAGCTCTGGAACTTTCAATTTCGCGGCTACTTATTCTTCGAATTATGGCTCTTTGGCAACCACTCGCTATTTTCGCGGTAACTTACAATTAGCCCCGGCACTATCAATGTAACGGAAATGAAAACCCGAAACTGGCTTTGCGGACATTTACCTCCAAATGTTCCATTTTCACTGCTAGTTAGCTCCGATGTTGCAATTCCACGGTCATTTAGCCATGCAAGTTGGTTGTTGGCTGACTTCTTAGCTAAGTAATTCTAATGGCACGCGAAATAATCGCTTTAAAATGTCGGGGTTTCCCCTTCAAATAGCGATTTCACGTTTGCTCATCCCCGTGTATAAGCCGTTTCGCCATTATTTTCCCCTAATTTTCATTTCATAAATATTTGGCCATGAAAAATCGCATTTTCGCAGTGAATCTTTTTTTGCGGATATTTAGCCCTGAATTTTTGTAGTTTCGTAACTATTTATAAGTCCTAACTTGTAATTTTGCTGACTGTTAGCCTCCAAAAACATCATCTGTTTGCCCATTGAGTAAACACGAGGTTTATACGCTAAATAATCACTTGATGAGATGAACTTTTAGACCCTATGGCAAAATTTCAATTAATCGACGAATTACAAACCAATTGGTGGGGGAAATGTTTCTTTACGAAGGTGAAATACACGGCTTCTTTGAAAGAATCCCCCATAAAGTTTCACGGTCACTTTGACCGTCAGTTCAAACCGAGTCAAATTTGCTTTTTCTGGACTTCAACAAACGTTTTATAGCCAAACCAATCAGGTCCTGGGGACTCAATTTTCAGTTTTCGACTAGGAAAGTCGGTCCTTGGGGAGGGAGGGGCAAAAATTGTCAGTTTCCCAGGGAATTTTACAGTGATTTGGCCAAAATTGACAGTATTCCAACGAAAAACGGTCATTTTTCCTGTGGAAGTCTGTTTCTTGGGCAAAATTTCAGTGACAATTTGTTGAGTTTTCATGAAAATTACCCAGTTTGAAGGGGTAAATTGACGGCGTCCGAATGACGGAGCACCGCGTCGAAATATCCGAAGATACTCAGTTTCGTCAGATTTTGAATTTTGAAAATTTTTTACCCAATTGTTCAGGGGTCAAGTGTCCGATTTTTGTTTATACGTGCCGAACGCGGTTTACGATTCCTACGGACAGATGCCACGGAATGCGGTTTTGGTCCCGACCACACTACATCAAACTATCAAAGGGGGCAAAAACGAGAGTTTTCTTGGGTTCGGTTCACCTACGTCGAGGCTCGTTCCGTTTCGATTTTCGGATTCCCTGTGTTCGCGAAAAATCCAAGATACCAACGGTAAGCTGGAAAGTCCGATCTCATAGGGTTGTCTAGGGTGCAACTCAGTGCACGACTTTGTCTCCTTCTTCCACTACCCCTTCTCATGAGTTCTCAGGCCGTTCAAACACAGTCCATCCCATAGATCTCGAGAGTGCGAGTGGACCCTTACTCTATCCCGTGAGAGCCAGCCTCTTTTCATTAATGAATTTCTATCAATAAAACGGAAAAAGCTTCGAAGTAGAGAGTGGAATCTGAAATAAGCGAAAAACAGACTGAGCCCCCTCCCACCCACAAACCAGCCTTACTTCTCTTTGAGTTCCTTCTCACCAAAAATTTTACTTTTACTGTTTCAGTCTCTAAACCATTAGGAACTAAGATATACGGCTGAGGATCACCCATTTCTATGTAGTAAATTTTTTTAGTTGTCTCTCAGAAATTTTATTTATTTAAAGATAAAAGAAATTAAGTTTTCCATTAAGCATCTTTTACCGAAATAAGTATTAGTACATTTCTGTTGGATTAAAATATGGAAAGCGTAATGAAATTTGAGATAAAAGGTGAAAACCTCATCAAAATTCAAGATTAGTGCCATCTATGAATTCGAGCTCAGTGTAAAAAGATCTCCATTGGCACGCCTTTAAATATAATCATGCAGGAAAAAGGGAGTCCCCCTTCCTCCAGACTCTCACCATAAGGTCTTTTACGGATTTAGCACACGTTTTTGTGTACTCTCTGGATGAATAGTTTATAATTTAGTTTAATTAACGTTTCCAGTACAAAATGCATTATTGTGAAAGTAGAGTGCTATTGCAATTCTTTTACTTAATAGCAATGTTATTTTTTCGGAGTTTATGTAAAATCGATGTACAGCAAATGTTAAGAATGCGTTAAATTAGTGTAAATATTGTGGATTTTTTGAATTTATTATTTCCATATAATCCCTTTTTATATTTTCTAGTAGTTTAGAATTGATTAACTAGGACAATTATTGGGCTTATTCACGACAGAGCGAAGTGATGAAACATTTTTATGGTTTACCAGTCAATACGTACGGGAAAAATGTTAAATTTCTGTCTGATGCACCATGTATTGCCATATACATTTTAAAACTTTTTTTTGTATATAACTGTTTATTTTTTATCAAAATGTTTTTGTAAATTTTCGAATTGTAATACAATTTGTTGTGAGTTGTTGACAGGAATTATTTAATCACTTACTGTGATTTGATTACAAAGTCTGACTTTGAGTCAATAGAAGTAAGTGAGGTGAAAGGGATTTACGGGTTAGATCTCCGTCTTGACCGGTCACGCTGAGGGGGGGGGGGTATTGAGGGGAATAGTGAACTTTAAAAGGAAAGTTTCAGTTCTATGAGAAGGAAAACTGATTTTGAGATCCCCCCACCACCACGCCACATTGCAGAGAGGGGAGGGGAGATAAATTCTAGAAATACCGTTCTCAAGAAACGTTCACTGAGAATGGAAGAGATTTTTTGAAGTCCTTCAAAGGGTCGATAACGAAGGGCACTCGTCTGGGATGTGCTGTGAGGATCAACGAGAGTGCTCGAGCGTCAAAGAAAAGGTCTCGTCCAACTAGAAAAGTCTCGTTTGATCCTTTAGAGATCCTGGTGGGTATGGGTGGGGTGGGGATTAAAGTGGTGCGTGCTAAGCGAGTGTTTTGCAATTACGACTCCCCAGAAATAGCAACAATTTTGATTTGTTGCACTCATCACCAAAGATCAACGGTTTTCAGCATATCTCTGATGCAAAAAATGTGAACACTCAATGAAACTTTTTTACAGTCCTGCAAAAAAGAAGAAGCTCAGAGACCGTTCAAAAGTAAATTTTAAGCCCTAAGGTAAAAAGTTGAAAACACTTTTTACTCTCTTCTCCCGCTTTCAAAAACCATTGAAGTGAAAGCTCCACTTTTTAAAAAATGATTTCTTCTTCTTATCACTTTTTATTTCACTCCCTCCCACCATTTCTCAAACTACTTCAATGAGTTTTTTCCACGTAGATCTTCAAGTCAGTCAGAAGCGAGTAAAACATCGAACAATGAAAAATATGAAATATGCCGGATAGAGGCAACTGGTACTCCCCCACTCAACAGCTTCCCCACAAACAACACCATCCTTTTTTTTCTTGTTCGTTTCTCTATTCATACTAATTGAGGGTTTCATTCAATGAAAAGAGGGGTATTCATATTTCCAAAATGGGAGCCTCTTTAATTGGGCTCAAGATCCCTAAAGTGCTAGGCCCCGGGAGTAGCTGACAATAGTAAAAAAGGAGGGATGGTGGGGGAAGGGGTGTTCTATTCAATGACCACTTAAGGTGTGTCGGTCTCTTTGCCGCACACCTAGTTTGTTTTACTAATTGTCCCTTTGTTTTTTTACCAATCTTTTTATCTTTGCCGATATAATATTTCATTGCTTTGAGTCAAAACTGGAAGAGCCAATTATGCTCTTTTCATTAAACTCTTCAAATGATGGGGAGGGGTTGAGCTTACATCACAATCGACTGTATGGAAGGTAATTCGAATTCTTGACACAAAGGGTTTTAGGTAAAGAATAGAGGGTGCGGGCGGGAGCCGAGCGAAATCAAAGGCGTCAAAACGTTTAGCAGAGCACTGTCACAGGTGAGGACTTACGCTATTGAAATTCCATTAGAAAACAAATGTTTTCACCTCATTTAATCGGAGCGAAGAGGGATTAGAGCTAGTCTGAACTCGTAACTAGAGAGACTGGAATAACACGGTCCGGTTATAAGCGGAATTAAAACAGTGCGATTTCTAACAATAAAATTACCCATAGTCCGGGAGCCCACTGTATGAATAATCCAGGTTATTTGATCGTGTCTGGCACCTGCACAGGACGTTTTTTATATAGTCTAGGAGATGACACTTCTGAGTGAGATCGCCAGACATTTTCTGGGAGACAGGGGCCCACACCAGAGCTAGCTGCTGACGAAAAGCCCTTCGGGCTGCTTGAAAACAACTGGCAAGTGTAAAAATTGGTTCTTCGCAACCAATAAACTAGAAAACCACCATCACGGTCCAAGTTCGAATGAAGCCCTGGCTACTGGTAAGCCTCGAAATTTAACATTTTTTAAAGCTCGCTCATGGCACTAACTACAATCAAATTGTATGGCGTTATTGGTCGTGGGAAACGACTTTCACTCTCGCCAGTCGTTTTTAAACCACCCAAAGGTGTGTTTGCTAACAGCTAACTCTGTTGTGAGGCCCTGTCCCAAGGAAAATGTTTGGCGATCTCAGAAGTGTCATCTCCTATACCATAAAAAATGTTCTGTGCAGGTGCCAGACACAATCAAGTGATCCGGATTTTTCATACGGTGGGACTACCACAAAAACAAATGGAATGCAAAAACTATTTCACTTCTCAAGTGCCTGAATTTTGGGTTGGAGGCAACAAAATTAAATGGTAAGAATGAGTTTACTAACGGGGCCCTGCCATATGCCACCACCACCTGTACCTGATATCCAGTGCGCACCGTTCCAGCGTCGGAATCTTCTCCGAAGCGGTCATACCTTCGTCTTCTCGAATTTATTCAACGCCACCACCACATATTATCAACGACGTTCTAACGTGTCAGGCGACATAGCCCACGAGACTCCTGGGCGCTCAGCCTTGACCAGCTTAGGGAACAGCTAAAGGGAAATGGGACGTGGATAACCCAGGACTTTTGCACGTACCAGTAGCAGCTATCCTAAAGCTACAGCCAGCCTACAGATGGTTCCCAGGCACCGATCCGCAAAGGCGTGAAGCCATGCCGGGAAGAGTTTTTTTTTGGCACGTTACCCCAGGTCTCCCAAATCGAAAAAAAGAGTTCCAACCCAATGTCAGACTTTTCGGACTCCTAAGTCAAGTTAAACCCCATTTTTGAGGTTTTCTGCTGGCTTTACGACCTCCAATAACCTTGATTTCTGCAGGGAACCACACACCAAATGAAATTTTAATCCGCTTGATGGTGAAATTCGGTACTTTAGTCGTCAAAATAGGCCTACCGCTTGCCTAGACTATAAAATTCCTTCGCCAGCCAGCTTACTAATCCACAGGCTACACGTAAAACAGCAAGTGGAATAACTTTGATTCACAGAGAATAAAGATGAGAACAAACCTTAGGGCTTGAGTCGTCGCTCTTGTTTCCGTGCCCCTCCTACCGTTCCGTGCTCATCCTATGTTTCAAAAATCCTGCACATGCACGTGCAGCTATGGCTCTTAAAATTGTTTATTCGATGAAAACCCTCTACTATTCACCCGTTCCACCCGTTTTGAGGCTAACCCGAAACTCGTTTAACGGCTTCCAAAAATGATTTTGAGGCTTGATAAAATTTCAAGGTACCCGAATTTCCCGGTTCCCGTTTTTTTCCAAACAACTCGATTTCACGGCCTCTGAGGCTTCCAAAGGCCGTGGCTTGTTGGGCACTCAATCTGAACACATCGACTTTAGTGAAGCTCTATACTAGTGGCCTTTTAGAACATAGAAATCTCTCAAAGGTGAAATGACTCATTGTAGGACTTCAATTTTCAAATGAATGCGACACCATATTACTTGCCGTTTATTTCTAAGGCAAACTTCAAGGAGTGGAAAAGAGCGCGGGAAGGGGGATGGCATTTGAAAACTCCAAAAACCTATAGTTTTCGGGCGTAGCCAAATACAGCACGTTTTTTCTGTCAACGCTGAGGTGAATCCCTCATGCCCTTCAGGTTTCATCTCTACGCACCCCAATGAGGTCACGGTTGCCTGGAGGCGGAAGAAAATAACAAAATTTGTAACTCATCTTCAATTTTATAATGAAATTATTTTTTTTGTTTATGATGGGGGAGGAGGCGAGTTACAGAAGTAAAATGGCCGATGATCAGGCTATGAGGACAATTTCAAAGAATAAAAGTTCGACGCGAAAAAATAAGAGTTTTTTCGACTGTAAAATTGCCTTTGAGGGGGAGCTGCACTTATAATTCCTCAATGACACCCCCCCCCCCCAATTATGGGTAACTCTATGATATCCGAGAAATCCTAAAAGGGCCACATATTTTCACATTTACAAAAGTCACTTCTGAACAGCTTTAACTCTCCTTCGCTTCATACTCTTCCTTCGACTAATTTGAAGTACTTATAAGCTTAACGACATAAACTGATGAGTACAGAGTTTGTCAGCAATTATGATGTTTTCATTGTGAATTGACTCAAATAATATTTCATTATTTTTTGTTTATCTGTTAAGAATAAAAAGATCAAAGATACATCGAAGATCTTAAATGTTTGCAATTTGATAAAGGCTTTAATAGTATAATTTCACAGAACTAAAGGTGAAAAAAGGGATGAAATAGAAAACCGGGAGGAGTGAACAGAGGCGTCATTCCGAGCGTTTATTAAGAACACCCCCATCGGGGGCGAGTTAAGCTGTGTAGGTGGGTTGTCGATTGTCACTAAGTCGGTAAGATCAATAAGTGACCACTGACTCTGGCCCCGGGTTGTCATGGCGCTGTTGCCATGGTGCTCTCTCTCACCCCTCTGCAGCTTTTACTCTCGCATACATTTCTTATTCCCTACCTGTAGGCTATCTTCTCTCACCCTCTTTACAACCCCCCCACTACTCGCCCCATCATGTCTATTGTCGCTGCCTGGGATCCTTCCCACACTCTCATTATCGCTAGATCAAAGTTGAAGTTGTACTAATTAGGGGGATGAGGTCATAATCTGTGAAAAATGATCATCTACATTGAGGTATAAAAAAATTAATAATAATTTCCCCCGTGCATGACGTTACTGAGAGTTGGAAAGCCAACTTTAAACTTTTTCGGGTTGAGGGAATAACTAAATTGAATTTGCCCAACATTTCTGCGACGACAAACTTTTCTTTGCGAGACATATTCGTCCTGAGTGGAACGCGAGGCTTCTGAGTTGAAGATAGACACGTTCAAAGATTTCATTATCCATTCCTCTATTCTATAGGATCTTCCAAGTCAAAAGAATGAATCCAACGGCAACTTCCTTGTTATTCTATTTATTCCACGGAATTCAAATGGTATCAGCAAATAAATAACTTTCAGATCTAATACTGGCCATTAGGTCATGTGGATGGATGGGTGGGTTATAAGGTACATACCAAATTTCCACACTACAAAGATCAAAAGCGTTTAGACGGGAGTATAAAGCTTCTAAAAAGCCAAACTTTACATTCGTGATGTCAATAATGGAGTAACAGATGATGTGACGCCCGAAAGAAACATTAGCAAGTAGCACAAACATTGCCCCTAAAAAGTCTGGGACATTTGCGTTCTTCGTAATGACCGCTACACTCCATCGGTAAGACTTCGAATGAGTCGTGATGAAGCTGAAGTTTGGATTAAATTGGAGGGGGGAGAACGTTGATTTTTTCCGTGAGCTTTATAATTGGAAGGTCGCACGAAAGTGATTGTTAGCTCTCTCTAACCACGTATTGGTCACCAATTCTTAATCGCTCACGGGAAATATATTTGCCGAGAATTGTACCTAAATTTAATTGTGAAAATGAGCAAAAATTTGCTTCATATTGACTTTTCGGATAAAAATAATGCCTCCAAAACCAAAATAATGTCACCCGTATTTTTTTATTGTGAGAATTAACGCGTGTATTATGTGTAAAATCGCCCAAGAGTCGTCACAGAATTTGGTCAAGCGGGTGTTGGAAATCCGAGGATGCGCGGGAGATAAGGGAGGCTTCGTAACCAAGGCGACATAGGGATTGATTGTGAAGAGATTGGGGGGGGGGGGAGGCAGTGGCTCTACTCTATAGGACCGCATACAACAAATACATTTCACCTAATTAAAGCTTGACCCTCCCACACCCCTCTGAGGATTGAATCAGGGGGGAACCCTCTTGGCGCTCTATTGGGCCAGGCCGCAGTCGCAGTTTCACGCAAGCTTTTTACTTTTTCTCGCTCTTCTCTCTCTCTCTCTCTCTTCATCCCAATGAAATAGCTGTATCTATCAAACTTCTTGAACGCTTTAAATTTAGTGATATTTACGAAATAATATGGCATGAATTTTAATCTGGAATTAATGATTATTTCCATTTATTGAGAAGTACGACGCCACAACTTTATACGAAATTGTGTATTTCATGATCGAGATCCATACCGTTAATTGGGGGGGTGGGCGAGATTTGTACCTACTGATACACTCAGCAGAAGATAAAAACTTATCGAGTAATGACCCCTTTAGAAGGAAAATATTTATTGTAATTTGTAAATGTGACCTTCGTGCATAGAGTTAAAAGCAAGCATAAAAAGTTGAAATCTTGGATTACTAGAGGCATTGTCTCGTCCATTAGGAACAGGGATAAGCTTTACAATAGTGCTAAGCGTCAGGAGGGGAATGCTATGCTCTGGGACAGATTTAAATTGTATAGAAATAAACTTAATGATGTTATACGGTTGGCTAAGAAACTATACTTTAGGCATTTAATTGATAACGCTGGGGATGATAGTAGGAAAATCTGGAAACTTATTAATGATGTGACTAATTCTAATTCTAATAATGTTCGTGATATAAATTCAGTAACTGTTGATGGAGTTTCTTTCGATAATCAAGCTGACATTGCTAAAGCCTTTAACATTTATTTTTCTGATGTAGGGACAACTGTTCTGAGTAAGGTTACTGTCCAAGATTGTAATAATTCTCCCAATAGCTTCACGGCTTCGACTAAAAGTGTAAAAGATTCCGTTTTCCTTGAACCTGTGACGGACGATGAAATTTTGAAATTGTTTGCTGGCATCAAGAAAAAATCTTCATTTAGTTTGGATGGCTTGACTAATGAATTGCTACTTTACTCGAAAAACCTTCTAGTTGTCCCTTTAAAGTACATTTTTAATTTGTCACTAGAATCTGGCACATTTCCCTCTTATTTCAAAAGTTCGTTAGTCATTCCATTATTCAAATTTGGGGACCGTAAAAATGTATCAAATTACAGACCTATTTCCTTGTGTCTAACTTTGTCTAAGTTGCTGGAGAAATGTATTAAATCTCGTCTCTGGTCTTTCCTTGCAAAGCATTTGGTCATCTCTGACAAACAATTTGGCTTTCAGCCAGGATTGTCGACTGACCATGCGTTATATGAAGTTTCTCGGTGTATATATGAAAATTTGGATAAAGGACGTACTGTAGTTGGCTTATTTTTAGACATTCACAAAGCGTTTGACTCAATCAGCCATGACTTATTACTCGATAAATTACCAAATTATGGCATCCGAGGTAATGCGCTTTCTTTAATTAAAACTTATATTACTGATCGTTTTCAATCAGTTAGGATAGGCAATGTTGTAAGTGACCCTGTTTCGTTAAGTTCAGGAGTTCCTCAAGGGTCTATTTTAGGTCCCTTACTCTTTCTATTATATTACAATAGTATATTTTCGTTGAACCTAACAGCCACTCCGTTCTGTTTTGCTGACGATACGGTGTTTATATTCTCTGGTCGTGACTTCGATGAGGTGAGAGGTTGTATCTTAAAAGATATGAACACTATAAAGCAATGGCTTAATGCAAATTTCTTACTGTTGAACTGTGATAAATTTTCTCTTGTAAAATTTTCTTTTAGCAGTGGTTCTAGTTTAGCTCCAAGTGATTTAAAAATGCATTCTTCGTCCCGTGATATGAGTCTCTCTTGTGCCTGTGATAATGTTAAATTTGTTGATCATCGTAAATATTTAGGGGTTGTTTTTGATGGTAGATTAAGATTTGAGCAACATATTCTAAACCATAACAGTAGAATTAGGAAATTATATTATAAATTTAGGGCTTTAAGGGATATTCTTTGTCCTAGAACTATTAAGGTAGTTTACTTCGCTCTTGTTCAGTCGATTTTAAATCGCGCAAAAAACTATTATTAAAATTTGTTTAAAGAAACCTCGTTTATTTAGTTCGGATAAATTATTTGAAGAATTCCAAGTGTTCCCTCTCAGATTCTTATTCACCATCTCAGCTTGCACAGTTTTCTATAAAGTTAACTCGATGTACTGTAGCCATTCACATGTTTATTCAACTAGGCTTTCGGAAGTTACGAATGTCACAACATTTCACACACAACACTTCTTGTTATTCCGGTCATGCTAGCATATATGCGTTGAAAGTTGCTTTGCTTAATAAGTTTATTTATGCAAAATTTCCCACATGTAAGAAACTAAAAATATTTCTGTGTGATCTAATTAATGATGGTACGATTAAGTTACCGTAGTATTTATGGGTTTTGTTGTTTTTTAATATTATATATGCTTGTTGCATTTATCATTGTGTTATTCCCTTTAGTTGTTGATTGTTGGTACTGTTGTTACGTTATATAACTAGGATTTATTTTGCATTTTTGTCAAGTTTTTAATTATGTTTAATGCTGCAATCAACTCCAGCTCTCGCCACAAGCTGTGCTTTTGGGGGCTGGAAAACTTACAAAATAAATAAATAAATTCGATTTATTACAAAGTCTATAACTGAACTACTGAACTGAGCTGATTTTTGTTTAATTATTTTCATGTGGCGGGGGTATATATTATAAATAATTGAAATTGTGACGCCACAAGCTTATTCCAGACGTGAAAAAAGGCGAATTTCTCGGTTTCTCGTATCACACGGTCAGGCGGGTTATTGCATAACCTAAGCCAACGACTCAAGCAGTGTGGCCGAGTTGCCATAGCAGTGAAAAATTGAAAATGCAACGACAGTAACACAGCTATCGACTATTTACGGGCAAAGGCAAAAAAATTTTTTTGAAACTACTTTATTCTTCCGCAATGTTTTGTCGACACAACACGTCGACCTCTTCAGGCACTGGCATAGGTAGAATTCGAAGAATTCGAGGCAAGAAACGAACAATTCAAGCCAAGAAATGAACAATTCAAGCTGAGCCACGAACAATTTAAGCCAATAAACAAACAATTAAATCAAAGAAACGGACAATTCGAGCCAGAAAAAGAACGATTTACGACCAGACCTTCATTTACCATATGCACTTCTCCAAGAAACTGATCTCATCACTCCCTACGGAAACTGCCAATTCAGCCCAAAAATCATTACAAATAAGCCTAAAAACTGACAAGTACCCCTCATCCACGTCGCTTATCACCCTCGACCTCGAAGAGCAATCCCAGTTCACTTGGTTGGGAAGTACCTCAACTTTCAAGTGAGGAGTGTACACTCCTAAAACACGAAAGCAGCGAGATTACTTATTGTTAGCCGAATTCGACGGTAATATGTGATTATTCGGTCATGAAGGGGGGGGGGAGTTACTGGCTCACTAAATCCCCCAAAAAATATGACTGAGGGCCTCTGATGGCTGTGTTCGAGCTCAACCTAGAAATGTAGTTCCATTACATTAACCGAGTCGACCCGAGGCATCACAGACGCAAGGAGTCCGAATCGTGGCATTGCTATTTTAATGGTGTCGAAAAACAGTTTGGAGTCGTTCTGGGTAATATTGGTTCATTCCGGAATGACAGAGATGGGGTAGAGATGGTCCAACGCGATAAAAATGTATGAACAGTTATACGAGAAGGAATTTAAAATGGTCGGCCACATAAGCTTTTGAGCAAAGAATCCATCAAACTAGCAATAAAAAAACTTTTAAAAATGTATGCTGATGGAGAGGGGGAGGTTGTGCCTGAAGCTGACTCATTGATATGATCGATCGCATCCCAAAGACTCATCTCCCCTGGGGCTATGACAAACCTTGCTGAGGAGCCGCCATTTTTACCACTCCCTCTTTTAGTGTGTTAGGGGTTGTGGAGGGTGAAAAGAGGGAAAATCAAAAACGAAGGGATTAATTGAAATTATGCCAAAGGGAGGAGGACGGGGAGGGGAGATGGACGGAATAGAGCAAGACCAAAGGGTATCACCACCATCCCTGGAAAGCTCGGGCACTTCATTGCCGCAAGTACAGTGAGATGTATAAAATGCCTGGGACTACGTAAATAAACAATGGGGCTCCTCTTTAAAAAGGAGACAGAAAAAAAAAAAAAAAATGCGAGTATTATATGTATAGTAGAGAATGCACTTATGACACCTTTTCTCCGAGATATTCGAAAATTGCAAAACTGTACTTCTCAAACTGTTAATAAGTAATAAGAGAAATTTTTGACGAACAGTGAGACCATACGTCTCAAAAGGCGCTGATGACCCCCCAACCCATACGCAATGCATACACGTACACGCCAATCACTGAAATTCGTGGAAATGGCTCCCTTCATGGAGACACCTAGTGGTCTCAACTTCATTTCTGGTTATTGAAACATTGATCTCCTCCCCCTCCCTCACAACCAAACAGTGTGAAAAGCTTAAACGGAGTTGTTTCCTCCAAGCAAACAACGGGGAATGGTCGCGACACCGAACGCAAGATGCGAAATATATGCGATTAACAGAGGGAGGGAGGTGATTGGATGAAATCACGTTCTTTATTATCAAAACACCCGGTTAACTGATGATTCCTCAGTTTATGTACTCACGAAGAATAATATTTATTTATTGATGTGTGCAGCGAAACCTGATGAAAGTAGGAGAGAGCTCAGGGGGGAAAATACCAATAAAATGTAACGATATGGAATATTTCCTCAGGCTATGGAATGTAAATAGATAGAAGGAACTTTACCCTCCCATCCTCATGATTCAGAATTCAAATTATTGGGGCCGTCCTAAAAAATAAAAAATGTCTAAAACCTTATTTGAGGTAAACTTGAGAAAAAAGAAAAAACGGTAAATGATTCAACACTATACACATTGAAAAGAACGAAAGCCTTTCGGCATGCTCCCAGCTCATTAGCGCGTCGAGTGATGAAGTCGCAGTTCAAACTGATGAGGAACTAAACAAATTTAATTGATCAATGCCCGTAGTTTATTGCTATAAAAAAACTAATAGAAAATCATTTAATTTTTTGAAAACGCGTACGGCATCACGCCTCGCTTTACTAGAGCGTACACCGTTGACACAAAGTCTGTCTCTTTTTTCGACGTTAGAACAAGCGTGATGGATTAATTTACTCTTATTCAATCTCCGTTTCTCCCTCTCTTCCCAAGGGACCTCAAAAGCGGAAGATATGAGAGGACAAGGAATGAAGGGGGGCAAAAAATAATAATCTGCCCCTACGGGACGAAACCGTTCCTTCTATTCATTACACCAAATCCTCACACACACTCAAAACTCTACATCACAAGTAGTAATCTCCTTCCAAACATTTCATTAAAGCCCTCTCATTGATATGACTCACCCCTTAAATCCTATAGCTTTCAGTTTCTCAATCACCCGCCCCCCATCACCAAACCAATGAAACAGACCTATCTTTTAAAAAACAACCCTTTTTAGGATAAATTCCAGAATTTCATCTCTGTTGTCAAGGAAACGCTGTCCTTCCCCTGAATAAGCGAGTCAGACACCGCAGGCCGCAGGGCTGTGACTACCGTCCGAACAGACTTGAAGGCACGTTCTGACAATGAATCGCGAAGTAAAAGTAATACTGAGTTTCCATTGCAACTGAGACTATAGCGACCATTTCACACGGGGCTTAGACTATACACGTACGGTAGCCAACGAGGGGACGCAGTCAGCCTCCTCGTGACTACAGGGCTGTTCAGATGGGAAGCGCTTAGTCTACAGTGAGGCTGTGACAACCATCTGAACAGAGCCTAAGAACTGCTATTTGAGGTCAGAGTTGCTCCAAAAAGGCCTATTTAAATAAAGTAAGATCCCTGTTCTCCACTTGCGGGCGAATTTATCAAAGCGAGTTAAAGAATCTTCGAGTGAGAATGAGTATAATCCCCGTCAAAAACAGGACACACAGTTGTCCGTTCCGTCGAGTTTTACCGAAAAGAAAAAAAAAATCTAATATTATTATTAAATATTATTACTGATTTTAAGCCGTATTAGTTCATTATTCATTTGTAGGGTTCATTTTTTTTATTTTTTTTTATTTATTTATTTTTAGAAACTATCTTGTGGTGCCCCTCAAGGTTGCAAAGGAGAACACTAATTTTCAAGCGCCCTACACCATCACTTATTTACGAAGTTGAGGATATTCCCTGTAGTCAACCCGGTTGAAGCACATCATTCCCAAGATGCTGAGAACTCAAATCAACCCAGAAATTCATACTCACATGTAGTAGCCCCCCTCACAACGTTAGGAGTACCACCAGGATCCTAAGGTCTCTCTCCGATTCAGAAAGATCAGGGGCCCAAGTACGAACCCTTGTGCAAATGCCACGAGATGCGGTTGCTACGGCTGGATAATGTTCTTATTCTGCGTTCCGCTTGCGGCCTTTTTCCCC
Source organism: Corythucha ciliata (assembly GCA_038030265.1). NCBI lineage: Eukaryota > Metazoa > Arthropoda > Insecta > Hemiptera > Tingidae > Corythucha > Corythucha ciliata. The sequence goes on from CM075940.1 coordinate 21,871,431, forward strand.
GAACGTCCGTAAAGGCCTCAAGTCCTTCCTCTGGGTCCTCTTCCCTTTCTGAGAGATAAAAAGCTTGGCCAGCCACAGACCTAGTTCCTCGTCTAGTTATTCACGATGCTTTTTACCCAAGTCTGCACCTCCCTTTTCATGGAGGATTTTATCATCCCCGAGACCTGGGGGGCAAGTACGAAGGGGTGTTATAATTTTAACACGGTGTTATCCTAACAGAATTAAAATGGTTGTCACGAGGATACCACCAGTTTTATTTAATTTAGAACCCCTTCGGACTTCAGCCCCAGGGCTCTGCCCCCTCTCCCCTCTTGATCATTCTCCCTAATCGTTGATCGACTATTTCATTGCAATCAAACCCTTGTGACCAGGATTGTGCCTTCTTCCCGCCCCGGTGGAACGCCCTTTAGGGCGCAGTACCCCGGTGTGACCCGTGTACTGACGTGTAGTGACCCGGTAACCAAACCAAGGTGAAGCTATCGGTTGTTGCCCACGCGCCTGACGGGTTCTGGAACATGCCTCCAGAGCTAATTTCCTTTGCACGACTCTTGAGTCTGGGAGAGGGCCGGTGTGTCCGTGGGGGCTAGGGCGTTGCGTTCCAGCGGCCTGGCACCCACGGTCACAGCGGTCGCGGGTTCGATTCCCGGCGCTGGTCAACAAACAAATTTTGGCCAACCTCTGGGTTTTGAGGTCCTACCCTTCGTGGTAGGAAAGACGCGATGGCAATATGGCGAAAGCCTCCGCCTGTGTCATTCCCCCCTCCCTATTAGTAACACAGAGAGGCAATACAATGAAGAAGAAAAGAAAAAAAAAGACACTTGAGCCTGGGGATTTAAGAACCTAGCTGTCTTCATTTCTACTAGTATCATGAACTCACGTGGACAGCCTAAGACAGAAAGATGGTGACGTCAAGTCCTAATGCTGGAAACTCCGGACCGAAGACCCACCCCATTATTCTCAGCTCCTTCCTGTGATTCGAAAAGCTTAGATCCGGTAGAAGTCGGCACAGTCTTTGAATCAAGCCCGTTTTACCCCGGTCTGATAAGAGTCTAGCTTATTCAGAAAATAGGCCCACTTTGAAAAAATCGTCTTCAAGAACAGACTCGTCCTAGCACCTACTATTTTGCGATTCATAACAGCTCAGCTGAATAGTCCAACCTAGTCAAGAGTAGAATATGTTTTTCAATCGTTATATTAATCCCCCCCACCTCTCTTCATCATCGATGGAGTAATCCTCGAGGGAGAAATCGAACATATTTTGTTCGTTAGTTTCAAGAATGATCGGGCATAAATGGCCCCATAATGTTAAGCCTATTACTACTGAGAGAAAAATTGATTCAGGGGAGACCTAGCGTTCATTTTCCAATGGTAAGAGAACATTTTATAAATATTTTGTTTTTCAACATTATTAAAAGACAACTTTTAAAAGAGGACAGCATCAAAATTATGCTGATTGTGAGATTTCAAAAACGCCGTTCAAATTAAGTACTAGGAATCCTTGAATGAATGGAAGATAAAGTGTGAAGAGAATGGGATAGGGAAGGGGCTCAGGTCAAAAGAGGGAAAACCAATACAGGCAGGCTTCGAAAAAAAAAACGTATAATCTTCCAACGGAAAAGCAGTGACAGTTCTTGCAGGACGGTTTCCCTAACTTGACTTGATCGATAGATAGCTTTCAAAATGGCGCCCAATCATCCTCCTTCCCCTCTTTTTCATACTTTGAACTAGAAGGGGAGGGGGTCCCCTTTTATTGTTATCGCCTTTCATCGTACTTCTGGACCGATAAGTAACGCCTACACAGCACCCCAATGGCACTGTGATGGGAGTGAGAGTTTGAAAGGGAGGGTTTTAGCTTTTCAGATATACTTCACCCCTCTCTCATTTTTTTTTTCTTTCTCGCTCTTTCGTCAACAGTCTCGGTTCCCCCTCCTCCCAAACCCACCAAACTTTTTTCATCACCATCATTAGGCTATGGTGCGTGAAAAATTAGTAGCCCTTCACATTTCTCAATATCATATTTTTCAAAACTTTTTACGGTTAGATACTTCTCAATGTGAAATAAGCATCGACGGCACATCAAATTAGCTTAAGAGTGAAAATGACAAGCTAATTTGTCTCATCATCGCACTAAGACTCCTTTATCCCCCCGCCCTTCTCATCAATTAATTACCACACGGCTTTTCACCTTTGCCACGAGGCAAACGATTCCCCACTGATGTCAACTTCCCTAATTGCTTTCGGAAACTGGGAATATTTTCGGCTGGAATGAAGCCGCCAAAACATTGCATTCTGGAATTTAGAGACTTAGGAGCAGTTTCTAAAGTTTCAAAAAACACCCATTCACAGAGATGGAAGAGATGCACAGTCATTACTTCTTCTTTTAGTTGACGTGTTTGCGAAGGGTGAGGAGTCAAATTGTTCAATAAACGTTGTTATTCTCTTCACTGATAAGAGGACGAGTGATGAAGAGGACAACAACGTTTATTGAACAATTTGAGATGGACAGCGTCTGTGATACTCGTCCCTGGCGAACGAAGCAGTGAGGACCCTGGGCTAGCCAAAGCCAACGAAAACCAATAAAGATACGATGACTGGATTATGTACTCTACCCACAATTGGATAGGCTCGTGACAGCCACGACCGAGTAGCCCCCTCCCCCATCACAACAAGTGAACTGAAGTTGAAAAGCCAAAATGGAGAGACTGGGAAACACTTCAGCGCATTTTTTTCGGATACTATAGTGGATAAAACGCTTGAATCCCAAGGAGAACCCCTTAAATTGCTCATCTGATAAGAAAATCCGTTTCAATTCGGTGGGATTCCCTCGTATTTTTACAAGCAGTTTACAAGCTATCTCATAAGTTAATCATTTTTGCAAAAAGCGTCCAAGAGCCTAGGTGACCCACTTAGAAGATTTTTGAGCCATTTTTCAGTGTTTTGATTTGAGCGGACAAGGTTATGAGCCCCTTGGCCGTTTTCAAGTGAGGGGATGGGGCGAGCGTTTCGCGATTCCGTTGGTTACGAAAGACTTTCTCGACTCTAAAGCGGGTTAATGGAGACTCTTCCTTGGACTTCAGGGCCTTAAATTGCGAGGCTGGGTAAATCTGTGCGCCCCCCACCCACCCTAAAAACGGGCGATATTTACCTGATAATTCCGTTTTTAAGCATTCGAACTCCTAAATTCTGAAAACAAGGAATTCGTGTTTCCAAAAGCCTGAACCCGAAACTATAATTGGATTTTTCTGGCGAGCATGAATTTCTAAACTCAAAACACTTGAGAGTTTGGAATCAATTTTCCCCGTGTACCAAATGGTATTCCGCAGGATTACACCGGGATTGTACCCTTTAAGACCATGAAACCAACGTAACTAATTGTTTCGGTTTTGTTGCATCCAACAAAATGAATAAATAAAATAATAAAATGAAAGAAGAACGAGAAATCGTTTTCCTAAGACATTCAAACGGCAGTTGCAATAAAGGATACTCAGAAGTAAGAGCATTTACTCTAAAAACAAATCACAATCGAGGAAACTCAAAAGGGGAACAATTCTATTTTGACATAAGGTTTGTTCTTCTTGAAATCACAAAAGGTTCGATGGACCGGTTGTGCGCGTATAGGTATGTGTTTTTGCCTCCCAACTCCTTTAACAATAAATACAAAAGCACATCCTTATTCTTTCTTTTTTTTTTACAGAATTGAACGTCCAAAGAAAAGATAGACTTTTATCTCAAAACTTCCTTCACAGTAACTTATCATTTAAATTTGAGTGAGACAGAGGGGGAAAGGGGAATTCGTAACATAACACTGCAAAAAGCGGTGACGAGGGATGGAGGAGGCTAAAATTCTAAGGTGAAAATCTATCGAGAATGGGTCATCGTTCCCCCCAACATGTTCCCTTGCCCAACAACTTCGTTTCACTCAGCGTGATGGGGACGCTTTGATGCGTTAAAATAATTGAACGGCTGGGGGGTTTCAAGCATTGTCAATAAGAGAGTTGTAAGGCACCGAAGTTGCGGGGTACGGGGTATGGAGAAATACGGGTTGGTTTGGTGATGTTGGGAAAGGGTGGCGGGGGGCTTAGATCTTGCTTTCAATACCGTAATCTGAGAGCCGTGAAGCACATGGTTACTGAGATTGAGATCGCATGAAAATGATTCACAGAAGGGGGTGCTTTTATCCATTTGGGTGCGAGAAGCCATTTTGTGTGACGTCACTTCTATCGCACCCTACTGTGTGTACAAGGGTGTGGAGGGGGGAAGAAAATAGAAGAAGAGGAAAATAAAAGGGAATTAATTATGAGATTGAAGCCCCTACCGCCATTTTGAGAAGGGATTTACTCAGCATGTTGTCCCCTTTCTCACCCTATGGCGTTCGAAATCTCCCCCAAGTGCTCATCCATACTGCCGCCGCCACCTCAACTCCAAATAGCTTCCCGTGTAACTGCAAATATTTCATGATCGTTTGAAATCTCCTCCCTTGCCCTTTATTTATAGCTAAGTGACTCATTTTTCAACAATAAAAACCGCACAAAATAATTTAAACTTGCTTTCAGCACAGAATTAACAAATTCGAATTATATTTTCCGCTTTATTTATTTACTGCAGTACCATGGTGACCCTTGTCGGGGGTTTCCCTCGATATTATTGACATTGAACCCACGTAACTTTTATTCTTTCTCTCGACAATACAAACAGTCAACATTTTGCGGGATTGCTGACGCACAGAATGAGGCATAGAAATCAAAACAGTGGTTGTTTAATCAATCAGAGCGTGGTGTAACGATGCTGTCTGTGGGTCATATTTCAACCCTAAGGGACAGAGATGTGATCCACTAACAATATCAATTCATTCAAATATTTTTTTGAAGCTGAAACGCATTAAAAGAAAAAATGAGAAGTCGGGAAAATCACTTTTATCCTCTCAGTTCCAATGTTTTTATAAAGTTTAGGGATACCATTTCTAGGACAATTATATTCCTTTGTCAATAGGTTTTATTTCATTTTTAAAGTATTCACATCGACAGGGATCCTTTAAAAGTCAATGAGGATGAAAATGTGATATTTTTCGCAGGAGAGGGGGGGGGGCAAGGACTTCAGGTTTGATATCCATTACAGAGGCCTCTTTTCTCGTATGAAACAATAGATGGAGGGAGGAGTGCATTTCCAAACCTAATTAGCCAATAGTGTTTTTAATTTGAAATTTCGAGGAAGATTTAAACGATTCAAATATTTAAAAGTTTATGAGATTCATATGTATCTCACATAGGAGGCGCACAAGGACTGAGTTCTCGACTCAATTACCAGACCGAGTATAAGAGCCAGGATCGAGTAGCCCTGTGAGCAAACGTTCTGCAAACAAAGTCAAGGTCCGTACACAACCTTGATTGATTTTAAATTTGACAGATTTTCACCCTCTTAATTTACTGACTAGTTCACTCAGTACCGTGAATTTCCAGGGTCAGTCCAACATCTATCGCCGTTGTTTGAGGCTAAGTTATATTTCCCAATTTGTCACCATTTTAAGACGTTAAGCTGCTGCTTTCGGCTTTAGCCAATCTCCAGGGAGGGGCAGCTACCCTCGTCCCATCCCCCCCTCATTGTACGAACGATGCCTATTTCAACTGTGAAACGGAATCACTGATGATTCGAGGGAAAAGAGCGTGCAAAATAAAAAAGAGGTCCTGTATCCTGCAAAATGGATTGGTGGGGGCAATTGGAGACAGAGAAAAAAACAACACCAAACTAAATCGGCAGTTGTTTAAAAAGATGGAAATGAATGGATGAATGAGGGCTCGCAAGTTTTACAAAGTGACAGCGGGTGGTCTCCCTTCCATCTGTAGAAAAGTCCAGCCTTTCCGATTGAATTTCATTCCCTCTCTATTGTTAAGTTTCAAGCCCTTCAAACAATAGAGACCCCTAAAGCGAAGCTCTTCGGCATATCTATCTTGTGATCCTCCCCTGAGGCAAAATTGAGCCACTTTCTTTAGGGGGTCTCAGAGGGAGACGCCCCTCCTCACCATTATACCGCACCAGGAACACCTAAAAACCGCCTCTACGCCGTCACCCATGCCCCTTCCCCATTCAAAATGCTTTGATCACGTTTCCAATTCCACCACTTCGGAACAGAAAATGTATTCTATTCTTCTGTTTTCCGTTGTGGGTCCGGGAAGGCTGTAGCCTTTTTTCAAGAGCACTCCTATGAGACGGTCCGACATCAATCACCATCTAATGAGAAACGAATTCATTGCCGACATTGCGAATCGCTTTCTGACTCCAAGAACAAACAAAACTAATGACCAATAACGACCGTATAACTAAAAGATAGAACATTACATTACTATTGCCAAACTCGGTGAAACCAACGAGATCGCAAAACGTTAATTTTTTCCCCCTTCAAGGGTTGGCCAAGGATTCGGCTCGGATTGGCTGCATTTGTCAACTGAGTATGGTTTCGAGGGACTTGTAAGCCGCGTTCGGCTTGAATCGAAGCACTTTGGAAAATTGGCCCACTTAGTTGGCCTGGGCGACTTGGACAAAAAAAGTGCCGAAACCTGACTTTAAAAAATTGGAATCAGAAACCACCGGGGTCCGGCAATTGTATATTCAGCGCATCCGGCTCAAATTGGGTGCAGAGGACCGCATCCGGCTCAAATCAAAGCAGCAAAGTCGCCCACTATGTTGACGCAATTTATAGACGATTTTGGCAACAGCTAAAAATTGACGAAACTGGCGTATCTCGGGGTTTCACTACACGGGGAATCCGAAAATTGAAACGGATTTTTGATCAGAAAGGGTTCACCCGCGATTCCAACGTTTTTGGGCCGTTGTAAGGGGCCCCACGAATTTCCCTCCGGACGGCGGCGGCAACGTAATATCGACAGCCTTCAGCCTCCAGTGGGTCAAGGGAAAACCCCACCCCACAGTTTTTTCCCACCCAAATTGAGATTTTATTCTTTTAATTGAATTTATTCTATTAAGGCCCGGGTCGATCACATGGGTTTAAAGTTCCGTTTAACACCAAGCTGAGCTTAAGAGCTTACACACCAGTCAGAAATGAGCATTTTGAATACAACATCGTTTAAACCCTTAGCAACGTTTAAACGGACATTGTCGACCCAACCCTAATTTAATTTGTGAACCAATCCTAGATTCAACGGTACCGTTTTAGACTCCAGGAAATGCTGCGTATAAAGCAGTAGCGTAATTTTCTCTAATAAGTCAAGGAAGAGCGTGAAATTTCAATATTCAACTCATCTTATTTTGGTCTACTTCATAGGATTTTTCTGTTCACTACGCTGCGACCCATCTTCCCAAGGTAGAGAACCTTTAAAACACAGGTACTGCAACACGGATTTCAGCGCCATATTGACAGTCCCTCAGTCGTTAGGGTAAACACAATATCATGAATGAAAAAATTGTCATCGTAACAGCAAACAAACGCGGAACGCGGTCGAAATAAATTTAAAAAAACCTACTTGTCAATGAGATCAGGTGATAATTATAATCATATGAGGGACCAAGTATGGCGCCGATTTGCGTGTTGCAGTACTCCTGTTTTATAGTGCCTTACCCAAGGGGGAGATTCCGAACAAGAACGAGGAAATTGATGGAATTGAGCTCATTCACACGGTCTTCTCCTTACATGAAGGTCACTAGAGAAACCATAGCGCATCTGGCCAACAATCAATTCGAGGATGGATTCTGTGGGGGGAAAAAAACAATTTTGTGGGGAAGTGCTTCGCCCATTGGTCGTACTTCCTCGAAGGATTGTGTGGAACTCAAACTTTATCACCCGTTACGATACGAATTTTGTCGGTCCAGAGACGGCTCTAAAGTGAAGCATGCAGCCTTGAAGCACGTTTTTCTGGATTCAAAGTAAAAAACAAAACCGTTTAAAGACCGACCGAGCTGGAATACTGACGTATTAGTATTTATCCCACAATTGGAAACTTCAGGCTATGAATTCTAATAAAAGAGCCTTGTATTCATATTAAAAAATATTTTTTCAGAGCACCTAGCCTACAGGGTGTTCATGAATTAGCTGGACAGAAGAAAACCAGTTATGGGGCACACCATTTGCCATCGAAATTACTATTTGGAGTTTTTGGAAATTCCGCCTTGTTTCCAAGATATCACACATTTTATGATTTTTTCATGAATTCCCTTTTTCCCCACTTAGATGCTTGCCATATACCCTCATAAAATGGTATTAGCCTAAAACTAATCAGCTCATTGGAAAGAGCACAAAATTTCCTTTAAAATGTGTTCACTTTTGGGTGAAAATTACCTTCGTACCACACGTGAGAGCAGCCGATTTACCAAAGAAACTGGTGATTCACATTCCCATAGATTTTTCCGACGCGATTTTCACCTCTTCGCCATAGGGAAGAAACAATTTGAAATCAGTGGAAAAACATCCTTATTTTGGAAGCTTTCCAACGATGTGTAAAAGTTTACACTTACAGTATTTTTCCGTTGAAATGTAAGTAAAAAACTTGAAAAATCCCAGTCAGAAATCGTGGAATTCAAGCATTTTTTCAGTACCATTATAACCGAAGGAACTATTGTTTTCTTATTTTATTTATTTTTTTGACTTAATTATTTATCTTTTATCTTCTTAATTAATAATTTCAGCTCGATTCGTGAACTCGTCCCCCCCCCTCCCACAGAATCATTACGTAGGCACTCATATGAGTGGTGGTGGAGGTCTCTTTCAGAGGGGAGAGGAACTTAAATTATTGACTAAGAAGATGAAAGATGAATAATTGAGTCACAAATAAAATAAAAGAAGAAAAAAATGTCTCCTTGTGTAATAAAATATTGTCGAAGAAATGCATGAATTTCACGTTTGCTGGCTGGATTTTTCGAGTTTTTTGGTCATATCTCAACAGAAAAATACAGTAACTATGAATCTTTGTACATTATTGGAAAGCTTACAAAATAAGAAAGTTTTCCACTGATTTCAATTTTTTTCTTCCCAATGACGAAGAGGTGAAAATCGCGTCGGAAAAATGTATGGAAATGTAAATCGCCAGTTTCTTTAGTAAATCGGCTGCTCTCACGAATGGTACGGAAATAATTTTCACCCGAAAGTGGACACATTTTATAGGAAATTTTGTGCTCTTTCAATAGGCCTGAATAAACAAACATACCTTTCCCTTCTGTTCGCACAATCTCTGGGACCCCAGAAAAGTTGCCTTTCATGGAATTAATTTTCAAGCGGAAAATAGGACGACTTTCTGAACGGAAGAATCAACAAAATTGAAACAGCTCTTCCCCCTTCGAAGTGGTCTCTTCACTGTCATCCCCCGGAGAAAAAGTAATAAATTAAGTAAACCACGAAACGTCCACGTGAGAAAATGGGACCAAATTTTTATCCCCCCCCCCCGCGTTTTGCTTTGTTTTGTTTAGAATTCAACTCAGAGGCATTTAATTTTGTATTTCACGTTCAAATCTAACGGGTTTCAAAATAATTTCAGAATAATAGAAAATACATTTAATCCAAACTGAAAAGAGAGAGAGAGAATGATCCGAGCAAGGGGAGGTATATTGTCATTTGCATTGTGTATAAAAGAGAAGGGAAGGGTTATTACTGTTTTTACCCAAGCTTCCATTAAACAGGGACAGTATTTGAAAAGAGGGAAGTGGCTGTAAGGGAGACATTAATCAGCGTCCACAATAACCTAGAGAATACATTATGAAAGGAGAGTGAGGAAAGAGAGTGGAAAGAGCGAGAGAGATAGAGAGGGCCATTGAACAAGGGAAGAGACAAAAAGTAGAATCCCTTTGTTGGCTGATGGTAAGCAACGAGTGACACAAAGAGCACTTTTCAAATATGAGAGAAGGGAGATATGGTAGATTTCAATTCCTGCCATCTAATTGGTACTACTTCTATCAAGCTTAGGGTATTTCCTCTGTTTCTCTCCCATTTAAATGACTTCCCCTTTCACCCTTTTCGCTTTCTATTACTACCGTTATTCTGCACCTAATAGCCTCACGCGAGATTTATGTTTAAAGAATAACCGAAAGATGTAAAACTTCAATCATAACAACAAAATGGTGCTCACGCAGATGGCCCCCCTCCCTTTACGAATAATTTTTTCCAGGGAGAACTTATGATCTCACACATAATGGTTCGTCAGTTTGTTGTAGTGAATACTACTCGGTTCACTGATCACAGTCATATTCAATTTTGGGTTGATAAATACGACGAGGGTGTTGAGAGTGAGAGGGGGAGAGTCTTACCTGAATGCAGCTGTTTCGGATGAGAAGACCTTCCGCATTTTGCGCCTCAAATAACTAATCTCAAGGGCTTACTGTGTATCGAAAGCGATAGGGGTAGGTGTAAGGGCAGATCCAATCGAAATGTGTCACGCGAGTCAGAAACCGTGTTGTCATTTCAGGACTATACCTGTCGACACCATTCCAGTTTTCGAAGAGAACCTATTCCCCACAATTGGCTTATGTCAAATACTATGACAATGTCATTTTGAATTGGCCTGGTACTTGGTGAAGGGATACTTCTTGTAGGGGTAATAGAGTGGAATAATCTGTCTATTTAAGACTTCAATAAGAATGAGCGAATCATTCACACCCCCCCCCCCCTGGCAGAGTAATAGGTAACTGAAGATTATAAAAAATATATATAAAAAAGACACGCCCCCTTTTTGAAGAAATCGAGGAAACAAACACTCAACCGGGGTTCCTTAATTAGTGTAATTCCACTGAAAAGCTTCTTTTTACAAGCCCACTTGACAGAAATGGTGACCAATTATTTAGCGCTCCAATAGCAAAAGGCGAAGGGCGATGTTTTTGTTGTTTTTGGGAAGGGGGTGAACGAATAGTCCAAAGTTGATAACTCAATGAAACTTCCTTTTCAACCCCCTCAGTCCCCTCATTTACTGTTGGAAGTTGTTCATAATGAAAATCGTTTGAGAAAAGGAGAGACCTAATTTATTTCTTTTCTCAAGAGGGCCTCACTTTCTATTTGTTATTGCTGGGGAGTGGAGGAAAAATCGTGTGGTTAGATTCCAACCTTGTCACTGGCTCGTGAACGTACAAAATGTGCCCCCTTCCACCTCCATTGAAGTACATATTTGCGTGCTTCGGACGCTGTTATAATAAGGTACGTGAGGCTTATGAGCAGCAAGACGACTATCAGGTCTAGATTGTAAATTCAGCCTCACAGATTGACTAAGCAAATTGATTGGGCTTGGTCCTGGGGAATTTACGAGCTCCATGCAATCGACCGGATGTGCCGGCTTATGAGATGGCCCAGGCAACTCGTCCCCCTAATGGTTAGCTGACCCCCCCCCCCCAAAAAGCTGATATCCCACGGTCCCCTTGAAGCTAGGTGTCGGAGCATGGTTTCTGCACCATCCCGGAGGCGGAATCAGAGACGGGAGGACGGCGGTCTAACTACTCAAAGGCTAGTGAACAAAGGCCATTTATTAGACTATCACATCAGCAATCCAGGGAGAACTGTAACGCTCATGATACACGTCGGAGGTGGTGTCCGGTGCACCAGGAACGGAGAGCAACGATGGGTAAGTTCCAGAGTAGCCAGGTTGGGCTATAAAACGCGTTTTGGGATATTTATGGAGGATATTTCACGGTTGAAATTGAAGAAACAAGTTAAAGAACGCCATTGAGTTCTTTAAATCAATGAAATACGTGGGTACCCAAAACAAAATCTACCCAAGGCTGCATATCAAGGAAAATGCTAAGCCTCTCGAAGAAGCTTTGCTCTTAACCCCTTCTAGAGGAGTCCCTTCTAGCCTCCCTCAATGCCCTCCTACCTCACCAGAGGATAGCCTACCTCTGAATCCTCGATTGGAGTCCAAAAGTCAATTTTTGCCTCGGAACAATCAGGCTTGGAAGTCAAAATGACAGTTTCCGGACATAGCATTTTCGGAGGAGAAAAGCATTATTTTTGCAGCTAAATTGCCGTTCCTGCAGACTGTATTTGCATTGACAGACAGTAGGGGTTGGTAAACGTTCAGCTTCAGTGTTGAATGGTCGATTTCTGTGACCAAATATTCGGTCATTAAACCAATTAATAAACAGCGGCAAAATTACTGGTTTCTTGACCGAGAAACCATGATCAATGGCTGGAGTGCCTGGGGCGAAGCCAATGACAGGGCCATTTCCATTTATCCGGTGGATCTGGAGGCTGAACAACCAATTTTTGCGACCAAATAGCCTTCCTTTCCTAAATCAATAAAAGGAAAGAACGATGTAGTGGACTTGAGTATCGAATCAGGCAATTCAAAGGATGTGTCCGTCCACAGATTTTTTATTTAATTATGCGAGACCGCGGTTTCGATTTACATCATCATCGGTCGCTCAGTCGTCGTCAGCACCTAACTCCGGTTAGGTGCTGACGACGACTGAGCGACCGATGATGATGTAAATCGAAACCGCGGTCTCGCATAATTAAATAAAAAATCTGTGGACGGACACATCCTTTGAATTGCCTGATTCCTTTCCTAAAAAGTCAACTTTAGTGCTTTACTGCAGTATTGCCATTCATTTACTTTTGGTTGGTGCATTTGGTGGTGAGGAGAGAGGGCAGAATTTGATTTGATTTGAGGAGGGAAGTCGTGATCAAACAGCCGGGGCTAAATGGTTGTTGGGCCGAACAGACATGTCTCTGGGCCAAGTTTCTCAGTTTCTCTGCCGATTTGTCCAATTCCGAGGCCAGTTCGCCAGATTATGACAAAAAAAAATTAGGTTATGGGGATTAGTCATGGGGCGCCGTGTGGTCTTTCAAAGGTGAAATCCAGAGATTACTGCCGACGGTCGGTTGTGGTGGATAGTCACCCACAGAAAATGTTTTGGTGGCCGAAAAATTAAGTTTCGGAGATTCAATTGATGGTTTCCAGGGCAAGAACTGAAACAGAGAAGCTGCTATGCAACGCTGTAGAGGTGCTCTCAGGTCTGCGATAGACCACTGCGGGATTCCCCTATTCTACGCAGTTTTTGGGCTTCGTGGAAGGCTCCAACCGTTTCATTCATGAAGCGTCTGCCATGGCAACTCAGAGGACTTCGTCAGAAGCACGGCGGTGACAAATAGAAACATTATGAGCGCGTGGGTGCGGAAATGTTCGACGACTCTGCGGGGGTGGTCCGTCGACACCTGGGCATCATGCCTCAAGTCATCTTGAGGTGGTGGGTTCACTGAAGTGCTGGGCCCGATGGCTTAAGTTATCGAAGCCCATGAATCACTAGGCCGCAGCTTTACGGGCTAGGGTCTCTAGACTGCGGCTACTGTTGACGGAGGTGGCCGTTGATGGGACACCGACAGATCCAAGATCGCCTGGAAGATCGGCTGTCTCAACCTCACCAGAGACAAACAGGCACCTGCGAGTGTTCTAGGCGGTGGTGGAAGAAAAATTCACCATTGAAGCATCTATGGGTCGAAAGGAGTTGGACAGAGGGGGAGCTAAGAACGGCCCATTGCGATCGTAGACGTTCCGCGATGTTGCGTATGATGGTAGCGGTATGACGTACCGTTTAAGTGTTGCCCCACTCTGACATTGTGCAATGGCAGCTCGACGATGGCGGGAGAGGGGAGTTTGACGCCGAGCGAAAGCCCCCACGGAAGCGGTAGTACTCCCGCCAGCAAGTGTAGCGTGAGATGCAGGGCCATGAATTGTGAGCCCACAGGTTTGGAAGAGCTTATAACCGTTTCGTCATTTCAAAGGACATTGGATTTGCAATGTCAACTTTTGACTATTAGCCCGGAAGTTGGCTACTAAACAAAAACGTGCTCATCATCCCACAAAAACAGTTGCGGCAGGTTTTTGAGATTCCAGGAACCAGGCCCGCTGACCTTCTGGGGGAAGCCTACTAAGAATAGAGCGAGAACGAGGGGCATAGCACCCCCTTGGGAACCACCTCTTACTTTAGAACATACCTATGATGACACAATTTTCTCATGGAGAGAGCTGCTGTTGAGTGGGCCATGAAGCTCAATAGCCGTTAACATAAATTCAAACTCATAAACATTAATAAAGCACAGATACTCCCGCATTGTAGATACTTTTAAACCTGAAATGGAGCAAATAATTGAAACGGTCACGCACGAATGCAGACTCCCAACCCCTTTTACCTCTACATTCAAATCGTTAAACCAAAAATTGTAATGAGTGCTGCATGAGAGATATGGAAAATAATATCGCACAGTAGATAGCAACTATAGTTTCACTCCCACAGTCTGAAACGAACTGAAAGATGCCGCCTTATTTCTTCTTTATACACAAAAAAACAGACAAGAATAGCTAATGTTAATATTGAACCGTCATGGAGGGAATTCAGACTTGTCTTAAGCCCCTCCTCTACCTGTAATTCTACTATTCACCCTTGATTTCATTCTACCTATGTTCCCATTGTTAGCATTATCTTGGGATCAACCCAGTACCTATTTTTTGAACTCTCGGTGTAGTAGATTCCAAGCACACCGTTTCTGATTTTCACATTCAGCAAATGGTATTCATCGTATTTTTTAAAATTTCGCAGAGTTACAGCGTCGAATTGTTGCAGATAATAGAGCAGGGTAATTTCAGCGCATTTAAAAAGAAACCCAAGTCTAACATTCAAAAGAAACGAAGTCTTTTGAATCCAAACTATCGCATTTCAACACTGAAAACTGAGAATAATGACTCCCCCCTAACCGTCCATCTACACGACAATTCTAAGCCCTACAATGCCTCTTATTCAAGTTCTTTCTTCGGGATGTTTTTCCTGCGACAATGGGATACATTTGTTCCAGAAGATTGGACTCAAGTGAAGGGCGAAAAAGACTAAGATTGACAATAGCACGTGTCAACAAATCCCTAAGGACTTCCAGAGAGCAGGGTGAAATCGTTTTCTAAAATTCAACATCAAAAGGAAGGACCTGTTTACAGGAAGCAGAAAGTAATATCTTCAAGACAATTCAAAACCATCAAATGGATATTTGAAACGAATAGGCAGTGGCCCCTGAATTTTTTTCACAAATGACTTTCAATCTTTTCCTCCCAATTTCAATAGTTCAATCCAAGAACGAACCATAAAGTCCAAGTGAACGTCCTTGACGCGAGGAAAAAAAGTTGTTTTTTTCCGTCCCCTCTAAGTTGAACCACAACCGCCTTCTTCGCCCGCCACCCCATCGAGTTCTTCGGGAGCCGCCTCCAAAGCTCACCGGCATCATGGACGGGATTCCACGACTCCGCCCCCTCCGCCCACCCCATTTTTCAACTCTCTCACCCTCTCTCTCTCATCGTTTGCGCAAAAAAAAAGGCGAGAAAATGTTGCTCTTCAACTCCAACGCGTTTGTGTAACAAAATGTCCAATATGAATAATGGACAGGTCTCTTATCTTTAACAATATTCCTGTGAGTTACACAGTTTTGTAACCCGTTCAATGAAAATGTGGGCTTTCACGCCGATTCATTTTACGGTTTAACATTAACGTTCTGGGATAACGTAGCGTTTGATATGTGCAGCGAAGGCGTGGGGGGGGGGTCATCAAAAGAATTCCAGCAGTTTCAGACAGGAGAAAGGAGGCGCTCGAAGACGCCCTAGCAAAAGGACACTCCTCGAAAACATTAACACTTCAGTGATAACCTCAACACAAATAGGAGGCCATCACACGACAATTTTTTCGGACTTTAGCTCCACTCAACTGGCAGTATAACAGGCTGGCAACAGCCAGGGCCTGGAAAAAGTCATAAAATCTCCGCTTCAGACTGACAATTGGCTCATACCACTGATAGACTGGTTCAAGAAAGCTCAAAAGCTGCCTGCTTAACACACACATGCCCTTTGAAACAAAAGTGTGTCCCACAATAGAATTTTGAGAGCGTGAACCACCGAACTGATTACGGAAGCAGCCCCCGCAACCAAAAACAAACTCATTCGATATCATCACACTGCTAAAAAATGACTGTGAAACTTCGTCCACTCTCGGACTGAAAAACAAAGCATCCCACAAGGAGGGCGAAATTCGATGCTTTACCAAACTTCTAAAATCGCTTCGTCAGCGAAAATTCAAACCGTTAAGCTATGCAAATACCGTTTCCCCTTCTTCACCTTGAACTGATGCAAACATTATAGCACACAAATTGACGATTTCGGTACGCTGGAATAACGAAATTTTTAGGGGTTTTATCCCCTTCATCCCTCAATAAATGAATAAAAATTATTGGGGTTTGAAAAAAACAAACAAATAACTTACATGAGGGTATTTTCCCCAGAAGGTTCCAAAAGGCGGAATCAGCACTCGTCGAATATTTGAGAAGTCACAACACGTTCGATACACAAGCAAACAGACCCCCACGCAAACTCGCTGTAACGTTATCCAACGCGGATAGACGATGGCAAAACCTGTAAAAAGCTAAGAAAATGAACGAGAGTTAATATATATTACAGTCAAAACCCAAAATTCGTATAAACGCGAATTACCTAGTCATAACTAGTTTTATCAAAGCCCGTTAGCTAAAACTAGTATTTACTAGGTAAATCTAGAATTGACGATGGAGGTCAGGGATAACTAGAATTTACGGACTGTAAAACGTGGCGCTATCGACCAAAATACCAACTTAGCCACGGCTGTTCGACTGCCCCCCTCCTAGACAAACTGTAGACACATACCTAACACTAAATATATATATATATAGTATTGAGCCATGAAAATCTTTTTATAGGCGCAAAAACTGGTTTCTTTGGTCTAAAAACTCGCAACTTTAAAGAAATGTGTGAATTTCTGCTTTATAAATGGTAATTTGTCTCCCGAAATTGACTACTCGGGCAGGAAAAGCTGATTTTTAGCCCCCATGATTTAGATGTTCGTCTGGCCCCATGGCATTCTGGTTTTGCAATCAAAAACCTGTTAACTTAGCCGTCGGAGAGTATTTACTGCCGTTAGTAGAGAACCTTTAAAACACAGGTACTGCAACACGGATTTCAGCGCCATGTTTGGTCCCTCAGTCGTTAGGGTAAACACAATATCATTAATGAAAAAATTGTCATCGTAACAGCAATCAAACGCAGAATGCGATCGAAAAATATAAAAATATCCTACTTGTCAATGAGATCAGGTGATAATTATAAACATATGAGGGACCAAGTATGGCGCCCATTTGCGTGTTGCAGTACTCGTGTTTTACAGTGCCTTACCGTTAGTATAAGCAAAAGGGATAAGTTTATCGCCCCGGCAATTAAGGTCCTAAGCACTGCGAAACAGGGTTTTCGAACGGCAAATTATTCTTTTCCACGGTCTTTTAATTTTTCGCCTGGCCATAAAAGTTTTCAGCTTTAAAAAATGAACTTCCCGACAAAAAACGTGTTTGCACGGAAAAATAGGACATTCCCTCTTCTTTTGATTCTTTGCACGTCAGATAAATAAAAAGGACGGCAGAACATTACATGCCTGAACGTCTGATATTGTTTCGCACGACAATTTATGATGATTCCACATCAATATAGCTCTCTGTTCCCGAAGAATCGCTAGATTTTCTTCTCAATTGTTTTCAACAGGTAAATTCTCAATCGAATAAAATATAATTTAATGAAATCATCTTTCCACTTTTATAGTAAAAACCCAATAACGGTTAAACCCCGCAAACCCCGAAGGGCGGCAAAATGTTTTACCTAAACCCCTGTCCTGCTGTCGTTCAACACCGTTATCTCATGAGTTATGAGGATTTGTTCGAAAAAGAAATTCTGAAAAATAATTTGAAGAAGACGGATTGTAATAAAAACTATATGTACAATGTACGTGTGCTAAAGTGTTCAACGAAAATTTATTGTAGAATTCAAGATTTGGCTGCTTTCGCGGGGCGACCTCGTACTTTGAACAAAACATGTTCACGGCCTTAGATCCTAAATTTTCATTTCGTCATTGATTTACCTACCCTTTTCTGCCCTTGATAATTAGACGTGCAAATACATTCATCTGCCATGCGAATGACTTTTTTGTCGTGCGGTTTTGTTTTTTTGACGTTGGATTTTTCATTTTAGCAGTTGCACTATTAGACGTGCGAACAACCTTTTTTGCCCTGGGATTACCCTTTTTTGCCGTGCGAAATTTGCCATTCATACAACCTTTTTTGACGGGCTAAAAAATTGTCCCCTAAGCATAACGCTATACCCCGCCCCCCACCCAAACCAGTGTATTTGCTGAGACTCCAGAAGATAATGGTCAGTACATATCCCGTCGCCTGGACTAAACCTAAACCTGTGCCCCATCAGCTCAACACTGATGGTGGGGCTGGGTCTGGTCTCAACCATCAGCTCCTAGTCCCGCTTAGCCACGGTCGGTGACGAGCCGATTGCACCCGGTGTGGACCACGTGAAAGTGAGGGCTGCGGAGCAGAGGATTCGTAACCACCCTCTCGAATAGGGACAGTCTAGAATATGGAAGAAATTCCTAATCGAGCATGCTCGGTTTGCACCAGCGCTTCGCGTGCCGGTTATAACTAGAATAATGCAAACACGGAGTAACGCTATTTTTCACAAAAAAAAAGACAAAAAAAAAATAAACACTTTTTGGGCGCTCAAAACTCACAATAGACGTCAAGAAAGAATCATTATTTGCTTCAGATGACCATGCGACCCCAAAAATGAGCAGTTTTTACCAGAAACTGACCTCTAAGAACCCTGCCGGCCTATTGCGATCGTAGACGTTCCGCGATGTTGCGTATGATGGTAGCGGTATGACGTACCGTTTAAGTGTTGCCCCACTCTGACATTGTGCAATGGCAGCTCGACGATGGCGGGAGAGGGGAGTTTGACGCCGAGCGAAAGCCCCCACGGAAGCGGTAGTACTCCCGCCAGCAAGTGTAGCGTGAGATGCAGGGCCATGAATTGTGAGCCCACAGGTTTGGA
This sequence comes from Corythucha ciliata, assembly GCA_038030265.1. NCBI lineage: Eukaryota > Metazoa > Arthropoda > Insecta > Hemiptera > Tingidae > Corythucha > Corythucha ciliata. The sequence continues at coordinate 21,890,300 of CM075940.1, forward strand.
AGAGCTTATAACCGTTTCGTCATTTCAAAGGACATTGGATTTGCAATGTCAACTTTTGACTATTAGCCCGGAAGTTGGCTACTAAACAAAAACGTGCTCATCATCCCACAAAAACAGTTGCGGCAGGTTTTTGAGATTCCAGGAACCAGGCCCGCTGACCTTCTGGGGGAAGCCTACTAAGAATAGAGCGAGAACGAGGGGCATAGCACCCCCTTGGGAACCACCTCTTACTTTAGAACATACCTATGATGACACAATTTTCTCATGGAGAGAGCTGCTGTTGAGTGGGCCATGAAGCTCAATAGCCGTTAACATAAATTCAAACTCATAAACATTAATAAAGCACAGATACTCCCGCATTGTAGATACTTTTAAACCTGAAATGGAGCAAATAATTGAAACGGTCACGCACGAATGCAGACTCCCAACCCCTTTTACCTCTACATTCAAATCGTTAAACCAAAAATTGTAATGAGTGCTGCATGAGAGATATGGAAAATAATATCGCACAGTAGATAGCAACTATAGTTTCACTCCCACAGTCTGAAACGAACTGAAAGATGCCGCCTTATTTCTTCTTTATACACAAAAAAACAGACAAGAATAGCTAATGTTAATATTGAACCGTCATGGAGGGAATTCAGACTTGTCTTAAGCCCCTCCTCTACCTGTAATTCTACTATTCACCCTTGATTTCATTCTACCTATGTTCCCATTGTTAGCATTATCTTGGGATCAACCCAGTACCTATTTTTTGAACTCTCGGTGTAGTAGATTCCAAGCACACCGTTTCTGATTTTCACATTCAGCAAATGGTATTCATCGTATTTTTTAAAAATTTCGCAGAGTTACAGCGTCGAATTGTTGCAGATAATAGAGCAGGGTAATTTCAGCGCATTTAAAAAGAAACCCAAGTCTAACATTCAAAAGAAACGAAGTCTTTTGAATCCAAACTATCGCATTTCAACACTGAAAACTGAGAATAATGACTCCCCCCTAACCGTCCATCTACACGACAATTCTAAGCCCTACAATGCCTCTTATTCAAGTTCTTTCTTCGGGATGTTTTTCCTGCGACAATGGGATACATTTGTTCCAGAAGATTGGACTCAAGTGAAGGGCGAAAAAGACTAAGATTGACAATAGCACGTGTCAACAAATCCCTAAGGACTTCCAGAGAGCAGGGTTGGAGAATGATTATTTTCTTTAATAATTATAATAGAGAAACAATTCTAAGTTAGTGAAATAGTGAAATTACAATAATAGAGAAATTACAATATTCCACTTCCATTCATTACAATACTCCATTTTTTAAATTTTACAATCAAGGCTCAAATATTTAATTACTTTTGACAATATTAACGATATAACGCTTAAAATTAAAATAAGACGAAAATTTCTGAATATTTATTTTGTGTTCCAACAGAAAAAAAAGTGCTTGATAATAAGGCCCGCGCTTAAAGAACTCCGTGTTGGCTTTCGGTAATCTGATATTCGTTCCAATAGCATTACGTGTACAAGGCAGCAATGACGACACATCCCTATTTAACCCCACTTTAAACAAACGAAGACAGGCTTCAACTTTATACATCATATGAACACTGAGTACATCCATTTCTTTATACAATAAAAGTGTATTATAAGTATGTGGTCTATTTAAAGCAATTTTGATAAGCGTATTATGAGCGACATGAAGAGGTTTGAGCGAAGTCCGTACTGCACTACCCCACGCTAATATACCATATTTTAAGATAGAGTACACCAACGCGTAATAAACCGACATTAACAATTTCCTATTTAAAACCACTCTCAGTACTCTAAACTTATAAAACAGCTTTCTTAACCTACTGACTAGAGTTCTAATGTGTAAGTCATACTTAAGCTGGTCATCAATTATAACCCCTAGGTATCTACAAGATTTCCTTATTGGTAGTTCAAAGCAATGGTGGGTACAATTTATCACAGACGTAGCAACAATATCCTCTGAAGATAAACCCGAGAATTGACTAAAATCGTTATCTTGACTAGAAACTGCATTACCATTTTGACTAGAAACATTTTCACTGGGTCGACCAGATTCACCATTCAATTTATAATACTTACAACTAACATCGTGGACTTTAATAGAGGATCTGGACGGACTAAGTAAAGATCTGCTGGTAATACTAAACAACAATACAGACGATTTATTAAAATTAAGTTCTAAAAAATGGCTATCAAACCATTGCTTAATAACAACAAGGTCAGCAATCGTTTTCCCTATTAGTTTATTATAATCTTTTTCCCAAAAAAGGATAGCTGTATCATCTGCAAATCCAAATATTTTCCCTTCCGTTTTTAGTTCCATTAGCTCGAACGTATACAAAAGAAAGAGAACAGGCCCCAAAACTGTTCCTTGCGGTACTCCAATGTTTACATGTCTTTTCGTACTTTCTATATTGCCCACACGCGTTACTACACTTCTATTCGTTAAATACGACGCAAATAAATCATGAGCTACTCCACGAATACCAAGATTTTGCAATTTTCTCAAAAGACATTGATGATCAACACAATCAAAAGCCTTACTTACATCAAGAAACACCCCCAGAGCCTTGTAACCAGCATCTAGCCTCTCAGATACCAAATTACTCCAATTATACAACGCAAGATCAGCCCCTCTCCCCTGCAGGAAACCATATTGGTTCTCCGGTATAATTTTATTGCTTATTAAGAATTTCATAAGTCTATCCTTTATACATTTTTCTAGCAATTTTGAGAAGGAGAGAGTTAGGGCGATGGGCCTATAATTTGTTAATTCTTTTCTGTCACCAGCTTTAAACAAAGGAACTATTACAGCCTGTTTAAAGCGTTCAGGATATACACCCAATTCAAAAACTCTATTAAATATATGAGACAGCGGCTTAGTAATGAATGGAGCCATTATTTTTATTACTTTATTTGTAATTCTACCATATGAGAATGAATTTGAGTCCTTCATTTGAGAGATATAGCGGTGAACTTCACACTGCTCAACCGGCGTAAGAAATAATGAATTACTTATATTTATCTTATTTATCCTTTCTTTTAACAAATCATTGCCCATCCGATTACGGCCAAACTTTTGATTAATCCTAGATCCCACCTGAGCAAAAAATGAATTAAAAGCCTCAGCAATATTAATTTCCTGATTTACTACTTGCCCCTGTAAGTCTTTGATTTCTACAATATCATGTTTTACTGTACATGAGTCATTTGTACAATCTCTTACAATATTCCATATTTTTTTAAAGTTTCCATTAGCATTCTTAATTGCATCCTTATAGTAGAAAATTTTGGCCTTCTTAATAATTCCATTCAACATATTTCGGTAAGCCCGGTACTCATCTCTTAAAACAACATTAAAGGGTTCATTTCTAAGTTTCCTTCTCATATTTTCCCTCTTTCTAATTGAACTTACAATACCTCTAGTACACCAAGACTTCAAATTTCTAAGCTTGTGGCTAGCTGCCCTATCCTCAGCAGATACACTTTTGTTAATATAAAAATTTAGCTTATCTAAGAATAAATCCAGAGCGTCATTCACACCACGAGTGTCCGTTAAAACCGAACACCAGTCCTCCTTTTCAAGCATGCCCTTTAAGACATCATAATTAATTCTAGTTGTAGCAGATGCGCTATCAGTACGCTGTTCTAGATGTACCATGCTAGGCTGATGAAAGGAGATACCCGCATAAGTCTGGTAGTGGTCGGTTAAATCAGATGTGTAAACTGCACCATAGCATTCATCATCAGGAATTCCTCTCACGAAAATATGATCAATGCACGACATCGATTTATCAACTACTCTCGTGTAATTATTAATCAAAGAATGGTACCCCCCAGACGCAAGCATATTCAAATACTCAGATGACTCCGAATTATCCCTTAGAATATCCAAATTTATATCCCCTGCAATTACAGATATTTTATTTGACCCTTTAATCGAAATATGCTTTTCCAGGCTTTGTAAAAACAAGAGTAAGCTTCTATCCGGTGACCTATAAATTGCCGTAAGAGCCACTTCCATCTCACCCGCTCTCAAAAGTAAATAGACAGAGTTACACTCCTCCACTATATCAATTTCGATGTTTTTAACACCAATGATTTTATTAACAAAAACCGAAACTCCCTCAGCCTTGTTTCTATTAATTCTATTGAAATACACATCAAAACCGTCCAGATTATAAGTCAAAAGATCACTGTTCCACGTCTCCGTTAGTATAATAATGTCTAAATTAAAATTTAACGACGAAATAAAAGCCCTGAGCATATCAAAATTTCTTTTTAAACTTCTAACATTACAACACATTATCTTCAGATCACTTTTCCCCCCAAGCTTTTTTTCCAAACTACTCAAATCAAAAAACGTATAAGTTGAAAATTTCTTATAATCATCTAAAATGTTATTGAAATCCACAGCCATTTACAAATTAGTAAAGTATAGAAACAAGAGACTTCTCCTCAACAGAAACAGTTATTAAGCAATGTCATTTAAATCCAATAAATGTCTAATAATTTTAGCCTTTGCACCCTCCTCTTTTCGGACAAAGATTTTTAGATTAGAAATCCAAACATATTTATAATTTTTTTCCTTTGCCCTACACTTAGTTTTATAGAAAAGATCCCTTCTAAAAGCAGAAAGATTCTCGTTAACATAAATACGCTGTTTATCCCAAGTTTGTAAGAGGTCATTGGCTGTTAGACTTTTCATTTTTTTTGCTGTTCTCACAATTAATTCGCGTTTTTCCTCTGATTCAAGTTTAACTACAATTTTTCTTGGTTTATCCTTATTAACAGGCCCTACTCTAAAAGCATTTAAAGGTTTTACATCCACGTTCAACTTACATGCTACCACATTAACAATTTCAGCGCAATTTTCATTTTTAGTTTCCGGTACCCCTTGTATCTCTATATTATTTTTCCGACTTTCCATTTCTAAGTTATCGACTGTAATTTGTAACAGAGTATTTGTTTCTTTAAGAGACACATTTTCTTCTTCCAACGTTTTTATTTGAGATTTCATTGTTTTAATGTCCCTCTGAAATTCATCAAACTGCTGGCTTATGAACTCAACCGTTTTCTGCAGCTCTGTCAAAGATTTTTCCATAGCCGGTATTACCTCAATCTTGGCATTTAAAGCTGCAATGGCCTTCAGAATAGCTTTAGCGTCATCTTGAGTAGCAAGTTGCACAGCAGAATCTCCACCAACGGGAGCTGGTTTACAGTTTATGCACTTCCATTACCCTCTGTACTCCGCGCTCATCTTCCGGAAGTTCTTTTCAGACAGCGAGCAGCATGAATAGTGGAATTTTTTCCCACAACTACCCACACACTGTAACGCCTCACAGTCCAGTAACGGGTCCTTACAACCGGCACAGACAACCGACATTTTCGACTTATGTTACGGATGCAAACGCGTTGATTTTCGATTTAATTATATAAGTTTGAAGATAAAGCCTAAATAGTTTCTTTAAGAGAGCACTTATAAAGAACACGTCCTCACTCTACCAGAACACGTCCTCACTCTACCAGAGCTCAAACCCAACTCCTCGTTGGCGGAATACTCGTTGACGTTTCTTAAATGTGTTTTTTCGTTTCTCATCGTCTTCAGAAAGCTCGACATGTAGTCCCCCTCTCCCCTACCAACGATCCCGACACCCAGTAACAAGGTAAAAAAATGAGATACGGCCGATAATGTATAAACTAGCTTTTTTTAAATAAGTAATAAATGTTTTCCTATGAGAAGGGGGGGGGGGCTTTAATACGCCGGATTGCGTGCCGCAGGCCCATTCGTTGACAGCCCTCTTAATAACTAGATATTTCTTAATCTACTCGGTCGTCACATGAATGATATTAGAAATTGATCAGGAACACCCCCTCCCATGCCGTACAGCCACGTTTTGTGTCACCGTAGTGTTCTAGTTCCCATGGGTGGTGGTGGGGGGGGGGGCTGAAACAGAGAGAAAGTTTGTGTAAAGTTGGCCTAGCTGTGGGCCCATTTAATTTTGGGAGGGTATCAGTTGAAGACGGTGTTTAAATGGAGGGGGGGGAGTTAGTCAATAAAGGCCTTAATCACAGTCACGGAGAAAGTTATCTTTATTGAAAGGAGATGGAAAAAATGTAACAATATCTATTGTGGAGTCTGGCCTATTTGAGAGAGGTGTCAGTTAATTGTCTCGCTGGGCAGCATATAAATGAACGAACCATTCGGAAAACTTGACCGAGCAACTGGAAGAGAGGGATTTCTTAAAGACGCAAGTAGCTTTACCTGGGCATCAATAATAATGAGCCTACTCAAGGAAATGACAAGAGGTGATCGCAACAGCCCCGTATAGTAATTAAGACAGCGTATTATTTGCGAACACACTCATCGTATTCAAACAGTAAAAACTGAGGCATTCATGCCCTAAGATGAACAAATAAAACAAGGATAAAAGAAGGATAGGTAGGTAAAAAAAAAGAGGGAAGTAGAAGGAGCTCGATGTAGATAGAATTGAGGTAAGGAGAAGGACGCTAAGGAAAGGAAACCCATTAAAGGCTCCTATTGAGGCGAGCGTTTGTTTGGCCACTTCTCCTTTCCTCCTTACAAGTAGCCTATTTAACGGGGGCACCCTTTCCTTGGGCTTGGAGGTATAATTGCTCTCCGCCTTGTCACCTAACCGGCAGGGTCTATTGTTCGTCTTTTCGCGCGTGATATTGTCGTCTGTTATACCGGGGAGCCTCCCGGCTGAAGAGTCAGATGAACCAAGAGAAAGAAATGAAGAACTTGACGATAAGCTCTATCAAGACCCAAGCAGTGGATATTTTAATCAATAAAAAAAAAGCGCGGTGAGCCTCAGGAAAATTCAAGTTTTTCGTTTATTTACTCACTGCAACACTCACGAATCCTCTTAAATACCCCCATCGCCATGAACAAGAGAGAGAGAGAGAGAAAAAAAATAAGCCTAGGTGGTCTCATTGTTCAGCCTCGGCAACTAGGGAGAAAGTCACTAAGTAAAGCAATTTAAGAAGGGGAATGAGTGACAAGAAGGGTTGTGGAAATGCAAATAGGGCAATTTCCTCCTCCTAAGGAATCTTTAGCGTTCTCGCTAATTAGTGCTAAGCATTGTGATCTCGGTCGATTTATGTGACAGAGTATCATTAAGTCGGACTTGTGTTTTTATGACTTATTGTTCATTTTTTTGAGTATCCAACCTTTGGGAAAAGCTTCTCAGCAGAAAAATAGCTCGATTTGCTTCAGCAAAGCAATAAAAATACGGTAATATAATCAACTATACCCCCCCATTCGCTTCGCAGGATTATCCTGGAGGGGAGGGAAAGGCGCAACTTTGGTAAAGAACTGACACAAATACAAGGTTCTATCGTCTCCCAGATAACGGATTCAGTAATTTGGCAAGTTCCCTTTCGAGTTTATAGAGTCAATGGACCTTATCTTATAAAAGGAGATCGAATGCAGAGGGTTAACCGCCACCCAAAGCCGTCCGGCCACACATTAGTTTCGCCAAGGGAATTCAGGAAATTTTTCTGGAAAACCATTCACAATGATTCATCAACCGATAAAACACATCTTTACGGATGGACCTTTGATAATCATTTTGATTCAACCCCCCCCCCCCACAATAATCTCTTCCGCAAGTCTACGGGTACCGAACTGGCGCCACCGCTAAAAAGATGCGAAATGATTGATGAATATCCCAAGACTACGTACTATAACAAGCTTCAGCTTAGTGGCAAGAAAACCAATTATTGAAGGAAGGGATAAAATATGAGGAGAGCAGGAGGCAAAATTATACACTTGAAAAGTGGCAAAGGCCATCTGTCTTTATAGTTAAACAATAAGTCTTTTACTCTTATTATAGCACCCGTCACCTTAGTGCTTGTAAAATGCTCTTTCTCAAGAGAAGGGAGAGCGAGGTTTTTTTTTTTTTTTTGTTTTTTTTAAGCAAATTTTGCGTTAAAAGAGAAAAACATATCGGATAAATAGGTGATCCTTAAACCCTTAAATAATTAGGAGCAAAAAGACGCCCTAACGCCTGGTTTTGGAGGTTCTTACTAATAACATTCAATACAATTGATAGAAAGAGAAGCCTCGGTCAGTAGAACCAAGACCATCCCCCCAACAGGGAGGAAAAAACTATTGCAACAGTTGCCAGCGACGTAAGATATTAAAAATTGAATCAATACATTATCATCAAATTGAAAAACAATGAAATTACTTATAATCGCAATTAATATGTAAATATAAATCGCACAAGCAGTGTTGATAGCCAAACAATTCGTTCAGAAGGGGTGGAGCCACGTAAGGGATGTCATTAAAGAGAGGAGAGGGATCCAAAAGAGATGAAATCCGATGTTAATGTTTTCAGATAGCGGGGGGGATGGATGACTAAGGTTATAGATAAGAAGATAACTTGAAGTCCCACGGGTCCAATATTGATTCAGGAGCGAGCCAACCCCTAACAGATTACTTAGGATTACACATATAAAAACCGACCCCACTATTGACTCCGACATGTAACATCCACTCCACACCCGACCCTACCATCATAGTGACCCTTGGTCTTCCCAACTCCCACACACATTTCTTTTGACAATTTTCTTTTTACTGAGACGCCCTTAAACATCCGCACTCAAGGATTTAGGTTACTGGCTGACAGCCCTCGACCACTTGGTGTCCTACTTCCTTTCTATGATCGAAATATTATTGTCATATTTGAATTATAAGTCTGACAGATTTTTTAATCCAATTTAGGTGTTAATATAAGTTGAAACAAACAATAAAACAGGAAACTTGCAAGTTTATTAACATGCAAAAGAGTTCATGTTCACGTAATAAAGACTGAATTAAACGCCACTCTGTCGAGACATTTTATGAAATCCATCCTTTTGTGTAATTACCAAAGCGTGGTAGTGTCACTCTTATTAACTTTAACTTTGTCTTCGGTTTACCCAAGGGGGGGGGGCGAGTAGAAGACAAAGAAGGGGGGAGAATAGAAGTGTGTCGCACGCAGCATTGATCAATCAGCAGTTAAAAGTTGTACAGGGGGTGGCACTATGTGTGTGTGTGTGTGGAGGAAGGGGCAAGGGTGTACGTTTAAACGGCATATTTTTCATAGTAATATTAACAGGAGCGAATTGAGACAAACAGGCAGTTTGTTTCTGGAAAAGGAGTGGAGCTGTTACAGGAGGGGGCAGTTTGTATGAGAAAAGTCACATCGACCATTAAGCAATGTTGAATTGGAGGGTAGAATTTATGGATGGGGTGGGAGTCCGACTGAGGACAGTAGTGACATAAGAGCAGATAACCTTGAAAGGGCCTACTTCAATTCTCTTCATTAGACGAAGTAATCTTGTCGTTCTATTCTGCTAAAAGTACAAGTTAGACGCCTTTTGAGATCTCTCATTAGAGACGTTCCTCGAAAGAGAAAGGCTCGGTCAATACTTCCTGAATAAAACAATTTTCAACAATGTAAACGGCTATCATGGCTTGCGTAATCGACTTCAAACCAAAAAACCTCCGATGGAGTCACTAGTAAAATCAAACCAACCACAATTTTTGTTTCTGACAACAGCCTGATAAGTAGCTCGAAGTCAACGACATGAGAAAATAGAGAAAGCGGTGGACCCATGCAGTGAAGATCAAACGAAATAAAAAACAGCTAAACAAGGCTTGATGCAGAAGGCGGTTTGATAAGTCTGAATGGCGATCGCTCTCGAGGGAAACCTTTAGCTATACGTGAAGAACAGCTAGGGGCGAAGTTTTCCACTCAAAACGGATCACATCATCATGTGGGAAATATGTTTCTCAGAAATTGGTATGTTGGGTAATTAGGCACAAAATAGGCGGAAAGGGAATAGGCAAAACAATTACTGGCGTCATGCGATTCTCGGGTAGTGACAAAAACTGAATAAAAACCTAGATTCTCACGTTTTCAAAGAATAACCCACTATCTTAACTAATGACTTTTTAAAAGTTTTTTTCGATCGTGAAACAGCGAATTCAACCCAAAGGTCGCTCATTTCCGCTGGGCATCTCCAATTCAGACCGCTGGAAACTGATTCTTTGTCCGTGAAATTGGGTCATGTGTCAACAAACTGGCGATTCAAGCGAAGACTGCATACTTAGGCTCTTTTAATGGCGATCACGCCTTGGACAGTGAGATGCCAGAAAATGGTTATTTCGCGCCCCTACAACATTGTAACTTGTTAACCCATACCCTAGCACAGGACAGGACCTTAGGACAGAGGGAGGGAGCGTACTCGACTGTATATCAGTCGAAACCCAGCCATATTTTCACACGCCCGTTATGATCTGCTGTCATTTCATGAATAGAATGACGTTTTCAAAAATAGGAAGTGGAATGAAGGGAACGAAATTTCACTCACCATGTGCACAAAGTACCGAAGAAAGAGGCCGATGACTCCTGATCTAGATCCACCAGTCGTAGAATTCCTCCAATCTACTTCCACAGTGACACATACAGCTGGGACTCCTAAAAAAACGACAAACACCAAAATTGTTAAAACAGGGTTCTGTCTATTCTACGCTCAAACACGTACACACAAGCAGAGGAGAACTTATAGCCCCCTCACTAAAACGGTGAGGCTAAAGCATGGGTTTTCGTCGACCGATTAGTTAAGCCCCTCGCGAGCTCAGGAAGAATGACTCCTAGACCAACATTAACAAATTCTTGAGGAAACCAGTGATAATCAACAACACGCTGAGGGATATAAACACGCCCTGAGGTTCTCCCGTCTCATGGAAATACCATTTCGATTTTCGGACATCGAGGAATACGCGTTTTCGTTGCATTTCAAATATTGGCCGTTTTTTTGTTTTGTTTTTTTGTTTTTTTCAAATTGATTAGATAAGAGCGGGCCACGATTTACGTACCCCTCGAAACATGCTCAATTCACAAATGCAGCCGTTCCCGGAAATCTACTTCGAGGGGGCGAATAATGAGCATTTTCCCTTGGTCGTTCGTTTCAGCCGATTTTCTCGAATCCAAGGCAGAGCAGCGAGATCCACGTGCATCGAGTTTCACCCTTAGACTTCACGAATGTCGATTGCGCAACCTCCATCCGCCAAAAAAAATGTGCGTCCCCAGGGAACGGGCCAAAAACGTCGGAATCACGGGGATAAGCGGTCCAATCCGTCTGCATTTCCGGATTCCCCGTGTATAGAGACCCCGAAACTTGCAGTTTTGTCGAATCGAAAATATGTTTAATTTTCTCGGGAGGGGGGCATCAGGAGTCCCTTGGAGTGGGCAAAAATGACTTTCGCGATGCCATTTGTTTTAGCCGATTGATTTATCGACTCCTTAACGGGTCAATGAGGTTCGCCAGCGTTAAGACTCTTTCTCGAGGCCTCATGGCTGTCAGTCGCGAGAGAAAATTAATACGGCCCCTGACAACTGGCCAAAAACGACTGGGACAACCCCTTTAACGGTTTGTCGTTTGTATTTCTAGATTCCTCGTGTCTACAAACGGTTTATGAGTCCCTCGGAAAATGCTCAATCGGCAAATGCAGCTGGATCAAGCTTCTATAGGACCGTCAGAGCCCAAAAATGAGCGCTTTGCATTGTCGTTAGTTTTGTCGATTTTCTCGACTTCAGAACGGCGCAGCGAGGTCCACGTTCGTCGAGCCTGTTCCTTGGACTTACGCGGGTAAATTCGTGGGGTGCCTGAAAACGTGCCAGCGATACGCATGTAGGGACTGCATGAAGCCCTATGGCGATTGGGGGGGGGGGCAGCTTGACCACATGCAAGGAACCTGTTGAAGCCGGAATGAATTGAATAAGCTGATAATATCTAACTAAGACCCGGGCTTTCTTTGGTCCTTGCATATGGGACCTCGCTGGCCCTCTAGCACTGAATCTTGAGGTGAAGCACTCATATCATAAAGCTAGTAAAATAAACTTCAAAAAACCAACTCACACACATACATATAATAACTCTGGAGTTGTCATGTGGCCGTAGAATAATTGTCGCCTTGGACGCCATGTAAAGCATTTGGGACGTTTTAATACAAATTCGGCGGCCATCAAACTATCACCATAAACACCACGTGTACTAGGTCAGCGTCCGAACATTCGCAACTCAAAAGATCTGAAACAGGCCAAACACACTAATTATTTTGCTCCAAAAAAAGGGCATACAAATACTGGAGATGGGAGGGGGGCACAACAATCACATAAAAACCAAGCCTGTCGATCGGCCCAAGACCAGAAATTTCGGGAAAGACCGGTTTGGAGTGGGAAGGAAAAGCAATGGGTGAAATTAGAAGGTGGAAGAGATCCCCTCCGAGAGTAAGATCAGAAAAGACGTGGTTAATGAAAACCTTTCTTCTTCCTCCGACCCCACTACTTTTTTGTCCATGCCCATCAAATGGTTTTTATTTTCGAAGGGCACCCCTCATTCACATCATTAAACACGCGTAATCAGCAGGGATACGCGATCTAGTTTACTTCAATATGACGATTGACTTTAAAACTTCGAAACGACGACGCCTCGAAGTGATTCGTTGGGAATGTATTTCAGCGAGGCCCCGCCGAAAAAGCCGAGGCTTGACTCAATTTATCTTTTCATCAACTCACCTATCCAATCAAACATGTAGGCCTGAATGAAATCTCAACGGTGTTGGGGAATCATAGCGAGAGTAATTAAGCTACTCTTCCCTCTCATCGCTGAATAAACTTCCTGGCGCCTTCCAGTGTTGACGTAACCTCATCAAGATCCAACAAATTAGATAGGAGTATTCTTAATTTACCGAGTAAATAAAAAAGTGTGGGTGCCGATAAAATTAGAGTGACACTTGCCGGCACAATGTCTCAAGTGGCTGTGGATTGTTTACATATGAGTAATCAGGATGTTTGGCTTGCCCCTATTTGTAACCCCCTATGGTCATTCTTTTTCCCTTTCCCTTTCTAACCCTCCCACCGACTTCCCACTCGTGGCTTTTGTAATCTTCAACAGCATCAATATATCGGTTCCACAAAATAGTTTCATTCTCATAGATCCGTCTCTTCGGAGGGATAAGTTTCTAACGAAGCAGACTCGGTAGACCTTCTCCTTCCCCCAGAGCTCAGCAAAGAAAAAAAAAAATCACGGCTTGGTCAGGAAATATTCAATCTTAAAATAATTCAATCAGGATGAATAAAAAACCGTGATCGACAGTTCAATGGACTGAACAATTAATCTAAGGGAAAAGCGGCGGTAGCGAGAGAGGAGAAAGGCAATTTAGCAAGATTTATATCCGAGGGCGACCAATGTTTAGGCACATTTGTCATCCCCCGTATTTTCATATCTGACATGAAAGTATGAAAGAGGACGGGGGTATATTTTCACAAAACGAGGGATTTCTTGGAAACTTAGGGGCATGGGCACTAAAAAATTCAGGACTAACACATTCCCGAAAGTTTTCCCCAACTTTCAGGGTTGGCCTTTCTCGCCTTCAAACAAAGTGAATGTCACCCTTCTCGGTGAGTTTTAGTGGTGTGGGGAGGGGGAGTGTTAATGCTTGAAAGCACGAAACCCTTTCATCCTGGTGTTTCATCTTTTTTCAAAAAATAATTATGGAAGCATGAAAAAAATTGCGTCTCTATCGTGACCTTGGGCGATCTTCAACAGCAATTTATTTGCTGCAGCTTCAACTCGGAAAGATTTATTTTTTTAAATATTGCATGATTGGGGTGTTTTACTTGTTAGAAATTATTTGATAGCTCATAGTTTATGAAAATGTTAAGTGGAGGGGAGAAGCTTTTAAAAGTTCACAGAGCTTCTTCCCAACGGAATATAAATAATACGGATGTCTCTTGTAAATAAGTTTGGAGTTGTAAATTCATTGTTGTATCGCATGTCTACGGGTGTCGTGCGCCCTTTAAACAGGGTCAACGATAAATAAAGGGAGAAATTGTCGAAGGAGGGGTGGTGAGCCTGCTGTAATTTGTCCCTCCATTTGCCACAATGCTTCGTTCCGGCCGTGACACGAATAAAAACTTGGAATTGCACCCCCAAAAACACAGATAGGGCTTGTCCCCTCGTCTTAAGGGACGACCTACGGGCTATTACAAGCTGTCTTTCTCCGTGACAGTGGTTGCCCACCAAGTTAGGATCATTGTTATTGAAATATTGGCCTTTAGGATTTCGCTGGTACCCTCACTCTATCACCCCCTCCACTAATGCACCCAGCCTACAATCTCAATTGTTTCCTTTTTTTTAGCCATAACCACAAGAAAACCCAGAGGGTGAGAGGGGGAAGACAATCACCAGGAGGAGATTCGAAGTAAAGATATAATATTTGTGCTTCAAGAAGCATAAGGGGTTCCGGTGAATCCAGTCTGAAAGGCCTTTTGTGCAAAACCTGAGACCAAAATAGAAGAATTAACTGACTTTGTAAGCTACTCAACTACTCACATCTAATCATGAAACATACATGTATTTTTTTTTGTTAAATAAAAATGAATATTTCGGGGTAATTCTGTACAAGCTATAGATTTGAGAGGGACGGGGGTAAGTCTTGCCCATAAGGCAAGAATAGTTACCCAGAATTTTAGAGTATTTCAACAAGACTTTCTGAAATTTCTCAAACACCTTCCCCCCTCCCCTTCCCTCACGGCCAATTGAAGCTTTTCGCAAAAATGTGTCTTCTCAATAATACACCCACCGTTTACAGGTGAAGTGTTTAGAGGGTGTGGTGGGGAGAGGAGGATCCTCCTCCGCAAAACGAGCCCCACTCAGCATCAAGTCAGTGCTCCGTCTACAATTCCATTCAGCTCCCCCTCACCCAGGAGCCCAGCAGTACAAAGGTGGTGGGAGAGAGGGATCACTGAACTTTTCCGGGGGCGCATAGTCAGTGCGCGGGCTAAATTGAAAAATTGATCAGTTGAATTATCAACACACACATCAACATATCACACCACCACAACAACAACAACACACACACCACCAACAGCATACAACAACAAACACACAAACATTAGCATTTTGGCTTCGATGGTAAATTTCCGGTTTCCCGGGCGATAGTCAGTTTCCACCTTCCGTTCCACCTTTTTAGACAGAAAAATAACATTTTTGGGGCCGTTACGCTTTCGATGGCCACCTGTTAATAAGCTAAACTGTCTCATAGTCCGTTTCTCGTGATTAAGTTTTTTACGGAAACACAACAACAACAACGAAAAACATCTCAGTTCAGGGTGAAGACATAGCTTTAGAGAATAAGCCCCCAGCGTGGCCTTGGGTGCGATCACGGAAACCGGTGGTGAGCTGCAGAGCAGAGATACGCAAACGTTCAGGGTAAAGTAAATTCATTAACGGTCTGCTGGGGTGGATTCCGTGGACATATGGGGATGTCATAGAAACGAGCTCAGGAAATCAAGGAGTAGCCGCTATGATTTACGAGAGCCCTCAATGAGCACTTGGAGGGGGAGGGCAGCAGTGCCCACGGCACGGTATCACAAACCACATGCTATTCGTTTGTGGAGTTTAAACAACCTATCAAAATGCTTCATTTTTTCGAGGGAATAAATTTGTTTGGTTGCCAAGGCTCCACAGGACGCATACGTAGAGCTTGTGAACACTGTGTATAAACAACTTCACCAAAATTTGTCCACGAGCCGGCGCTGGAGGGCAGTCACTGAGTGCACCAGGTGTACGGAGATCGATGAACCCACAGAACATGTCACATTAAAGTGCGACGGTGACGGGCTAGACTGGCGTTTCTTGGGCACGGTATGACATCCTTCTTCAGTTTTTCGAGTCTCCTAGGATGAATCGGAAGTTTAGAGGAGTCAGTTCAAGGTCTCCATATTTCGTGCTCTAGAATGTAGGGATGAGTGGGCAGAAAGGCTTTGCCATGTGCCAACGTCGGAGTCGGAAGACCAGCCGAACCACTCCCCCTCACCTACATTCATACGTATACTTCCTTCTATCCAGGTAATCCCTCCTGTTGAGGGAAACATACTCAAACAGTTTGAAGAGTTGTTTTGACGGATCGCACAGATAATCCTAGCACAAGCAGTGAACCACTGACCTCTACTTCAGGTAAGGACCCTATCCCCCCAACCTAAATAGGAAAGACACACAAGGGGGGGGGGGTCGCATGCCCATAAAATGTGGGGACAAGTCACCAACGGGTTTTAGTTATTAGTAGACCTGTAAAGAAAGCAACAGAATTTTAGAATGCGACCAACACGAGAAAAATGTTCTGCCTCCGGGGCGCGAACAGTTGTGATACCGAGGACTAATAAAGGAAATGGTCTCTTACCTTTCGTTCAAATGAACCTTTTCAAGTGAAAAGTAGCATTGAAAAACAGAAAAACTACACTATTTATCGAAATTTTAATGAAAACAAGTATCACAAATACAAAAAATCCAAGCCAAGATTATCGCCATTATGGAGGGGTCACCGAACTTGAACTTGAGGGAAGACTTTTTCGCAGGTTTCGTCAATTTTTCATCATAATTTCCCCTGATCCTAAAAACTGTTCATCACGTTCAGGCTGTTTAATTTGCCATAAAAAACCCTAAATTGTCAGAGATTTTTAGTTTATTCACTTTGATTAGCGGGGAACACTTCGACGCCTCGCCGTGCTGTTGGCAACAGTGGCTCTAGAAGTGATCCAACCACACCACTACATCAGTTCAACAAGCTTCAAGCTCAAGCTCTCTAGTTCAAGCTTCAGTTCAACCCCAAGGCGAGGATTTTGGTTTTAATCGTGAAATTAGGTGAGTTTTTTTTTCCGCTTCATTGAACATTTTATAGCTATAATTATGTTTCTTCTTTATGTCGATAAACCGTGAAAGTTTTCGAACCGTCATGTTGATTTATGTTGAGTTGGGAACGTCCCCACGATAAAACCCAGCTTGACCAAGACAGTGCTGGGTAGTCAAGCTAAGGTCTTATAATGAATTAATTTAAAATGGGGGGAGGAATATTGGTTTTAAGCGCTTGTTTTGACTTTACCGTCGTTCGCAGCCGTTGGCTTGGCTCTGATCTGTGAGTGAGATATCGTTCACTCATTTGACGTCAATAGTCAAGCCTAAAGCAGCGGTCGGGAGCTCATGGAGAATTCACACATCATTTTTTTTAAGCGAGTTTAGGATTGCCAGGCGTCCCGAAAAATCGTGATTGTACCGATTCCGATGATTTGCGGAATTGTCGCGCCAGATTTCTTCAAATGTCCCGAAAACCCCAGATTTTCCAAGTCGGCTCGATAACTTCTGAAAAATCTGTATGAAAAATGGGCGGGTGGCGTCAGGTAGATGGGTTTGTTTTTTGTTGTAACGAAATGCCGATAAATAAAGTGATCACAAACGTGAATAATATAGATTAATAATAGACCCGTAAAATAATATTTTATAAGGACAACTTCAACTTTAACACCCCACTTAGTGACATGTGTGGAATTCTCTAATCCGTTTAGGCTGGAGTTGAAAGTGGCCTCGAAGGCCGAAAACTAGTTCCGCCAATAAATAATTACGTGAAGAGGACAAAAAAATCATTCGCACGGTATTAGTATTCTACTTGTGGTGAATTTCACCATCGAGAGTTAAGGTTTGAGTTACGTTAACTCAGAATAAATGAAAAAAATGCGTCACAATTTATGTAAACAATGTTGGAGTTTGGTAACTCCAACCTAACTTCCGGTGGCGACATTCACCATTAGTGCTTTTTGTCAACTTTACCGGCAAAATTAGCGCTTTGCTCAATTTTGGCCGCGTGTAACGTTTTTCTCAATTTCAGCTGCGGATTAGCAATTTTCATCCCCCCCCTTTAATAGACGGATTATCAGCAAAGTAGCGTTTTTATCCCGTGAATTAGCCATGTTTCTTAACATTCGAGTTCGCATTTTTCATAATTTTAGCTGCAAATTAGGGAGTTTTTCTATTTTGTTTAAGCAAGAAATTAGCACTTCACTCAGTTTGAGCTGAAAATTAGCGTTTTTCTTAATTTTAAATTGTTAGTAGAAGCGCTTAAACTACGAGGGTTAGTGGTTAAAGCATGCATAAATCTGTAGCCGTAGGAGCCTACATTGTCTGTCTTCTCTCGTTGAGGTTCGTCAAAAACGGATCGGTTTCGGCTGCTCGCCATCTTCAGCATTTGGTTTCCTAACTGAAACTCAGCCGAAACCGGTTCGTTTTTGACGAACCTCAACGAGGGAATGTAGGCCCCTACGGCTACAGATTTATGCATGCTTTTTCTTAAGTGTTTTCCTCAATATTAGCCGCAAAATAGCGGTTTTTTCTAAATTTGTGCTCCACAAACTATAATTTTTTCTTCCCGTACACTATGGATTAGCGATTTGTCTCAGTTTTAGCCGCAAAGCGGGTCCCCTCCCCCGTAGCCATAAATTGACAGATTTGCGTAATTTTAACCTGAAAGTTGCCTGTGAAAGCCTCTTATTCGAGTATTTTCAATTTTTGACGCAAATTGGAATTTTTCTCAATTGTAGCCGTAAATTAGTGATTTTCCTCAATTTTAGCCGCAAATTAGCGCTTTTCTTCGCAAATTAGCGTTTCTATCGTTTGCATTAGCGATTTTCCTCCCCTTTAGCACGAATTGGCGTTTTCCTCAATTTCAGCGGCAAATTGGCCATTGTTTCCAATTTTAGCAGGGGTTATACCTTTCCAAAGTTGTGCTGAAAACTACAGTTTTTTTCTTTATTTATGCCGGGCTAATTAGTCAACTTCTCAATATTAGCTTTTTTTTACAATTTAGGCCCCATTGGCACTTTTTCTTTCAATTTTTTTGTTTAGTTTTAACCTCGAACGAAAGCTACGTATTTGGGGTTTTTTCATTTCAAGCCGTGGCTTAGCGATTTTTTCTCAACTTCACCAGCAAATTAGCGTTTCTATCGTTTGCATTAGCGATTTTCCTCCATTTTAGCCACGAATTGGCGTTTTCCACATTTTTCAGCTGCAGATTAACCATTTTTATAAATTAATAAATTAATTGAACTGATGTTATCCGGACGACGATGGAAGGGCATAGCCCAACACGATTCGAGTTTCGAGAAAAAAATGGCTCCTCGGCGGGATTTGAACCCGCAACCGCTGGATTACCAGTCCAGCCCGCTGCCAATTGCGCCACGGAGACGCCTTTGGGAGTCGTACTCCGAGGGATAAGCCGAACCCCACCCAGGTCCATTGTTTCTTTGTTCCATTGTGCTGGACTGGTAATCGAAGTTATTGAAGGTAATTGAAGTGTTTCCAAAACTTTATCCGCGAATTAGCAATTTTTCTCAATTTTAGCTGTGAAATAGCGTTTTCTGCTAATTTTGCAGCGAATTAGCATCTATTCTCTTTTTTATATGCGAATGTGCGATTTTTCGCAATTTCAGTTGTGAATTTGCCAGTTTTGCCCAATTTTAACCCGAATTAGCGTTATTTTTGCCAGTATTAGCCGTTATATCCACGTATTTAGCGTTTTTTTCTAGGTTTTTATCTCGTCAGCAAGTTGCAAATGGCCGATCAGTACATTAGTGCGCTTAAGGACCAAACGAAACTGGGGACAGTGTATTTTCTCTATTTTAGCCGCGAATTTTCCTCAAGAGGACGGGAATTTTCTGTATTTGATTGACCAGAAAAGCCCTCTTAATCGACTATTCAGCCCACACTCTTTGCTGATATCACTTGTAACGTTATATATTCTCCAGGAACTGGAATTTGTAGAAATTAAGGAGGCAAATCTCTGTCCAACCTTTTCACTTAAATCGCCAATTTTCCCCCGTTTTAGTGGGCGAATGGTCAGATTGCCAATTTCTGGATCGCGAATGGTTTGGTTTCCTCATTTTCAGGTCACGGATCGGCATTTCAGTCATTAATAAGGCGCAAATCGCCAGTTGTTTAGCCATTCCATGCAGATAATGCAGTCATCTTAGCCATTTTTAGGGAATGAATCGTCACATTTTGGCATTTTTGAGCGTGCGAATAGTAATTCGGGTGTTTTCATGGCCGGTGTTGGCAGTTTTGCTATTTTGTCGCGTCAGCTCATGCCCATTTTTAGGGAGCGAGTGGTCAGTTTGCCATATTCAGGGCGTTGATGATCAGATTGCCAGTTTTAGAATGCGAATGGTTGGTTTTGTCATTTTTAGAGCACGAATTATCAGTTTATTAAGCATTTTTATGGCTTGAATCGTTAGTTTAGCCAGATTTAAGGGGAGAATAGTCACTTACAATTAGACTATTTTCAGGGGGCGACGAATCGTCTGCAGTTCAGTTCAGGGTGCGCGAACGGTTAGTTTAGTCATTTTTAGGGCGTGAATCGTCAGTTTTGCCCGTTTTGCAGGTGCGAGCCGTCAGTTTTACTATTTTGAGCCGTGCGAGTTAGCAATTTGGACGTTGGGTGGGAATTTATCCAGTTGGGATAATTTCTTATGCCGCTGTTAGTCAGATAAGCAATTTTCAGTAGAGCGAATCACAACATTTTACTTCAATAAACGCCTTTTATCCTATTTTCGTCAATAAGTAAGAGTGGGATGAGTCAATTGAGCTGTTCTTTTTTTTGTGTGATTGACCGGTTTGGTGGAAAAGAGTCTGCCCTGGGCATCATCCCTCCTCTGTTGAAAAGTAAATAAATAAATGGAGATATTGATTATCGTCGATGCAGTAACATTTATGTAGTTGGGGGGGGGGGGAGTAGCGCTATAGAACTCGGGGAGCGAAAATTGGCCGTTCATGGTACACAGTGTGTTTCAAGGCTGAAAATGTCGGGCATTGTGTCCAAAAAAATGAGTTTTCGGGGTTATTTTCCTGTGTGCTAGGTTTTTTGGGCTTAAAAACCAACAAAAATTCATTTCCTGCGGATCTGAACTAGTCTGAATGGCCAGTTTATGTCGTGGTTTTAAGGCCATGAAACCAGATATGACCATTTCGTATTTTAACTAGTGTTTGGGCGGGGGGGGGGTGCTCCACGGGTCAATTTGTCTTGTGTCCGTGGGTCTCAGGGTCAGTAAAATCGTGAGGTAATCACTGTTCGGATAATTGTACTGTGCAATTCGATTTTTTGGCCGAAACCCGAGTGCTCAGTTCACTCACCATCAAGTTTTGGCTCTAAGGAAACTCACTTGATTAGCCTTAGTTACTCATTGTTCAGCCTAAATTCTTACAAATTAGCCCCGGGTTTTGAATCTGCACACAAAAAACAGTAGCAATAAGTCAATTCTCGACCAAAAATCGTGAGCTCAGGGGGGTGATTCTGTAACTCGCAAAATTTACCTGTCGTAACTGGGAAGGAGGGGGAGAGGATGTACCCCGTTGCCTTGGTTTTTCCACGCATTTGTCAAGGATTTATTATTTTTTCTTCGAGACCACACATTCTAGCGTGAAAATTCCACAGTTTAATTCACTAGGTATCGTAAAAACCATGGCAACGAGGTACCTCCCCTCGCCCTTCTTCCATTTTACGACACGTAAATTTTGCAAGTTACAGAATCACCCCCCAGAGCTTTTTACTATTATTCCATTTTCATGAAACTTCGGGCTATTTAATTCATCAGCTCTAGAGCCCCAGGTTGATGATTCATAAATCACTGATTAATGGATGATTCATCAATCAGAAATTCATAAAAAGTCACTTGACCGGGGGGGGGGGGGTATTCATGCACTGAAGACTTCCGTTTTAGAAGAATAGCGTCGGCTTAGTTGCCCGTAGGAGCCACGTACGTCCACCCTTCGTGCTTCACAAGACGAAGTTCTCTTTTTCCTCCACTCGGGTATTTTTTATTTTTTTTTTATATTTTGTTAGAACGAAGGTTGCAGCTGATTCAAACCGAAGTTAGTTTTTGTTTCCGTGAAATCTCTCTCGTCTCTGAGAATTTGTTAATTTCCGAGGAGAATAGGTAAGTTTATTCGTGAATAAATTAAATATTTGTGCGTTTTTGAAGTCCGAAAACGGTGATTTCGCTTGAACCATTTGGTTTGAGTTTACGGTCACTTATCTGGCGATGACCCTTCTGGCGCCGGTTTCCTCTGACGGCTCTGACAGACCACCTCAAGTTTTTATTTAATTTATTAAATAATTTTTATTCATATTTATTGATTGTTATAACTCTTTCCGATGAGTTAATCCAATGCCAATTTTATGTACCTATTTGATTATAACGATGGACTAGGCAGATGATTTCCAACAAAAGTGTTGATAAGGGCTCGAGGTAACTCAAAAAGCTTTGAAGCCCTTTTATACACAGACACTGACATTCCAACTTGTCGGTAACTGGTAGAGGGGGGGGGGGGGTGATCGGCAGTATTGGTTCACCAAGATGGCTTACGCGCACAATCCAGCACGATTTGTTGTGAAAGCCGCCTGGTAGGCCGAAAGCCGGTTACGTCTCCCTGCAGTCTTTGCCCAGCGCATAGCCCCGAAGATGGACACCGGAACAGCAAGTGCCGCGGTTCCGTCCCAATGCAGCTATTACCCTTTGCCCTAAGTGAGGCGGATTTGCAGGATGACTTTGTGCCCCGGAGCCCACTCAAGGTTTGTTCTGGCCCATTGGACGGAAGTTCCGCACAAACCTGGAGCTCGTGACCAGGGCTTTCATAGCAGCCTGGCTTGTATAACCAAATCCTCATACATTTTTGTATTTTGATGATAATAACACACCCCAACACATGCGCATTCAAATTGAGCCAAGTTGTGAGTTTTTTTTTTCGATCGGTTTCGTCCTGGCGGGTTTCTTTGATCCATTTATCCCCCAAAACCTGTGTTTTAAGTCTTACTCGAGATCCTGAGCTGTTCGAGCTCTTGCTCTTAGCTCTTTTACGCCCCAACATTGTTACCTTCCTGATAGTCCCCTCTCTCTCGCTCGATACCCCGTAGTGAAATGTGCTCTCTATCAGTTCTTTTTGTGTAATAAATACCAAATTCGTTCTCCTCAATGGTACAAAGATTTTTACCAGCCCTAATTCCGGACGACGAGGAGCCGAATATTTTAACTAAAGCCCACGGAACCCCAACACTTTGGCTTTCCAAAACAAACAATGTCATTTTCCGAATAATTCTTTTCATTTGGCCACAAGAAAGTGACTATCGACTCCTGAAAGGGCCAGTTTTTCCGAAGGGCTTGGAACTCAAAAAAAAAAAAAAACTCAATATCCATTCTGATTGCAATATCGCTTTATAACCAAAGCAAAAAATTCACTCCTCAAACCTCATTGTCAGTGTAACCTCAAAAAACAGGATTTTTAGCATGTAAACTTGTTGTTTAGCCCCTCCCCCTCTCCCTCACCAACACTAATTCATCAACTAAGAACTCGGCAATGAAATTGTCAATTCATTATCAGGATGGTAACGATGGAACGATTTCTGGATCGTTGTCCGAAACCGTTAGTCCTTAAATATGTTTCTTGGCTCAAAAATTGTCAATTTTAGGCCACTAATCATCAAATCAACAAGAATACTGTCAAATTTAACCGCTCAGTGCGCTGAAGCTGAGAAACCGGCTATTTAGCTAGAAAATAGTAAATGTATTCCCTAAATGTAGTTCCGACCCTAAAATTGTAAGCTAACTGTTTTTTAAGCTACACGGCTGTCATTTTTAAAGTTGACACGTCGTAAAGCCGAATAGTCTGATAAATTCGATCAATGAAGGATCCCCATCCCCTTCCTCAACCCATCATTACTGAGCTGTTAGCATTCCCTCCTCATCAGTTGTGTTTGACCAGTAGTTTTCCGAAACAATTAATAAGGATGATCATCTGTCGACTTAGCGTCAATCGTACCGCCACAGATGTTCTATAAAACAGTAGTAATAGGAAAAAATAAAACTCTTTTCAAGCGAACCAGCGACAGGAGTAATTCATATAATTTTAACATTGTATATAGCGGAGCGAACAAAAAAAGAAACTACCAGGTGTTTTATTTAATTTTAATACTTGTAGTTGTTGTTTTTTTTTAAGAAAAAAAAACCAAGAAACTTGAAGAAGTAGAATACGCTCTTCCCGTCCGCACGAAATTTTGTGTTTGTATATTTTTCGTTTAAGACGGATAAAGTTAATAAAGAACCAGCCCTCTAGGAGAGAACAGAAACAATTGTACGGGTAGGAGGGGGGTGCGGGCGGAGTGTGAGTGACATTGTAGAAGAGAAGCTAATGGTTTGGAAACTGCCAGCCCCGGGCCCACCACATCTCAGCTACTGCCACCGTGCAATTAGTCACTGACCACCAGTTCAATTCCTTAAACGGGGTTCTACTCTCCTTTTTTCTCCCCTATACACGTCCAACCACCCCCCCCCTTCCTCAGGCTAACCATTTTTCCCCTTTTTACACCAATTGCCACAAACTTATACGGTTATAGAGGGGTTTTCTTTTATGCTACGTAGGAAAAGAGAATCGAGACATGTCGTGTTAACGGTGGAATGCTTGCAGACTCAACCATGTCTTCATATAAAGTGAAAAAATGTCAGCCGTTTCCATAAATTCCCCATTAATGAACCGGGACCGAAACAAATTAAACGGTCGTGGACGGTTACGGAAGGATATTCAAAGTAGCGTTGGTGGTGGACTTGCTATCATCAAATTTATTTCGGAAGGAAGGTATCAATCACATGATTAGGATGTTTTTGACTCATCGATGGCATTTAATTTTAGTTTGGTACCCCTCCAGCCGTGATCATGAACCCGACTGTGTCGACCAACCCCTCATTCATTTTGGACAAGTATCTTCTAATATTAATTAATTTTTAACATTGCCTAGAAAGCGACCAACTGGAAATTGAAGCGCGTTGACAAATATTTGGCAATATGTGCCTCCAAAATGGCTCTTTCAACTTGATTCGTATGTTTCAGACCACGACTTTGTTGGAGTATGTCCGACTCGGAAAACGAAGCTAGAGACGATTCTACGCTAACCCCGTCTAATACTCCAGATACGGTTATTGCGGGGTCATCTTCCCCACAAGCAGCTCCTGTAAGTTAAACTCATTTCTTCATACGCAAAGCACCTTACTTAATTGAAAATAACGTTATAAATCTAATTTTCCATTCCTTTTTATGCCCAAACTTAAGGTTCAAACAGAACAGAAAATAAACTACAGAATAACAAAATAATGATAAATAACTGCCGCTTAATTTTAAATTTCATTCGTTTTTTTATTTTTTCAATAGTTAGTGTCTCTTTGGACGTTAATGTCTCAATCGATAATCTGACTTTAAGTCTCAAACTAAATATCGATCACAAATCTCAATCTTTTTTTTTAATATCTTCTCAATTTTTTCTTAAATCACTGCAATCACAGTATTGGTAGCAATCAATTGCCAAAACTTGTCCATCACGTAAGTACGGGTTCCTCTTTCTAGTTCCTAGTCGCTGCACTTGAAAATATTTAGTTGTTACACTATCCGAGTGTCTTTCCCTATATAACTTGCCTTATAAATTGTTGTTTCCTGTAGGTGGACCATCGGCTCGTCTGGGAGCGCCTATTCCTCCCGGGGCGCTTGGAGCTGGAACCGTATCCCAGTAATAATTGCCTGAACACCTTGAAATTCATTAATTTTATTAATTGGTAATTGTTCATTTAAGGGT
Source organism: Corythucha ciliata (assembly GCA_038030265.1). Classification (NCBI taxonomy): domain Eukaryota; kingdom Metazoa; phylum Arthropoda; class Insecta; order Hemiptera; family Tingidae; genus Corythucha; species Corythucha ciliata. The sequence continues at coordinate 21,915,840 of CM075940.1, forward strand.
TTGGTCTTGCTTCACTCCCTCCCACTGTTAGATGGTCGGAACCGGATGTTCGACGTGTTGCCCGGAATGTCGGTGAAGTCAGGGAGATTGCCTTAACGAGGTTTCCTAACCAGGGATTTTATCACGGAAATGTACAATATTGTCCTACGCTGTTTTTCGCGTGGTAGTAACGCATTGTTTTTGGAACTTTTAGTTGACCCGTCGTTCTTCCAGCGAGCCCTACTCGGTAAACAGGCTCGAAAATGTAATCGATGTCGCGTGCACCATTAACGCGCGGCACCGGAGGCGACAAACATTTCACAGTATGGATCCTCTGGCGCGGTTAGCTCTTCGGGTGGAAGATTCGACAATTGAAGACCACCTGAAAAGCCGTGGGCCCCCTCCATTCGCTCACGAAGGAGAAGGCGACAGTTCTAACACCATTTACGAAGCGGAAGACTGGCATGCAGCTTTTGGACATGGACCTGAGTCCGATGACTTTGTTGATTCCCAAAGACCAATCTCGCCCATGACGTTCGACTCAGGATCTGAGGAAGTTGACGTACAAATGCTGGAAGACATAGATCCTGACGACGGTGAGCTTATTCAATTATTCCTTTGTTTACTTGAAACTAACGAATTTTCGGAACAAATGACCTTTTAAACCCAAAACTTGTAACCTTGGAAAATTGGTGGTGGTGCCTTCCGAAAATTATGCTGTAGGACCCTCAAAACCAGTCATTTGAGCCTCCGAATTCCCTACCCCCTTCCAGCAGCCCACCCTTTCCACAGGACCAAGGCGGTTATTCTGTAACTTCAAATTATCGGATTTCCTATCGTAAGTCACCTTTTTTCATTGATTTTTTTTTTATAAAGAAAATTAATGAAATCATATGGCTTCCGACAAGAAATCGAAACCAGAGACGATGACTCCCCCATCCCCTAAGCCTTCAAGACGAGACCTCTTCCAACAATTAATTCAGCCGGCCCCCGGGGGCAAAACGCACCTGAGGCAGTGCCAGCGGCCCTTAAAAGGGGCCAAAATGAGAGTTTCGCGATATATGTAGACTCCATGTCGGGACAGTGAGGTCGAGCATGTGACGTGACTCTTTCTTTAGGGCTTTCACGACTGCTCAATGAGTGGCCGTTGTCCGCGTGAAAATTCGTGTGGTCTCTTAAAAACGTGCTAGAATGTTGTGAAGAACGCCAAAAACACAGGGAAAGCCCCCATCTGATCGAGAATTCGTTTCCGTTTTCGCCTTTCCAGTGTCGTGAAACCCTCAGATACGGAGTTTCGTTCAATTTTAAACCAAAATCCCCCTTGGGGTAAACAAGGAGGGGGGATTTCGGATCATTTGTTTGAAGCGTGTTGATTTGAGTCAAGCGCGATTTGTGGGTCTTTCGGACTATTATCGATTGACTGAAGCCGGTTCCAGTCAAAACGTTGCCAAAAGCGAACAAAATGTGCTTTTCGCGTTGTTGGTTTCGGCCGTTTTTCTCAACTCGAGAATAGCCCAGCCAAGGTCCTTCCACGGACTTGAGGGCCTGTCTATTATGTGGCATCTCAACTTTTGACCCATCCCTTTCCCTCGAAGAAGGTGAAAACTCGCTTGATTGGTTGCTAGGGCAGCCGAAATTCTACATTGTCGTATCCCTCCCTGGCCCTGGCTGGTTGACTCACGCACACCTTTTCCTTGAGAAATCCAAATAAAAATGCGGCTTTCCCATCAAATGGGCGCATGTGCAAGTATTGGTTAGCAGCAATACTGAATTTACAGTCTTGCCACAGAGATAAACTGTTATCGAAGTCAATTCCTTTTCCCCGAGCGCACCCTCGGGCTCTAAGGCTGAGATGAGCTCTAAGGCGCTGGACTGTCCCAGCTGAGTTTAATATTTCACATGGAACCCATCGATTTCGGATTATTTTGCCTCCAGCTGGCGGCTTTACGAGCTTGAATACTCCGTTTTTCACTAGGAATTCCATTTCTTCATCTAAAGGCTAACGCCAGGGGGCTGATGACCCCAGCCAGGAAACTTCGGATTGCGTGGATATCGGTCAGGCTTTGGGGCCGGCTACCCTGAGTTCCGCCGCCATAGAAATGGCCCAGAAACATGTAACTTTTCAAGAAATAGTAAAGTTTTCCATTTTGCGCCGTGTCGTATCTCGGCGTTTGAACGTATGTCCTATTTAAAGCCAAATGGACAACTTTACTATCTCTTGGAACTTTCTATGGCCCCATTTAATGTAAATGAGGCCATAAGTGCGTTTTAGCCATTGATGCGTTTTAAATTATTGCCTTTAACTCGTGATTTTGCAAATATTCAGCCGGAAACTCGTAATTTCGCTCAAATTTGGAACCGTCGCAAATATTTAGCTCTAAATATCGCAATTTCACGGCTATTCATCTGGCTATGGGCTCAGTCGAGGCGGGCTTGCCCAGGTTCCGCGCCATCTGAATAAATCCCAGAAAATTGCTATTACGCGAAAATAAAAACCAGAAACTACCAATTTTGCGTAAATAAAGTCCTAAGACTTGCAATTTTACGAATATTCAGCCAGGAAATTTTCGCGGATGTTTGGATCGAATGTAATTTTGCGGCTATTGATCTGCCATTAGGAGCTAGAGTTCCGTGATCATTAAAAAAAGCCCTGTAACTTGTAGTTTAGCTCAAATAGATTCCAGAAACTCGCGATTTCTTTAATTTTCAGATGGTCAGACCCAAAATTGGCAATTCCTAGAGTTTGAGCTCAGATGTGATCAGAATTTGGGCGCTGTCGTGGACGGCTAGTCCGTGTTCTGTGGCCAGTGAGCAAATCTGTCCGAATCTTGCAATTTTGGGGGTAACTCGCTTTTTTTTTTTTTTTTTTTTTTTTTTTTCTTTCTTTTTTTTTTCAATATTCCGACCCGAATTTCACACTTTCGCTTATATTTAGCCCTGAATGATTTAGTTTCGCGGCTATTCATCAAGCTTTGGGCGCTGTCGGGACCGGCTAGACTGGACACCATGCCCCAGCGCAAAAAAAGGCCCCGCAACTTGCTCGAGTTATATCGCTGGTATTTGGAGCAGAAACTTGCAATTTTGCGGTTTTCATCTCCGAATGTGGCACTTACGTGACGACTTGACTCTAATGTTTACGGTGCCGTACAAGTTGTAAATTGAATGGTGCTTCTGCTAAGTCATTCAATGAAACTTATTATCACGTTGAGACGCAAAAGTATTACTTCACAATTTCGCTGTTTTTCTCCGTAAAATAATTGTTTCGCGGCTGTTTCTGTCGCAAACATGCAGTTTCGCGACTATTTAGTTCCGAACTTGCATTTTACAGTTATTTGAAGCGATGAAAATATGTTGAATTCTATGAAAGAGCCAAAATTACGCATTACTACAAGTTTTCGACCCCCCCCCCCCACTTCCATCACAAACATGGCAGACCAGTTAGTTTCGTCCCCATAACCCCTGAAATCGGCCCCCTCGTTCATGGGTACCTCACCAATCTTCTAAAACCGCTCAGAGTGTGTGTGGCAAGGGTTTGGGAGATTGAAGCAAGTATGATAAGTGATAACTGATGGGAGAGAGTGAGGTTTTCCTGCATTGCAACTGATCTATTTGTATCTTTTTTCCCGAGAATTATTATGCTCCGATTTTAGTTGTAAGAAGTAGTGAACTGAATCCGGAACAAAATGCGTCTCGGGATTATCTTTCCCGGGACATAACAAGCCAAACCGGGACGGTCGTCAATCCCAGCTCTTGGAAGAAGTCGTAACATCCCTCCCAAAAGATGCATCGAATCATTTCCTCGCAAAACTCGAATTGTTTATTCCTCCCCTCTTCCTTTCAATTCCCTGCATTACCGCATGTTTTGCCTTTGTACGTCAAAAAAAAAAAAAAAAAAAATCAACGGGAACGGTAAAACGGGGTGAAGTCAGTCACTTCGAAAAATCGGCCCCAAATTTGCTGTCTCTCCCCTCCACCAGGAAAATGTTTCCCCGGGTGACGTTACACTTGGCAGCTTTTCCGGTCCAATTTTCAGAAGTGATCGGCTTCCCCCCCCCCCAACACTTGTCGCCCGTTTTCAACTGATTTCGACGGAATACCGTATTCTTTTGACGTATTTCCTATTAGACGACTTGGATGAACAGTTCTTGCTTCAAGAGTGGCGTGCCCATCGGCACAGACTATTTGTTATGAGAGGACTGTACCAGGATTATGTCGACGACACGGCGTGGCTGTACGAGGATATTGAGCATTTGTTGAACCAAAATCCATGACTTTTTTATTTTTATTTATTCTTGCATGGACGTCTTTGGCGTTTCTTTTATTTCATAATTCGCGACACAACGATTTTTTTCGGAAACTGTGATACACACTAAGTCAAAAAACAATCTGGTAGTATTCTTTCCTTACCGTTCCCGACCAATAAACGCTTTATTCCTGGTTTTTCTTCAAATAGAACGTTGGGTTTGTTTTCCTATTGAAGTATTATTGACTATGTGATATTGGAAATTGACTAGCTATTCGGCTACAAAGACAATCCTCGGAATCCAGGCCCGGATCTTGCTTTTTGCCGCCCCATGTGCCTATCCCCCCCCCCCCACTGCCATTTCATTCGATTCTTGTGGTGCCAAACAAGTATCAAGAGAATGGATTCTGTAAGTATTAGTGGAAAACTATACATTTCTTCAACCTGCGGAAAAACCTCAGGATGACGGGAACTCCAGAAAGATGAATGTTGGCTGACGTTAGCCGCAAAATTGCAACCTTTACCTTTGGGAAGTGAATAATAATCCCCAAAATTTGAAGTTTTCTGGCTGAATATTCGGGAATTTAAAGTTTCATGTTGGAATTGTAATTTTGGTAACACTAAATTGAAATTGTCTTGTCTTTATTTTCTCGAAATTTGAGTTTTGGGACTGAATTGTAAGTATTCGCGAAAATGTATGTTTCTCGTCTCAATTTTCGCGAAATTGCAAGTTTTTCGACTATATTTGTCCGCAAAATTGCAATTTTCTGGGCCTTTCTTTTAGTAGGCTCAGACCCTGTGCCATGACTAGACATGACGAATAGCCATGTAATTGTAACATAGAGTTGAGTATGTGTGAGTTTGCAAGTTCGAGCGAAATTCAAAGTTTCTTGGTTGAATATTCAGGTTGTTGCAAGTTTCCGGACTTTACTTAAGCAAAATTGCAATTTCCTGGTCTTTATTTTCCCGAAGTTTGAGTTTCGGGGCTAAGTATTCGCGAAATTTCGAGTTTCTGGTCTTTATTTTCGCGAATCGTAAGTTTCTGGCTTATTTTTAGTAATCGTGGAGCCCGGTTTAGCCGCCCACGACAGCGCTCAAAAGTCTGAAATTATCCTCAAAATGCCAACATATTGGAGCTAAATATCCGCGAAACTGGAAGTTTCCTGGCTGAATATTCGGGAAATAGCAATTTTCTTTGTTATCTTCTTTGCAATACGTGACTCCATCCAATTTTACATTTTGTCATTTTTGCCTAACACACCTTCCTCCGATACGGAGGGCTTAATTGGGCGATTTTCAGGCCCATTTTTACCACTCCCAGCCTCCATAGTGTAGGGGTCGTCGGCGCCGCCGAAAATGGCTCGTTTGTGCCTTGTCTTTTTTTTTTTTTTTTTTTCTGCCTCCTCACGCGATTGGCCAAAGATAGTTACCTATCGAGGTCCTTGCGCGAAGTTATTTTCTGTGAGCCAGCTTACGGGCTAGTCTACGCCTGAAATTGAGAAAAAACCCTAATCCCCAGTTTCTCTACGTCCTAACGTGGCTAAAATTGACAAGCCACGTTAATTTGCTGTTCTTGGGGTAATTACGCGGCTAAAAGTTATAAAAATGCTGATATTCTTGGCTACAATTGCGAAAAAGCGCTCATTCGTGGCTAAAATTGACAAAATGCGTCAATTCGTCGTTGCTGATACAACTTCCAGTCCAAATTTGTGAAAAAACGCTCTTGTGTTCGCGCAAATCCCCTCACTCGTAAATAAGCGAGGAAAAATATGTCGAAGTTTTCCCATAACTTTTGCCTTTAATGAGACGTTCGCCTAAAATCCGACTTGAATGTGACATTTCATGAAAGTTTTTCCTAAAATGTGTCGTTTCACGTGGATTTTACATTCACGTGGCGTTTCTTCCTTATTGTTTTCCCACTTAATTGTCTCTGGAATGTCGGAGGGGAGTCTATTTTCATATAAATCCTTTGATTTAAAAAGCAGTTGGTCTCGAGTCACAATGACTGAACCTGTTCATTTTGGTGTGCATCTGGAATTCACTGTCTTGTCAGATTCGCTCCGGCAGCTGGCGGTCGGCTATGGAGCATTTCATTTATTCCCCCCCCCCCTCCCGCAAGGGGATTCGATTCTTACAAGCCATTGCATAAATTGAAGTTTGTCTCACTATTTGAACTGAAATTAAAGTTATTCAACATTACCCCCTACTTCTGTGGGGTCACTTTTTTTTTGAATGGTTTGTAATTGGCGTCTAATGGCCGGAGAAGTAGTGAAATCGGTCCGGACCGGAATGAATAATAAATTAATAACGTTCACGAAGTAATAATTCGAAACGAAGTTGATGTAAAAAAATAATTAATCTTCGACTCACAAGCTCTATGTACACATTTTATGGGCTATGCAAGGTCAAAATGCTTCACTTTAGAGGGGAAGAAGTTTAAATCCGATCCAATAGTGGGGGTAAAAATGGGATTACCCCTAGTAGGCTGTAGAGCTTGAAAAATCGTGCGGGGAGGGTGGATAAGAGGGAGGGGTTATTCTATGGGATGGTTTTCAAACCCCTCTCCTTTAAAACGTCTCCGATTGGCCCTTTGATGCTTGATTCTTGTGTTTAGTCACAGTATTCTAAACTTGAGAAATTAGATGCACGCTATTACCGCACGAAACGAACCGAATTCGGGCCGGTCTTCGGTCTGGGCACCGATTTCACCCCTTATGCAATCTCGATCTTGGTCTCGGTTTCGAGACCGATACTTTTTCTCGGTCTCGGTGCTCCGGGGAACTCACTCTCAAGTTGTCCGATAAAAATTGTCCTCTCACTATAGACGGAGCAGAAAGGAAGTTTTTCACAAAGGTATCGTCTCTCCACAATAATTTATTTTATTACACAGGACCGGTTTTGACCTACTCTAGGTCATTTTCAACGTTTTTAATAACGGTGAGGTCTCGTGTTTATATCGGTTGACAAGGGGTTCCCCCGCACATAATCTCTTTAGAAGCAGTTGAAAATGACCTGGAGTAGGTCAAAACCGGTCCTGTGTAATAAAATAAATTATTGTGGAGAGACGATACCTTTGTGAAAAACATCGAGTCAATAACTCCACTATACCGCCCATACGTCACTCCTTTGAGAGCGATTACGTCATGGAGCAGAAAGGGTTTGGTCCGTGGGGTTGGACAACTGACGATCTGCGACTTTGAATGCCTTCAACTATTCGCGCACTAAACGTGATTGAAACTAACGATTCGTCCCCTGAAAATAGTCGAACTGACTATTGGCTAACCACGCTCTAGAAATAACCGTACTCACAATTTGCGTCCTAAGATTTGCCCCGGTAATGCGGCGATTTTCAATCTTTCATTTAGAAGAATATAATGTGCTAGGAGCTCGGCTTCCGTCAAAAATTATTTTTCCACGAGGTTTGGTCTAAATGTGCTTAGACTTCCCGCGTTGTTATTAAGGCTTCGAAATGGGCCCAAATTGCTCTTCAGGGTGACATCGGGCACCCCTGGAAGTGCCTATCTGTGCCAGGGGCGGATCCAGGTCTGAATCTTAGGAGGGGGGGGGTGGTAATGCCGATGACCCCCCCCCCCCTCTTACACCGAACACCCGTGTTACATCACTCCAACGATTCCAAAATTAATTCAATTTTGGGGTGATGTTTCAAGACAAATAAGGATGTACAGTACCTAAGTCGTATTAGTCCAGTCAAATTAGGCTTTTACCCTACAAATTACCGGTTACCGACGTTAGGGAGTCCCAGGACACCAGAACAACAAGTTTAACGCATAAATTATCGTTTTCTGGAGGCAAAATGGTCATTTTTTTCATTTAGAAAATCTGGAATAGAGGGCTTCATAATTTTCAACCAAGGCGGAGGGGTTTGAAAAAGTTGGTTAAGTTAATGAAATGAAGGTTGATGGCCTGAATTGAAGCTCACGGACATAGATTGGTCGGAAACAGGTGATTTTAAGACTTTCAACATTTTAGAACAAAGGCCCGAAAGGTTTTATCACGCTCCATATTGGTCGTGGAAAACCAATGTATTCACGAAACTTTAATGACACTTGAGCCCGTACTCAGAAACCAACCTTAACCTTTAGGTCTCCTTTAAGCGCTTCAAAACAGATGACAAATTTTTATAAACCATCACATTTTTCAACTCCTTTAGTTGAGGCTTCGTAAAGGTGGGTTTCTGAATACGGCTTTAAATGTTTTGTACGAGAAGGTTTTCCTTTAAAGCCACTCGTTTAGGGGATATTTAGAAGAAAAAAAAAACTGATAAAATGACCAGAAAATCGTGGTTTTCGGGCTAACAAAAGTTGTGCCTAGCGTTTCAAAGTTTTCATTTTTTCTATCGAAAACTTTCTACTTATACATAAAGGGTGGATGCGAATATGTGTAGAAAAAAAAATAGGGTGAAAGTAGACTTCATTTGCAATCGAAAACGCTTGATACACCATGGAACCGAAAGTCAAAACCCATCGAGGTATAATTTTTCTAACATCTTTTTTAGGATAACATCTTTTCTTAACGAAATGCGAGTGACTCGCTAATTAGCTTACTTTATCTGTAAAATTTTGGCGATGGATTCGGGAAAAGCACACCCTGACAGACCCTGTCTGCACACTGACAGAAAGTCAGGACTAATTTTCGTCAAAAAATAACTATTTTCTGTCACCTCAGCAGGTCCTCAAGATTGTACGATACGGGGATTTTTAATTTTTGATAAAAGTCAACCCCCACTTGACCATACTTAGTCTGCGCCCATCGGCTTTTCATGGATCATTAAAACATCTTCAAGGTGCCCCATTCAAAATTACTTTCGTTCAATTAATTGGCAATTTTCCAGCAAAAGTGACCATTTTTTAAAAGAAGAAAAGAGTGATTTTTTTTCTCTTCAAAATCGCTTGTTTTCACCAGAAAATTCAAACAATCCTTGCGAATTTCAGCGTGCTAAACGTCATGAAAACCTCATCTTACTTTAAATAGAACTGACTGTGAACGCCCACCAAAGTATCAAAAAAATGTCGCCCTAGCAGCTGGCTGTCAAATAGAGCGCATTTACTACTACGAATTTCGACGTTTCTAGTTAATTTGCTAGTGTGTATTCGAAAAAAATTACCACTCAGTGTGACTTCTACTTTTATTTAGCCATTTATGCACAATAGTTCTAATTTACTCGAAATCAGGTAAATTAGTAGTATTAGGTCGAAATTCGTATTATTAGTGAAATCCACTCTGTTCGACAGCCAGCTGCCGGAGCGATATCTTCACATTAACGATCTTCAGCTTCACATTAGGCTTTTATGATTTTTAGCACGTTGAAAATCGCAAGGATCGTTTGAATAATTTTGCTGGTCAAACCACTGACTTTTTGAAGATTAAAGCACTCTTTCGGTCATTTCTGCATAAAAATCGCTTATTATTATTTATTTTTTTTATATACGTTCATGAGTAATTTTTATGAGTTTTCCACCAAAATGTCCCCTTAGAAACTTCAGAAGGGTCGAAAACCTGAGTTCCCCCCCCCCCCTTTAACTCGAAAAGTACGCGTTCTACGGCCCGTATAACTGGGTTTTCCTATAGCGGCGCAAAACGCTTAACGAGCGCAGCGTGTTTTACATTTATTCCTAGCAGGGTTGGAATGTTTTAAACATGTTTAAAACAAAATGCTCGTGGTTTTTATGATTAAAACATTTGAGCGTTTAAAACGTTTAAAATTTGTTTGTTTTTTTAACCATTAAAATCACATAAAAAACAGTAAAAAAATTAGCCTTTGGGTCCTCTCACGTCGTCAGAAACCAGCCGGCCAGTCGAGAGAAAACAGAAGAGGCTGATTTACCTCGATATGAACGAAAAGCAGTGTACGCATTGCAAGTTCTTTCTTGAGCCATTTTTAAAAATAATAGTCATTTAAAATTTCGTGCAAGGTATTTTCTTTCTCTAAAGCCGGATACACACATTGAATATTTTGAAAGTTACTTGGCAAGTACCGCATGTGTGTATCTGGCTTAAAGGGCCGTTCACAAGCTCTATGTTCCTGTTCTGTGGAGTCTATGCAACCAAACAAATGTATTCCCTCGAAAAATTAAGTATTTTGATAGGTTACATAGACAACACACAACGAAAACATAGAACTTGTGAACAGGCCTTAAAAGGAAAGGGAATCAGGCCTGGGCTCGGGTCGACCACATGGGTTTAAAGTTCCGTTTAACACTAAGCTGAGCTTAAGAGCTCAAACCTCAATCAGAATTTCGAATTTTGAATAGCCTGTGTTTGAAATTGCTGAACGCCCATGAAGGCGAAGGTACGCAGTGCGTCCCTAAAATTTGAATAGTAAAAACTTTAATTTATTTTCTTGCTTTCATGGCAAGATTTTCAAATATCACCAAGGGTCGGTCCAAACATTCAACCGCGTTTTCATCATCTCGCTCATATAAATCACATCCCTTATCCAAACCCAAATGGACGGGTGTTGCTCAACGAGAGCGATCGAATGCCACACCGCACGAGTGTGACAGGCCTAAGCGTGTTTGCATTCGTGGTTTCCACATTCCCGTCAACAAGATGCGGCAAACTAGCCACGAGTACGGGTTTTATTTCGCTGCATGCGGAATCTACAAACCGCTCCAGTGTGACACTTGAGCTAACATATGGGATCATTTTTTACTTCGCGCTAATCCTAGTGGCCAGCAAAATGTGGAATACTGTTAGTATGAAACAGTTTTTATTTTTAAATAGCTGTTTTAAAACATGTTTTTAATTGTTTAAAACTCGTTTTTAAACAAATAGTTCAAAAGGGCGCTTTAAACAAAAAAAAAACAAGTTTTAAACGTTAAAAACATTTTGTTGTCAAAATAGAAAAAAACAACATATTTTTTAATAACCCTGATTCCTAGTCACCCCATTCATCCCTCATTTATTCCTAGTTAGTCCCAGTTGTTCACTTTTTGACTGGGAAATAATTTAAATAACGCTGCGCTGAGAAGTTTTGCGCTGATAGGAAAATACGGCTTAAAACTTTAAAGCGTTAAATTTCCTTTAGAATTCAACCAACCCTCTACATTTATAGACCAGCAGTCAGGTAATTTGCCAGTGACTCAACTCATGAGTTAGTGACATTTTGGGGTGTTGATTCAGGATGTCACACGAGTTTTCCACCTAAATTTCATGGTGGAAACACCGTGGAGGGGTATCTACCCTGCAAAAAGTTCAGATGCATTTGATTTTCTTCGAAAACAGAATGGACATATTAATCGGTCACGTGGTGCAGCCCTTTATATCGATGATACATTTCTCAGCGTGTAAAAATTCTGCACGATCTCATACATGAAGACTCATCACTTTATGAAAATGTGAGGCTAAGAAATTGGCATTGCTGGGGAGGGGGCAGCCTTTGTATTTCAGAGAATCGACAAATAAGCTTGCTAAACACCGCTTGTCCTCAAGGAATCGTCGTCCGTGATACTCTCTCTATATTTCTTAAAAAATAAAATTTTCTGAAATCCTGGGCGGTAGTTACCCCCCCCCCCCTCGTGGATCCGTCCCTAATCTCCGTGTAAAATTTGTTTTTTGGGTGAACTATCAAGATGTAATTAGGTTTTCTATATTAAAGGTGTTTAGTTTTAACTCCAATCAGCCTGTTTGAATGGGTATAAATTTGATGGTTTCCAAATGTAGCGATTCACTGTACTTTTGTTTCTGCAGCCCTTGAATACCCGTTGGCCGGGGGGCTTCAACTCTTAAGGGAGGGGGGGATTTTGGGTCCAGCCAACAGGGTGGGTGGGAGGATAGACGCTGCTGAAATAAATTGATTCACGTGTGGAGAGGGGACGGCTGCACTAGCTGTGTAACAGGGCGGAAAATGGACTTGAAGAATATTGTTAATTGATTCATTTTATTCCAGCGTAAATAGGACTTAGTTTAAGAAGAGCTTCAAATATTATTCAAGGGGTTGAAGAACTGTAAATTTGTGAAAATAATGCAGTCCCCTATATATAGTAAGGACAAAGCGTATGGGAATCGAGAATGAATCACTGTATTATATTTTTAAAGAACGTATACAAAACAGAAGGTGTTCAGACAAGGAATAGAGATTAGATGTAATGGTTTACAGAAAAAGAGGAAATTAGGACGGAAAGCATCGAACCTTGCCAGATATGGAGAGAGCTTTGTTATAAAGCAACTTCTTCGTTCTTCGAGATCGGACAGTCAGTGAGTACTGAGCCGTGTACAGAGTAGTACAGAGTCGAGTAGACGTCCGGACCGTTTTCACGGTCGGCAGGCCTCGGGCCTAGCGGGGGGGATTCATGTGAGTACAGAAACTTTCCGAAGTTTTGTAGCCGGGAGGGAAGAACGATAAAAAGCCCATTGTCTGATTGATTTGTAATTGTCCATTTTTAATAAGTTGTGATTTAAATAAATTAAAATTGACGTTGTGTGTTGAAGCAAGCAACAGTTTCCTTCCTCTGATTTATCCCTCTCGTTCACTCTCACAATATCTCGAAGCAGTCGTTTTGGACTGCATAGTAACCGTCCGTAGGTGAATCCACCGGTTTACAGCTGAACTTCGGTTCAGAATTTTGCCCCCCCCCCCCAACCCCTACGCCAAGTGTCAACCTCTGTTAATTTCCTTCCGGTGAAATGTATCCCCAGTGTGGGCCAGTTTGCGTCACTGCTTATGGAAATTCGAAGAAAAAAACTCAGGTTTTTAGCAACCCCCCCCCCTCACCGTTCCGACCTTTAAGTCGATCGTCCTCAATTTGTCCTTATAAAATGGTTTTCCGAATATAATTTGTTGTGCAACTGAAGTAATTCAGGTGGACGAGGAGGGGTTGTGTGATGCCCCCCCCCCCCCACTGTTCAAACCAATCCTCTATACCTCTGAAGGAGAAAAAACGTGGGGAAGTGTTTTCGACAGATGTCATCGTAATATTATTTCAATGAAGAAATTCTTACCCATATGTTTGCATTATTTAACAACTAAGCCCTATTTGTTCGTAGATGAAATGCCGCCACCCGACGAACCGATGATAGAGTAATGGAAAGCAGCCCCGCTCCCCCTCCCCCCACCACGCCAAGTCTTCACCCTCACCGACCACGTAAGTTCTCATTTCATCTTGTTCGTGGTTTTTATTCGAGAATATAGTTATGTACTGTGCGTGAACACGCGCGACCACACACCAACCAGAAAATTAGTTAAATCTGAAGTTCAAGGCGACTCGTTTTTCCACTCAATCGCGCCTTGATCGTAAAAAACTGAGAACTGTTTAAAAAGAAAAACATGGGCGTTTTACCGTTTACTTATCTGTTTTTTGAACCTTTACAGTGCTCGGTAGACATCGTCGACTCCTGATATGAACTTGATGTTTTTCTTTTCATCGGGATTAGTTTAATGAGTTATGATTCGATTCGATTCGCAAATTAATACATTGTTAGTGCTTGGTACTTATCTTTTTCAATACGTTTGTTCCCGACGCATAGGATTGATATTAATAAAGAATTACTCTGATTTATTCACATTTATTTACTTGCTTGAAGGGTATAACCACAACTAAATTGCTAATATCATACAAGTTCTAATTATTAATATGCTATTGGCATTAAATATATTATTGCTACTTTCCTTTGACGATTTTCTTTTTTTTTTTTCCTTTTTTTTTTCAAATTACAATACGTACTCTTCACCAAAAATTTACAGTTGATATAATATTCTCTGCAATTAACAAATGTTACGAATCAATAGGTTTGTGCAAGCCAGAACCTAATGCTAACATCTATCAAGAACAAAAATAATCTTTCAACGTAGTTGAGGGTTATTTACAAGAAATAGATGTTCTTATTTATTTGCTTGACAGACCCCCCGCCCCCGTTCAATAGGACCCCCCCTCTTGGTTTATTTATTATTTACAGAAAGGAAGTATAAATTACAGCTTTGATTTAAAGTAAAATCACTTAATATGTTCATTATAGATACATGTTATGTATATGAACGTATGTATATATTTATACTTATTTACATGCAAGTAGTAGTGAGTGTACACACACGCACGCACAGTATATAAATATATTCTTGACTAAACTATTAAAAACAAAAAAAAAACAAAAGAAATCATTCATTCAAAAAAGAAGGTGTCATGCTAGGTTCTCGTCTTAAAGATTAAAACAATAAAAACTTATACTCTAAGTTCACGTGAGTGGGGGGGGAGGGGGGTGTCCCCATTTTGTTCCGGAGGTAACAAATTTTGGAAAGCAGGGGGATGCACGGGGATAAAATTGGCTTGGGAGAATGCAGTTTTTTTGACTAGAAAGAAAATATAAAAATCACACCTTTAAAAGTTTCTGAGAAACTATCATTTTTATTTTTTTTAAATATAATTTTTGTCTCATTCATTCTGAAAAAAAAAAAAATGTAAGGATGAGTTTTCAACTCACTTTGAAACATAAAACGGAAATTTTTTTATTACACGGGCGTATTTACAACGAGTCCACTTACAAGAGAAGAGCGGGAACAAAGCATTTCACCTTCAAGTAACTGTAAACAATACTTTTCTGTTTTTAAACGCTACAGGCTTAGAGGAATGGGCTTTCCGCGAAGTACCTGGGGTTATTTCATTGTGATGGTGAAGTTTCTTATTTATAATTAAAAGAGGCATCCGTAGCAAAATGGGAGGACGGCTAATCCGAGGAGGTCTATTTTTCTTTTTTAAGGCATTTTTTTTAATACAAAATAAAAACGTCAGTACGAGAAGAATGAATTTTCCCTGTTAGAAGGCGGACATGAGATGCCCCGCTGTTTTTCTTTTTTCTTTTCTTTTTTTTTTTTAATAAAGAAACAAAATCACAGACAATGATTGATAAAATTGCAACACAAAAAGAAAAAAACTGCTTGCGAGATTTTATGAATCTTGGAGATTCAAAAGAAGTCATGGCAAGAAGGCATAAGTTTCAAGGAAATGGAACACGAGACCAAACCGTTTTTTAAACACGCGCAGTACAGAGGTTAGGGGTTCATTTGTCCTCAACTTTGACGTGACTTAGGAGGTCGGGAGTTTTCACTTCAAGCCCATTGACCATCTTTTCTATACTCTTGAGCTCCGAGGCGGTTGAATGATCCGAAGACTTGGGGGGTGATGGAGACGTCGGAGGCGGTGTCGGCGGTCGCGGCGAGCAGGCACCGCTCGCTGGAGTGACGGTCTCAAACGCCGAACCACCCCCCGGCATGATCGATGGGGGTGGCAGTGAGTAGGGCGAGAAACGGTGAATGCCCGACGCGAGGGACGCGACCGCCTTGAGCGAGTGTGACCCGTGCGTGTGAGGCGAGAGACCCGCTGTGTAGGCGGCCGCCGCTTGACCGAAAAAGGCGGCGGGGTGTTGAGCGGCGAGAGCGAGCTGAGCGTTGAAAAGAAGGCTGGACGTGACTCCGGCGTGATGGGACGAGAATAAAGAGCTCAACGGTGGCGCGGGTGCAAGAACCGGATGAGTCGCCGCTCCGTGGTACAGCCCCGCCGGCGAGTAGGGTAACAAGTATGGAAGAAGGTGGGGAGCCGGATGTATGGGTGGCCCAACAGAAATATTCGGCGCCGGGTACTCCCCTCCTCCGTGGTGCGAACCTGTACAACAAGACCCGAGAACCATATTTAGGCTAGAGCCTAATGTCATTCTTCAAGTTGATCGAGGGCGAGGACGAGAACGGGGGTGTGTCCTGTCTCCCATGCTAAGCACGAAAATCATTCAACTCCTTCTCCCCCCCCCCCAATCATCAATAACTTTCAGTCTTCTTTAAAACAACATACCTGAATCCCCAGCGCGACTGTATCGATAAATTAATTACTTCACTACCCTCCCACCCCCTATCCAACCAAGAACCACTCAAAAAATTTTAACACACGCCCGCCAACCCTCCCACCCTCTTCCCGCACCATCACTTACGCAACAGACTTATATTCCTTTTCTTACCTTCAAAGAAACACTCCCCAGAATCAAGGACCAGAGTGACAATTGTGGAGAGGGGGGTTCTTTTGATCTCATACAAAAACACACTTCACTTTAAGGAAATGAGGAAATTACTTTTTCATTGTTAAGGGAAGGACGCAGACTTATAAGTCTCATCAAATCGTTCAGAAAATTCGTCTTTTTCCGCGCAGTGTTTCCGTTAGATTTCACAAATGCTTTTTTTAATAGGGGTGGGGGGGGGGCTCGAGTTGTCCCGATAGTCGTGGTTAGCAACTTAGCGGCTAATCCCCAGTTTTTGTAGGTCCTTAGGCGGCTAAAATTGAGAAGGCGCACTAATGTGCTGTACTTCGTGTAAGTCACTGGCTAAAAGTTTGAAAAGTGCAAATATTCGTGCCCTAAATCGGGAAAAATCACTAATTCGAGGTTGTCTCGATGCAACTTCCAGACGCTATTTAGAGTTGAAATTTAGAAAAATAGTTAATTCACGTCTGCAACTAGAATAATATCTGATTCCCGTGAATCAGAGATTTTTCTCAATTTCAGCCGTGAATTAGCCATTTTTCTGTCCGTACACAAGTGAGACAAAGCGCTAAAAAACGGATAAAATTAAGAAAAAATACTTCACTAGTTCGCGGGGTAAAATGTTAGGCTGCGGCTAAAATGGAGAAAAATCGCGGATAAAGTGTAGAAAAAGCAGTAATTCGCGGTTAAATTTACTAAAATGGTGAAAAATCTAGGATTCACCGATGGATCCGTGAAAAAGCACAAATTCGGGCCTAAAATTATGAAAACACCAGTTCTTGGCTTCCGTAGGCAAGTTCGTTGCAAAAACTGAGAAAAAGCCCTTAAATTCATGGCTAAAAGAGAAGAAAATCGCTAATTCGCAGCTAAAATCGAGAAAAATTACTAATTAAACGATCCAAGTCAGAAGAAGCACTGCGGTTAAAATTGAGGAAACGGCGTTTCGCGACCTCTGGAGATAACTCCGTGGGCTGCAGAAAGCGAGCAGAATTGCTAATCTGCGGCAAAAAGTGGTAATTCGCGGTGAAAATTAGGGAAAACCTCTCATTCACGGCTGAAATGTAGAAAACCGCTAGTTAGCGGCTAAAAATCGGGAAAAATACAAATTCGAGGGCAAAAATGGAGAAAAATCGCTAATTCGCTGTTAAAATGGAGACAACGCGAAATCGCGGCTCCTGATGGCAACTTCATGGAGGTGCTGGGATTCGTCTGGGGGCGCCAAATGCTTTTAGCCGCGAATTACCGTTTTTCCTCGATTTCATCGTCTTTTAACGATGAATTAGCAATTTTTATTAATTTCAGCCGCGAAGTATAGTTTTTTCTCAATTTTCGCCTGAAATTAACTATTTTTGTCACTTTTCAACAGTAAATGAGCCCTTGTTTCTTAATTTCAGCCGTGGACTTGCCCCAAGAACAGGACATTGGCGTTTGTTCTCAATTTAAGCGGTAAAGGAGCCCTCATACACCATCCCCCGAGAAACCCGAATAAGGAGTTTTTGTCAAATTTTGGCCACGAATTAGCGTATTTTTCAATTTAATTCATGAATTAGCGCGAATTCTGATTTTTAGCCACGAGGTTGCTCCAGAAATCGCAAAAATCGGCGTTTTTTCTCCAATTCAACCCTAAATTAGTGATGTTTGTTAATTTCGTCCGTGAACTAGCTCTTTTTTTTTCCAATTTAGACCGTGAAAAGGGCCTCCTTGAATTAGCGATTTTTCCAAACGTTTTGCCGCGTAGTTGCCAGAAGAGAGCAGCACACATTACCGCCGCAATTATAGGCGCTTAAAAGGACGTACAGAAACTAGGGGTCAGCGTATTCTGTCTGTTTTAGCCTTGAAGTTGCCTCCAAGTGTCACGACTGGGTTTGGTGTATTTTCTCAACTTTTACAGAGTCAAATAAGGGGTTTTTCACTATTTTAGCCGCGTAGCTGGGCAGTCCGCCCCCCTCCCCTTCCCATCGACACTAAGAGTAGCATACCGACGTGAGGGCGAGAAGAGCGGAGCGCCCAGGCCCCATCGATCGCTCAAAAGCAAACACGAGGTTTATGGAGGCAAATTCGTGACTAAATTTGAGAAAAATCGCTAATTCGTACGGATATAAGTGATAAAAATCATTAATTCAAGGCTAAAATAGCGAAAAAGCCCTAATTTGCGGCTGGAAGTTCACAAATAGCGCCCATCCGTACAATGGACAAAACCGCCGATTCGCGGATCAATTTGAGAAAATCTGATGACTCGACCGGGGCTAAACTTGAGAAAAAGCGCTCATTCGCAGCTGCAATTGGAGAAGAATTAGCCGCGACGTTCCGTGTAACGGCCTCAAGGGTTGGCCGATTGCGCGGCCGCTGTTCCGCTGTCACCGGCCATAAACGCCGGAATGACGAGGAGAAACCCCAAGATACGAGGTTCCGTCCAATTTTAAATTTTGGTCATTTTCGCCCCGCCCCCCAAATGTCAGGAGTTGTCGATTTTTGGAGCAAACTTTTTGTAAGTTTTTCCATTTGAGCCAAACACGCGGTTTATGAAACCCTTTGGGACCATTTCTTAAATTGAGAAATGTTGCCGCCGAAAGCGTTTATAGGCGTTATTCGTTCCCGTCGATTTTCTCGGCTCCACAAGGCAACAAGGCAAAAAGGTCTACTTGGGTGTCAAGGCTCTTCCCTCGAATTCATCCCCCCAGGGTTGCTCCGAGCCATTTGCGGGCAAATTTCGTGGGCTTGACCTTATACACGCCTAAAAAAAGGGTTCAAACAACTCGTTTAAAGCAATTTTGGAAAGGTTACCAAATGGGCGGGGGGGCACAGGAGCCCTCCTTTTTTCGACAGTCATTAATCCCTTCATCTTCGCCTTAAGACCTAAAAAAACAGGATTTTAAAAAACATGACCCCCACCCTGCTCACAAACACACTCACTGCCCAGATTTGAAATATGAATTTCGGAGAAAAAAAACTACCTGAAGGGCCCGGTGTTTGGTCCTGAGGGGAAGGCGGTCTGAACCCAGGGCCCGACTCACTTTCGCAGCTGCTCTCCGCTTCGCTGTCACCGTCGTGGCCAGCTATTCCTCGGCGCCCACTTTCCTGTTCACCTGTCGACCAACCTACACATAAAAAAAAACGTGATATACTTCATGAAGAAAGTATTTTGGGGTGTGGTGCGGGGCGGAGATGGGGGGGGGGTCTGAAAATACGGCAAGGAGAGCACCGGCCATTCTCTCATTCACAATTTCGCCCCCCCCCCCTTTCACCCCTTACCATATTTTCATTTCTTGTCCCTAAAGGCATGGAGTTCAGTTTTTTTTCCCAGCCGTACGACTTGTCGGCGAGTGTAGACTTCTCGTGCTATAGATATTATAAATTGTTTTTTTTTCTTCTTCAAAATAACTTTACAATAAGGAGAAAATTTTTTTTTGTGCCTCAGAACTTATACCACACCGCCGACAAATCAAGGACAAAAATCTGAACTCCGTCATTAAATTCAATTAAATTTTATTAATTAAATTGATCACCGATTGTTGACTGTTCTGGGGCTACTCGTTGTCTCCAGCTGATAATATTCTCGAGATTTTAAAACATTAAATTTTAAACAAACTGACCCAAACAAACAATAATTAGATTTTTGGTCGTCTGATTTTTCTTCATTCTTCTTCGTCGTCTTGTTCTTCCTGGTCTCATTCTTCCTGGTCCTCCGCGTCAACTTTTTTGTTGTTTTTTTTTTTATCAATAAGAGTAATAAAACTGACAAAGCGAGTGGAAAGAAATTCCGGAATTCAGATTTTTTCCTTGTTCAAAGCAAAAAGTTTGATTTGGAAAACTTATTCTGAGGCTATTAAACAATTAAATATTCGAGCTTGAATTTTCTCAAAATAAATCAGCAGTTTTTTAACTGTAAAAACCAGAACTCAACATTAAAAAAAATACTACAAAGGTAGCAAGTAAGAATCCCTCTTCCCACTTTCAATCATCTCCAAAAATGATTGAACGAATGTTTATAGTTAATTTACCTGGGTGATGATGAGGAAGATGAAGAGAATGGGAAGGCTCGGACGTGCCAACCACGTCCACGAGTTTGTCGTCTTCGCTTTCCACCCTCGAGTCGACTGACCCTCGTTTTACATCTTCAGGGTGTCGCTGAGCTGCTATTAAAGCTTGTCTGTCAATTAGAAGAGAGAGAGAAAAAAAAAGGTGTCTTCACAAGGTGTACCAAACATTTTGCGCGGGATTTGAAAGTCTTTAATTGCTCTTGGGAGAGGAGGGGGGGTATGATTTGGGAGGCTTTGAGTGCAAGAAGAAAGAGTCTCTGAATAAGGCCTAGTTCTATTTTTTTTGTTTTGTTTTTTGGGTTTTTTCAAAGTGGTGCCCAACCAGAAGGATCCGTGGGTGTAGGCAAGAGAGTGATTCTAACCCCCCCCCCCTCCCACTATTGAAAACTGACCACTCTGGGGGATATTCTCTGCTTGACACTAAAATTCGACGAAATCTCAAATGTCTGGGCATGTGACAGTCCAGTGTTATGGTCCAGCATTTGTATTTTATTTATCATGGTTCTCCCAAATTACTTTTATTCTCATTCTGTCTTTTGTCATGAAAGCCTTGTTTCGAAAGATCTCTCAGTCATTTTATTACAATTTAATTGACAAAATTTTCATTATGGAGAAATTTCTCCGGCCAGAAAGATACGAAGCTTCCCCAGATTCGCAGCATTTTTCTCATTATCCGTGGATTAGCGATTTTGTTATTTTTTAGTCACGGAGTTAGCTTCAGAAGCCGAGAATCAGGCCCGTATTTATGAACGTTCCTTGAAGCTTCCTTGAGTCAAGGAACCGTTGAGAACAGTTTTGATCACAATAAAAACGTCTGTTTTAATGAATTTCAAGGTTCCTGAATGTCAAGGAACGTTCATAAATACGGGCATTAGAGTTTTCTCAATTTTAACCGGGATTAGCGCTCTATCCACAATTGAGCTCTTCTTCTCAACTTCAACTATGATTAGCGATTTTTCTCCATTTTAGCTGTGAGCTATCGATGTTTTACACTTTAGCCATTAATTCGTGATTTTAGCCATTTCAGAGCTATTTTCCCCGATTTTATCAGTAAATTAGCGCTTTTTCTCAGATTGAGCCACGATTCTTGCCGAAAACTTATGTTTTCTTAATTTCAGGCGCGAATTAGCGCTTTTTCGCAAATCCATTAGTCTATTATTGATTTTTCACTCAGAATCAGCTGCTTTCAGTGAATTAGCGAATGTCTTGTCATTTTAACCACGAATTACTGCTTTTTTTTACACTTTATCCGCGATTTTAGCGATTTTTCTCAATTTTGGCCGTGGATCAACGTTTTACCTCCCGAATTGGCTGTGTATTTTTCTTAATTTTAGCGCGATTTAGCACTTTTTCTCACTTCTGTCCGTTAATCAGAGATTTTTCTCAATAATTTAAGCCGTGAATTAGCCATATATCTCAATTTCATCCCAACATTAGAGTTTTTTTCAATTTTGTTCTAAATTGAGAAGGCTCGAATATTAGCACTTTCCAAACTTTTACCAGCTTACTTGCCCCGAGAACAGCACAGCACATAAGCGAGCCCTCTCAATTTTGGCCGCCCACGAGGAGGCGTGAATTATAGTGTTTTGCGTTTGCACAAAAAAAAAAAAAACTCGGGGGGGGGGGGGGTGCCAAAATTCAACACTGCTCTAGCCTGTAGGCCTCTTCCCCGGGCTAACTAAAGCGGCAATACAGGTAGAAATAAACAAAATCAAAGCAAAATCCGGAGTACTGATAGCTACATAAATGAAGACTTCGTCTTCCAAAAACACTTCGAATGTGTTTTAGGGTTATTTCAGGCATGAAATTAGGAAAAGCAAGATCTAACGTCACTGTAGAACTTCCTGAAGATTAAAATGAGACTTTGAAATCGAAGATTGGTGCAGAAATTGAGCCAAAATATGGGGTGAAGTTTTGGCGCGGGTTGGCAGTGAAGGGGTCGAGGAAACCCGTCTGAAACCCCGCCTTTAGCTTTTTGGTGAAAAGCTTTTTGGTGGCCATGGCTTCAGTCGACTAGACCATCTTCAGACAAGGTTTAGGGCGTAAGAACCACCCTCGTCAAACGACTTTCGAGCATACATATCGGCATAAATTGCAGTTTTCGGGCATATTTAAGGAGGGAGGGAGGGGGGTTCAGGCAGGTTTCCTCGACCCGTTCCCAGTCACCCTCGCCTAAACTTCGCACATAAATTTTAGCTCCATTTCTGCATCAATATTCGATTTCAAAGTCTAATTTTAATCTTCAGGAAGTTCTATAGTGACGTTAGATCTTGCTTTTTCCAAATTTCATCCCAGAAATTACCTTAAAACACATTCGAATTATAAATTGCTTTGGCGTTATTTTAGGGATAAAATTTGGCTGATCGGTTTATTTGCATGATCAAATCTCATGCAGATAAATTTTTTATTTTATGAGGCCGAATGTTTTAGTGTTGGGGAGGGGCTAATAGCTAATTCGTGGCAAAAATGGTGATAAACCCTGATTATCGATTAAAATTGAGAAAAAGCGCTAATTATTGGCTAAAATTGAGAATATGGGCCCTTCCGCAGTTAAAATTGATTTAAAAAACGCTGATTCGGGGGCAAAATTGAGCAATTCGAATTCACGGCTAAAGTCAAGAAAAAACGTTCACTCACAGCCAGAATTGAGAAAATTCACGATTTCCGAAAGAAATTGCTAATTCGTGACTAAAATCGAAAAAACTCATATCGTTGACTAAAATTTGTGAAAAGCGCTTATTCACAGCTAAAAAAGAGATAACGCCAATCCGAGGATACTAATTTAGGAAAACGCTAATTTTTGGCTAAAAGTGGAAAAATCGCTAGTTTATTGCAGGGGCGTGGACAGGCTTTGATCTAGGGGGTGGGCAGCTTCACTTGAGAACCAAATTCTGATGCATCCGGCGCGAGAAATCGTCAATTCGAACCCTCAATCTGATTTAGCGCAGATAAAGGATCGTTAACCGTCAAACCATCTCTGCCGGATGGCAGAGTTTAACTTGACGGACTATAGATGACTACGTCGTTTAAAGCCCGGGAGAATGTTATGGTCCAGCATTTGTATTTTATTTATCATATTGTTCTCCCCGATTACTTTTATTCTCATTCTGTCTTTTGTCAATTAAAGCCTTGTTTTGAAAGGTCTCTGTCATTTTATGACATCCAGGCGCTGATCAAGAGTCGTTATAGCGGGAGGGGGGTGTGAATTGCCCTCTCACGCCTTGTATTCCGCTTAAAAAATCTGTAATCGCCCTGTTAAGCAGCCCCCTTTTCTTCTAGGGTTTTCGAGCAAGAAATGGCGTATTGACCCGTAAAAATGTATCTTTGTTCTCCAAAGAAAACTGAATCGCTTAGTCCAAAAACTATAGTTGAACCAAACTCTGAAGGGTCTCGAATGGACATTTTGAGCCCGATTGATCGATTCACCGGCCCCTTCTCGTGAAACATTTTTTTGAACCTTCATTATCACCGGCGAAGTGACAAATTTGAAGGTTATTATCAGACTGAAAATGAAAATTTAAGAATTTTGGAGTTTTTTGTTTTGTTTTTTATTCAAACTAATGAAAGACAAAAAACGGAGTGCTTCTGCGGGGCAGGCAGGGCAGCGCAGATCATCCACCAGGACCAAGACGACAAGGATAAATAAAGAAGCCGCACAAACCGATGGCAACAGTCATGTATTTCACACACTAACGAAGAAAGGTGAAGAACACAAGAAACGGTAGACGAATTCACCGACTGCTCAAGTAAGGCGTAATTAATGCGAATCGAAGAGAAAACTTCCAATGGAACGCCCGGATATACTTAGCGAAGAGAAGTAAGAGAATACACTGAAGCCAGGACCGAAACATTATTCTTCTTGACGAGACTAACGTCCAAGAGTCGCATAGTGAATAAACGTAGTGGCAGAGTGAGGAGGAACTCAGCAGCAAATCGGCAAATGTATTCGACTCATAATAAGCTTCCACGATGCCCTGGAGAGCAGGCCTCAGAGACGCGGATACCTGTTTCTAAAAACCTGGGAAGACTCATCAATTCGCTCAAGACTCAGTGCATTTTTGGACTGATGGGAGTAAGGGGAAGCTGAAAAATCGTATTCCAAGGGGAATGCGGGACCCATCAGAGTCTAGTTTGACTATAGCTCGCTTAGTCCTTCGCCAATTTTCACTTTGAAAAAAACCCTAAATACCTGAAAATTCTATCCCAGAGTGTGTTTTTATTTGGTTTTAAATTACCATACAGCTGCTGCTATCTTGAACCACGTCGTTTCAGTGAAAACTGGTAGTTTACGGACCAGCTTCATGTAAATTGTAGTAATTTCAGAAGAAAAACCTCTGTGCTATCAGAGAGATTTCCCCTCACTTTTAAACATTTTAGGTAAGATTATTGGCGTAACCGCCCAAAAGACGCGTATTTTACTTATTCAAATAGCCTAAATTGAGTTTTAGAGCTTTTTCTCGATGTTAGCCGCGAAATAGCCAAATCTGGCATCTCTTCTCATACTGATAACCTGTACACTGCGCGGGAGCTTCCGTCGATGTTTGAATCGCTCGATGTACCCCTCCTCCTCCTCCTCCTCCTCCTCATGAGTGATGCCGCGTCACAGCTCGCCAGCAAGCCCTTATAAGCGAAGTGGTACAGTAGCGGTATCCGAACCCGCTGATGTGTGCGTGTGAAGCTCCAAGTTTTCAGGGCTTAAATATCCCTAAATACTAAATTAGGGCTGAATAACAAAGCAAATTGAACAAGCGCTCGAGGGCTCTAGGTCCCCGAGGGTGCACTGTTTCCCAGCCACTATATGGAACCCATGACGATGTCTGAACTGTTGTTGCTGGTCGGTTTGTAATGGCTTCGCGAAACCGCGGTCCGAACACTCCGGAAGGAAGACAAATAAAATCAAAAACCCCTTTGCGAGTATAACATGATAAATATAAGGGAAACGAGGACACATCAATGTTATGCTAGCATGAGGGGGGGGGTGACTTTTTTCCTCTCTGTCTCCGTTTCTTCTTCCGATCTCTCTTGATTTTTTTCTTTTTTTTTTTTCATCGTCCCCAACACAGTTGAAGACACTCCCTTTCTTCATCGCTCAATAACTACCGGCAAATCACCGTCTCTCATCAAACTAAACGTGGAAATTAAGAGATTCCAAGAAGGAGTCGGTTCGGGGAAGTCACAGTCGCTGAAAGGGTCAGGTGGGGGAGAGTCAGAAAGAAACTATTTTGTCGTTCGTCGGAGGAATGGATAAAAGAAATTAATTTACGAGGAAAAAGGGAAACGAAGCGTCTAAAAAAAAAAAAAACTGAGGAACTTGAGACATGCAAAAAAAAATTTGTTAAACATGCGGGTTTGAATGGTGTGTGGGAAGGGGGGGGGGCGTATGATTTTCTCTAAAAGACAGAACAGAAAGAAAGGGATTTAAAAAAACGATACAGGCATACGACATAGGTTAATTAAGACCTCTCTCCCCCATCCTTTTTTTTGCATAATGCTATAGCCACTTTGATAAATGTCGCAAGATCGTCACGGACGACTGGTGAGGACATTTAAGGGTTGGCGGTTATTAGAGAAGCGACATTCGGTCCCACCACTAAATTACTCCATCGGCTTTATTTTAACCTTTTTAACACCCTTCTCTTGTGGATCATAGGGTGGTTTCAATTCTACCCCTAACCGTTTCATCCCCCTTTATCCGCTAAATGCTATTTTAAAGTCGATCGAATCCCCTACCCTATCATTTCCTACCCCAGGAGGAAATTCACATTAGCCTTTCCTGTCTGGGGCTAACAAGATGCTTACCACATACATAAAACATAGTTATCTGTCAGTCAGGAGCGTATCAATCTATTGTGCCCTCCGTTTTTTTACTACTCCCCCCCCCCACCATACATCCCCTTATAACTTTTTCATTTGAGTCTAATGTCTTCCTATTTAATGCAATGATGATCAAGACCATTTGAAATGACGGCGTTCCCTTTGATACTTTTACGTGACGGATCCTTAGAGGTTATATATATATAATTCAAGTTTTGCGGTCTGTGATTAACCTCAAAGAAGGTTGGAAACCGTACGCAGAGCATTTGCGCCATTTTTGCTCTTTTGTGGTACACTTTCAACTATACAGTTTCATTATTTGTTAAGATTGAATGAAGAAACCAAACACAATTCAAAATAACGCTCCTAAATGTTCTGAAAATACAAAATTAGCCCGCTCCCATTTTACCCGTTCAACAGTAAAACTCACGTGGATGACCCCTCAACACCTTCGAACCACACAAAGGCTAGGCATAGGAGTCTTGCTAAGAAGTGAAATTGATGAGGGGAGGAGAAAGGTACCAGGCGTTTTAGTTACCTCCTTCTCGCCCTAACGCTTATTAACGCTAACCTTCTCACATGAAAAGTCACGAGATGGTTCCCCCCTCCGTTAAGGGCCTTCATAATGATAAGTTCTTAATTGACTCCCCTCCATCAGGAGGGATGTGGAATAGAAAGAGTTAGGGATGATTTAAAAAGTATCAAGAAAGTTAGTGTTGAAAGGTATTGAGGATTCGAAAAAAAAGGAGTAACTCTTGATAGTAAAATTCCTTACGTTCCCTTAACTCTTATACAGCAAATTTTCCCATTCCCACATTCGAGGGTGGGGGAGGGTGTGCTATTATCCCTAGCCAGCCAGCACACTTCACTAGCCAAGGAAGAAAAGGGAAACGGGTCGATACTTCAGTACTGCTTTTTTTCCTCCCCCCTCACCAACCCTTTACACGAATCACATGAGTCGGATAGTTCAACTGTGGCCCCGGCAGATGTCAGCGGTAGTTTTAAAAACCCTTCAACAACAACACACGTAATCATCATCATCACCACCCCACTCCACTATACCACCAACAAGAGACGAAGAGCGGCCTTTCAAGAACGAGACACAGACCTGTTTTCAGTGCACTAAATGACACTTTTATAGGATTTTTCAGAGAGAGGGATCGGTTTATCAAAATGATCTCTCTCTGATCGCCAGGGAGAAAAACATCTTTACGGGTGGCAGCTGTGCCACACAAGACGGACCGAAGGAAAAAAAAAAAAAAAACCTGATCCCGAACACAACCAGCAATTCCACTTTGAATGGTCGAGCAGAATTACAAGTTGCCGTTTAAAGATTTTTTCCCCCTTTAAGAACAATTGCAATTCATTGTCAACAATATCAGCAAAGCACCTAACCCCCCTCCTTCTTCTCCCGGAAGACGCTCTTTCTCATTTTTAACCGCACGAAATTTTTAGAGGCGCCAGATTCTATACAATATCAATGGCTACTAGGAACAAAAAGCGGTTCGCTTCAATTATCTTTTTTGCTTGCTTCGCGACGTTGAAACCATATCCTTTACTGTATTTCTCGTTAGATTTCAGACTTAATTTATCTTCATACTTTTTTTTTTTCAATGAAACGAACCATTAAAAAACGGGTGGAGGGGGGTCGGATAGGAAGGGCAGTTTAGCTAGTAGAACTATAAATCGTTTTAAGAAAGCGATTCACAGGTCGTCGTAAATAGCATGGTGGGGAGGGGAACTGAGAGGAATTAATAAAACACTTGTGATAGCATAGGGACCTTAAAAAATTCTTAGTAAAAGTCAGAGAAGATAACTCAGGAAAATCTTTTTTCTTTACTTTTTGCTTTAGCCTTCAAAAGGAATCTCTGGATTCCTGGAGGATAATTTGCGAAAAAAAAAAAAAAAAATACATGGAACTCGGAGGTAGGGGCATCTCAACTTGAAATACGTCAAACTAATTATGACGAGTGGCAAGTACGTGTCAGCGCACTCGGTGCTCCTCCTCTTTCCTCCAACACCACCACCCTTGTAGAAGAAGGAAAACTATTTCGTAACATATGCATTGGACAGTTAAGGGTCCCCCAATATGGCCCACCTCGTATCTTTACTAACACTTAACCAAATAGTTTTTGTCTAAACAGGCCGCCATTGTTCGACAGTCGGTCAACGTAGCCATTCAAGCAAGATAAAAAGCAGTTTGAGAATAAATAGGTAAAAGGACAGTCTGGCTTGAAACAGATGCACATAGTCATCTTTGGGGCGTTTTGGATTGCTTTATCAGTAATAGCGTGTATTGAGCGAGTAGCCCGATATTCCGGCTGTCTCATACAAAATGTTGCGGGAAAATTCAATTATGGAGATAAATTGGCAGCCCCCCCCCCCCCGCCGAAATAATCAGTTTCAGGAGTGTGTCAAAGGGGTAGCCAGGACAAGAGGGGGAGGGTTGGCTAGGGATTGGTCAGAACGATCCTCGAGACCATCTACACTCTGAAACCGTCAATTTATTCCTTTAAACTGGCTATAGTTAGCATTAAAACTGAATATTTTGCCCTTAAAACAAAAAAATCCTTGAAAATTCGTTTGTTTTACAGATTTTTTTTCAAAAACGGTAATTTTTTCATATAATTTTTGCCGATAAACTGACACTTTTGCCTTTTCCCTCCCCCAGGATAGACTATTCGAACAAAAAACTACAAAAGCCCCAAGATACAGACTGGTTTGGCAATAAAACGTGAGTTAAAGTCAAGAAAAAGCCAATTTGACTTGATAAATGATGGTTAAAAGTGTTTTTTCAAAAGTAAAACTTACGATGGAGGAAGAGGGGCGGGGGTCAAAGAAGCCGTCAATTTCAACCTCGAAAACAACCACCAATTGGTTTGTTATTCGTAGAATAATTGAAATTTTGCCTTAAGAGTAAATTGCTCAGCTCCTAAAGTGATTTAGCGTCTGAAGCTCGTGTTCATTCAGTGGCCAATAAACAAGTTTCGACGGCTAAAAATCAGTAAAAATGACTAGTCAGGGCGTAAAACAGTTACAAAACAGTAAATATTCAGGGCTAAAAAGCCAGTTTTGAGGCTAAATAGCCGCAAAAAAATGCAAGCCGTGGCATGAGAGTCGAGAATAGAAGGATGAATAGCCACAACGAAATTGCAAGTTTTGGGGCTAAATATCCATAAAATGCAAGTTTTGAGCTAAATTGTCGCAAAACTTCATTTTTACAAACATAAAAAACCGCTAAACCACTAATTTACGTGGGGGGGGGGCAGCAAAATTAAAGCAATAATTCTGCTTTTGAGTCACAAAACAGTCAATGAATACTTCATGCCCAAAAAGCCTCTGAATTGCAACATAGGAGCCCAGTCGCCACAAAATCGTTGCATTTTACTGTCACAAAATGGCAAGTTTCGGCCCAGTCTAGCCGGCTCCCAAGAGCACCCGAAGCTCGATGAATAGCCGCCACCATTGCCACCAAAATTGCAAGTTCGGGCGCTCAACGCCCAAAGTTTGACAAATATAGTCGTGAAAATACACCCCTAGGAATAAATTATGAGCGAAATTGCAGGTTTCTGGTCTTCATGGTAATTTTCGTGTTCATTCAGTGGCCAATAAACAAGTTTCGAAGGCTAAATGTTTCTGCATGTTTGCATGCAGAAACATGCATGTTTCTGGTCATGATTTTCCCGAATGGCAAATTTCAGGGCTTTTGTTTGTGACCGCGGAACCTGGGCCAGTCGCCGGCCACGACAGCGCCCCTAATTGCAGCATTTCGGAGTCAAATATCCGCAAAATTGGAAGTTTCCAGACTCTATTTCAGCGAAATTGCAACTTTGGCGGGGAGAGGGGGTTTAGGTGGGCTCGTGTAGGCCGCGAAATGCCCGCAGAAACTGCGAATCCCGCAAACATGTCCGAGTTTTAGCCGAGCAATTTCCTTAATAACAGACCATTAGCGGTTTTCTCAATGTTATCAGTTTTTTCCTCCAGTATCCTCAAGGGATCGCGCATTGGCTCGTTTTCTTAATTGCAAACCGAGGAAATGCCTCCAGAAATCGCGAATTAGCTAACTTTTTCAATTTTAGTCGCGAACTTGACCCCAGAACAGCACATCAGCGCTTTGCTTCAAGCATTGGCATCCTAAAATAAATAAATAAAAAGAAAAAAATGCATCACAACCCATATGTGCGACCGTCAGGACTAGTAGTGAATTTTTTGACTGAAATGCACTAAAAAGAGAGACAAAAGCAGCCGGGAGGATTCAGCTTAAAAACGTGAAATAAACTCCAGTCGCTTCAATTTTAGTTTACGAACAAATTTTGCTGCCAGAATGTAAAGTTTAAATGGCTAAATTGACAATTTCCGAGAATCTAGCAAGGGTCGTCAAATTCACTTCGTCGGGCCCATTGCCTGATTTTGACCAGTTTTGGGCTAAGCCGACTGAATTTTCGGGTTTTTAATAGGAAAGTTAGCTGTTCCTAGACTAATGAGCGAGGGAAAAGAGGCCTCTACATTGCCGGACAGTCTATTTTGTTATTTTAAAAGACCTCAAAGTCTAGTTTCAGGGGTAATAATAATGTTAACTCAATCGAATAGCCAGTTTCTAGCCTTAAAACTTTATAGTCTGAGACTAAATTGACCGTTTTTCTGCATGGATTACCAGTTTTTGGAGCAAAGTTAACAATTTCGGACCACATTGTGAGTTTGTGATGAAAAATTTATATTTTCATGGTTAAAACAATTTCATTCGACTTTAATTAGCGTGTGGTTGAATAAACACACAAATACTGTAAAACTTTTTCGCCCTTTGAAATAGAAATCCTCCAGCGCTCGAGCAGCCCTATACACGGTCAGTACAGGATGCCATCTAGCGTCAGTTTGGCGCACAACTCCGCCAGTTATAATATTTTTTCTTCAAACAACTTAAAAACCCCCGTTGTAATTGCGTTACAATTGTACTGGTGGACCATAGAAGCCCGAATAGAGCGAGATTTGATGCCGGGGATGCTTGAAATTCTGAGTCTCAAATGAGCCAGCCTCAAGAAATTCCATTTTTAAATTAACCAAACCCGCGTTTGTTTCTGGGAGTACCAGATCCGCGCGCGTAATTTCGGGTTTGAAAGACCTAAATTCCACGATTTTTTTCTTCGGCCAGTGAAATTATTTATTTGACTGACCCAACCTCACGAAATCCGCGAATTGATCATCCCCGCAATATTGGGTTTTTTAATGAATCAACCCCTGCGAATTTTTTGTATCACGAAATTGGTTTTGAGAGGACCGACCTTGCGACATTTTGTATTTAAAAGAACCCAAGCCCACCATAATTGATTTTTTGAGTGGACCGAACCCATAAAATGGTTTTAGAGTCAACCCCGCGAAATTTTTGTTTTTTAAGGAGCCAACAACCCCGAAATCAGTATAGAGAAGGCCGAACGTGAGACGTTTTGTATCTGAAGGAGCTAGACACGCAAAATTGGCTTTTCGAGTGGACTGAACCCGCGATTTTTTTCTTGTGAACTAATCCCGCGACATTGGTTTTAAGCCAAACCAGCCTCATTTTGTTTTTTAAAGGAGCAAGACCCGTGAAATTATCTTTTTCTTTTTGGTGGTCCAATCCCCAGGTGATGTTGATTTTGAATAGGCCAACCCTTCGGAAAGGAGCCAAAGTTTGAATTTAGCCAAACCGTGAATTTTGGTTCTGTGAATGCCGAACGCATTTTTCGATTGGCGTATTTTTTTTATTTATTTATTCATTTTTTTTAAAGGGACAAACCGGCGAAATTGATTACTTCAAGCGCAAAATCCGCGAAATTTGGACTTCGAGTGAGCCCAACCCGTGGAATAGCTTTTTCGTTTGCCCCAAACCCGTGAAATTGCCTTTTTAGAAAGAGTCAGCCCGGGCGCGACATTGGCTTTATATATGTATAGGGAGTCAATTTTTTTGAGTGAGCGAAACCCACGAGATTGGGTTCAGTGAGCGTCAATAATCCGCAAAATTCGGGAGTTGACAGGGCCAAACCAGTGTTGGTTTTGAAAAGAGCGAGGCCCACGGAATTTCTCTTTAAAATGAGCCTAACCCCTTTGGAATTTTGATTCTAAACGAACTTTTTTCCTTGTCGCGAATTTCTTTCAGAGAGCGTCAGGCAGCTCAGATTGGGGGGGGGGGGCAAATGCTTCGATTCTGAAGCAACGGGGCGGCGCGGGAGGTGTGTCGTTGACTCCCGCAAAATTTCCGTGAATTGGGCACTTTCTTTTGGAGAAAAAGAGGTCGGACTAATAATCGATTATGTCCACACCATTTATTTCATGCTGAAGAAAATTATTCACTGACTAACGTAAACTTTCACTCCTTCATCGCGAGTTGCCGCTTACAAACAAACTTTTATTCCCCCGACACTCCCGCCACACCCACCCACCAAAACCGACAACCTTCATTGTAATAATAGATGAAGAAAGTTAGAGGCGATGCATTTTTTAAATTCGTCATTTCCAGAAAACTTGGGGTGGATAAAGGGTTGTGGTGTTGGGGGGAGGGGAGGAGAGGTTGGTCTTGTCAATACCACTCTCATTTAATTTGCAAGGCGATAGCCCCTCCTTCTATTCTGGTGTTATTTAAATGAAAGTTTAATAATGGGGTGAGAATGACGGGTAGGGGAGAGGGGAGCATTCGCATTTATGCTCGCAATTATTGACTTCCTTAAAAAAAAAATAGTAAGACACTCACTTTTTTTCCCTTTTCCCGGCACCGGTGTCCCTAAAGCCTTTGGCAAATGGATTGTTGTCTATTTTGAGCTGGGTTATCTGTAAAAAGGGGTGGTGGTTGTGTGATGGCGGGGTGAGGGTGGAAGAGAAAACAATATAAGTAAGATGATACCGTAGAGTAAATATTTAAACAAAAAAAAACTTACTTTTTCATTTTGGTAGGCGGTAACGGCTATAAACTCAGTCTCTTTGAAGACATACGTTCGAAACGTTGAATAAGGTAATTTGTGGATGTCGTTCGCTCTAACCAAGTGAAACCTCGGCTGGTACTTGTGCATGGAGTTCAATATCGTCTGGAACATGAACAAAAGTGTCAAATTGTGTGTCTTATGTAACATCGATTTCAAGCCCCCCCCCCTCTCCCAATGAATAAAAAAAAGTGTAAGCTCGCTTCAAGATGGGGGCTAATAAATTATTAGCGTGACGTTGCGTGTGTACGAAAGGAGGATGATGATGGGTGGCGGGGTAAGTGGGAGAGACCTCTAATTCTATCACATTTATAGCATCGATCACAAAGGAGAAAATTCACTATTCTTTTTGCCCCTTCCTCATCATTGATTGCTTATTTCATGAAGGAGGAAAGAAAAACCTGTAATTTTTGAATTACCGGAATATTTTTTTAGATAGCCACCCCAAAGCTTCAGCGCTAATCACACATTTAAAGTACCCCTAGGGGTAAACTCTGGTGGGGACAGTTAAGGAGGGTCATTTGAAGACGACTTGTGACGATGGGGTTGGGAGGAGAAATAGAAATGGGTCATTCAATTCAAGTGCTGCACTATGCGTCAAAAGGTCCAATCCAATTTTCGCTTGTTTTACGACTTGTTTACCCCTCCTGACTTTTGAAATTTAATTGCAAGGAAAAACGGAAAGGAGGGGATTTATTTCTCTTGGAAAGGAAAAACTCGTTCATCCGAAATATCCAACTATTTTTCTCTCCCTTTTCTATAGGATAGGGGTGGCGGTGAAGAAGGGAGAACTTGAAATTCTGCCAAATGAACGCATCAACCAATAAATTTGTATTACTTTGTTTACACTCTTGGGCGTCACGCATATTGCAGCGCGGAAAAAATGCCTTTTTTACGGATTTTATCCCCCCCCCCCTGAATAAAATCAAGAATAATGCAGTGTCACCATCAAAGCACGATAAAAATCAGTGGTGGGAGGGGAAGGAGGGCGTTTGGTTCTTCTTCCCCATGTATGTTTCAGCCTCAAAAAAAAAAAAAAAAAAACTGAAAGTCGACCATATTAACACCTCTAGTAATGAAAATGTATGGAAATAAAAGCCCTTATCTTATAAAACGAGGGCTCCCGCGAAACGCTTTTATTTTGTCATGTGACTGTAATAATTTAGTCTCACCCAGTTTATCATACCCCCACCACCACCACCCCTCCACAACTCATTCACGAACCGTGGAAAACATGGGCTTCATTTGTTTAAACGAGCGAGGGGGGGGGGGCTTGGTGGAAACATGTTGAAAGGTTGGCAAAGCACAAAAGGATGAAAATGAAGCGAGTTTTAACAATTTATTCAGATTAAGAGGAGGGAATGTAAAATTAATTGGATCGGCAAAAAAGGAAGAGGGGGCGAGGAAGCCTGTAGTACTAGAATTTTGGTCTCCTTCTGCAGTAGGTCTGACTTATTTAACTCTTTGATAGAAGGAAGGGGTTATACTTCTGTTTTACCACACTTAGAAGTTGAAAGGAACCCATAAATCAACGTGTCAGGTGCTTTGAAGGACCATAATTTTCAATTCGAGGGTGAAAAGAGAGTGGGTTTTCGAGCCTAATCAAGACTTTTACGCTCCATGAAACGCCTAATTTTTAAAACAAATCAAAGGATTTAAAAAAAAAACAAAAAAACTTTAGTCAGAAACTTTTTTAAAAATCATGTTTTCGAAATGAATAGTATTCAAAAGGATTCAGGTGGCATAAATTTAATGATTTTATCAGAAAAGGAAATCTTTAAGCTCTGGAAAGTGGTGACACTGTGACATTTCAGTTTAGGGGCCTGGCGCTCGGGCTACTGTAATGGATATCCTTTAAATAGGTCTGCGCCTTACCCATTAACAATACGCTTTTTTTTTATCAGATGCGCCTATAAAACTAACACCGACACTCGGGCTTTCAGTTTCATAGGTCTCGGCTTGTTTATATTAACTGTTATTTCATTCAAACGCATCAAGATAGCCCTAGGAGAAATATAATGATAAATGTAAACACATACGAGTTATTCGAGGCCAAACACTTGAAATTTCTGCAGTATCTGTCCATCGGATGGCCAACCTTTTGAATGAAAAAACTCGACTCCCTTTTTTTTCGAGTCCCCAGCCTTCAACACCACCGAAAAATTGGGTGAAATTAATTTCCACGCTCAGTAACATTTCATTTATTAGGCTATGGTCTTGGTGGGGTAGCGGGGATGAAACCCTCTCAAACAAGGGTGAAGAGATACCCTTTAACAAGTTTGCAGTAGTGGTGAAATGTCGCTCTAACCATCTGTCAAGGATTGGTGGGTGGGTGGGTGGGGGGTTCTAGGCATTAGTGGAATAGGAGCCAGGTGGCCCTGAAAACGGCAATACTGAAAGTAACCGATAGATTCCCATTAACAACCGATTCCTGACACCTGATCTTGCTCTCGTTTTTCCCTTGTCAAGTAAAAAAAAACTTGTTTAAAGGAATAGTTAAAACAAAGCCGTTAAAGTAATTTCTCAGATCCACCAGCACAGGAAACTCGATTTCGAGCAATATTTTGCCTGTCTTTAATGAGCGTCGCGGTTGTTAATTTGAGCAGTCACACTGTCTTGCAGGGGCTTATTAAGCGAAATGCATTTAAAAGTTGATCGATGGGGGGGGGGACCTTTTATCGTCTCTCTTCCTTCGACAGTACACCTTATGTCTCATTATTGAACGATTTTTTGTCCAATAATTAACAAAACGCGTTGATTCAGCAAAGCGAATCGCCTGTGTTCGCAAGGGCTCGGGGGGATCTAAAAAAAACTGCCCCTGGCGATCAAACTTCCAATGTATTGTTTTCTGTGGAACACACCCCCACACTCACTCATTGACCCGCGACACTGTACCCTTGTCCCCCCCTTACAGACTGCGCGCAATATGTATAGCAACTAAACTCTAGTCTAGCACTACCGCCATTCGGCGATCAAAAAATAACGCAACTTTTTTGTTTTAACAGGGGCGGTTATAAAAGAGAAATGAGCAGAAGCGTGTGATAATTTGGGTCACCTCTTACTTCTTGAAGGCG
Organism: Corythucha ciliata; assembly: GCA_038030265.1. Lineage (NCBI taxonomy): Eukaryota > Metazoa > Arthropoda > Insecta > Hemiptera > Tingidae > Corythucha > Corythucha ciliata. The sequence goes on from CM075940.1 coordinate 21,951,916, forward strand.
TGATAAAGGGTTGAAGGGGAGGGGATTACATATTCTACAGCGCTATACTTTTTCTCACGGTGGTGTAATTTTTTTTTTTTTTTTTTTTCGGGAGAAGAAAAAAGGGTGGACCGTGTTTAATGAGTTGCTCGGACTATATCACGTATTTGTAACAAGACAAACGTGCGTCGGTTTTGTCGACGTTGAATACCAAAATTGTTTCCCTGCCACGAGATGGGGGGGGGGGGGCTCCACGCTCCACAAACTCCCGTTTCCCAACATTGACCGCAGGCTAATTATCGCCACGAGTGTATAATCCTCGACAGATTTCATCCAAACATTGAGCAAAAGACTATAAGATTGTCTTCTTTTTTTTTAAAGTCAAGTTGACCATTAAACCCTTTCCCTCCGTCTCATCATTGTCTAAAAATGGATGGGGGGGGGGGATTCATCCAGCAGAAACTCAGATACTTACTCGTCATCCATTCAACAGACTTTTACCATGCATGCATAAAGTTGTACTTGTAGCCGTAGGAGCCTACATTGTCAGTCTTCCCTCGTTGGGGAGCATCAAAAACGAACTGTTTTCGGCTGCTCGCCATCTTCAGCGCATGGAAGTACGACTGAAATGAGTTTCAGTGTACAAATGAGTGAGTGAGTGAGTGATTTTAAGTGATCTTACTAAGAACATCAATGCTTTTGTCAGTCCGGCAAACTATCTCGACTCCGGGTTTCCTATAAATAAAAGTCGTTAAAATCGTCCACTGAACCGCAGGGCGATTTTGGCAAAATTGAAAATTGGACAAAACTTCGTGTACCTGTGGGGGTTTCTCGACACGGGGAAAAGACAAATTAAATCAGAGTTCTGGCCCGTTTTTCAGGAGTCCACAAACAATCAACCGCGCCTCTCAAAGTCCGAGGAATGTGGGGGGCCCTTGACCCTTCACCGAGCCGCAGTGGTCCTCGCTGGACTGCGGCTCTTGGAGTCTTGAAAAAATTTGGCTTAAACCAACGACATTCGCCCTCCCCTATCCTTTTTTTTTCATAAGGCCACCACTCACGCCCCGTCACCCTTTAGGGTACGTTTTGACCGCGCATCCGGGCGAATGCATTCCGCAATTGGGTAATTGTCAAAAAGGACTCAAAAAACTCCCGAAAATCGCTCACTCAACCCTGAGCGGTTTTGCCAGAAATGGCCAAAATTTTCGAACTAGATGGCACTGCGTACCTTTGGGTGGCACGACACGGGGAATCCGAAAGTATACTAACGGTTTTTTCGATCGGACGAAGAGAACAGACACAGAAGAGACAGCGCGTACCACCGTAGTGGCGAGGGGCTGAACCGATTAAAGAGGAGGCCCGAAAGGCTTAAACAAATAAAACAAAGGGATTTTGCCGCTGAAATGAAGAAAAATTACACCAATTCGAGATATCTGAAGGCAAATTTGCGGCTAAAACAGAGAAAATACGCTAATCTCAAGGATCTAAAGGCCCCTTAAAAAAAGACATGAATTAATAAGACGCGCTCTGATGTGCAAATATTGGGACAAGCCTGCGGAAAAAAGTTGGAAATAATCACTACATAACTGCAAAAAAAAAAATCACTAATTCGCAGCTAAAAATTGAGAAAAACATTAAATTCGTAGTCATGTAACTGAGAAAAAACAGAGATCAATCTCTCGGCAAACTCAAGTTCTAATATTGTTAAAACGCTGATTCGAGGTTTCTCGATGGAATTTCGCGACTAAAATTGAGAAAAAGCTCTAATTCACATGGATAAAAGTGAAAAACATCGCTAATTAACGGCTAAAAGCAGTAATTCCGAGAAAAAAAAAGCAGTAACCCCGCTAATTCCCGGCTTAAATTGAAATAAAGCGCTCATTCGCAGCTAAATTGTGGAAAGAAGCTAATCGCGGATCAAATTGAGAAAATCCGCTAATTCACGCCCAAAATTAGGGAAACGTGGTTATTCGCGACGAAAATTGAGAAATACGTATACTTCGTGGTGGCTAAAATTAGGAAAATAATTCAAGGGTAAAACTTATAAATAACACTAATTCGACGACTAAAACTGACAAAAACCACTAATTCGCGGCTAGAACTAATTTCGCCATTGGCTCCTTATGAATAATTACACGGATAAACAAATTTTTGAAAAATTCTCGCGGGATTGTCAAATGGCCAACTTCACCAATCAAAATTTCCAGAGTCAAAGTTCCAGAGTTTACGAGTCTCGCTTCTTTCAATAACGAAATTTCCCGGGTTTGGCCCTTTCAGAGCCCAAGTTTTGCTGACTATTGGCACAAGGAGAACCCAATTTCGCGGGATTCGCTTGCTGAAAAAGCTAATTTCACTTAATTAACTCGATAAAGGCCAATTTCACTGAATTGACTCTTAAAAAGCCAATTTCACGGGGTTGACTTTTAAAAAATCAATTTCACGTGTTTAGGACCTTCAAAGAAACAATTCCCCGATGGGTTGGGATCTTTTGAGTCCAAATTTCGCTAAATTAACACTTACAGAATCCTATTTGACAGTTTTGGCTTTTGGATTTCGCAGATCTGGCACTTTTAGTAACCACTTTTGCGGGGTTGGTTTCTTCAAAACCGAAATTTCGTGGGGTAGTATCATTTGCTGCTAACCAAGAGAGAGATAGAGAGTGAGAGAGACAGTGATAGAAAGAGGAAAGCCACCCTTAAGAAAGCGCTGCCATAGTTGCCCCGTCGGGGGCGTGTACCCTCACGCAGCCCTTTCTCGGGCAAAATAATGACCTCTTAGGGATTCTTCTTTAGTTAATGAGGGTTTTAAGGTATTTTATACAACGATGACTACCAGGGGACGCCCCTTCCCCACCACCCCCAAAACTCACCCAGCAAACAAATGATAAAAAAAGTTTCGGCTTGAAAAAAGGAACATTGACAAACGCCAAGAAGTAAGTTAGACGCCCCCTTCTTTCAAGAAAACGAAACTATTTAAATTAGGTTAGGATCAAACTTTAGAACATATTGGTCCGGGTGGGAATAGATCGAGCTCCCTTCCTCTCCGCCACCGCCACGACGGAAGCTCCTTTCTCTTCAAACTGCTTTGACAAATGACGCTAAATCAATGCGTTTAGGAAGGACGGGAATTGGGGGGGGGGGTTGGAGTCGTTCTTGTGGCACGGGAATTGCAACCGTAGGTTTCCATAGAATTTGCATTTGACTGATGCAGCACATCCTATGCAAATGACTTCCTCATCCCTTTCATTTGGTAGTGGTGGAGTAGGGGGATTCTGTTTCACCCGTCGCTTGCTCCACCCCCTTATAGTAACTAATTCTCGTGACAGAAGACCTGTTACTTAGCCTCTTTATTTAAAACTTGGTGGCGGACGGTGGTGGGGTGGGATGGGTGTAGTCAGTGAACCAGCAACAATTTATTTCGTTGAACGAAAAATGTCAGAAAAATACAGAAAAAAGAAGAATAGCAAACTCACTTTTATAGAGTTCTGAGTTGTCACTAGCCTTCTCTCTCATATTTTCTAGCATATTTTTTCGATTCCTTGTTCAGCTACAGTGAACTTCCAAGGCACTACATTATAAAAGAACAGCCTCATTTTTATACATTGCAGGACAAAGTTGTCCACGACCCCCCCCCCCTTCCGTCTTTTTCTTTAGATCTTCAATAAATCTTTCTACAGGGTTCAATAGTTACATTGTCCCCCGTTTTCAAGTCGGGTCGGCTGCATTAGCAGGACAAATAGCGCAATGCTTTGAAACACGCTTAATGAACAAGGATAAGGCGGAAAGAAAGATAAATAACAAATAAATAAATTTTAAAACGTGGCGGAGGGGATGGGAAACCTGTGTAGGAAACAGTGAGGATGAAGTAACACCATTAGCAGCATCCTGCAAATTGGGGTTTTATGTAAGGAATCCTGGGACCACCGCGTCGAAAAAGGCTACCCCCCCTCACTACCCTTTCCAATCACCACAAGTCATTCCACGCCACCCCGATGTGTCGTCGCGTTGGGGGTAAACTAATATCTGCTAATGAGCAAGCTTCGGCGCCACTTTATCAGATTCTTGAAAGCTAGTTTGTGCACCTGAAATGGTGTAGCGATTGAAGAAGAGGATGGATTGGAGAGTTTACTGAGTTCGCTGCCGCTTGGAGGGGAGACGGATAAAAAAAAACTGGAAAAGTAGTGCATTTGTCGACCACTGTTAGTAATCTAAAAAGATAGTGAGCCTTTTTATTCAACTTCAGACTTATAATATATATATAAAGCAGAAAATACCTGAGCAGTCGATAGTCCCTCACCCAGGTTTTTATGAATAAGAAAGTGAAATGAATATGGGAGAGTGGTCTAAAACAACAAGGAACGTCGACTTCCGTTGTTTTCGCAGTGTTAGAAGCATCCGGTGCAGGCCGACAAAGGTCTGCCTCACGAGATTTGCATACACACTCACTCAACACAAATGAATAAGAGCTCCCCCCACCGCCATCGCCCACTACAATCGAGACACAGATGTACAGCCACGCAAGCACTTAAACCCCTTTATCTTCTTCGATTTAACAATTGAAATCGCAGTTAAGAATAAAAAAAATTAATGAAATTGTAACTAATGATTGACCATGTACCCAAGTTTTTGCTTGTCCCCCACCAACACCGTACATGAAGTTGCAATAAAATTCTTGGGAGAGCACTGGACTGCTGTCAACACTTTTATGGCACAAGAGTATTAGCATCTAAATTACGGCATGTCGTTAAAAGCTAAAGCTCAAACTTTGAGACGTTTTATTATATCCAAAGCCTTTTGGCAATACACACACATTATCAAGGTGATGGTCGTGGGTGCTGGTTTTGAGACACGGGGGCTCCGTGGGTGCTTGGTAGCCTAATGATTTTCCTCGGGGAGGAATCAAGGTACCATCGGTGTGAAAGCCAAGGAATCCACCGATTGTAGTTGTGGGGCGGGGTGGAGGGGAATGAAAACCATTTACTATTTTGCTGTATGACATCCCAGTGGCGCCAAGGTTATCTACAATCTTCTCCCACGATCGCTCAACTTCGTCTTTCGCTCTCTCTTGACACTCGTCACCCTTCCCCCCCCCCCATTCAACCAAACGGGCGACTTTTTTCTTCTCTTTTTTAGCTTTGTACGTCGTCAGACTCGAAGCATTTTTACGCTTTTATCCGGTAATATTTTTCCAACTCGATCTATAATGATACAAAGTGAGGAGTTTCGGTCATCCTCAACTGTCCTTAAATGGAAGCATTGGCTACTGGGCTGAAGAACTCCCGAACTATAAATTAAGTTCTTATCGCGGAGAATAAAATAATTCCCACTAAAAATAAGAAAGAAAAAAGTAGAGCGAACTAATAAAATGCTCCGGCCGGTTTTCGATATTCCTCGTTAGAAGAGAGAGAAAAAATAATTACACCTAATCTCTCACCGTTAAATTCAGGATTTCTTTTTGTTGAGATAAGGGTCTGGGATGGACTTCAAAAGTGTCCCGCGCCGTGAGAAAGAGTGGTGGGGAGGGGAGTGTATAGTTTATAATGCCCTAAATGAGGAGATATCACGTCTTCTTTCACTTACGTAAGCATTTTTGCAGCATTCCAACTGTTGGCATTGACACAAAACATTGAAGGTTTGAGATCTCTTTTTCGATTTTGGCAAAATCAAAAGTAGCCTGGAGGACCAGCAGGGATTTGGTGGACCCTTCAACTTCCCTCTGGTGGCGGTGCCGGGTGGGGGGAGTGTCGGCCACAAGGCCTGAGTTGTTAATCATCCCAGGAAACTGGACATCCAAAGGTGCTCAGTTAAAATCAATCTTGAAATAAACAGGCAAGCTGGCCATTTTTTTGCCTTTACAGTGATGTGGGATTCGAACCCAGGCCCGCTTGGGTGTGGAAAAGCGCATTGTAGAGTCACTACACCCTCATGGCACGCACATGGTTCCCCGTTCCCAAAATTCCCTTGTGATGGAGGGGGGGCGATAAGGCCCCACCCACCCTCTGCCGGGCCTGTCTCATTTCACAGGTTTGACTCACAGAGCCCATTTTCGCAGGTTTTGCTCGCTCAAGAAGTCAATTTCACGGGGTCGCCTCCCTAAAAAGCCAATTTTGCGGGGTTGACCATTACTAAAATCCGATTAGGATCCTACAAAAAAAATCCATCGCTCGAGCTCGTCTGTTTCGGATACCAAATTTCATGGATTTGTCACTGTAAGAAATCAATTTTACGGGTTTAGCCCTTAAAAACCACAAATTTCGCGTGTTTGACTCTCATGTAACGCAATTTCGTGGGGTTGGCCCATAATGGACAAATCCGGTTAGGATCCTTCGTAAAAAGCAATTACACGGGTTGAGTTGATCTGTTTCAGACTTCGAATTTCGCACTCAAATAAATCGAATTTCACTAGTTTGGATCTTGCAACACCCAAATTTTACAGGTCTGACACTCACAGAACCCAATTCCGCGGGGTTTGACACTCGCCGGACCCAAATATGTCGCGGGTTTCACTGCATCAAAAAAAAAATGTCGCGTTGTTGACCAATTCAAAAAGCCAATTTTGCAGGGCGGCTCACTCAAACAACCAATTCTGCTGGCCTCACTCGTTTTTGAATAAGCAGCCTAAAACGATATTTCGCTGGGTTATATGAGGCAGAGTTAATGGCCGCCCTGAAAATGCGCTGCAACTGAAGGTTGCCGCTGTTGTGAAGGAGGGAGACATGCACACTTTACACCCCCTTGGATACCGAAATAGAAACGGATAGACCTTCAGTGGGCTGTAGGTTCAGCGTCTGAGAAAGCTCTAACTACATGAAACTCAAACCCCCTAAAAACAGAATGCTCCAATCACAAATTAGGCCGAAACATCACTACGCTGTAACGACACGTTTATGGAATCACAGCCTAAGATGTCACAGTGACAGTGACTGCATCCCCCAAAAAAGCCGCTTTACTCAAGAAATAGGTTGTTTTAATTCAAAAATCCCCCATTTTATGCTATTTAACCGCTACTCATTTAATCGCATTAATCGAATTATTGGACAAAATGTTGGAGCCTAGTGAAATTACAGTAGGTATTTTTTCGTACAATCAAGAATACAAATTATGTTACGTACAGCAACGCTGCCCCGCGAACTCTCTCTATATTCTATACGGAAACCGAAGAAACAGGAGATCATTAAAAATTAAAAAAATTAAAAAACTGGTCACGTTATGAGGGCCACAGGAGTTTTACTCCCCCCACCACCAGACAAAATTGTGTTGTTTTTTTTTTTTTTTTTCAAATCTAGTCCTTGCGAGCCCCTCCCCCCCTCCTACATCCCCGCCGATCCAAATGAGTTCGACTTTATCGCTTTGTTCGCATTGTTGCCTTTTAGTTAAAAGGAATGTTCGAAATCGCCTAATATTAAAGATAGTGGCTATCTCTCCATCGGTACAACTATACGGGAGAGAGAGAGAGAGATAGTGTGAGAGATTGAGTGAGAAAGAAGACAAAAAATTGTCTTCTTGGTGACCCACGCTCCTGAAAAACTTGAAACCTCATTATCGCATTTTAAGGACAAGAGTTAGCAACGCAGCTTAATAACTATTATTTTTGAGTGAACTGCGCGGGCTCATTAACTTAAAAAGAAAAGAGTCGTTTCTGGGTGACCTTGAGGTCGATCCAGTCTCCTTCTTTCTCTTAAAAAAGGCCTCTTGTTATGAATGGTTTCCATTCATACTTTAAAAGCTCATTTATAATAATAATAATAATAATAATAATAATAATAATAATAATAAAAAGGTTTACGCCGTTTTCTTTGTTTTTAATCCAAAGAAGACGGGAGTATTTCTTAAGAGAATCACAATTGATGGCTAAAATGGCAAAATATTCTTCAGTGGGGGGGGGGGATGAGGCGAGACGGCGAAGAATTTTTTTTTCTCCAAAATGTTTTTAATTATTTTTCATGGAAACACGTGCCACTCCCTTCAGCATTTTGGAACGAAAAAAAAGGAGTAACCAAAAAAAAATTCTTGAGATTTATAATGAAGGTTGTCCTCCAAAAATGGTCGATACAGTGGAACGAGACAAGAAAACAATGCCCGCACTACACTCTCTCTCTGTCTCTCCTTGGCTTTTTGGTGAAATTAAATTATTGCCTGAAGGGCTCGCTAATAGAATATTCAGTGTGCTTCGAGATTCAAACTTGATTTCAGGAGGGATGGTGGTGATGATGGTGTGGGTGGGGGGAGTCGGAGGAAGATTTAGTTCGAATCATGGAGATGACAATTGATAAACTGGTGGTTTAAAAGTGTCCGATGAGTAGAGCACAGCAGGAGTCGGTTATAATTTAGGCAGAGAAGGGCTCTTTTACAGCTTACCGACATGATGCTTCTTCCTCGCCCCCTCAGCACCTATCACCTAACCTGTCTTCTATCCTTTCGTGAGTTTAATTAAACGGCCTTTGGCGCCAAGCGCTTCAAGCAAACGACCCACAGATCGGCGAGTCAAGAAAAACAAACGCTTATAATGAGATATGCAAGATACTCATTTAAAAGACGTCCCTTCTCCTCTTGGAAAGGTGTAGAAGGGGGAAGCCACCGAAAAACTTTCGCCGAACAAAGAAAAATCACTGCCATATAAATTGGGGGGGGGGGGTATCCGACGGAATTCTAGAAACTATTCAAGGAGATAGCATCTTCTTGAAGAAGGGAAGAGAGAAGAAAAAAAGGAGAGCAACGCGAAGAAAAACGTTATGCTTAGAATTCTCAGGAGTCTTCTTTGGCCATTGTGCGATTTGGAGGAGGACATTAGATATTCAAAGTATGTAGTATATACAAGGAGCCGTTTTCATGCCGCTCGCTAATATTCAGACGATGTCTTCACAGATGGAACATGCCGACTCTCTTAGTTTACTTTATGCGTAAAGAAATGATAACTCTGCGCTTTCCTATGCGAAAATTCAACACTCGTTCTTTTAAACTTTCCATAACCCGCAACAAAACTACCGCAAATTGGAACTATTCCTTCCACGCTCCCCCCCCCTCATCTGAGAAACTTTTTTCTTTTTAAACAATAAATGTTTAGGTGGACAGGCCTTTAAAAGGCTTCACAAATGAGTGAAGAAAACGGAGCTGACAGCTTTACGACAAAAAAAAAGAAAAAGTGGGCTGAAGAGGACAGCAGTGTCCTGCTGTTCAGTTTATTCTATTTCTCAAAACAACTAATGGCAGTTGTTGGGCACGGTCATCAAGAGAGGAAGCTATTCGTTTGAACGCCCGACGGGGGCTATTTGATCTACTCCAATAAACATTTCCATCCGATTGTGTCAGGAAACTGACGGAGAGTAGTAAAGGGGGGTGTACTGATGCACCAACTATTTGTTACCTCGGTTCCGGTTACCTGAACAGTTTTGGTGACAGTTTATATAATGAGGTTTTGGGCGGGGGGCGGATTACCAGGCCCGATATAAACGTTAACCGTCCAATAATTTTTCGTGGTGTGAGGGAATGAAGTTTGGAAAAAGAAACCCCGGGGGAAGTTTATCCAAGAGCCCCCTCCCCAACTCTTCACTCCTTGAAACTTATGCTTCAGTTTAACACCTTGAAAAGATGCACAATTAGTTCAAACTTAAGATAGGGATCGCCAACGAGCAACTTTTCACCGGGCCATTCATTTTAACTTCCGTCTTCTTCCCCTTTGTCAACGAAGGTCCTGAACCTGTTAAGACCTTCAAATTAACGACGGGGGGGAATTTTAAATTATGAATGGAGCACTGATCAGCTGTTGCTTCACACGCCTCTGGGATCTTGCCTAGACATATCCTTTTTTCTTGTTTAATTTTTATTTTTTATTGACCATCCTCTTTTTTACCTAAAAACTAATCTCATCACGCAACAGATCGCTGGCTCCTTTTTTCGGCGTTGAAAGCAAAACACTGAAGCAACTTTTCAAGGACGCCCTTTGGCGCAAAGGGTTTAGTGAAATGGAGCCTGTATGGCCCTCCCACAAAAAAAAAAAAACTTTTTTTTTGGGACCTCGAAGGGATTTGTGGAGTTGCCACTCTAGATAAACTTACAGAAGCGGCAAATGACAAAGGGAAGACGGGCTAAGAAAGGTTGTAAAAACTGTAGGATAAAGCAGGTATCCCTGGGAAACAGCGTGGTACAATAGTTACCCCCCACCCCCAACCATTTATTCCATCTACCACTTAATAATTACAATGTCCCCCTTGTTTGGCGAGCGAGCACATAAACACTTTAGGCTAAATAGTTTTCACAAAGATATTGCCCAGTGATCCGCATGACACAACTAAAGATACCGCTGGGGTCCTCTTTTCATTACACTGTCTGGAAAGGACACAAAGACACTCAAAATGGATGAAGAAAAGCCGCATTTAATGCTTTTTATACGAAGGAGAAAACAACCTAATTTTTGGTGTACAAGAGGTCTATGTGAGGACAAGGTTGCCTACTGGGCGACTCAAATCAAAGAACGAGGAGCAGAAAACATGTTTTCTCATTCGAATTTTCCTATAATTAAATTAAAACAAACAGGAATCCTGGTCTGTGGTCTCAACAAGAAAAAAAACTCACTATTTGCTTTTCCCTCCTTTCTCAGATAACGATCTGTTTTAAATTGTCGATCGAAAACCTCCTCCAACGAGCTTGTAAAGCCTAAATACTTTCGACACATAACTCTGAGATGTTTTTACAAATTGGACAACATAATTTATGCACGTTTTTCGGGCAGGGTTTAACCCGATAAAAAACACACACTCCACCTCGTTGCCCTCCGACGGCGCGTACTTTGATTAACAAAGCGAACAGGACGCCCCCCCCCCCCGCCATAATTCCCAACGTACAAAAATCCAACGCGATTCCTGAATTAGTTTTAAAAAGGCGGTGATTAGTGCGTGGCTGAGAGAAAAAATGATGATAATTGAATACCGGGAAGTAGTGCAATTACACAAGTCAAGAGTAATTAAAACTAAAATAAGTTGACAAGCTTCTTATTCGTTCTCTCATTCTCTCTCTCTCAAACACTGTATCCTTCATGAAATCAATCTTTCCTGTCAACCATGCTTCAAAATCACGTCTTTGAAAAAAGGACTGGAAATGAAATCACCCCGCCCCCTCCCACCTACCCAACCCCGTGCTGCCATTACAACTCATTCTTTTTATTTGTGCTTTTGCTTAGAAAAGAGTGGTCCAATTTGAAAGGGGAGGGGATAAAGTGTCCTTTTTGATCCCTTTATGGTGTGGGGTGTTTTTCTATAGCTACATTTTTGGTGCAAATAAAACGCGATACTATACGTTTTGGTAACGTCCGAAATTCTTCCAAATCGTCTTTTTGTGGTAGGAGCATTTGTGATTTGAGATTTTGTATAGCAGTGGCGTTCACCGAAGCACCGCCCATGACTTCCTCAGGTGAGCTCTAACACAAAAAGCTCTGACCACAAAAAGCTCTAATCATAGAAAGCTCTGACGACCCCGGACAGCTCTAACCACAATAAGCTCTTGTCACAGAAAGTTGTAACGACAAAAAGCTCTAACCACAGACAGCTCAAACCACAGACAGGTCTAACCACAGAAAGCTCTATATAAGCACAAAAAGCTCTAACCAGGCGCCTTATTTACTATAACTCTGGTAGCACCCAAAAATAGGCGCTACGGGGGAGCGAAAAGATAACACACATGAAAAAGCGCTTTCAAAGTTGCAATGATAGGGGCACAGTAGCGTACAGTGGTATGGGCGAGGGGAAAGAAAGGTTTTCATTTCAACCAGACAGACTACAAATGAGGCAGGGGGATCAATATACGTCCAGTGCTACTTTTGAGTGAGTCAAAGTGCGTCAAATTGGTCCAAATTTTTATTCTTATGTTTATTTGGATTTCCGCCCCGAGTCGCGATTCGTGTAGGTCCGCCAATCCAATGGTTACAACCACAAAAACCACAGCATGAAAAAAGCTTGGAAAAATAGTCCAACCGCGATAAGCTCTAAAATCACCTTAATGGTGTTAGGGATTTGACCGAACAATCAGAAGAAAATTGCGCCGAAGTGCTGTCCAGTCTCTGTGTAGAGTGTGGTAGGGGAGGGGATATAGCCTTGCCCCGGGAAAGGACGGCAAGCGGTATCTACAAAATGATGGTACTCATACCATTAAGATACGTCTGGCCAACGCTGATACATTGGGCTAATTGATGAAGACCAACTGGTTTCGCCTCTCATGCGACTTTGTCCTTTGTTTTCACGCTTTTTTCTCTATCAACCCCTGGGGCCTGTGCCTTCTTGGTCCATCGCACATGGAAATCTTCTAAGGTACTCTTGAAAAAACGCATTCGACCCCTTCTCAATTCGAGAGTGCTACTCGTTCTTTGATCTTACACGCACTGGGCCTATAAGTATATTCCTTTGATTCGCTCCCCCCTTCATCAGCATCCACCAGCTCCCACAAGGAGACGGACGGGCCGACAACCAAAAAATGATTGTCCAAACATCCGTGAAAATTTTTCGTGTGTTATTCTCTTTCTTTTTTGCATATTGAGAATATTCCGGGGGGGGGAGGGGAGGGTCACCCACTTTTGGAAAACAAGAAGTTGTAAAAGGGATGGAGCGGTTAAAATTGGATGGGAAGAAAGGGATAATAGTGAAGTGGGCGCCTAATAGAGAAGACATTAATCGATTGGAAGGCAAAAGAAAAACACGCAACCCCCAAAGGAAATCAGAAGTCTTTTTGGTAGATGGTACACGCAAACAGACAACACCGGAACAAACATGATTGAGAGTCAGTAGCTATAGGGAAAGCCCTACACTCTCCGGGGGTTTTTGTAAGATGCTCTGTGCACTCTCCCTCCCCCTCCCCCTCACTACAACCAAAACCTATTCAAGTCTGTTTCAATTCATTCCCGGCTTTTGTCACTGGATCACTCGCTCACTCTCTCTCTCTCTCTCTCTCGTATCCCCTTTTTCACAAAATTTCACAAACCGTAAGGAAATTCGTGCGTTACACCCTTTAAAAGTCTAGCAATTTTCCTCCTATAGCCACAATATCATTCAAGTAAGGAGTAGAATTCATAAAGTAAGAAAAAGGACACTTTTATTATAAAGGAAAATCGTTAGAGCTGAAACTATACCGACAAAGGGACACACGTACTATACTTTGCATTGCAAAAGGAAAGGTCGTTACTATTCAAGCTTTGGTCTTTGTTTTTTTTAAATTTATTTTTATTATCAAAAAGAAAAAAAAAACTAAAATATTCCGAGAAAAAAGGGTAGCAAAAGGGACCCGTCTAATTAAAGAGAGACACCCCCCCCCCCCTGCCAATGTATTCACAATTCATTGAACCAAGGAAGAATCTGATAGTGATAGGGCGACAACAAATTGCGTTCTAATTCATTTTTTACACGAACTTTCTTGGTACATTTTTAATCGAACGCCCACTCGTCCTCACACTACTTTCAAGATTTATTATTTATCAAAGGAAACGCACGTAATTCGAGTTTGCGTGTGTGTGAGTTCATTTCCGAGCGTTCAAAACGCTGGTAACTTTTGAGGAAACACGTTGGGGGGCGAAGGCGTTTTTCGTTTCACTTTTGAGGAGATCAGATTAAATAAATAACACGGTGGTGATACAATTAAGGATGTTTTTATTTTTGTGGCGGGGTGAGGTAGGAGGGAGTTACCGCTCCCTTCCCCAAGCCCCTTGCAACACAATTTTTATAATATTTTGGCTTCAACAGAGAGATTTCAAGCTTTGAGAAAGTTGATAGTTATCTACGAGGGAAACATGACAGTCCTTGGGGAACTTTTTGGGGGTAAATCAAGTTTATTGCCACCCACGAAAAAACCTCATTGAAGGGTGTAGGGGTAAAAATACATAATTCGCTATATTAACGGCGAAAATAAGAAGAAAGGTGTGAGATTAGAATTAAAAGGTAAAGCAGTGTAATGACGGAAACCCCAGTGGGCAGGACGCAGACTCGTACGCTTGCTCCCCTTGCTCGATACGGGCCACACCCACACTACCACAACAATTACTAACTTGAAAGGCAATATTGTTGTTACTTCACTCAATAAAGACGCTTCACTGTGAAGTCACAAAACAATTTTTGAGGCAAAAGTTGTAAATATATGAAATAGCGAAAAGGGGAAGGGGAGCGCCCCCTGTCCCATCGCACCCTTTTTAAAGCGCAAGATTTCAGCCAAGTGTGAACAAAAGGGCCAAAAAGATAAATGCTCAAAGGGAGTACTTTATCTCTTGGTATTTCTTCTGAACAATCATTTCGCTGAATGGTTGCACAAAAAAGTTAAGAGAACTCTTTTGTCACTTCAGGGAGCTCTTTTTATTTTTCTTCTGTATTTATATGTGAATTAAAGCTTGAAGTTTTGGAGAGGTTTTTTCGTGTCTCATTCACATAAAAAGGCCACGTGATACTGAAGCTGTCGCTATTTCATATAGGCGGATGAAAAACACCACGTTGGAATAATTAAAGTTATTAACTGTGGGTGGGATGATGCCCGAAAAGTAAAGACCTCGGATGACAGCTCTTTATTTGACCCAGGGATGTTACTTTACGATTCAACATTGAATGTTGAATGTTTGAAGTTTGTTCTAAACAATGTAAATAACAGTAAAAATTGTAAAGAATGTAAACAATTCAGAAGGGGTTTCACGTGCTAGAGAAAATTACTATCAGGATATTCTGGTCAATTCAGATGGGGAACATGAAGGCGAATTAGTCCTAGGGGTCAAAATGTGAACACAACCTACCAATTATGTGCCTTCTCTCATCACCATGAGCTTAGCACAACAGTTTCAAGTTTCTGGTACAATTAGTTAGGCTTAAGTACAATGTTTCGACCAATTAAGAACTTCCAGTTTTATAGCTCAACAGTTCTTTATCAGGGCTAAAATGATCGTCCACGCTGACAGCACGACATTGCAATAGTTTCGAGGTAAAAAAATCGCGGCGGGTTCTAATTTACCCGGCTCCATGGCTGAAAATTATTACTCGGGCAGTAGTTAACGGTCAAACACCCGAGTATTTGGTTTCTAAGGTCTAAAAGTAAGTTCCTTGGCAGAGCGATCACATTTTGGGGACTCAACCACCGTTGTAAACGGAATAATAGTTTGATTGGAAGAGGGGGGGGGGCATCTTACTGAAACAGCGAGATTTTTTCAGGCATCGTTGCCAACTTTTGGACTCAACATCTGCCCTAATTGACAGTTTGGGCGTATTTCTGGTTGAAATATAAGTAGCGGTACCGAGGTAAAGGCGAGGGCGAGGAGCGGACCGCCCCGGGCCCCCATTCGGATAGGGCCAACGAAAGCTTACAGATGGAAGAAAAAAGGAATTTTCACGTTGTTGATAAGTGAAAAAATCGCTAACTCGCTTCAAAAAATCTCGGACTCGATTTTTTTCACAAACACCATACTTCCACTCCCTAGGGGAACATGAAAGTAATGGGGACAAAAGCGCTAAATCAAGGCTTACATTAACATATAAGAGAAAACGCTAATTCTGATGAACTGAAAAACTGAGAAAACGATAATTTACGGATTTTTGAGGTAAGATCACGGCATTAAATAGAAAAAATTTGATTTAATTCTTTAATAAGTTAAGTTAATAGAACAAAAGCGCTAATTCATGGCTAACATTATAAAATATTCTCATTTGCAGCTATAAAATTGAGAAAACCCTTATTCGTAGTTGAAATTGATAAAAAACGTCTATTCGCCGCTAAAATTGAGAATAATCGCTCATTAGCAGATAAAATTGAGAAAAAGCTAATTTTCGGGCAGAATTTAGAAAATGCGCTGATTCGCCGCTATGCGCGGGGATTTAATACAGAAAATGTGCTAATTGGCAGCTAAAAATAGTGTTTATCTGCGGGTAAAATTTAGAAAAGCACTTCGCGGCTAAACTGAAGAAAAACGGCAAACATTCAGATTTGTTCGGTGGGGCGAACACATCGATTTTAGGGCGCGAACCGTCAGTTTAGCCATTTTCAAGGCGCGGTCAGGACTATAGTTTGGCCATATTTGGAGCGCCATTTTCAGGGCAGGAATCGTCGGTAGGCATGTTCATGGCGCAAATCGTCAGTTTAACCACTTTTTGGGGCGCATATAGTCACTATTGTTCTTAGGGCGTTTGGCTATTTTTAGCGCCCAAGTAGTCAGTTGAGCAATTTTCAGAGCCGCAAACTATCTGTTCTGCCATTGCGCCTGTCTGTATGGTAGATCGGTCTGAATGGTAAATTTTGCCATTTCAAGTGCATTAATAATCTGTTGAGACATTTTCAGGGCATGAACCATCAGTTGAGTTATTTTTAGATTGCCTAAAATCAGTTGCCTGTTTTTAGCGCCCAAATAGTCATTTTTGCCATTTTGGGGGCGAGAATAATTGTCAGTTTGGCAATTTTTGGCGCTCGAATGGTCGATCTAGTTATTTTCAGGGAGGGGAACATGATCTGTTAGGCATTTTCAGGGCTTCACGAATCGTCAGGTTAGAGCACGTGAAGTCATTTCTACATTTTATTGTGAATTACCAGTTTGGCTATTAAATTTGTAGCGCGTAAACAGTCAGTTCAGCCATTTTCGTCCAATTATCCGAGCAGAGGGTGGGACTTCATAAAACCTAGAAAAAACTGGTTGAGAAACCAGAAGAAAATTCTTAAAAAGAAGTCTGTTTTTTATTTAACTAAGAATGATTATGGAGGGGGGGTCCTCGGCAGTATAGTCATTTTTCCCCTCCCAAGGAAGCGAATTATTCTCTTCCATGTCATATTTTCAGAGATGATATCTGAAATGAAATTCGTATAATCCTTTGGAGATGACAAGCGGACGGGGTGGGCCGGTCCACTGGCTTAATGAAGTCGTCGGGGGCGCCCCAAACTAGGGGGAAGGGATGTGTTTCCAATTATGGGGTGACCACTCGTATCACACCGCCTCCCGCATCTCTTTTTTAAACATTGTGGGAAAGAGGAGGGGGTTGCAGGGGATGAAGTTTGTGGTGGGAAAAAAGAGAGGGGTTGGTTGAAGGGTAGATTATCTCCAGATTGATAGTATTAAAATAATGGTGGAGGGCGATGAAAAAAAAAAAAAAAAAGAGTGGGAAGTGGTGGAGGTGGGGGGTCACTTTGATGTTGGGGTGAAATGAGGAAGCTCCGGTAAACAAGGGCACCTGGAACCAGGGAGCAGATGGCAGGATTAAATGCATCTTCACTACCTGAATAGTGTGGGCTCTCTTCTCACAGATATAACTTACGGATCAGTACACAAACACACTTACACATTATAAACACCTACTCATCACTCCCTGTTGAGGGCCGATCCGAGATTTCTAAGACCGTCCTGAGGCACAAATTCTGTGCCAACGGTCCCCGCTTTAATTCATCTACTCCCTTATAACCCAGAAATAAAATCATCACCACCCAACGTTTAATAAAGCGTTAAAGACAGAGAGCCATCGTCTAGAAAAATCTAAAATGGCGGACTGGGGCGGTTATCATTAAGAAAAAGGGGTTGGTTGTGGTGGTGGGGGGGACTGCATTATGATACCTTTATTAGTTGTTCTATCTTCCTATCACTCTAACCAATCTTGACCACCGCCACTGTTTAGAAGGGCACCTCCCCTCTTTTGTGGTTGTTTGAAGAGATCGAAAAACCGAAAGGATCTTGTGACAATGCCCTAAAGGGAAAGGGCAATGGGGCCCCTCAACTTAAAAAATAGCATAATTCGATGATGCACTCTTTTATTTTTTCGTATTATAAAGAACGCAAGGGGGAACCCATTCAAAATTGTCTCCGTGGGTTTGAAAAGAGTGGGAGACGGCGCTTTTAATGGCGGCTTTGAGCCATACTGAGCAAAAAAAACTTGCCTGCAGAATAATGGCTTTGTACTGCGAATAAATTAATTAAGCACATGTAATACTGTGCAAAGCACCATTTGAAATGAGTCAAAGCTTCTTCTTTTTCTGGGCTGCCAGTATTAATCGAAACCAAGTTTTTTCCCCCTTTCTTTTATTTCTTCTTCTTTTCTACCCATCTCGTCTTCTTTTTTTCATCCACCACCCACCCCCTCATACTCCTCTCTCTCTCTCTGCTGGGAACATTCTTTTCCTTGAAGTCTCTCATCAGATAAGGCCATCAGAAGTGTCACGGAGAAAAACCCCAGCAGGTTTCTTAGTGGCCACTATTCCTTTTGTTTTTTTGAGAAGTGTTAGCAGGTACATATAATAGAGCGATAGTGACAGAAACACGGCATTTGAAAGTTAACTACGCTTGACTAACTAATACGACATGAAACTTGAGAAAAGATAGCGAGGAAATGCATGAGTGGGGGGGGGGGGTTGACAAAAAACGATCATTCGACTGACAGATGTTTTCGGGTGCCTGAACGTCCTGAAGGACCGTTTTTCTGGTATGTGTAGAATCACAAATTGATGAGGAAACCACCAATTAAACCTCCACTCCAGTAATTTTTCCCTATAGTTGGTTAATGCACCGATACCGAGACCAAGCCTCACCCTCGTATCGGTTTCAAAAACAGAATTTTCGCAAAAATGGCGGGCATTGAACGATACTGCGCACTTGGGAGTTTTCGACATCATGAAATCCGAGGAAGAGCCTAGACTCAAGCGAACATCGCACACTCACTCCCACCGGAGTGAAGAAAAACTAAAGAAACCAACGAAATCGCAAAATACTGATTTTCGCCCCTTTTAAAGGGCGCTGATGCCCTCTCCTTAGATGTTTTTCGGCCGGATCCAACTGCATTCCGCGATTTATTCTATTCTCTGAGGGCCTCAGAGAATAGAATAAATCGCGGAATGCAGTTGGATCCGGCTGGATTCAGTTGGATACTTGAAAGGGGGGAGCTGCACAGATGATTCCTTGCGCCATCCGGGATGAAACGTTAGACCTGACCCAACACCTTATTTTTAGTGCCCCTCTGTACTGAGGGGCTCATAAAGCGCGTCCGGGTTCAAATCGGAACACTTTCACACATTTTTGAACAATTTTTTCCAACACTCGGAAAAAATGACCCCCCCCCCCCCAATTTTCAAAAATCGCCTACTTGAAAGGGGGGAGCTGCACAGATGATTCCTTGCGCCATCCGGGATGAAACGTTAGACCTGACCCAACACCTTATTTTTAAGGAATATAAGTCAAGATAGTTTACAGTTTCCTCAGTCTACAGATTAAGAGGCTCATAAAGAAAGTTTTTTTTCGTCCTTTTCCTCTCTCTTCACCGATAAACGAAAAGCTTCCGTCTTGTGTAATAGTCGTAGAAATTTTCGGGGATGACCCCCTCCTTCCCTCAATTAAGCCCAACAACAAGAAATCTCGTCATGTGATGGGACAGTTACAGAAAATTTATACAGAATAGACATCAAACGAGTATATTCCTTAAAGGAGAAGACCCCTCCCCCCTGCCAACACCAACGAGCCCAGAGAATTCCCCGCCTCCCGTCACGTACCAGGAGACCACCAGCCGGGAACTACTGGTTTCTCAATGTAATCAAGAGGCTCAAAAATTCTCCTTCCGAAATGACTAAGAAAAACAAACAAAAAAAAGGATGGAGACAAATGTCTCTTTCGTAGTTTAATGAGTCTAATTTATTTAGAAATCCAGGGATAAAATGAGAAGTGGTCGCGCTAATAAAAGAGCTACAAAGGAACAAGAGTAGTAAAACAGGGTGGCTTCGGGGATGAGTGTGTGTGGTATCATTAGCGGTGATATTGAAAAATATTTTTCTGGTGAAGGTATCATAGTACAATCTATACCCACTATCTTTACAGGAGAAGGAAAATTAAAAGAATTGTAAACAGAGTGAAGGTCTCTAGAAAACAAGAAACAAGTTCAGAGAGTCTCCAAGGGGGGGGGGGGGTTCTAGGTATCAGCATCCGTAGCCGGTCAGTGTCCGGCGGTACGGGGCCGACAGAAGCGCCTGGCTAAGTGACAATGAGGCTACATCTTTATTTATTGTCTTGTATATGCAACGTGGTAAGCATGACTAAGTACGTGACATACTAAATTTCTCAACAATTTGTTCGGAGAGAAAAAGAGAATGAGTTTTTCCCACTCCCCTTCATTAGCAAAAAAAAAGGGTGGACTTTGTCTCCCTTTTTTTTTTTTCAATCGATTGTCGTCGAAGGGCAAAACACGGGAAGCGGATCAAATGCTTGAGACAACACTCCTTCCATACGGGAGAGATCGTTTCAAACGTTTTGTTTCCCTTACATTGTGAATCGGGGACGTTCATCAACCGTCACGTAGCTGTTTTTAGCGCATATAATACCTCTCCTCCATTCCTACCCATTGGTATCACGTCTTCAGACACAAAGAAGACAGACACCAGAAAGAATTGGGGAAGTGGGTGGTTTGGGATATGAAGAGGGGGGGTCTATCGTCACTTGGCGTCGAAAGTGGTCACTCTTTAGCTTAAAACCCATTAAAGTGTTGATTTATAAACAAAAAGAAGAGAAAAAATACATCATAAAATGCTAGAAGCCCCCTCTTGCCCTCTTTAATAGTTAAACAGAAAATGGAGGCCTTGGAGCTACAAGCGATACGGTTAAATAAATATTGATGAATGGGAAGGAAATGTAAACAGCAGTCATTAGCATGGATGAAGAGAGCAAACCCAAGTGTGTCATTACATTTGGCGTGTTCATCAATGAATACGCTAAGGTTTTTCATTCCCCACCCCACCACCTCCTTATTCCCTTGAATTCATAACGAATCCCGCGATTCCAAATGTATTCGTTGCTAAGCAACCTTTTTTTCCATAATCATTATTCCACTTTATAAGATCATTCTCTTTTCCCCCGAAGCTCTACTCCCCCCCCCCTTCAGACCATCACCACCCAACTTGATTCGATTAACGGAACAATCAATAGTTCACCGTCTAAGGTAGGCGGAGTGCAGTGCAGCAGATAATGACAAGTGTATGCGGCACAACTACCCTCCACTGGGCACATAATTTAATTTTATTCAACTTGCAGAGAAAAGGAGTACCCCCCCCCTTACCCAAACAGAAGAACCAGACTGACCGTTGGGCGCCACTACCTTTTAGCCACCCCTATTTACCTTTCTTTCAACTCCAGGAAAATAAATAGCACCCCCTTCGTCGTCACTCTTCCCAAACGTTCAAACCTCGCCATTCCGCACTAATGTCTTATATCTTTTTTTTGTGTGTGTATTTTTTGCCGGAAAAAAGAATCAATGCCACTTTATAATGTAAGGGAGAGTTGGTACTAAAGGATGAAGAGATCGATTATGGCGGATTTCGAGCTTGAGAAAGAAAAAGATTGAACGTTGCGCCACTGTAAATTATCCGTAATACGTGACTTAGTTGAACATAGGGTTACAACATTGATCCCTGGGTTGAACGATGGAGGGGGGGTATCCTTTTCTACAAAAACCTCTCCTTTGAATTTCGCTTCAAATTGCATGGATTTGAAAAACTGGAGATGGAGATCCCTCTGAAAAAAAAAAAAAAAAAAAAAAAAAAAAAAAACTTCACCCATGAATTTTGGGTGAAATCCAAAAAAAAATTATGACGATAATTATCGGCAAGACATCCTAAAAAGAGGGTGGCCTCCTATACGAAATTAAACAAACGGGGGAGAGAAAGACCAACCACATCGAAATGGCTTCGCCAGGAAAGTTATCGAGTCGAGAGAGGGGAAGGGGTAGTAAGTAACAAAGAATATTGGAGAGCCGAGGAGAGTCAATTACTAGGATTTTAGACATTCTTACAAAAGAAACAACAAATTATATCGTTTTATCTGTCTAAAAGACAGAATTATCTTCGGGTTCAACCAAACAAAAAATTGCTTCTGGAAATAATTACTTTTCGGCTTATCAAACACAAAAATGAGCAATAAAAAGAAATTCCACAAATACCCCCACCCAGCATCCAGATTCATATTCAAATCCAAGATTTAATGTTCAAATTCCCCATCACTTATTTTCTGCGCTTGAAAAACCTGCTGAAACCACTTAATTTTCCAACTGTTAATGACGGAGACTGATAATTATGCAGTTTTGTTGAGTTGGGAGGGGGCACGTAACGCCATAGTAAATAAAGAGCAAAGTGTTGTATAATGACCGTTGGACGACAAGAATGCCAGCACTTCGATAAGAACCACCACGTTTTTCTAATTAAAAATCGCTCGGAAACAATAATTACCAACGTTGAGATGAGTCCTCTTTCGTTGGCGGGGTGAGGTGAGTCGGGGTTACCGTCGCCGACCTCTACCTATCAAAAGGTCGTTCAAAGTGGAACAAATTTGGACGCTTTTAATTCTCGAGTCATCCCAATGGCTTACAGGTGATCGTACCAGAATGAGTAAGCTGAGGCTCCAAGTTTCCTCATGACATGGTTCTGGCTAACCAAAACCTCAAATTCATAGGGAGAGGGGTGGGGTCACAGAGAGCTCCACCCCCAACATCCTAATCTCTAATCACAAAGAGTTCTAAGCGCATAAACCTCTACATTAGACTAACCATAAAAGTCTCCATCCATAGAAAGCCCTAAACATGAAAAACTCCAATCTTAAAGAGCTCAAACCATAAAACATCCTGACCACAAAAAGCTCTAACATAAAATATCCAACCACAAAAAATTCCCCGAGCACGAAAATCTGCTACCACAGAGAAATCTAACCACAAAATGCCCTATAACCAGAATGCTTCAACCCACAAAAAGCCCTATAACCACAATGCTTCAACCCACAAAAAGCAGCAACCACAATAAGCTCTAACCACAGAAATTTCCAGCCACATATAGCTCGAAAAGACCAAAAAGAGCTCTGACGACTGCTTCGATCTCAAAATCATCCAACAAATGTAATCTCCAACCCACACAAATATCTTCAAGATCAATCGAATTGTGTTGGGGATTTGACGACACAGACCATCCGAACAAAAATTGCACCAAAGTGTTGTCCAGTCTCTTGGCTCAGCTGGTGACCCAGTGATGACGGGGTATCGGTGGTGCACAGTGGCAACTGCGCTCTTGGTGAGTAGGGGGGAGGGGTATGAGAGCTCCGTACTAGGCCAAAGTGTCAGGACCGAGCTGACCCATTGGGCTGAAGGTTTGAGGAAGATGTAACCACAAAAAGCCCTCAACATAAAATGATCCCACCTCCACAGATTAGTCAAAAACATGATTGAGGAGTAACGAAACTTAGGAATTATATCCCCAGCCCAGAATGTCACTGTTTGTCTTTCACAATTCAGCCTTATAAAGTGACCGCAGCAACAAAACAAGGCGCCTTACGCAAGAAACAGGCAGTTTTAGCCCTAAAAGTCTCCATTTTAGGCAATTTGTCCGTTGTTCTATTCTTTTATTCCATGAGGAGTACAAATTGAGCCACATTTTTAAGCCTGGATGATATTTTTGCGTGCCATCCCTTGGTAAGGAACATATTTAGGGTATCGAGATACAAATTATGCTACGTCTGGCAACGCTGACTCCCTTTGAATCACTCCCCCCCCCCCCATCACCCATACTTAGTAGGGGGGCCCATGGTCTATCAGACTTTCCTACTCTCGATGTCCTGGCTCACCTCAAGAGAAGCGAAAAAGGTAGAGAACAAGGCTCATCAGTTCACCCCCTTCTTATCCCGGAGCCTGTATCAGTCGAGAAGATCCGGTCCTCCGAACCAACTCAAGCAGTAGCATACAGACGTGGGGGCGGACCGCCCGGGGCCCCATTTCCAATAGGGCCCCCTGAAAAGCTTGAAGATGACAAAATAGGGATTTTTAGGCTTCAAAGCGTTGATCAGCGGCTAATATTGAAAATAATCGTTCATTTGCCACTAAAATTAAGAAAAATATACCAATTCGACGTATCTCAAGACAACTTCGCGGCTAAGAAGGCGCGCTAATGTGCTAATCTTGTTGGGGCAACTACCTAGGGGGGAAAAGAGGTAATAATTGTGGCTAAAATATCGGAAAAGCGCCGAAATTCGTAGCAAAAAGCGAAAAAAATCACTAATTCGCGGTTAAAAAATGAGAAAAACGCTGATTCCCGCCAGTAAAATTGAGAAAAACCAGCCATGAATCGCTCAGCAGGGCCCAACGAATACTGAAAAATCGCCAATTCGTGGTTTCTCGAGTCGAAATTTGAGGAAAAGCCCTGGATCGGGGGTAAAATTGAGGAAAAAACGCTGATTTCTAGCCGAAATTGAGATAAAGCGCTCACTCGCAGCCAAAACGGAGAGAAAATCTAATTCACGACAAAAATTATGAAAAAAACACTGATTCGCAAGGCTATAAGAAGTGAAAGGAAACGCTAATTCCCGGTTAAAATTGAGAAAAAGTGCTAATATGCTGCAACCCCGCTGATTCTCGGCTGAAACTAAGAAAACTCTCTAATTCCCGGCTAAAAATGAGATAAAGCGCTCATTCGCAGCTAAAATTAAGATGCCTTCGGGTTTGAAATTTAAAAAATACGTTGGTTCACAGTAAAAATTGAGAAATTCGAGACTAAAAACAGGAAAAACGTTAATTAAAAGCTAAAATTGAGAAAAAACGCTCATTCGCACCTATCATTGAGAAAAACGCCAGCTTGCCGATAAATTTTAGAAAAACCACAAACTCGCGGTTAAAATTGAGTAAAAGTAGTTGGTACCTAATTCTTGGCTAAAATTTAGAAATAATTCGCAGCTATAACTGAGAGAAGGCCCTAATTCGAGGCAAAAATAGAGTGAAAACGCTTATTCGCATGGCTATGAAGTGCAATATTCAGAGATTTAAGACCCTGCCACACAGAGAAATGAGAATGTGAACTGCCATGCAAATTTGGGCATGGTATTTAGGCAAGCCCGGGCCCCGGTGGGTGTTAGTACGCCACTGCACTCAAGCCTCAGTGCAGGGGGTTAGATAGGGGGACCTCAGTCCCATTCGCCCTCACCTCCAAATTCAGGGGGACTCAGGGCAGGTGAGCATCTGGCATAGGGTGAGAAGCTGACCCTGGCGAATTTCTTCCCGGGCTGGTAAAACACGCAGGTTGAGGCGAACATTGAGGCCTGGTCTCAACCCAGAGATGTACACTAGGCGATTCCCCGCTCCTTTCGGTACACGAAACGGAGTTTCGAAAGTTGTAGTCAACTAACGCTTCGGCTATAAAAGCATATAATTATCGAAAAAGTTGAGAAAAATCGAAGTGCCTGATGTGTTTCAAAGATATTCAAAATTGAGTTTTTCACAGCAACCTTGCGGACTCTCTTTTCAAACATTCACCCTCATAGTGACAAATTCATGTAGAAAACACTAATTGATCAAATTACACCTTGTCACAGTCAAAAAGATGGCCAAATTAGGACGCTACTCACTTCAGCTTTTGAAGCTTCCACGCGGTCCACTCATTTTCCTTGCAACATCTTCAACGCTCTATTCTTCATGTCGCATCAAATCAACGCTTCAAAACTATTAAATTGCCAAATTTTAAGCCACACACAACACACACCTCACGGGGCGATAAAAAGAAAAGGAAGGTTACCATAATGAAACCTCCATAGAGACACTCGGTGGAATAACCGTCCGTTTTTTTTTTTTTTAAATGGGGGGGGGGGGGCACAGAAAAACGGCTTCAAATTCGAAAACAAAATTCTTCCCCTTTTTATATAGTTCTACATATGCTTTTAGTGCTTGCTTTTTCACTTTTTCATTACATCAATAAGAATTTCGGAGTTTGGTGCCTTTTTGGTGGAAAATTTCTCTTTAATTTTTAGTTTTCTTGTTCCGTACTCATGGAGGCGTCCTCAGAACCTGACGTGGACAGTTTGTCAACCATCGTCGAAGATACACTGGAACTGGAAACTGACTTGATGGAAATGGAAATCGGGGGAAGTACATCTCCGGAGGAGGCATCCTTGGATATTGGGGGACATTATCTCGTTCACAGAGAATCCGACGACTGGCGTAAGATTTTTTTGTGGGCTGTAGACGCTCGGAAATATTTTGTTTAAAAATGTCAATGTTTTAGTTCCAGCTGAAATCATCGAGTCGAGACAAAACGAAAATAATGAGTGCGAGTACTACGTTCACTACGATGGGCATGATCGGAGGATGGACGAGTGGGTCTCTCGAGACAGGCACGTATAAGCTCTCCCACCACATCCCCCATCACATCTTGATTTTTTTTTTTTTTTTTTTTTTTTTTTTTTTTTTTTTTTTAGGATTATGAATTCAAGATTTGATATGTCTGAGTGCCCTAGTAATGACGTATTTTTGTCAACAAGTCGAAAAGTCACCCGAAATTTCAAGAGACGTCATGATGAAATCAATCACGTCCAAATGGTTTGCTCCCCCCCCCCCCAACCATCGTTTTAAACTTGAAGGCCCCTAATGGGAAAGCACTTTGTTATAGTCTTTGGAAGACATGGACCCAATGACGGCCGCCCTTGAAAAAGAACGAGAGGCTATGACAAAAATTAAATACATTCACCAGATACAGTTTGGGATATTCGAGATGGACACGTGGTATTTCAGCCCTTATCCCGGTGAATTCGGCAAGGCTCCTAAACTTTACATCTGCGAGTTCTGCTTGAAATATTTTAAATTGAGAGACGAGATGAAGTCTCACGCGGTATTATATTTATTATTTTTCCTTAATTTTTTGTTATAAATTCAACAAAAAACCACTGCAGGGAAGGTGCACTCTAAGGACTCCTCCCGGAAAAGAGATTTACAGAAAAGGGACGATCTCAGTGTGGGAGGTGGATGCTTCAAACCAGAAATTGTACTGCCAGTGTCTGTGCTTACTAGCGAAACTCTTCCTCGACCATAAAACGTTATTTTATGACGTGACTCCATTCTCGTTTTATGTCATGTGTGTCATCGATCGAGTTGGAGCTCACATCGTTGGCTATTTTTCCAAGGTTTTTATTTTTTGTAACATCTTTAAATTTTGGGTCGTTCTAAAACGTATAATTTTCACAGGAAAAACAGTCACCGGTCGGAAACATAGTCGCCTGCATCCTAACACTGCCCCCCTTTCAACGTCGAGGCTACGGAAAATTTCTCATATCCTTCAGCTATGAGCTGAGTAAAATCGAGGGCGTCATCGGAAGCCCTGAGAAGCCACTGTCCGACTTGGGCAAACTCTCTTTTCGCTCCTACTGGGCTCAAGTTCTTCTCAACGCTCTTCGCGACGCTCAGGGTCCAGTCTCCGTGAAAAGTCTGAGCGATTTGACCTATATCACTCAGACGGACGTCATATACACGCTGCAGTGTATGAATATGGTCAAATACTGGAAGGGGCAGCATGTCATTTGCGTAACGTCTAAAATCGTCGATGAGTATATAGAGTCTGAGGGTATTAATAAACCTTCTCTGAAGGTGGACCCCAAGTGTCTCAGATGGGCCCCACCTAAGAAACAGCCTTTTGGCCCTAAATACTCCCGTAAAACCCATGTTTAATAATTTCATCATGTTCCTTTGTTTCTAAGATTGTGATTTTATCCTAAATTGTTCTGAACGTCTTAAACGTAATAATTTCAATATTAAACTTACTTCCTTCGGCAGGAACTTGTTCATTATTCGGTCCTTAATTTTAATACCCAATTCCCTTAGGATTTGCCCAATAATTGGACCCAGAAAGTAATTATTATGGCAAAATAAAGTCAAGCTGCATTATCCAGTACAAAATTAGCGATAGAATGGAGGCGGAGGAGTCTCCTAAAAAATGTCAATGCTTAAAATAAAAAAAAAGAGGGAACTACTTACAAAACCATGTTTATCGGAGATATTATTCGTTAACTTGAGCTTATGGAATGACACCACTTTCTGCATCCACTGTTCGCCTGTCGATGGCGAGTCGGGGTGAATGTACATCCTCTTTGGCATTTCAGGATCCGCTTTTCCTGCCACCATCCACCTACTGGATCCGCAGTCAGAAAAAAGAAAGAAAAACGTTAGAAAAATGTGCCCCACCTGATTCTTCCAGTAAGAATTAAGGGGGGGGGGGAGCTGGATACAAAAATCATTGGGAACAGGTCGAATCGGTTGAAAAAGGAGGTGTTTTTTTTTGTTTTGAAAATAACAAGCGTGATGAAACATTTAACCTACAGATTAGTGTTTGCAAAGATAAAAATTGCTGATTTACGCTTTTGTTACGCAATTTTATTTCAATTATCAAATAATCGGCGTCTAATTAATAAGGCGATTAATTTTTGTTCATTTCGAACGTTGGCTAATTTGTTTTTATCTTGTGTTATCCTGACGCCGCCGCTTAAATAGTTCGGAAATTAAAGATGATAAGAAACATTAATAACCAAAACAAATTTGAACTCTGTTAATGTCACTTGACTCCCCCCCGCCAAACACTTAAGTTTTGTTCAAAGAACAGTTTGAGTGAGGTCAAGAAGCAAGTAAAAACGATTTTATTTCTTCAAACAAGAATAAACAAGTGACTGAGCTTTAAAAACAGTTAATTTATTGAAGCAAGCCAATTCGGATACGTTTGTCTGTATTGTGAATGTGTGTGTGCGGGCTTTCAAGCAAACAAGTGACCCTCATCGCAGGGGGGGGGGGCTATTACAGTGAGTGTTCACAAGTTTCTCATTAGTTGAGATGTGGTCCAGTATGATGGCAAGAAGGGGGTGAAAGATCTGCCTAGAATTTTATTTTAAATGAATTCATATTCTTACCTGTTGTGGAATTTATAGCGACAGTCGTCAGCTGCTACGATGTCCATAAGGAGAATGTATTTTGCTTTTTTGTCTAGGCCCATCACTCGAACTTTGTAGGCAGGAAACATACGGCTGAAATCAAAAACAAAAATTTGATGAACAAACAACAATTTAAACGCACTACGAATTAGAGCCTCGAGAGTGCTCGCAGGGCGTCCATGAATCACCAATATAAAAATCGTTATTTGGATGTTTTTAGAATCCTTGTTTTCCCGCAATTTTATTTTTTTTATGTAGGGAAAAAGCCGGATTCGATTATTTTTCGTGAGATTTGGTGGAGCGGACCAAAGAAAAGAGCGGTCGAAACGAGGGGGGGGGGGGTTGTTTTGAATCAAATTTCTCGACTTAATCAACAATTTGTAAGTGGTTTCAGCCGCGTAGCAGAAAAATTTGTCCAAAAATGACGATTCGACGTTTTATGGTTGGTTTGGTTCCCCAATCGGCGCAGGGAGACGAGAAAATCGGCCCAAAATTCACAACGGCAAGGCAAAACGCCTCATTTTCGGCCACTTTGAGAGGCGTTTTACCATCGGGCGGCCTGCATTTTGCAATTGATCGTTGTCTGACAATGAGTCAAAAACCGTGTCCGAATCGAATCGAGCCATTTTGGGAGGAAAAACGCGAATATTTTAAGATATAGCCAAAAATTCAAAACTGGACGAAACTATTTTTCTGTCTGAAAAAGAGAGTTTCGCGGCTAAAATGGAGAATGTCACGACTAAAATGGAGAGTTTCATGACTAAAATTTATCATATTTATGTGGAAGACAAGCGAAATTTCAGCTGAATCGCGAACAGCTAACAATAAGTGGGGAGTTTCGCTTGTGAAACGAAAAGTTTCGCCGCTGAAATGGAGAGTTTCGCGACTAAATTTTCACCATGTATACGGAGGACAGGCACAAATTCCGGCTGATCAGTGAGTTTTGGGGGTCAAAAAACGAATCAAGAGTTTAGCGGCTAAATAAATAGAGAGTTGCGCGACTAAAATTAACAATTTATATTGGAGATGCTCCCTCATTTCGGCTGAGTTGTAGTTTTAGGGTCTAAGGGCCGTATTCAGAAACCAACCTTTACAAAGCCTTAACTAAAGGAGTTGAAAAAATGTGATGATTTATAAAAATATGTCATCTGTTTTGAAGCGCTTAAAGGAGATGTAAAGGTTAAGGTTGGTTTCTGAATACGACCCTAAGGCTCCTTTTACACGAGTAAGTTTTTTTTTTATCAAAGTAGCCATTTTGAAAAAAACTGACAGATGTTCCCTGCCTAAAATCGTCTGTTTGTGATCAGATTGAACCTATTTTTGAACAAAAAACTTACCCGTGTAAAAGGGGCAACAAATCAGTTCTTCGCTGCCGAATAGAGAGTTTCAGGGCCGAATAAATGGAGAGATTCGTGACTAAATAAATGAAGAGTTCCACGTCTCAAATAGAGAATTTCCCGTTTTAAAACGGACTGTTCCACGTTTAAATGGAGAGGTTTGCAGCTAAAATTTGAGAGTTTTGCTGCAAAAATGGAGAACTTTTCGAATAAGTAATTAACAGTTTATAAGACAGACGCCGGTCACAAATTCCGACTGAGCTGTGGAGTTTTACCAAAATTAGTTCTTTGCGGCTAAATAATAAATGGGGAGTTTCACAGCTGAATAAAGGGAGATTTTCACGGCTGAATAAATGAAGAGTTTCGCACCTAAATAAATGGAGAGTTTTTGCGACTGAAATTAACAATTGATGCGGTGGACTGCCACAAATATCGGCTGAGTTTCAGGTTAAAAACAAATCAGTTGTTTGTAGCTAAACGGTCAGTTTCGCTGCTAAAACTGAGGGGTTAACGGCTAAAGTGGAGGGTTTCAATGGTTAAATGGTGGGTTTCACGACTAAAATTAACAATTTATGTGGCAGATGATCGCAAATTTCGGTTTTAGAATTTGCGGGTCCAAACAAATCTGTTTTTTTAGGGTTTCGAGGCTGCCAAAATGGAGAGTTTTGCGGTTAAATGAAGAGTTTTGTAGCTAAAATGGAGATTAAATTGGAGAATTTTCAGCCTAACTGGAGAGTTTCGCTTCTAAAATGGGGGCGGGGGAGTCACGGCTAAATGGACAATTTCGCGGCTAAATAATTGTTTTTCGTGCTATGCGTGAAAAGTTTGCTGATTCAATTTGCAAGTGGCGGGGGTAATTTTCAGCATTCACGGTGAGTAAGCTAGTTTTTTTTTTACGCAAGTGCTTCTTTTGGACCATGCTTTTCAGTTTTTTACTTCTGAGGGGAAGGGAGGGGGGGTATTTTAGGGCTTTTTGAGGGGAAGAAATTGGATAATCGCCCAGAAAAAAACTGCCTAAGTTTGAATTTTAGATGCCCGGCCGTCCCAACACGATCCAAAACTCGCAGAAGCCTATATTCAGTGGGGTTTGTTACCAATTTCCAACAGTGTACGAAAGCCTGGGCACCCGGTGTGAGCTTATCCCCTCCCCCGGCTACCCCTAAATCCGCCTCTTTCTTTCCCCTTAGGGGAAAATATTTCAGAGTCCGAATCCTCTTACCCCCCCCCCCCCTACCAACATCACCACCACTGACAACCCACTGTTCAGAAAATGTCTGCTAGCATGTGTGATTATAACCGTGACACTCTCCCTTTAGGTGCTAAGGGCCTTTGTGGCACAGGGAGACTGCAGAAATGTAAATTTCTGTTCGTGGTAGTTGTAAGCGTTAGGTGTGATAGGTCGGGGGGGGGGGGGAGTTTCACTATTTTATGCTTCCTCAATGGCGTGATTATACATTTTCATATGAATAAACATGAGAGTAAAATTATTAGCAAGTTAGTTTTATCAATCTTTTTTTTTTTTTTTTTCAAGTGTTTTGATTACAGCTTTCTTGACGCTACTCATTTTTATCGCGTAAAGTGATCAATATAAGGGATTTTTACCTTAACAAACTTCATGATTTTTACGAACTATCAAAAGTGCAGCAACTGAAAAATGGCTCGCGCTGGCCCGGCGCCCCCCGGAGGCATTTTGAACCTATACTTTTTTTAAAAAAAGGAAAGAAACAGGAAAATAATAATGTTCCTAAGGGGTTCATTATTCATCGTAATTATTACTTTTTTTCTTTTTAAAAGGGGTAGTGGTGGGGAGGGAGGGGCTTCTGAAAACAAAAGACAAGACAGAGGAGGGTCCTTTTCAAGACCACCCTCTGATTTAACATGCCTGCTTTCGGTGTTTCATGCATTTATAGATACATCTGACAGTCGACAGTGACTGGTTTTTTCTCCCCCCCCCCCCACAACAACACAATTTTTTTTTTGTTCTTGATTGATCGGTTGACCATTTTGAAAGGTAATAATTATTTTTAAACTCATCGATTTGGTTCCACAGAAATACTTTTGTTAATAACAAAACAATTATTTGAATCTTGGAAGTGAAGAAAGAGAGTGAGCTCCCAAATTGGGGAATGTTTCTGTTTTTTAGGGCAACAATTTTTTTTTATATTAATACCGGCCTTTTTCTTAAAAAGGGTGGGGAAATATAAAATGGTGGGTGATAGTGTTGTTACCATCTGTTGTATGAGAGCCTTTTGTGCTCAGGCCACACACATCTGTCAGCCGTGTAAAGGTATTGTCAATCCCATTCGCCATCTTACCCTTGGGCGATCCCTACCAACCATCCCTTTTTTTTCCTCCTCCTCCTTCTCCCATTCTGTCCCTTCGGCCCTACCCCTCCTCTATACTTTCTACAATTTTTACTCACTCCCTTTTTCTAACGACATTGGCTCGTCATAATGTGATTTGGCCCCCTGGAAATGCTTCGCTGAAGCTTTTAAATCCGTCGCTTTCAACCTACCTTAAGATCGATTCAATTTTTCTTTGAGAGAGAAAAAAAAAAGTTGAATAGGGAGTCTGGCGCCCCTAACTTTCTTTTTTTTTTTCAAAAGAAGGGGCCCGAAAAATTCCAGTTGCAAAAATTTACAACCTTTGTTGTTTTTTTAGCGTGTATCTCGATTCGTTTGTAGCATTTGGACGACAACCGTTTAGCTAATGAGTTGAGCTGATAGAAATCTTACAGGATCAAACGAAACCAAACAGGTTTAACAGAAAATATGCACATTTTTTATGGCAAAATGACAAGAGTGACGTATAGAGAAATTCTAGGAACAAGACATGGAAGTCCCCTTGTTTGATTAATCTTTGTTAATAAAGTAATAGGCACTTTTCCAAACAGATTCCTCCTCCTCCTCCCCTCTAATCCTCCTCCACCCCCCGGCATCTTGTTCCAAATCACGAAAAGGTTGTTGAGGTAGGTAGTCCCAGGTTCGTAGGTAGTCTGGAGTTTAGTTGCATAGCTTATTATTATGACGCCGTAAAAAAAGAGAGAAACAAACATTCTTAATTTGAAGACCTGGGCTGGGAAGTTGATGCTTGACTATAAAATCATGCAAATGGAACCTGCCCCTGAAGCGTCACGGATACCACATTAAAAAACTTGTAGAAAGGTTGCCAGTTTGTGAATGATGGGTGGGGGGAGGGGTGTCACGTAAAACATATACGATGGGATTTTGAAAGAAGCTTGTATAGAAAGATCATCGAACCATACATGACAATTTCGCTCTGAGGCCGAGTTCAAGGGGAGAAAACATGAATGAGAAGAAAAAAAAAATCCTATCTAGTCAGTCAACCTCGTAAAAACAACTATTTAAAACTGAATTCATCACGGTCATCTTATCCTCTCTAAACGATTAATTATCCTCTCAATTGAAGTTTGTACTCGTGCAGATTCATCAACGGTGGTCCCTATATTTCACCGCAGCGATTAGCCCTCGAGGGCATACGTCAGAGTCTTGGGATCTCCAAAACGCTCAGTGTCTTGTTTATTCCGGGCGTTCTTTCATAATAATGGTCTTGCCTTTAATAACTATTCTTCCTCACAGTTTTTGTTTTCTTTTCTTTCTCCTTCTTCATCGGTTATCGCGGGGTATGAGAACTTAATCTCCAACCGCGTACCTTAAACACACGCATCACCCCCTTGCACCACTGGCGCCAGGCTCAAGAGGCCCCCATGGGCTAAGAAACCGCAGTAATCATTTTCTTTCAAAAGCTGACCCCCACAGTCGATCAGCTCTTCTCCTTTTATTCCCTCCTCTTGCTTAGTATTCAAGTCGAGACTTTTTTTTGGGTCTATCGTGCATCGTAAAGCAATATCTGATTGCAAAGAAAAAACGTGTTTTTTTTTTATTTAAAAAATAAAAAAAATACGATGAGAGGGGGGGGGGCAACGATACAATCGTAATTAATTCGATCGTGTTAGTTTTGACCGTTTAATTATTACTTTAAATGTATAACGATTTGAGTTTGCACTTGCGGCTCCGGGAGATCCACACCACACACAAAAACGAAACCCCGGGGATGGCAATTAACACTATGGCATAAAAGAGTTTAATATCACTCTGATGGCAATCTCATGCAACGAATCAACACGCAGACTTTTTTTTCAACAGTTATGTTTAATTTGAATTAATAATCCGAGGTCCTAAAATTGATTTTTTGTTCTTTATCCGAAAATCGACCCAAAAGATTTGCTCAACTGTTCAGATCCTTGTGATGTGTGGGACTGAAGAAAGCCCGGGGGGACATGAACTGCACATTTCTTTTCGTTATCGTCATTGTCGTGGGGAGGGAAGGTTGTGTCAATGAATCTCTGGCTTTCACGTATTTTGCAAGATTTCCATTGAACGCAAGATGTCAAGTTCCCACAGTGAGTTTCATTAGGGGTCAAGGGGGCGGGCGCAGCGATGTTCGTTCTCGCGTAAATTATGAATGTCAACCGTTTTACTACGTAAATAATGTCAACAGGTCAGAAATGTTTCATGTTTCTGGGGGCTAACTTTGATTGCTGTTTTTTTGCCTCATAATGAAATAATACACCAAAAATTTCCAGTTTTGTGGTTCCAATGAAATTTTCGGGGCCTCTGAGATGAGCCTCAGATGAGGCTGAAAATCAAGTACGTCGCCAGGATACATCTCAGTTACAGCGGACAGGGGGGGGGGGAAACACCAACGACAGCGGAAACCACGGCCGAATAGCCAGACGAAGGGATCCCCCTCCCCATACGATTACGCCTAGACTCAGCGGCGGCATATTACACAGGTCAGGTTGAGCTCTTATCGCAGATCACAGAGCGGATATCACAAAAGAACCGGAGAAGAGTAGGTTATCTGTGACGGGCGAAACTTCCCCAGTGCCAGGAAAGGAAAAGCGTGTTTTTGAGGGAGGCACCTACGAAAATTTAGATACATGAAAAAGCCGATTGCATGAAACTAGGGTTTTACAGAGCTAAACCCGTGAAATTGGTATTCTGAATGAGTCCATTCCACGAAATTTGTTTTTTTAAAAGAGATAAACCCGCAAAATTGGTTTTTTGAAAGAGGAAACCCCGCAAAAATGGTTTAAAAAAAAACAAATTCGCGAAAATGATTGATTTTAAGTGCCATTCCCGCGAAATTATTTTTAATAGAGCGAAATACGCCCAATTGGGGTTATGCAAGAAACCAATTCACGGAATCGGCCCTTGGAAAAAGCCAAGCCCCCTAAAATTGCGGTTTAATAGAGCCACACCCGAAGTTTGTTTTTTAAAGGACCAAATCCACGAATTTTGATGTTCCAGAGAGCTAAATCCGGGAAATTCATTTTTTATGAGCCGAATCCTCAAAATTTGGTTTCGGAAGGAGACAAACCCGCGAAAGTTGGGTTATAAACCGGCAAACCCTGCAAAATACTTTCTCTGAATAAGCCGATTGCGTGAAATTGCTTTTTTGAGGAGCCAATCCACGGAATTGGTGTGTTATGAGCCAAACTCACGAAATTGATTTTTAAAGAGCAAAACCCGCGTTTGTTTTTTAAAGAGCCAAACCCGCTAATTTTGATTTTTTAATAATCAAACCAGTGACATTGTTTTTTATGAGCAAAATCCGTAAGATTCGGTTTTGGAAGGAGACAACCGTGAAATTGGGTTTTTAAAAGAGTCGAACCCGCGAAATCAGTTTATTGCGACAGAGTTCAACACCGCGAAATTGTCGTTGTTTGATGAGCCAAATGTGGGGGATGCGGTTTTGTTATGTGCCAAGCCCCGGTTTAAATTTTCAAAGAGCTAAACCCACGAATTTAGGTTTAAAAGCGCCAAAACCCCGATATTTGGTCTTTAAGGAACCAAACCCGCGACATTGGACTCTAACAGTAGCATATTGGATGCTCAAGATTCATATCATTCCCCTACCCTGAAGTGCAAAAAGTTCCTTCGAAAGAATAAAAAAAATGTCAACAACATATTGAGCAGACGGAAAAACAAGAAGGACGATTATTTAGGGCTTCCTGAATGAATAAATTGGCCAGTAGGCGCATGAATTCAAAACAAAAAAAAGAAACAAAAAACATAAAAAATAAAAGAAGGACAACTCGCGGCCCCGCTTCAAAGATCACTCCCCTACCCGATCACTAATGCCCCCTTCCCCTTTTCAATTTTTATTTTCATTTTGTTTTATGTTTTATTTCTCCATGATGAAGCTCACAAGAGAATACTCCATCTAGTGCCTGAAGACTTAAAACTTACGAAGGTCCCTTGAGGTCAGCAGGCGCCAGGGGCGGTCGATCAAAAGAAAAGATACACAAGTCCCTCCTTTCCTCATAACCCACACCCTGACAATACCCACTCGTTCAGTTCCCCCTCCACACCCCCACCCATTCAAAGAAACCAAAGCGGACCCTGCTCTGGTGGGGGGGGGGGGAGTCGGACAAACCTAGACATAGCAAAAACCTATAAGGACCACAATTAAATACCGGCAGCTAACAGTTTCCTTGACAGCCCAGTTTATTTCTTTGTTGCTACTGTAAGAATAGTGAGGCAAAATAAGGGCACTTCCGTCGGTGTGACATCTTAAAAACTACAAAATGAATTAATCGAATCGCAAAAGCTTCAAAACAATACCTGACTGACTGTTCGTTGAAATTCGATGATGTTGAAATACAAGATGGTTACCACAAGGGGGACAAAATATTGTGAGGAGCGGAGCTTCCCATAAAAAAGGGGCGAGGCAACTATTAAAATCAAAATTTGAAAGGAGTGGGTCTCTGAGAACGAAAAATTAAAATAACGCTTGCTCAGAGCTTACAAAGCGAGGTAAAAACAGCACAAACTCATCAAAAATAACACCTTCTTCAGAAGCGAGGCCTAATTAAATCAGTTAATTATATAAAGACAGGAGCCAACTACATAATTAATTGAAAACATAATTATTTAAACAAAAAATATTATACCTATTCCCACCCTCTTCCTATAATAAAAACGGAAGTGTTGGGGCTAAAAATTATGTTAAATCAGTGAAGAAACTCTGCTCAGTCAATTATTCATAAATGGGCGGAAATTCCGGCCATTCCTAAAAAAAAAAAAAAACTCGGGTCGTTGAGTAAACAACCTAAAAAAGTCGAGTGGAGTTTCCAAGTCAATACCACTGAATTAACCCGAGAGTGTTTGAGTAAAGGTGTTAC
Source organism: Corythucha ciliata (assembly GCA_038030265.1). Lineage (NCBI taxonomy): Eukaryota > Metazoa > Arthropoda > Insecta > Hemiptera > Tingidae > Corythucha > Corythucha ciliata. The sequence goes on from CM075940.1 coordinate 21,989,113, forward strand.
CACTGCTACACAGTTACCCGCAACACTTGAATCTTTGGATTGAAAACGGTTAACTGAGACCGAAAAACTAGGTACGACAATTCCGGCTATAAAACAGGACGTCACTCGGCTAAAGAACAGTTTATAGTTTAGTGGTCATACAACAACAAGGTAAAACGCTCATTTTCGGGCTCCTTGATGGGATTTCAGTCAGGATCGGCTGCATAGTCGGCCAGGAATAAAAACTCACACACACAAAAAAAAAAAACTGGCCCAAAATCGCCCTCCTCCTGAGCGATTTTGGCGAAAATGACTAAAAATTTCACATTCATTGAAACTGCAAATCTTGGTGTTTCATGACAAGGCGAATCTGAAACTTCTAGCGGTTTTTTTTCGGTCAGGCAAGCCGTTTCAATGCGTTTTCACTGTGATTCCGCTGTTTCTGACCGCGTTGCCCCCGTTTTCAAGGGGGCAGACTGTGGGTCCGCTAGGAGCTTAAGGGGGGGTTTAGGCGGGTTTCCTCGACCCCTTCCCAGTCATCTTTCGCCTAAACTTCGCACATAAATTTTGGCTCCATTTCTGCATCAATATTCGATTTCAAAGTCTATTTTTAATCTTCAGGAAGTTCTACAGTGACGTTAGAAACTTTGAAAAAGCAAGATCCAACGTCACGGTAGAACTTCCTGAAGATAAAAATAAAACTTTGAAATCGAACATTGGTGCAGAAATGGAGCCAAAAATGTGCGAAGTTTAGGCGACGGGTGACTGGGAAGGGGTCGAGGAAACCCGCCTTAAAGATGCGGTAAAATCAACTCCCGAGTATCGAGGGCGATATTAAGGAAAGTGTACGGGGAAATTCTCGGCTAAAATTGATGAAAAGTGCAGACATCCAGTTGGTAGGTCCCGGGTTGGTGGGCACAATTGAAGAAAATCAGCAAAAAAGTGAGAAGAATAACTTAATTCACGGCCAAAATTTTAAATAAAGAGCTAATTCGCGACTAAAATACAGAAAAAGCGATGTTTCGAGGCTGAAATATAGAGGAAGAGCGCCCGCTCGGTGCTAAAATTGGAAAAAAGCGCTCATTCGTGTAATAGGGAATATGTGCACAATTCGCGGGTTATTAATGCCACTCCCTGACCAAACTTGAGAAAAATCCCCAGAGTGTTGTCTAGGTGCAAGTCCGTGGCTAAAATTGAGAAAAACGGCTCATTCAATGGTGAAAATCACCGATTCATGACCTTTTAAAAGTAGCTAATTAACAGCTAGAGTCGAGAAGAAGCGAATTTTCAGTTGCAACTGAGAAAAATCGCTAATTAGAATGAGGAAAACCGCTATACCGGCGAGGGGAGGTGGATCGCCCCGGGATCTCTATCAGATGGAGCCCCCGAAAAGCTTAAAAACGGATGGATGGACGTGAAGAGGTCGGACGGTTGGTCAGCGATTTGGCTCCTTCCTACGAATTTCTGTCTATCCGACCTGGAGAATATAACGTTGCAAGTGATATCAGCAAAGAGTGTGGGCTGAATATTCGATTGAGCCCCCGAAAGCGCTATTCTGGTGGCTTAAATTGAGAAAATCCGCGCTATATTGAGGAACTTCGGAAGGCGCAAAGGCGCGCATTTAAATTATAAAATTCTCCGCACTTTATCCGAGAATTAGCGATGTTCCTCAATTTTAGAAGTGAATTGTCGCTTTTTCTAAATTTTAGGAGCGTAGTAGCGTTTCCCACCCGTGCATTATACCTACACTGAGAGAAAAAATGAGGCCTTCGGCGGTGAAAATTCCACCGATCTTCTTCGAGTAACATTCTCTGGTGATGTTCGGTGACTTTTTGTTCGGTGTAAAACCGCCGAGTAAAATTTAGGTAGTTTGCTTCCGAACTTCGTCTTCAATGAGCCTATGTTCGGGGCCTAGGTTCTCCGGCTTATCTCTAGAAGTTCGGTGGCTAGTCCCTTGATATCGGTGCGCAACCAATCATGATCGGAAAAAGCGCTTCCCTAGTTCGGCAACCCGTCTTTATGGGCAAGTGCCTTGTTTCTCACGTTCGGTGATATTCAGCATTAGCTCGCCGGTGTTTAGCGTTGAAGTTCGGTATGGCGGGAAACACCCACCGAAGTTCAGCGAGGGTGGAATGAGTCAGTAGAAAGGGGAATAATGGCCTGTATTTCACAGTGAAGGTCAAACAAGGAGAAGCGTGGCTCTATAAACTATAGTACAAATGCTTGTATTATCCTTTATATCGATAAAAGGGAATAAAATACATAGCACAATGTACAAGTAAAAGGGAATAAATTAGATAATCTGAAAATTAGGCTCACAATAACACGCATTCAATCATGCGGCATCACTATTATAATATTCTTGAAATAAGTTCATCCGTCATGATAGTCAGGAAGCGCCGTAAAACTCGATAAAAATTAATTACACCGAACTACACCAATCGAAATGATAATTTTAGTACTTGCCAATAACCGATACTTTCTTACGGTCACCCAACACACACAATCACCACACTGAACACTGAACTCGTGCTCTCCTCTCCCCAACTCAGTTAGAACTAGAAGCTTCATTCCTTCGTCTCGCTCGCTTGGCGTGGTTACTCGGTGGATAGCCAACGACGATGGGCTACTTGTCGCTGGCAGAAGTGACCCGTTCCCTTAGACATGAGATTTGTCACTGAGCATCGGTCATTTACCGATGCTCAGCTAAGGATCGTCCGACGTTCAGTAAAACAACTACCGAAATAATGTCACCGATCTTCAGTAAATTTTATTCGGCGTGTCATCGAACTTTAAGCCACCGAAGAAATAGTTCAGTGGGGAAGTAATTTCTTCTGCGGTGAATGTTCACCTACGTTCGCCTATACGACCGCAGAACGCTCAACCGCAGAACCATCGACGGTAATTTTACAATATGGCTGCCTTCTTCGGTGCAGATTAACCACCGAAAAAATGGAATTCTCCAATGAACGAATTTTTTGTGGAGAGTGAGTAGTTCGGTGGTGTTTTTTTTTTCTCAGTGTACCGAATTTTCTCAATGTGGCTGCAAATTAGCCATTTTGTCCATTTGTAGCCGAGAATTAGCACTTTTTCCCAATTTGAACTAAAAATTAGCGTTTTTCTCAATTGTAGCTGCGCTAATTAGTGATTTTTCAATTTTATAGCCGCGAATTAGTGAATTTCTTCATTTGTATTCACGAATTAACGTTTTTCCTCAACTTCATATCCTCAAATTGCAAATTCGCGATTTTTCCCAAAATTTCAGTATTGAAATAGCGTTTTATACTACTTCGGTGATTTATCATCTATTTCCTTTTTTATACACGCGATTTTTCACAATTTCGGTTGTGAATTTGCCATTTTTGTCCAATTTTAACCTGAAAGTGCATTTTGTTTGTCAACATTATAGCATGTTTTCTCAATTTTTACCGCGGGGTTGGCCCAAAAGCAACACTTTTTTGCGTTGATTTCCACAATTTCGTCGTAGATTGGCCTCAATGCACCATGACTCACCGATTTTTTCTCAATTTTAGCCTGGAATTTGCATCGCGAGACCACGATTCAGCGCTTTTTCGCAGTTATAGCCACAAATATTAGCGATTTTTTCAAATTATTTGAAACGCTCGACGCTGCTAAAATTAAGAAAAAGCACTAATTCACGGCTATAAAATTGAGAAAAATTCTAATTTGCGTCAAAAACTGAATATACGCCAATTCGCGGCTTCTGAAGGCAACTTTTGAGGCGGAAATTGAGAAAAAGCGCCAATTTATGGCAATAGGTGAAAAACCCGCTAATCCGCGAGTAAAACTGAGGAAAATCGCTCATTCATTGCGTACAGTGAACTAAAAAAATTCTAATTCGTGAAAAGTTCCCCCTATTTTGCGTCTAATATATTGAGGAAAACACTTAAGAAAAACGCTAATTTTCAGTTGAAACAGAAAAGTGCTAATCCCCCGGTAAAAAAAACATGGTAGTAAAAATTGAAAAAATTGCTAATTTGCTGCTAAAACTCAGGAAAACGCCAAAACTCGTGGAAAATTAAGAAACACGGGATAAAAACGCTGCTTTGCTGCTAAAGTTGAGAAAATGCGCAAACTCATGGCTGTGGGAGGGGCTAGGGCAACACCGCTAATCCACGGCTGAAATTGAGAAGAACGATACACGCGGCCAAAATTGAAAAAAGCGCGTACGTTGTACGCCTCTTTCACTAAAAAAAAAAAAAAAAAAAAAAAAAAAAAAAAAAAAAAAAAACTCGCAGGTAAAATCACACTTTATCCACTCGTTGTATAATTTACTATTTTTCTCGGGAAAGGCTATGATGTGGCCAGCAAGATGTCCGGTTGATTCAAGAGTGTGTAGGCTGGGTGGAATAATGACTGATATGTGAAATTACCCCCCTTTCCTCCCCTTCCCTTTACAAGATTTCAATCTAATCCCCCCCCCCAGGACAAATTCCTACCTACGCCACTGATTTAATGATACGTAAAAGATATATTTTTTTATTTATTTATAGAGACTATAGAGGGTCTCATATACATATTGCCACGCCGCGTCGGGCCCCCTGATAGGTGTATAGAGTCCGCTACTGATGAGCCCAAAAGAAATCCGGGACTGTGCTAGGAGCGAGTCCTCCTCCATACCCTCCGATGTGCCTCAAATGACAGTTATACGTGTGTTGTCGGTGACTTTAAAAACCACGAACAATGGTTTGGTGGGAATCGGGTGACACGGTGAGAGGGGGGTGGGCATAATATGAGCCTCTATTTAGCTTTTTAACCTTGAAGACGGTAGGAAAAAAGACTTGCGTGTTTTCTCTATGTACACCAGAACAATGCGACAGATGCCTGTAATTTGAGTTTAAATTACCTCCCTCCATCTTTTCTTTCCCCCATGACATTGAATGATATGCAGGGCGGAGCGACAGGGTTACATTTTTTAAAAACGATCAAACCATTCTCCTTAATTTTTTAAATCAAAACTTTGTTTTGAGAGGGTATACTAAGGTAGTATTCAGGAACTAGATGCGAGTGTGATGAGTGCCCCCCCCCCTTTTTTTCACAGGCAACAGATGCCAAGTAGAGACCGCATCGATGTAATATTTTCTTTAGTAATTGGACTCAATTCATAATTTAGTGTATATTTCCTGGATGTCCGGTTCCGGTTGGCGTGACGGGCTGGATGACAGCCTGTCCCCTTCTCCCAAGTTGGCATGATTATACTTCGCTATAACTAAGTTCAGTTGCATTAGAAGAGAAATTTTGGGGAGTTGGGTCTTTTGGTTTTATGCTCCGAACGTGTCGATGATTGAGGAATATGAAAATGAGTGAAAGAAAAAATTGCAAGCCTTGAACTGTGCTCCTCTGTGGGGTCATCACTTTTCTCCCTCTCACTCTCTCTCTCTCTCTCTCTCTCTCTCTCTCTCTCTGATGCAATTTAGATTTAACTATCTAATTGAAAGTTATGGAGTTGTGATATCATTTTAAAGATAAATCACGCGGTTATAAACATGTTTATGACATTTTTTCCCCTCAAACTTGCCTCGGGAGGCTTCAATGAGTTAATTATCCGATACCCCCGCGATACCCAGTAAAACAGTGGTTAATCGAGCTTGAAGAATCAATCATGTGATTACGGGGTATGAGAGTGTGAGACTCAGGTGAGGGAGGAGGCCACTCAGACTATCCATCATAATTATCTATTTGGTTAATAGCCTCTTTTTCTCTTTCTCACTCTCTCAGTCATTATGAATGTAAAAATGTGGAGGAATCTTCGCTCGTCGTCGTTAATTTCGCTTTCTCGTTAATTTAGTCACTCATGAGCGAGGGACTATCATTTTTAAAGAATCGAGTTGAATCGATGCTTCACTTACATATTTCTAGCTATCTCATTTCATGCATTCTTGATTGCATAAGAAAGGTCTCAAATTAAGGCTAAAAGTTTCTCAGTTCAGATAAAAAGAAGAGTGCTAAATGTTTGTTCACTTTTATAGAATATTAATGAGGGAAAATCAAGGTGAAGGGAAGAGGAGCGGGGTAAATAAACTCGGACTTCATCTTAAGAAACAATTCATCGCTAAGTGAGTTTCGTCAACTATTCGGGCTTCATGCTCAGTGAAGATTGGACCGAAGAAGAAGCAGTGAGGGAGAAGGGTTGGGGAGACGGAATTGTGTGGACGGTGTGCGTCCGCCGGAAGTGGAACTTGTCGACCTCAACTTCTGGGGTTGCAATAACAACTGAGGCTAATTGTAAGCTAATGGCCTCTTAAAAACGAAGGAGAGCCCTCATTTTTCGAAAGAAAAAGTTTTATTTCTTGTCGGTCTCTTAAACTTCCAAGTTTTTCTCAGTAAAAAAAAAAAAAAAAAACAACAACAACACGCTTTAGTGCCTGAATTCTTTCACTCATAAATGTCCACCACTCCATTGAAGCATCCAAATCATGCTACTTTCCATTTTCGAGGAGGACTAATTTGAAGGCTCCTATATCGGCTTAAAATAAGTTCTCTTCAAGAAATGCAATCACCTCATTTGTGAAAATGTGAGAGGGACACCCTCAGCATTTTCCGAATGAAAGAAACAATGAGGGGGAGAGTTACCCTCTCACTCACCCCTAAGTTCACGCGTAATTTAAGTTCGATTGATGAGGGACTCTCCCTTTTTTCCCTCCCTATTGTCATCTTCCTTTCTTTAATTTGAGCTGAAACTCTAAAATGTTATTCAATTTAGAATTTTTGTGTTTAATTCCCCCCCCCCCTCACACACTCAGGTAAAACATTTCCATAATCTCACGAATTCAGTATCACAAAAAAAAAGGTTACTATACAAATGGAACATTTGACATCCATGCAGATGCAAGAATTTATGGTCCGAAACGTTGTGTGTGGGAGGGAGGGGGACATCTACCACCAGCCCCTTCCGCCACACCAAAACACTATAATTAGGTTACAGATTGTTTCGTCGATGAATTACCTGGGGGTTCTGAATTGCCCTGGTCCTCCTCATTTATGATCGTCAGAAAAACGACCTGTCTACAAGGCTCTCTTGAGGGTTCGTCCTCCTTAATAGCAGGTTATACCAAAAGGGAAGAAGTATATTGTTTCTCTCTTTTTTTTTTTTACTGAACCGTTTTATTGGTGGTGGTGGGGGGGGTTTGCCAAACAAGAAAAAAAATCACACGTCAAATGGAGCACGTGATTTTAATTAATAATGAAAGGATGGACTCTTCATGGGGGGGAGGGGGCAGTGATGATTAGATTGACTAGGCTTATTCGATATTTTGATAGATTGCCCCATAGGCCTATAGGAGTTATGACCATAAAAGTGGGCCTGAATACAAATAGCCTCCTTTTATCCACATTCTATATAACCTGATGAGCATTTAAAAAATGTCTCATCATACCGAAAAAGAGATACGAGATCCCAAGAATTAAAAAGAAGAAGAAGAAGAAAAAAACTTTTATGCCTTTCGGTGAGGCGCCATTTTAAACGTCCTCTTTTTTATGGTGCCAGACCTTCAAAATGAGCTCCCGTTTTTTTGTGTGTTTCTTTTATTTTTGCAAAAGAAAATATTTACAAAATATAACGAGACAGGTCTTTGCCATTTACTGTCATTGCCTGGTGTAGAGAAACACCTTGAGAAGGATAAACTAAACAGTATTGCATGAGAGTTCATGCTAAGGAAACAGAGCCGTCTGGGTGCCACTTTCCCGGGTTTCATATCAAACAGAAACCCACGTGAGTCTGTCTCTTTGAATCCGATGCATCTGGCCATTTTGATTGTCTGATGCGTGTGCCCCCCACCGCCCCCACCGCGTTTGCCCACTCGGAAGCATACCAAGTGAGCGGAACAGCAGCTGGCTCACATCGTGCCGGTTTCACTCATCAGGCCACAGACGTAACAACCTGAGCGAGCCCTATTGAAGTGTCATTTTGTTTCTCAAGTAACTCAGAATTCTAAGCTAGGAAGGAAATGCAACGGCAACCACACGGGTTTTGCGCCTTTTTTGGTCGGTATTCCACTCTCTGGCCTCCCTCGGGTAGGAATAAAATGAGCCTCAAATGAACCAGCCCTGAGAAGTTCCATTTTGGTCCCTCGAAACCCACGAAATTTGAGGTACGAAAGAGCCTAGTCCAAGAAATGGCTTTTCTTCATAGCCGAGCCCCTGAAATTAATTATTTGAAAGAACCAACCCCACGGAATTGCCTTTTAAAATGGTCAAGACCTCGAAATTTTGTATTTGACGCTTCGAAATCCGCGATTTTTAGAATGATGATGGATTGTTTTTTACGAGTCAGCCCCACGACATTGGTTTGAGAGGTCCCAACTTGCGAAATGTTGTATTTTAAAGGAGCCAAGATCCACAAAATTGTCTTTTTGTATGGGTCAAACCCGCGATTTTGCCCGGACCTCGGGAATTGCTTTTTTGAAAGGTCCCAAACCCTTGGAGTCACTTTTTCGACTTTGTCAACCCAGCAAGATTGGATGTTTAAAATCGATCAACCCCGCTAAATTGGCTTTTTTGGGGAGTCAGTCCAGCAAAATTTAGTTTTTTGAGAGAGTGAAACTAACAAAAACGGGTTCCGTGAGTGCCAATAATCCGCTAAATTCGGGCTTTGAAGCGGTCAAACCCACCTTTTTGTTATTCGAAGTAGCCAGGTACGCGAGGTTACTCTTCAAGTCAAAACCTCAGAAATTTTGATTTAAAACGTGGGGCATCCGTAAGTTGGGCTTTTTGCCGTGAAATTGGTGTCAGATCCGCGAGTTTTGGTTTTTGAAGTAGCCAAAACGACAGAATTGCTATTCTTAAGGAGCCAAAGGCGAAATTAGTTCGTGAATAACTGAAAACCATGAAATTGCATTCTGTAAGCATCAAGTCCACGAAATTTGGGACTCCTAAAGAGCCCAGCCCGTGGAATTGCTTGTTTTAAAGGTTCGAAACCCGTGAATTTACTTTTTCGAAAGAGTCAACCCACGAAATTACTCTTTAGAATGAGCGAGGGTGTGAAATCCGTGAAGTTGGCTTGTTTAGGGAGCTAGTCCCATAAAATTGGTTTCTGGCGTGCCAAACCGGTGGAATTGCTCTTTTTACTTCCATGTTCCCTACGGGAATGGAAGTATGGTGTTCGTGAAAAAAATCGAGTCGAAAAGTTGAAAAAAGTGGTTTTCGGCACGTTTTTTTAAACTCAAAGGCCAACCCCAAACTAACCAGAGGCCAAAACTAACCAGGCCTTTTTTGGGCCGCGATATTCCAAATTAGATCCGAACGGAAAGAGCCGAACAGCTAAATTAGCCGTCCTTGATGGGCTAAATCTTCAGTTGTTTTGGTTGAATTGGCCGGAGTCACCGGTAAAAAGGATCTGTTTCCAGGTTTTTTGTGGACAATGCGCAACCGAGCCAAAACGACCTCTCTCCTTCCCCTTATTCAAAACTTCCCAAAGTGGCCAAGAAAGAATGCGCGTTGGCTGGTTTGGTTGCGTATAAATTGAAATGTATTCAGTAGGTTGAAGTAAAAAGCCTTAATAATTACTTGATTAAAATAGTGGAATATTAGGACTTTAGTCCAATCTTTACTCATGTTTTCAATTATACAGCTCGGAAGGGAAAGCCGTCTATCACTGTATTTATCGAACGAAAACAAAAAAAAATAAGAAAAAGTGAGATGACAGATAACCATTTTTCTGTTTGGGTAATACTTGGTGGTCGAAGAATGATAAGGAGAGGGGGGATGATGAACAAAAAAAACCTCCGGCGACAGGTGTTAGTTAGCAGGGAGAAGCGACTACGACTAGTCTGGAGATGACCTTTGAGGCTCTCTTCTTTCCAGTTTTTATTTTTTGAAGGATTATTACTGTTGCGGTGGTCTTTCCTCCCCATTGAGAAAGCGAAAATAGGCGGTAATTTGTCCCTCCACCTGTCTTGTTTAAAGAAGCAACAGTTTTCTTTCAAGCTTTGCTCGTAATGAGACGTCTTAGACAAACAAGAGCTATTTCAACGTATAGGCTTGCTCGTTTTTAAAGAAGCTTGAAGAGAATTTGAAGGAGACTATAAAAAACAACTTTTTTTGTTTAAAGACGAAGCGACGCGAGTGGCACTCTAATTTGATTACTTTAAAAATCTGGACGTTTCTATATCCATTAATCGCCTGGTCTTCACTCAACATAAATGCAATAATTTGAAGGAGGCGAGTTCATTGCCACCATTCCACTTTTCGGTGGTCCCTGAAGAACAAGCTTATTAAGAAAGCCAAAGGAAGGAACACCCTCCTCTCCCATCCTTCTCTAACACTTAATGAATCTCAAGTTTAAGGAATCTCATCATAAGGCCATAAAATCTTAAACACAGCAGCATTTGGGGGTCCTTGTCTGCACTAAAAAAATAAGCGGTGCTACTACTTCGTTTTATTTTTATAGAAAGTTTCATTGAGACATCCGGTGTTTTCACATTTTACCCTTCATTTCATTCACTCTTTTAAAGTGAACAAGAATTTTTAAATATTAGGCGCCAGTTAAGACAGGGGAACGTTTAGGTTGGTGAGTTACAGCGTTTGTACATGAAGGGAGACGAGAAAGAAACGAGAAGCTCCTCCAACAAACAATTACCTACAAGAGCAATAATTTGTGAAAAAAAAAAAAAAAAGTAAAGGAGGTTATTACTGCTAGTGAATGGAATAGCCGGGTCTAATCACCGGCTCAATAGAGTCATGATTTATGATTTGTTTATTTAACATGTGGTCTCGGGGCAGAGAAGACCATAGGATGAGGTAGACGGGGAGGGGCGAGAAGGAAGATAGAGCGAAAGAGGAAGAAGCAAAAGCAGTTGATAAAATAATTAGGGCCTCCCAAGACGGGGCCCGTGGGCCTAAGGTATTACTGCTCTCTTCCAACCCTATCATTTGCTCAACCAACAACCTACACCAACAATATAATTATCTCAGTTGGTTTTTTTTTCAACCCTGTATACCTTTACTCTGTCGCCACCCACTCCAACCTATAATTAATTCCAACACAAACTAAATTATCACACAATTATATTCGCATTTCCCCCCCCCCCTTTTTTTTTTTTTTTTTTTTTTTTTTGTAAGGTGTTTCCATTTTTCCAGGTTCCGAGTGTGGACCACCCGATTTAAAACGTGAAACCATCGAACAAAAAAGTGTCACAACTAGAATTGGGCGAGCCTAAAAACTGATTTGCATACTTCGTTTTATAATCATCTTAAGGCTGTCATTAATTTAATTACTATTCATTAATATAACCTCTGCTTTTTCTCTGATCAATCAAATTGCAGGGGAGCTCACCTACTCCCTGTACAAAAGAAAATGAGACTACCGTAATTAAAAAAATGGATGACATAGTGTGCGTGAGCTCCCCCCACCCCCATCCGAGCGACACACCCAAAGAATCTCAGCATGATGTGCGTTTATGAGGGTGGGGGTGCGGGTGGACGAGGGCGGAGATTAAAACAATATTTGAAGGATATAAATCACTCGGAGGATATAGTTTGGAAGGACAAAAAAATGCCTCCTTGAGACAAATTTTTCGCGAATATTAATAAACGTCATGAATGAAATGAAGAAACTTCAGGAATTTCCAATATCTTTTCCGTTGGAGCTATTCCAATAAATTCAGGTTCCCAGACGTTGTTTATTGTATAAGACCACGGGGGCGCGGGATTGTATTGGCTGTAAACCTATGGTGATGGCGAGGGGATGGGGGGGAGGTTCGCCCTGGTATGCGTATGAAAAAAGGGACGGGATAACATTTTTCCTTTTTTTTTTTTTACCTTTTACACAGTGCGCCCTTAGAAAAAAAAAGAACAACAACACGACTATACACGTCCCTCTATATATGTGCTCTATAAGTAATTGGACGTTTTCATGTCGAAAAGAGATCATCCCGGAAGATCATTAATTATTTCTTACAGTATAAAAGCGAAAGAGGCGAGAGAGAAAGAGGTGGTTACCTTCAGACAACCTGCTTAGAGAGCAAACTGATTTTTATCTATTTAATGGCTTAAAGTGTTTTAATTCGTGCTCCGTTAACGATTGAAACTAACATGGAATTATGGTCTTCAGCGTATTTTTTTTTCTCCTACGCAACCGAAAATTACAAGAACAAACAAGATATTATCAGTTGGTTGTTTTTCCTTCAATAGAGAACAAAAAATTATATTAAAACTGCCTAAAAAAATATTGAATCGTGCCCAGTTTCTTATACACGGAGTCGATTAGAACGTTGAAAACGTTCTAATCTCCCCCCCCCCCTCACCACCAATAACCATCACTCTCACAATCATTCAATAGAAAAAATGAAAGGAGCATTAACTAAAAATCTCTAAGAGACGTGAAGGGATGGCACAATTTCAACAAGCATTTTACAAAACAACTTTCCAAGAAGATGATCCTGTATATGGGAAGAAAAGACAAATACGCTCCTTTAATAGTTGACTTCCGTTTTCTTTTTTTTTTTTTTACTAAAACTAATTAGTACAATTAATAGCAATTTAGAGGTTCATTCATAGTTTTAGAACGTATAGAGAACGCCGGGGGCACTTTCAAAAGTCCAAAAATGGGAGATGTTAGACGTGCAATTTTAGGAGAGAAAGGGACTATTGAAGACTATACGTACAGTAGAACGAAGTTTAGCTTCTAGGGGCTTCAGTGCTGGGAATTGTCCGATTCCATAAAAATTGAATTATTTCGTCGGGGCCTCACTGTCCTTCCATAGGGGGCTTAGATGTTATAGCAATTCAACCCCTTCAACAGTCGTTTGGTCTTGAAAAGAGGCATATACGCGACATTGATGTTTTAAAGGAGTCTAACCCGCGAAATTGTTTCTCTTGACAGAGCAAAGCCCAATTTGTGGGATTCCCCGAGTAGAGGAACCCCGAGGTAGGCGGTTTCGCCGTTAAAATTTTAGTCATTATCGCAAAAAAATAAGGAAAGGGTTTATGAGTCCCTCGGACGATGCACCGCCAGGCCAACCACCCCACCGTCACCACCACCAAGAGACCTCAAATGTGGCCACAAATGAGAGAGCGCTTGTTGGCTCAGCGAGGTCGTCCCAACCACGTCGTTGAGCTCATTCCTTATCAACTTTCAGGTGTGCCGATTGTGCGTGCTCGGGAACCACAAGCACCGTCCGCGTGACCAGACGGCCAAAACCCCTGGTAAAGCAGAGAGAACTCCGTTTAAGGGGTCGTCCGATCGAAAATCCTTTCAATTTTCGGATTCTCAAGTTTCATTCAATTTGGAATTTCGGACGCAGTTCACGAGACCCTCGAACAATGCTCAATATACAAATGCGTGCCAAAACGCTATGGATATTATTTGTTTTGGTTGATTTACTTCATTTTATGAGTGAGCCAGTGACGTCCGCTTGGCGTGGAGGTCTTTTTTCGACTCAGAATGGGGGGGGGGGAGTCAATTGCATGGCGACCGTACAATTAAATTAGTTTTTAGTTAAATAGAATTAGTAAAATAAGTAATTAGTTAAATAGAAAATTAGACAAAGCGGCCAAAAACGCCGACCGACAGGTCTAATCGATAAGCCGTTTCAATTTTCGGATTCCCCGTGTCGAGAAACCTGCAGACGAAAACTTAAGCCCGCCTGCGTCGAGAGAGCCTATATTGGATGTTGAAAGAACCAAACGCGTGAAATTAATTTCCTGAAAGAGGCAAATCCACAAAATTTGAATTTTGAAAGAGCGAAATCCACAACATTGGTTCTTTTGGAAGAGCCAACCCAACGAGATTTGATCTTGTCGACAAAGACAGCCCTCGAAAATGGTTTTTAGCCAAACCTACGAAGTTGAGATGATGCCTCTCTATTGTCTCTCCTTCCACAATGCAAAATTCGCAGTCATCGAAACCAATTTTTCGTTGGATAACTAACTGGCCTACCGAGGAACAAAACTGTAATTTTATTATTTTACGAACATGCAATGAATCTCAAAAGACAATTATCTCTCATTATTTTGCGAAACTATCGGACAAATTAAAAAAAATCTTGAAAGAAAAAACGACGACTGCACCATAATGACATGAAAAACTAACGACGAATTAACGTTGTACAAACACGAGAGTTATTAAAGCGAGCACGGATAAGAATCCCGTAAAGCCGTGATTTTTTCTGTCGTTAAGGACGTGTTACCTTTTTTTTGCGCGCGCGTTTCCTGTGCTACACGCGTTATGCTTATTTGAGCGTTAAGTCATCTACTGTGCGCCATAGCGCCCCACTAATGTTACGTAATTATGGAGACGAGTCTTTATTGCTTCCAGCCCCCCCCCTCATTACCTTTTATCCCACACGCTTTTTTGGAAGGCACTTCTTTCTCCTACAAGAGCTATTTGACATGTAAATATGAATGTGTATATTTATAAATGCAAGGGGTGAAGAAATTGCCAATTATAGCTCCTCTTTTTTTTTTTCTGTTGCAAGAGGGCTTATTACAATGTAAAACTGGGGAAAAAAAGAATTGTTGGAGGGAAGCTGTTCCGTTTTAATCAAGCAGCAAAACTGAGAAGTTTGGAAGGAATTCAGTTAAGGGAACAATACTCTTCCTCACCCCCATCCTAGTACCCACTGACAAGGCGTTTGTAGTGATACTTCAGAAATTTTAAAGTTTCCCCTCAATTGAATTTATTCCAGGAAAGCCTACTTCAATGATGCCAAAAAAGCTTTTGAGAACATTGTCTGTTTATCATAATTGTTTCCTCTTACAAAAAAAAGCCTATTTTTCACTTCCCTAAAATTCAATCGGTCGTCTCCGTGGGAAGCTTTAAAGAGAAAGATTAGAGAAAGGAGTTTTTTTTTTCATTTTTTAGATCAACGTGAGGGCAATATTAGAGGCCCTTGACAACGAAAAAGAAAGAGAAGAAGAAGCAGAAGAAGAAGAAGAAGAAGAAGAAACAAACCACAATAAAATGAGAGAAAACACAGTAAATGAGCGGAAAAACAGACAACGGTAAAAAGTAGTTTCGGGGGCCCAATTCAGTCCATCTGCCCCCAAAGTGGTTTTATAATGTAATCTGTTGTCGCATACAATTTTTTTCTTTCTTTAAAAAAAATCAGAATAATGTACAGAATAAAGTTGAGCGTGGGATTAAAAAACAGATAAGGATCTAGAGGAGAATTACTACACACAACACGAGTATGTAAACAACTGCTCCAGGATTTAAAAAAAAAAAAAAAAAGAAGAAAAAAAGAACACTACAGAGGTGGGCAGGAGTTAAAACAAATTGGACTAGGTCCATGAGCATTCGGAAAAGGCGCGGTGTTTTGTCAATGATTGAACAAGCTTGGGGGTGTCCCTCACCCCCTTCCCCTCATCATTCGAAGGAAGGAAAAGAATAAGCTTTTTAAGGGCGGATTGAAAGCCACGAATGACGATTAATTTGTTGAATTAGTCCGAGCACGTAGTTTTGTGAAGGGAAAGGGTGCGAGCACGAGGGCCAGCTGAAACTGGATACTTGCCCGCATCTTTCTCAGTTTAAGCCGCAGCATTTTTCAGTTTAAAAACAAAAAATAATAAAAAATATAAATCACAGACGGGCTCATTATCCGGAGCGAGGTCAATTATTAAATCGGTCTAGGGTCTAGGGAAACGAATTATTAAAAGAAAGGTAGGCTGTCTGGGGGGAGGGGGGGGGAATTAACGTTGGCTCTCAACATTATAGTAGCAGGGTTGTCAACCGGTAGGTGCACCTAATAAGATGCTTCATCACAGTAGCCTACTCTATTGGTTTTATTCGCTCCTTCAAGAAATAAAAGTATTAGTTCTTAATTATCTTAGAAGTCACAGTCCCCCAAACGGTTGGAGGAGGAGGAGGAGGGGGATTAACACGTCAAACTCCATCATTACTCGTCGAAGGGGGCCCCTTTTCTTAAATAAGCTATTCAATATTCATAGACGGTGTGGGGGCTGGAAAGACGGTCAATTACTTTTTTTTCTAAAAAAAATGATTGATTTGGCTGCGTTTTCCTGGCAAGTTGTACTTACAGCTCAAACCAATTATTATTATCTTTTAAAATAGTGCTCCCAGTAAGAAGAAAGCATGCTCTGAAACGGAAATCATAGCATTTTAACGTAGAATAGTAAGCTAAGAGTTCTCACCGCATCAAAACTCTATTATTAATATGTAGTGGTGGCAGTCAAAGACAGGTGGGTCTCCTCCAGTCATACAAATTTGTGGGTTAACAGTTCAAAAAATAATTGTCAGCGCTAATAGTCGCCAAGTGTCGTCTAGATCTTGAGTTGAGTGGGGAAGGGGAATCGGATATACAAGTGTCCCCATATTTCAAAAGAGTTTAAACCGCTAAATAAGCGTTTTTGGTTCTACATTAAATTGGAAGGGATGCAGCATGCTCAGGGGGCGGAGTCCGAAGGGCTAGGGCAGATGTACCTTACCTCGCCTCACCCTAATGCTTTATAGGGCAAATGAGAGTGGACCCCCCCCCCACTCAAACCCTACTACGGAAAATTGAAGAGAACACTAAAAATAACGAAGGCTTTAAGAACATCAAAGATCCCTTAATTTAAATTAGCCCCCCCCCCCTACCCTCACAATTTTTCAGTGCAGTGATATGGTCTCACACAACAAATCCCAGGATCTGTAACAACAGTTTCACGCTAATCTGTGCAGTTTTCCAGGAAAAATGCCAATTTTTGGCGCAAATTCCAATTCCTGCAATGCCTCAACTCCCCCCCGCCCCATCAACACCAACGAAGAGCAGCGATTTGAAATTAATATCGAAACGCCCAACAAAATCAACTTTTCTTGGTGATTGCGGCAGGGTCACACATTGCCATGTTTCACGTCAAAAAATCAATTCTGAAGGTCCAGTTACCGAGTCGAATGACCTAAAACTGTTTTATAAACCAATCAGGTTCATGGTGCCTCAATTTCTAGTTTTCTGGTTGAATAGTCTGTCCTGTTGTTGCTGGAGAGAGGAGAGGGGTGTCAGTTTCCGCACCATCATTACTATTTTCTAGACAAATATTCATAGAATGATGCCTGGGGGTCACACATGTTAAGTTATACACGGTCAAAAACTCACTTATGTACAGTTATCCATGTCAAATAGGCCAAAAGTGCGATCACTTTTACGGCGATAGCATGAAAAACAGGCGCGGGAACACCAAAAAGCGGTTCAAATTCAAATGCTCATCGGTTGGATCCTACCACTAACCGGTCACAGTTACAGGTCCAAGCACATCCCCACTCCTCCCATAAAAACCACGAGAATACGCTGGAAGAATTTCGTATACGAACCCCATAAAAATTGGTTCTTTGAAGAGCCAAAACAGGGGAAAAATGGGGTTTTCGGTCAATTGAACTCAGCGAAATAGGGTTTTTTTAGTGAGCCCACCCACGACATTGGTTATTATTTAAACAACTAGATCCACGAAATTGATTTTTGAAAGAGCCAAATTCAATTTTCTGAACAGCGTGCGGGTCTTGATGACCCAAATCCACAAATTTGAGTTTTTAAAAGAGATGAACACACGAAATTCGTTTTGTCAACGGCTGTTCTCCACGAAATTGTTTTTTTTTTTGGAGCATACAACCCCCGCAAAATTGATTTTTCAAGAGATGAACCTGCGAAATAGGGAATTTTAAGTGAGCCAATACCACGAATTTTGGTTTTTGAAGAGCCAAACCCGTGACCATGAGTTTTTAATGATTAGGCCTGGCGAAAGTGAGTTTTTCAAAGACTAACTCCGTGAAATCGATTTTTTGAATAGCCAAACCAGTGAAGTTGGTTTTATTCGGAGCTAAATCCACGAAAAATGTGGGTTTCAAGTGTCCTAAAATGGCGAAATGTAGTTTTTTCAGCCGCCTAACAACGCGAATAGATTTTTTTGGGTGAGACAACTCCGCGAGATTCCGCCGTCGTCGTCTCAGGTCTTCCTACACTTTTGTGGTTCCCTTCCTTGAATGGCCCTTCGCACTCGCTCTTTCCTGTACAAAAGCGCTGTCCTTTACGGTCACGGACTACCCAGCATTTGGCCCGAAGGACCGCTGCAGGTGTGGTGGTATAGGGTGCGGGTGGGGAATGAAACTGCGGGAATCCAATGGTCTGATTATTCCGGTTAAAAACTCTCTGTTTGACGGATTTTTTGTGCAGTTAAAATTTGGGTCTCCTTCCTTGGCTATAGGGGGAAGCTCCAACACCGTGTTTGAGCGGAAATTTACCCGAGAGAACCCTGAAATGTTCCCAGTCCTGGGATGATTTCTGTTTTAATGCGAGTGGCCCAAGTACTGGTTTTTAGTTGATTTAAATAGCCCAAGTCACGGTTTAGAGCTTTTCCTCAATTTTAACAGAGGAGAAGCCACTAAGAATACACAAAAACGCGGTTTAAAGCTAACTGACCTTGACCGTAGACTCATTCCAAAACGTCATCGCCTAAACTCAAAAAACAAAAAATCTTGAGAAGGGGGGCACCCGCCATGACGCTATTTTGCTCCCTCTCTCTCTCTCATTTAGCGGCTTAATTGGCCCTCTCCAACCAGGATTGTGCCTTCTTCCCGCCATGGCTTGATGCCTTGAAAGGCACATGACCAGATTTAAGCCTGACATGACGGCCGGGAAGTTACCCGACACGTGCAAGTCCTGGTTATCCTCGCTCCGCTCCCCATCAGCCACACCAGGGCCCTCTCTAACCGCCTTACAACGCACTGCTCCGAGTGGTGAAGTTGGCCTGGTTAAAACTGACGCCTGATGGCATTTCCGAGTATACCTAAAAACCTAAAACCCGGATTTTGTCAACATTAAAATAATAAATTATGTAAACAACGATAAATGTTGAGTCAATGGGGACATTGGTTCTTCCCTGAGGTCCTGCCAATCGAGACTCCTTCAGATGTGGCCTGTACCATATAACCCCCGTTTCCAGGACTTACATTGTGCCCTGTTTCCTCTCGTCCGGATACAAACCTGTATAGGAGGATTAATAAGTAAGACCTCCTAAGCGGCGATGTGGGGGGGGGGGATTGGTAATCAGAGTAGACGCCCACCTCCACCACCACCAATTTTGAACGCCAAACTTCCAAGAACATGTTTCACAGGGAACAAACTGGACGTTTCCGGCGATTTCTTGACAAGATAGTGTAGGGGCATCCATAAAAATGCTCAAAATTTCAACCCAAAAAAACAAACAATTTCGCTTGTCTTTTTAACTCGAACAGCATCACCCCGCGTATTCTTAGAGGCTTCTTCTCTGTTAAAATTGAGGAAAAGCTCTAAACCGTGACTTGGGCTATTTAAATCAACTAAAAACACCAGTACTTGGGCCACTCGCATTAAAACAGAAATCATAATTAGAGGTAAATTTCCGCTCTTCAGCTAAATTTAGAAGAATCGGTGTCTCTGGACAACCGTACCATAGAAACGTCAAATTTCAATGCGCTAGGATTTCAAAACCACAAAAGTGGCGATAAAGTGCAGTTATATAATCTTAAAACATCAGAAATACCCCAAAACAGGTTAAATGTACCAATTTTCGTACAAAAACGTCAGTTACTTTTCTCGAATAAGTAGTCAATATCTCGCACATGCTGGCGGGCGGTAGCATAAACGGTCAAATTCATGGGAATAATGACTGGTCCAAGGGGGAAAAAAAAGTTTCCACAGAAAATAAAACACCTTTTTACTCCCTAGTTGTAGAATGTACTGTGTAATATGTATTGCTAAAAATATTAGGCATAGCTTTTTGGAATAAAATAAAGCCATCCACTGAGGAGAATAAAAGATCAGGGTGATTATGATGATGAGTTATTGCACTAAATAAAGTTTAGACTTCCATCATTTTTTCACTTCATTTCCCATGTATACTATATCGTAATGCTCACTTGAAATAAAAATGGAGCTATCCCCACCCCCACCGTCGCAATCAGGGAGGTGGCCCTGATTAGCGGCCTGCATTACTAATTTATTGCGATTCATATAGGGAAAAGCCCCGGGTTTTAGAAATAAAATCGCTTAATCCCATGGCAACGACTAAGTGGACATCCAAATAAGACCATTCAAGTTGGGGATAATCGGACTTGGGAAATACAGCTGCCCTGGCCCATCCTATTATATTTATATCTCAAATATTGCTCTGACAATTTTATAGGGTTTCCATGATTTACTACATAATAGCCCTATACCATTGAACGCTCCCCTCCCTCATAACATTTTCAACTTTTATCTTCTATAAGCTCCTTTTTTTCTCCATGTATTGAGGGATTATTAGGGGCGGGAGAAAATTGTTCAATAACCAAACACCTCCCTCTACCGGCACAGTGGAGGGGGTGTGGCTCAAATCTTCAAATCACAGCAGAGTTTGGAAAGAGAGAGAGAGGAGTCTAGGAAAACCGTAACGGCTCAAACTCAAATAATCTTGGACGATTGCGGGAGGGGGGGGGGCATCCATCACAGTTCTTAGTTATTTTATCATTCTTTCCACTTTATACTTTTCATTAAAGTTTCAAGAGAATGCTAAAAACAAAGTTTTTATCAACCTTGGTATTTAGAAAAAGGTGCGAGTTTCAACACTAATTAGAAAATACATTTAGAAACAAAATTATTTTGATATAGTTACGAGGGGGCCCTAACAATCCAGCGCAAAAAAAAATTATCTGACGAAAAATCAAAAAACCTTGAACAAAAATTCGCTCAAAACCTCAAGTTCGTAAATAATTCCACAAATTGCCCCTACACGGATAATTATAGCTCATTTGAATAATTAAAATGCCGTATTTCAACGAAAATTTGCGTGATTTTATTCCAATTCACACCGCGGTAGCCGTATCATAAAAAAAAATAACCGTGAAATGATTCAATTTTTTAGTTTGTTGAATGTTGACCATTATTGGGGTGTTTATATGAGCGAAATAGAAGGCACGGCGGTGGAGGAGTCCCCCGTTTGAATAAAAAATAGTGAAATACATACGTACAGAAATAAAATTTGATACGCATGTATGAGAGAACTGTAGGACAAATAAATGAATTCTCAAGGCCCGTTTAGCCTTCTTCCAGGGTATAATAGCTAAAAAGCGTTAATCCGAAATTTAACGATGGACTAAATTACTCAGACTCAAAGTCACCACATGCTAATAAAGGACAGGGTCAAAGCTAAGCGTTTCTAACAATTAAACCTAAAATGAAGCAGCGTTTCAAAATATGTTAATTACAAAAAGTAAAGGAATGCAAGTCGTTTGACTTTCATGTAAACTTACGGCCGCACGGTTCTATCTGCGGAAGCACAAATATTATGTATGGGAAGAAGGAATTTTTATAAGTTTTTTTTTTCTTCAGACTACTGGAATTGATGATGAAAACAACCGCGTGCGGTAAAAATGTTAATAAAACAATGTTAATGATAATTAGATTCGATTTTTGTGCGTGTATTGATCTCCGATAGGACAATAGACTCAAAGTACAGGACCCCCGAGGATCAATACGGTTGAAGTCGGAGAAGTGGAAGTTCCGAGTTCTCAACCATGAGGGAAAAAAAGGGCATCCCCGGAGGTCCGTCCCCCCTTCCCAGCATACGATTGAAATATGCAGCTAGACTAATAAGAAGATTGAACACGTAACAATATTTGCTATATAATGAAGACGAAGGGCTTTTTGAATAAAATAAAGCTGCCTTTTCAGTGCGAGACGGTCACGAACGGTATTAATTTAATAATTGAACTTGGTTTTGTATAATTCAAAACTTATTCGGATTGTTATACGTCGCGATATTACGGAAGGCTGTTATGATCAATTAAACTCGAAAACGCGGGGTTTTCTATATGATTTTGAGGGAATTTTCATAATACAGGAGTGGTTTTATTTCTTTAAAAAAGGAGCAGGAGAGCGAGTGTTGAGCTCGCCCCCATCGCAGTGCGCTGGCGTTGGGAAGGAACACCGGCATCGAGCCCTTGAATACGGTGGTGTTCGGTGTGACTTTAGATAATGGTTGATAATTTTGTAATATCAGGTAAGGGATTGTGGTAATGTTAAAGAAATTTCTCTGAGTAAAAGAGTTGGAAGCGACATGTAAATAAATTAGGGCTATAGAAAGATGAGAAACCAACCTTGCGGTTATGATTGTAAATTTACATACCTTGGAATTGTCAAGATGGTAGGGGGATAACATTTAAAAATTAAAGAAATAACAGGAAACACAGGTCACTGGAACACAACACTGCTTACCGTCCGGATTTGGTGATGACCATCTCGGTACCCAGCTTGTGAAACTTTTCCCACAGGTCCTTTCCTTCGAGAGTCACTTTGGGGTCGTCGACGACTCCGTCGTCCTCCGGTTGGATGGGCCGTAGCGGCCTTAGCATAGCCGGGTGCTGTAGGACGTCCTCGGCCGTCGTATACGGGTGTTTGGGCAAGGGGTAACACGGAAGAGGCAGGGGGTAGGCTGCCGGAGGCCCAGCCCCCGCCGGTTGAGGCGAACCGCCGCCACCGCCACCGCCGCCGCTTCCGGCCCCCGTCAGAAGAGAGCTGACGCTAAAATCAGTTGGCCTATGAAGGAGGAAGGCCGGGTGGTAAGACATGTCTGGCGGTCGCTCCACCACCTCAGTCGAGGTCTCGAACCGCATCTGTAGATTCACACCGCACACGGGCGCCTTCTCCTCGTTCCAGCACCGCCGACCGTCGCCGTGTTAATGACTCGGCCGACCGACCCGCCCGTCAGCCGCCCCCCCACTCGGAGTCAACCCCACTGCCGCCCAGTACGCCCAATCGGGCGCTTTTGCCCGCCCCTCTACTAACCACACCCATCCACAATTAGACTAATATGAATAAACGCCACGGGGACTCGTTTCTTCCACACTCCTTCCTTTCGCCTCTTTCGCCACAATTATTGGACTGTAAATCCTCCTTCCTTTCGTCCTTTTGCTCGCGCTTGTCCTGACCTCCTGCAATGCTGCAACTTTCACACCTTTTTCCTCGCCGCTCATCTCTCTCCGCCTTTTCATATGAAAACTTTCGCCTCAGTTTCCACCTTTTTACACCTTTTTCCTTTTCCTTCTATCGTCCCTCAGCCCTTCATTCACCTCATGACGGTAAAATCGCCAAAAAGGGAAATTCCCTCGATTATTCCACACTGCTAATTGCTTTGCGTTAAAATAATTTACGGAGAATTTATTAACCCCACAATTGACTTCTTATGCGGGCGCTGTTCACAGAACCAAATAGACCCCATCAAACTATTTAAAATGACACCTTTCAACACGATATGCTTTATATGCGTATTAAATGCTGATAATGCGTTAATACATAGATAAAATGCAGTATTAAAAGCACCATTGAATTGCATAAACAAAATTAATAAGGAAATATTTGTAATAACTATAAGTATTATCAATGTAGTGCATTTTTTCATTTACATATTTAAGAAAATATATGTATTATACCTTTGCCTAATCCTAGGAGAAAGATTAGGCCCTTGTTACCTCATTACCCCCTCACTCTCGCAGGGAACACTGTTTAGAAACAGAATCCGATCGTTCACCACACCAAACCAAAGTCTGGCAAATTAGCGCCTGTATGTGGGAGGGAGGTGGAGGAGGGAAACGTCTCAATAACGATTGTTCGCGGATGTAATATTTATGGATATACAGTGGCGGATCCACGCAGGGGAGAAAACAGTTGGTGGGCGGGAGGGAGTGTATTTTGGTTGGGAAGGGGAATGTTATAGGAGGTCGATTTTTTTTTTTTTTTTTCTTTTTTTCTTGTCTTCCGTCCTTACGTGGTGCAAACCACGTAAAAGATCGGGAATTTTTCCGAGTGTTTTTTTTTCTCCCACCCCTCCCGAAATTTATCAAGCCATGCCTCACCAGCACCCCCCCCCCCTGCAAATAGTGTTCACGCTGCATTAACCCTAAAAGTAGCAATTTTAAATCAAAACGCTACAAGAGTATACGATAGCGCCATCTGCAAGGGACGGTCGTTCAATTTAGATGATGCTGTTGCATGAGGGGTGGGGGTGGTGGTTCAATAGCAGGGGCGGATCAACATCGTTTGCCCCCCAAAAGCTATAAAAATCACGAAATCTTTCCTCAGAAACTGGAATTTGTTTGCAAAAATTACAGTTTTTCGTTGGTTTTAGAGGAAACTGTCAATTTTTTTTGGAAACTGACAATTTCGCCCGAGAACCTGATTATCAAACATAAAACTGGAAATCTGGCCTAGAATCTAATTGAATTAATAATTTGGTCAAAAATATATAGGAAATTTCCACCATGGAAACATTCACTTCAGTCGTGAACTACCATTTTTATAGCCACGATATCTTGTTTTTCGGTCCAAAACTGGTATTTTTGACGCGGAAACAGACTCTTTGGTACTGAAACCGTTCAAGTCCACCAAAAGAACCGAATACTATACTCTAAAATTAACAATTCAATGACAAAATCCTCTCCGCTTGTGCTGGGACCGCCCCGCTATCGTTATACGCCACTACGGACGAACCAGGTGATGCGGAGAACCGAATCTACCATGGGAAAAACCGATAGAATCCCAAAATCACTCTTATAAGTCTCGAAAAAAGTGTTGCCCTTTAGAAAAAATCAATTGAGTGCTTCAGTTAGCGGGTTAATTTGTCCATCAATTTTTATGTTTTATGCAAGCAATACCTTTTTTGTGCAAAATGTACGAAATTAAAATTCAAAATGCATAACCCGGACATGAAGCAGAGGAAGAAAAAAGCCAAAACCCTAAAAATTAAATATTAATCAAGTTGTGTGGCTTAAAAATTAATATTAATAATGATGTTCCTATAGTCACGGATAACGTGAAAGTCTAAAAACTGTTGTTTTTTCATTGATAAAAAACAATTTAGAACAGTGGGAATTCGAAATGGTCAATAGCGTTCTGTGAGCGCTTTCGAGGGTGAACCGCCAGGACCATTGTGTTGGTTGTCGGGATGGGGTTTTCCACCAGAGGAATTAGCACCCCCCCATTTAACACATAATTCGATCCAAAACAGCAATGTTTTGATTGCTGAGCATGCGGTCACCGTATATTTCCTGACCTATAGGCTTTAGTGATTTGTCTGCCTCAAACATTGGAAAACAATGCATATAAAATGGGTGATGGGGGGGGGGGATATAATACAATTATGATACTTAAAGGGGATTTATCGGCTCAAATAACTCAAATCTCATTCAAATGTGCATGGATTCGCTCACAGAGGGTGTTAATAATGGGCAGGTTTGTTAGACCAATTGTATCGCCCGGCAGACGAACTTGAACGGCCTCGCATTAATAGGCTAAAGTACAATGTCTCGGATTACCCTTCCCTGTCGCCGCTCAATACGATAAAAAAACAACGAAATAATCCAAGAGCTTTTGTTCATAATAGGCCGTCTCGAATGTAAGGAATACTATTGTGAGACGGTATTGTTCCTTTCACCAATCGCGCCGTCCCGAGTATAAGGGTGCGGTATTTAAGATCTTTTTTCCACTCATTTAGATGACTCTCGTTTTATAAATTTTTTGAATGTTATCCGAAGTATTTTTCGGTGGTATAATTGCATTTTACCTTGAACTATCCCCCACCCCCAACCACACACACACACTCCTCATGAGTCCCCACACACTTGGGAACCCCAAGGGATGTAATGTACCCATCCTTTTCATCCAAGTCTCGCTGCATGCAGTGAATCAAAGTACGAGCTTCCATCATTCTATTAATTATTTTAAACCCTTTTTTAAGGTCATTAAGCTTCCATGTCAACCGTTCCAATAACCCTTCAATCTTTACAATCCATCAATTTCTACGTGTATTGCGTGATATTCTGACTTAATCTATAGTTCGTTTGTTGGTAAATATAGAGTAGCGGAAAACCGGGCTAA
This sequence comes from Corythucha ciliata, assembly GCA_038030265.1. Lineage (NCBI taxonomy): Eukaryota > Metazoa > Arthropoda > Insecta > Hemiptera > Tingidae > Corythucha > Corythucha ciliata. The sequence goes on from CM075940.1 coordinate 22,014,933, forward strand.
TAGTTTTTAAGGAAGGCTTTTGCAACCGATAATGGAATGACCTTCGCAGTTTTCCTTCAACTTTACCCCCACCCCCGCCCGTAGACAACTACAGGTTGGGCCATCTTTTGATTAATACCCACAAACTGCACGTTCTACATGTTTGATAGGGTTCTCAAAACGTGCCCAATGTGTCTCCACTTCTCTGCAACGTTCAGACGTGCGCGAGGCAGGCTATCACTCACTCAGGGGAACCCATGACAACCCATGCATAGGGAAAATATATCTTTTAACAATAACACAGCGAAATTAAATTGGGTTTGGGTGAAATTTTGGTTCCTCGGAGATCCGAATCCGTCTATATGGGTTCTACGAGAGAGCCAACCATTTAAAATGGCATTTTTGAAGGTCGAGCATTTTTTTTTTTTTTTTTTTTTTTTCTTTCTTCTTTTTTTTTTTTTTTTTTTTTTTTACGGGTACGGTCCCTCGGGTACGGGTACTCGGATCTACCGAGCCCGCTGGCGCCTAAGCTCTTGCGGCTCTTACACCATACCCTGTAACTCCATCAGCTGTGCACTCCACACCCATACGCACACGTTTGTCATACGCACACCGCCGTGAACGCCAACACGAAGCCGAGTGAGCCGTGTCACAGCTCGCCGCAGCCTTATAGTGTAATGGAAATAGCTGGATTCGAACCCAGGCCCGCTGGGTTACGAAGCGAGTATTGTTTCCAATTACAACATCGAGGCGCGCGGTCGAGAAGTATGGTATTTGGAAGAGCAGAAGCGCTGGGCAGTAATTGAATTACGTAATTCAATTACAACTAGTAATTGGTAATTTTTAATTGATAGCAACACGCCGTTTTAATTATTAATTTGTAATTAGAAGCACTTTTTCGAAGTAATTTGTAATTAACAATTACCAATTACATTCCGATCTTCAGAGCCAATATTATTTCGAAAACACGGGTACTATTCCGCGCCTTACTTGGAGCATGAGAAAAAAAAAATGTTTTTGATGAAATTCACTGAAAAATAAGAGTTTCAAAGTAATTATGACACGAGCGATACCTAGGGCCTTATTCTCTAACGAAATATAAACGTTGCTTTGGAAGAAACATTGAAATCTCATTCATGAAATTAAGAAAAATGAACGGAAACATATGATTTTTGAAAAAAGCAATGATGAAAAAAGTTAGTGAATCAGGCCCCTACCCTCGAGCGTAAGGCTGCCACTTTCTAATTTGAGATATTGGAACAAAAGTTTCAAAGATCGAAACCCCAACCACAGAAAGCACGAAAATGCTCGAGTCACAGAAAACTGCAACCACAGAAAGCTGAAACCACAAAAACCTCGAACCACAAGAAGCTCCAACCCAAATAGCTCTAACCACAAAAATCTCGTTAAAAAATTGCCAACCACGAAAAGCTCTATAACCACAAAATTCCACATAAAGCTACCATTGCAAAGCTTTCTGAGCGTTAGGTATCGCATGCGCGATTTCAAAGAAATACATAAAGAATCCGGGCATCGGCTGATCGGCTGATCTAGGGGGGGGAGCAGAATTACCCCCCCCCCCTGGAGCTTGGAAAATCTCTCAATACGTGGGGGAGGGGAGAGGTGGGCAGGTGGTGGGGGTGTACTGGGTGAGGGGGAGGGGTTTCGATTACCCCCCACCGCCACTGAGAGAGGTTCCAGATCCGCCCTTGAATCCGGGACACATTGCGTCCTTGGCCGGGACAAAATTAGCCAAACTATGACTATCCGGGGTACACCGGGACGGTTCCCAACCCAACTCATGCGATGCGCTTGGCATCTTGGCAAGCTTGGGGCTATGCTGTTCCTGTTTCCTATCTCAAAGATCTGTTCTGACCTTCGATTGTTTGCTGGACGCACTAAAAAAATCACGGGGAATAAGAGCAAGACGCTTGCGCGTTCCACAAACCTAGCTCTTGGGTAATTGGTAACTGAAAAAGTAATTCAATTACAGTAATTGTAATTTGGCATTATTCGTGGAAGTGAAAAGTAATTGGTAATTTGTAATTAATCCTCTTTTTGGGAAGTAATTTGTAATTATTACTCAAAAAGCTGTCATTTGCCCACCCCTACGTGAGCAGAACCGAAAAATCGGGCTTTGAAAGAATCGTATGACCAAAAGCTAGAGAGCGGGATACAATAAACAAAAAATCAAAATTAGTTTTCTCAAAAACCAACATCCGAGTGTTTCCTATTTTAGGAAAAACAATTACGCGGGTTTGGCTACTCGGAATATCAGTCTCACGTGTCTTTGAATGGTCAGAGTCGCAACATTCGGAGTTTTAACGAAATTTGGTGAATCCAGCTAGATACGAACCTACGAAATTTGGTTTCAAGGCAACGATCCTGTATTTCGGTCAAAAACTTTAAAAACTTTTTAAAGAGATCCGCAAGAGACGATGCGCAATCTACGCCTAGGACTACGGTCGTAATAAAAGATCTAAATCTAAATAATTTCGTCCATAAAAGAGCCAGCCCATCTAAATTGGTGATCAAGGCCCCAAATCCGCGAATATTTTTACTTGACAGAGCCAACTCCTCGAAATCCGTTTTATAATTTTATAATAGCCAAAACCGTGATTTTTTTCCAGAGCCAACAAATTGGCTTTTTTAAGCGCATAATGAGGAAGAAACATAAAAAATTAAAATCGCTACTGGAAACATTTTTTTTCGAAATAAAATGACTAAATATGACCAGAAATTGAATATTAGTGCGTTAATGATTGATTTCGATCTATAGCGAAACAATAAAACTTGACTATTCTTTTTGCTACCTTAAACGGCCGGTCTGTGACTCGTGACGTAGTTAAGGGGTTGTAACCCCTCCCAACCCTCCGCATCAATGCTGTATTCATGTCTTGCCCCTTCTTGTCCACCCCATTTCTCTTAAGTCCTATTGTTTGATTTGTGGGAAGCTATTGTGAAGGTTATGCGAATGCAGTTATTACGTCATCAGTCTACCTAGCCTCTTTCAAATGGATCCCGCAACCCCATAGTTTTAAAAATTAATAAAAAATATTTAATAAGTATAAAAGATATAGGGTCGGATTTATTTGAACGGATCGTGTTTTCATGACTTTTGGTAACCAAGCTGTCACGACGGCATGATTTTGGAAAATGTCTTACTTCCTCATTCGCGAAATTTTGTGCATAAAAGAGTCAATCCTGCAACTGAGCATAAAATTTCGCAATCGAAATTTCTTTTGAAGAGTTGAATTTACCCACGAATTGGAATTAATGGAAGAGGCAAAAGCTAGAATTAGGTGAAATTTTGGTTTGTGAGTCAGGAATGTCACCCGTAAAAAAACCAATTAACCCACAAAATTGTGGGTTTTTTGAAGAGCGAAAAACTGCGTGGGTCTTAAGGCATTGAATCTGCGGAATTCCGTCTTGGTTTTGTGAGATTGCCAATCTCTTGGAATGATTTTTTGTATAGGCCAATGACAAGGAATTAGTTTTTAGGCGCTGTACCCACCCATGCACCCCCCCTCTGCACATTCTGACCTCTTTGGCACGTTTTCGAGTGCTCGGGAATCCCGTAAACGGGTGATCGCCCATCACCCGACTACCCGAGAGCCTTGAATTTGGCTAGATCCGAGCGAGCCCTCACAGGGGCCCATGGACTAAATCATTCACAAAGCAAATGAGCACAGGCGGCCACTCATTGTCAGTCTTCAATGGTCATTGCATCGAGGGGAGTCATAAACCATGGCGGCTCAATTCGGAACATTTTCAAACAAATTGGATGAAACCACGAATTTTTTCGGGTTTCTCGAAACGGGAAATCTGAAAATCGAGAGGGATTTTCAATCAGACGACCTGTTGAAGGGGTTCTTACTGTGATGCTACCGTTTTCCGGATGTGGTTTCCGTTTGCCGTGGTGTCAGACACAGTGGACTCGTAATTGATAGGCCTTAAGTCCCAAGCCTTCGAGGAAGAGCCTCAAGCCAACTCGGCGCAGACCCACTCTGCGGAGTAGGCCAAATCGTTCGAAACCATCGACATCACAAAAACGCTAATTGTGGCCCTCATTTTGGTGACTACGGGTGTTCCGGCGTATGTGGCCGGCACGTGGACGTCTAGAACGCGCTCCTTTTCAACCACTAGACGGCGATTTATGGAGGGGTAATGACATTTTGACCCCAGCTGCGAATTGTTCGAGGGACAATGTTTCAATCAGAAGAAATTCTCATCGTGAATGCGCAACCTTTTGGGCACGTTGTGTCCAATGTTGGACGTCACGAATTTGCCCGTCAACGACGGCCTCGCAATAGACAGCCGAAAATCGGCCGAAATCTACAACACCTCAAAGCGCTCATTTTAAACAACGTCCTTGACGCCTACTTCAGATTAGAGACCATCAAGACTGACACCACAAGTTTCGTGCACCACAAAATGTACTGTCCTGCAAAGGTGAGGGGGGGGGGTCTGGGGCAGTTTGTAAACAACAAGAACGATTTTGGTGACTTCATAGCGTAATTGGGATGCGGAAAGAGTTGAAACCCAGACGTGCGCCGTTTTCTTTCACCAGACTCCATTCCATTTATATTTATAATGAATTTTAGCCGCGAATTAGCTCTCTTCCACTATTCTATCCACGAATTAGCGATTTTTTTTTACTTTTAGCCACGAATTAGCGTTTTTTCAATTTGAGACGCGGACTTGCGCGCCCAGAACAGCACATTTGTACTTTTTCTAAAATTTAGCCGTAAAAGTGTCACAATAAAACGAGAATTGGCTATTTTTTCTCATTTATGGGGTTTTCTCTATACCTTAGCCATGAAAGGTGCTTCTTGAAACCGCGAATAGGCATTTTCTCAATTATTGTAGCTGCGAATAAACACTTTTCTCAATTTTAGCCGCGAATTACCGCTTTTCCCCAATTTTAGCGTTTCAGAATTGCTAATACATCGCTTTTCCCTGAATCGGGGTATATGTATCTCGAATTGGTGTATATGTATTTATTAATTAGAAGTGTCATAACGCGTATCAACCTCCCCACCCCCTACCACCGTCATGACCTCTTCGGCAGTGCTTTGTCTCGATTTTAGGCGTATAAGGACATACACAGAACCTTGGCGTATTAGCGCTTATTGCCAATTTCAAGCGCGAAGTTGCCCGTAAGCTTTTTCTATAAGATTAGCGCAGCACGCGAACTTCGACAGCCTACTTGAGAAAAATCGTTAGAAACGAACGACAAGGCAAAACGTTCGATTTCCGGTGCTATCGATATGGAAGCGTTTTGGTCGGGACAGGATAAAATTGCCCTAAAAATCGCCCACTTAGTCTCTCGCCGGTTTCGGCAAAAATTACCAAAATTTCAAATTGGTCGGAACCGCGCAACTCGGGGTATTTTGATGCGGGGAATCCGACAATCGAATACGTTCTTGGGCAGCCATATACTTGTTGGCATAATGGTTCCTGGCGACGACCTTGGTAGTTGACATAAATATTGATCCCACATAGTTTTTAGGTCGCCTTGTTGGGATGCACTTGGGCTGACCAGAACTGCACGAATTATCCACGAAAGTAGCACAAATCGAATCGAAATCGTGGGATGAATCGGATATTCAGCCACAAAAAACTGTTCAGCACCTGCTACGTTCCATAATAATAATAATTAGTGGGCATCACCGGGCTTCGAAACCGGCAGGCGCCAAAGCCTTCTTTGGGCTCATCATACGCCATAATTAAAATTGTCATTGGCCATGTTGTCGTGGAGTTATTCAGACGTCCGGGTGTGATACAGTTGTTGTCTCTCCACAAAAAGTTGTTTTTATTTATTTATTGGTCGAATCGATTTTCAGCCTGTCTAGGCCATCATCAGGACCCTAATTAATATCCCCTAACCCTAATTAATTTGTACTAATAATGCGGTATTAATTACGGTCCTGGTGAAGGCCTAGACAGGCTGAAAATTGATTCGACCAATAAATAAATAAAAACAAATTTTTTGTGGAGAGACAACAACTGTATCACCCGGACGTCATACGCCATACCCTGATTCAACTGTGCACTTCACACCCGTACTATACGCGGGCGTTTCGATCGGTATTCGCAGTTTGTTGAACGCTCACCGCCGGGAACGGCCACACGAAGCCGAGTGCGCCGTGTCACAGCTCGCCGCTGCCTTATACTGAAATGGGAACCATCATTCTCGGATGGATCGGGTCGGACGAATTGAAAATCGTCAAAAGGTGCCAAATCGCGGTACAACCGCGATAGCAAGTCTCCTTTCGCACGTTTATGAACATAAAACATTAAAAATCCCCATTTTTAAGCTTTTTGGGAGGCCTTCTCTGAACGATGTGGTCGGGCGGTCCACCCCGCTGTCCGCTACTATATAGGTATGCGTTTAAGAGGCAGTGAGGCGAGTGATGTTGACATTTGGATCGCAGATCATGGGAGACACGATAGTCTGACTGATCGTCAGAAGGGGGGGGGGGCATGACCCACCGCTAATCCCTGAGAACTTTTAAAAAACAAGTTTCCTGTTTCCTCTATTCCAAAGCGAGGGATTGCCCATCCATCCCACACATTTTTAAAACGAAGAAAAATGCGCATATTTCTGTCTCGATGGAGAGGAATGATTTTTAACAATGTTACTCCTGTTTAAAAACCCAAAATTTTGAACATTTATGTTCAGAGGGCGACCCATTTTTAAGACTAGAAATGGGCGACTGATATTATATTCGGAGACCACCCAGTTGGTTATTCCCTTCGCGGGTGGCTTAGCCTCTAAAAATTGTTCAAGTCGAGGATAAGATCACTGGAAACGGGTGATCGTTTCATCCGCCTCTTCCCCTCTCCTAACTATACCAAAGGCTCTTTTTTTCTTGTGTGTGTGTGTGTGTGTGTGTTTTTACCGCTCTCAAAACAATAGCCTTCGCTTATTGTTTTCCTTTATTCATTCGTATTATTTATTTTGTTGATACATTACATATTAAGGGGAAGTGGGACGATATTACAAAAATTCTGGTGATTATGAAGGGGGGGGGGATAATTTTAGTGTCAGAAGCTATCATTTTGTGTTAGCAAGGAACACGTTATGAATATGATCTGCCGTAGCAGTTGAAGTACATATATACGTATTGCACTAATGTAGTGATTCTTCATTTGATTGGCTGCGGGGGTTTTCCCCCTGGTCAGCTTATAACGGGAGAGGGAATTAGAGATTTCTGAGGGGGGGGGGTGAAGAAGTTGAGGCTTCAGCGGCTCCTTACTTGAATTCCATTTTAAAAAGGTTAGATTGATGTTGAAGGAGGGGGACCTTCCGCAAGGAGCAATGAATTTCCTTTGGGGTAGAGTGAAGCGATTGAATGATGAGTGGACAGAAGCAATTAAGCACAAAAGTTAAAGGGTACTGTCTTTGAGGGGGGGGGGGGTAATCGGTGAGTGGACTGTGGGGCACTGGATGGTATTAATATCTATGCGTTGTGGGAGGCGGAGTCAGCTTGGTAGGCGGAGTTATCACCCTACTCCGCATAATTACGTGCTACCCCCCTCACCATGCTACCTGTTCAAATAGGTCAAAGACTTGTGAAAATGGCGACATTTAGAGTAAATGCATCTTCCCTTCTCACCGGTGCATCGTGGTTATGGAGGGGGGACCAGGTACCATATTGCAGTATTTCCCCTTCCCTGACACCAACCCTCCCTGCACCCTCGCATCCCCTCTTTTGAATCCCCAGACTATTATCCAACCCTTTTCCGATGATATAACAGCCGAGGATTCGGACATGGTGTGTGGTTGTCGACCCTCCAGCGACAAACCCCCTCATACACGTGGTCTTGCTGTTGTTGGGGGTGAACGAGGGCTTTGGTTGTTGACGCTCCCTTAAAACCTCTCACCGTCGCTCTATCGTTGTGAATAAGGGAATGGAGGAGCACGTGTGCAGTGAATTTCAGATTAATGTTTATGTACGCTGAGCCGGAGCTCTGCTACACAGGATTTTGTTATAATCTCGACATCCCATTACTGTGGTCTCCTCATGTATAGCGCTCGAATTTTTGAAACATATTCTTCTGCCTTCTGTCTTGGCTCACTGTTACATTTCTTCGCAAAAAACAAACATTTTCATAGAAATTTTACAGAGAAAACTACCCCTAAAAGCTTCGTTTGTTTATGAATTTACCCACTCCACCAAGTGATAAAACACAAAAGAAATCTTGAGAAGTACAAAAAAAAAAAAACAAGTTTACTTCCATGTTTTTTGTTCACCCTTCAACAGAACTAAATTAATGCCCGCTTGAAACTGGAAAGAACGAAAGAAATTTTTTTCACTTGATGAATTCAGTCTAATATTTTATAAGATACAACGACATATTTTCTCGTTGGACGAATTCCCTTTGGCAGTTTTAATGCCTCCCTCGACCATTCAACTATTCTATATATGTATATATAAATTGCAGGATCATTATGTGTCTATTGCCTTTTGTATGGCTCTCAGAATTGTCTCTTCAAGTCTTTATTCCTGTAAAGAAGCAGCCCAACCTCCCTCGTTCACTAGTTGATTTGTTGGGTGTTGATAAAATGAGAAAGCCCACAGGTGCTTACTGCCTGGAAAATCGCCTCATCATTAGTTCTCTTCTCTCCCTTCACCATTCCCAAAATTACACGCCCCCCTTCCGTAAAGCAAACACAACAGATTATAATGTAACAGAGAGAAATTGGTCCACTGCCTGTTTGGGTGGGCCCATACTTCTCTTCACCATCCCTACCTGCCACGTGTTTAGCTGGTTTTCTCTCTCTCTCTCTCTTCCATCCTCTCCATATATCTTCACCTAATTAACTTAAATTGTTGGGTTCCGTGCTATTGTTTACTCAGATGGTGCTAAAAATACCACTAGTGATGATAGAAACACGCCATCAGAGATTTAATAAATTGGAGACCCGAGCGGCAAAATTGCTGGGGAAGGTCGTGGGTGGGTGTTGGGGGGAAAGGTAGTTTAGTAGTAAAAAAGGGAAATAACAACTTTCTCTGCTCTTTATCTCTTAGAGTCAGAATGGAAGGGTGGAAAGAAGGTGAACTGCAACCCCAGAACCCCCAGAAAAATGCTGAATTTTTGGCACCAAAAACCATCACCCACCATTCGACTCCAATACGAATTCAAAAAATGTAAAATCAGAATTTCCAAACAAAATAACATTTTTTTTAGTGTGCGCCCCCCCCCCCCCCCAGTAATTGATGCGACGCCCCGCGTCGAGTTATGTCTGTTGGCGCGGTGTATTCTCTATTCCTCTCACTCACTCACTCACTCTCTCTCTCTCTCTCCTCTGTCTCTATTGTGAGATTCACGGCCAGAGGCTGAAGAAACCATGGCAACCCCCCATTACGGACTCTGCTCATGCAGTTTATTTATTTTTCCCATAAAAAGGGAAGCGATGCAGCACGAAAAAGGGTGACAGAGATGAGTGGCGGTGGGGGGTGGTTGAAGGTGGTTAGAGTAGTAAAGGGGGTGCGGGTAGTGCAAAAGCATAGCGTTGTGAAAACGACTTTTCCTTTGCACTTTGTGTATACGTGGCGGTTTTTTTATTTTGTTTGTTTTTCCACTTATTTGAACGAAAGTGTGGAACATGGAATGTTCGCATACATATATTGGCAAATATATACTTTTTCCACCACATCGATGAAAAAATAAAATAAAATAAAATAAATAAAGCTCAAAGAGGACATTTAAAATAAATGTAAATAAACAGAAAGGAACTTTTTGAAAAAGTTCTGGCTTGAAACTTATTGAAGAGAGAACAAATGTGCAAAAAAGCGCTAGGAGCAGTTTTTTGGCTGCTCATAATACAAACCACAGACGTAAGAAAAAAAAAAACTCGCAACACACGTGTTTTGGGCGCATCATCGACGTCGACGGCCAAGGAGCCAAAGGAAGAGCCACGACGCACGCGGACCAGGACCATTGACTCAGTTGCAAAACACCAACAGCAACGACGACGACGAACATACTCAATTTTGAACTCTTCGAGGGGTGCTGACGGAACCCCTAACCCCCTTATGGGGCGCATTTGTCAATTAAGAGCGGTCGGAGGGGCTATAGGGTTGTATCTGGGGGGCATATGCGCCCCAGGGCCGCAGCCACAACATGCTACACTATACAATCGCTTTAGGGCGGGTTTTCTTCCTCACTCACTCACTCTCCCCCCCCCTCCCCGGCCCGTGGTGGAATGATCTTTTTCCGTGCTCGGTTGATGTAATTAATCGGTATTTTGCTTCTTCCGGCTCCGAGCCGACTAGTGCTTTCCCTTCTATTCCTTCGTTCGAGTTTGATGACAATCGTTTCTTCTTCGGAGATGTGTCGGTTGATGACGTGGTCGATTCAATGCGGCTCTCGATGTCCGATGCTAAAGGGGTAGATGAGGTGGGTATGTTATTCATTAAAAGATTTTCCACCGAGCTTTTGCCTTCTTGTGCACTTGTTCAATTGGTCGCTTCAGGGAGGTGAGTATCCCAGAGCTTGGAGGGTGGCAAAGGTTCGCCCTTTGGCAAAGGTCCCCCGCCCAAGTTCGGCCTCGGACTTCCGCCAGATTTCGTTGTTGCCAGCCGTATCAAAGATGCTAGAGAGGATCGTGCATTATCAGTTGGTCTCGTTCCTGGAGAGGGCGGACCGTTTGGACCCATTTCAGTCGGGGTTTCGTTCAGGGTTCAGCACGCAAACGGCGTTGGTTAAGATTACTGAGGATGTAAGGCAGGCTATCGACCGTAGGCATGTCACTGCATTAGTACACTTTTATTTTAGTAAAGCCTTTGACAAAGTCGACCATAGTATCCTATTGTCCAAAGCAGCGGATTTGGGACTTTCAGCGGGTGTGCTTTCCTGGCTGAAAGCACCTTGTGGGGCGAAGCCAGTATGTTGAGGGGTCTGATTTGCTTGAGGTTTCCTCGTTGCTCGAGACATTTTCTGGCGTTCCACAGGGATCGGTTTTGGGGCCTCTGCTCTTCGCCATCTACCTTATCGGAATTTCCGATTGTTTGACCCATTGTCGTTACCACCTCTTCGCTGACGATCTCGTCATTTATTTTTCTTTTGAGCCGGCGGAAGCTGTTAGTGCTATTTCAAAGGTGCAGGGGGACATTAATGCCTTGCTGGATTGGGCAGCTGCCCACAAAATGATCTTGAACGAAGGTAAAACCAAGGCTATCATATTTGGCTCTTCGAGGTATATGAGCATGCTCAGGAGGAGGGATTTGCCGCAGTTGATGTTGGGGGAGGTCTCTATACCTTGAATGGAGAGCGTCAGGTTGCTTGGCGTTACATTAGATTCAACGTTGTCCTGGAGGGAACACGTTATTGATGATTCGAGGCGGACTTTTCGTAGTTTGGTTCAGCTTCAGACTATCCGTGATTTTCTGTCCCGGACGGCCCGTCGTGATCTTGTTCGGTCTCTTATTTTACCTATTTTCGATTATGGATGCTTGGCTTTTTATCGCCTGTCGAGCGAATTGGATTTGCTGTTGTACCGGACGCTCAATGCATGTATTCGGTACATTTTTTACCTCAGTCTTGACACGCACGTGGCCCCTTACTATACCCGCCTGGGGTGGCTTAAGCCCTCTCAGCGTCGAACCTTCTTGCTGGGCTGCTTTCTGTACAAGATGTTTTGTTTAAAGAAGCCTCGGTACCTCTGTGAGGGCTTCGTCGCCAGAGCTGATTTTGGCCGAGTCGGCAGTTCTTGTGGGAGCAGCCTTGTGGTTCCTCAGCATCGTACGTCAGTCCTTGGTGTGGGATTTGGAGTTCAATCGGTCTGTGTTTGGAACGGGATACCGGAAAACATTAAGAGAAACAGATGTTTCAATAAATTACGGGAGAGATATTACCCGTTCTGTCTCACGTTAAGAGAGGAATAAGGCCGTGCCATGTCCTTCTTTCCTTTTCCCTCATACCCCCTCCCAACCATTAGCTATCTAGTCATTGCATTTTGCTCAACCTTCTTAACATTTTTTGATAATTAATTAATTTATTTTAATAATTGAACATGACCATTTAATGTTGATGGTATTTTAATGTGATAATTTATATATTTTCATTCATTTAATCTTAGTTTATTATTGTTTTATTAATGTTCGTCATTCTCCGGTTTCATTATGTTTAGCCTTTAAACGACCCAATAGGGCCCAGCCCTAGGGTCATTGTTTGTTACAGTTGTACCCTGGAAGCCTAATAAATCACTCTCTCTCTCTCTCTCTCTCTCATTGAGAAAACCCCTCCAAGCTTCGTTTTTCAAGCAGCTAAATCCTACAAATTGATTCCTGAAAGTTCCAGATCCGCGTAAATCGTGGTTTGAAAGAGATAAATCCATCACGACATTGCTTTTTTTAATGAGCCCGCAAAATTGAATTACGATTGGGTCAACATAACGCGACGTTTTTGATGCAGCGAAAACCCGTGAAAGGGCTTTTTAGGGTGAGTCAGCCCGACGAAATAGGGGTTTTAAAGAGTCTTTGTTGCCCCCCCCCCTCACAATTCATCCCCTGAAATCTAAATTTCGTGATTGATTATCCTGAGAAACCTCTGTAACCACCAGAAACATCTGTGCTATTAGCCCTGAAATTTGCAATTTTGCGACTATGAGACTTACAATTTCGTGGCTATTTATCCCTCAACCTTTAGGGGAACCTCAAATGTCAAAATTTCACGTAAAACTTGAAATTTCGAGGCAATTTAGCACTAAAACTTAAGTTTCAGGACGGGGTGGAGTGTTGTGAAAATTAAAATTTTGTCGGTTTGTACCACCAAAAACTTCAAATTTCATGTCAATCTCGGAACTTGCAATTCACGGCTACTCCCCCCTCCAAGCAATTTGACGGCCATTCTCCCATAGCAAAGAAATAATTGTAAGGTACCTAATGTATTTTTCTTATAGTAGTTCAATAAAAAATTCATTCATCACCCGAACTTGCTATATTTCGCGGCTGACTATTTTCAGACTTGCAATTTCGTGGCTATTTAGCCCCGGGATCTTGCAATTTCACGACTATTTCACCGGAAACAAGTAATTTAGATGCAATTTATAACACGAAACCGTCAATTTGGTTGTTATTCATAGCAAAAATGATAGGATTTTCGGTCAGGCAAGCCGGCATGGCGAAATGGCATAAAATCGTCAAAATCACCCATTTAACCCCCATAGGGTGCCAAAATAATAAATTCAAACAAAACCAATGTTTACCCCCTCCAGGGGCGTTTAGATTGGCGCAAAAATTGCGGACAAAATCACGTTTCTTGAAGGTTTAAGGCCCAGGAAAAACGAAAGTCGAGACGGGTTTTTCGATCGTAAGGGCCCCTGAAGGGGTTCCTCCCTTGATGCTGCCGTTTACGTCCTCTGTGTGGCTCCAAAAATATACGATAAATAAATAAGGTTTTAGTTCATAATTTGAAGCTACATAGTTATCAGGGAAGCCTCTGGTTTGAATTATTAACATATGCTCATTCCGGCTTCCTTTTAGTTTACTGCACACCATGACACCAGGTGTGTGCCGCGCCTTATGAGACCCATGCGCTTTCGATGGCGCAAAATAGCACGAATAAAAAATACTGGTTGCATAGGTGCGTTCCGGGTGAGGGGGGGGGCTAGGTTAACCAAGCAAAGCAATTATTCTGTCAGCCAGAAATTCCCATTGAACAACTAGCTAATTATTCAATTAATACATTCGCCCCCTGAGTCCTCCCGTCCGAGCCCGTGTCTCTTCTCAACGGACCGTGATATTCAGACAAGAATACTGGTTAGGCCACCTCCGGCTTCCTTTCGACAAATCAATACAAAAAAAAACTATACAAATAAACGTTTCAAATCTTCGACGCGATGTAATTTGTTTTAATAGCCTAGAAATTCAAATCGGGCGACCTGTAGAAAGGTAGTTCATAATTTGCTGGGGGGCTTACTAAATACCTTAAACGCCACGGTTATGGAGGATAGGAGGGGAAGACTTTGCCTGATTTATTTTTCAAATTTTATTGATTATTCCACGCGCAGGGAAAATAGAAGTAGTCAGTGCTAGCTCAATACATAAATCATGGCAACTGCCGTGGTTAGGGTGTGAGGCGGGGGGTCGTAAAATAGCATCCTATAAAATGAAAAAGGGAGGGCGGGAATGAAAGCAATTCAAGCGGGTGGGTGTTAATAGATTATGATAAGGGGGGAGGGGATGTGCTAACAAAATTCAGATCTACATGGGAAAGCTAACTTGTAATATTAGAGGGCGAATTAAAACTTCAAAGGAGAGTTTTCCTATAAAGAGACACCGAGGTAAACGTTTTTGGAACAGTTTAAAGTTGGCCAGAGTTTCGCATGAAAAATGACCTTTTTGTCGGCGTTCAGCCCATTCTGTTTGAGATAGTGAGTTTCTGGCGTTTGGCATGAGTTTTTTTAACGCGTTCCTCCGATGTTTTGTAACGCAATTTAAGAGAGAATATACCGTGTTTGAACCACGCAATGTGAACTAATTCACGCCGACTCCCATTTCCGCCACAGATTTTTCCCTCTATTTGAAGTAATATTGTAAGATGAGTAACAGCAGTCTGCGGCATTTATAAGCCCCATCATTAAACCACCTGCTCTATGGAACGAGAAAGGTAGTCATTAGTCATCACAATGACGCCGTTGTCACATGTTTATGAAACTAAATCTGCGTATAACAATTGACAAGGGGGAAAACAAAAATCTTTTCCACCTCCCTCTCCTCACTCCCATTACAATTAGCCTCGTTCATGCTCTCACAACTCACGCTCAAAAAACGGATGGAAGAGAACCGGAAGAGGCAAAGTGACGGTGTTTCGCTGAGAAAATAAAGAGAAACTGTGCGACATTTTTTTATTCTTTCCCAAACTTTAATTTTAATATCGCGATTGTTAGGCCGTTCTAACAATTTAAAATAACTAGCCGAGGGAATCTCCGCCTCCACGCTCACATCGCTCATTTGATTTCTTCCTGAACACCGTAATGGCATGCTCGCATATACTGTCATTTCGTTGACTCAATCCTTCAGAGATAATTGCGCAAAAAGAGAAAAAAACGTGAGAAATGAGAAAGAAAAGTCTATAGGAAAATTATTTTTCATAAAACAATCGCGTTTCACCTAACATGAACCTGGCCTATTTCTTTCCAACCACAATCCGCTATTTACGTGCTAATAAAAGAGTTGGATAGCCGACTTAGTGACGCCCGAATGAGGTTATTTCGCAGTAAGCTATACTTTCTTTTCTTCAACAAATTCTTTAATAAAATATTGGAAAAACAGCACACAGAGTCTTAAGGAAAAGATGTTGGTACCTTTTGGCCGTTCCTTCAAGAGAAAGGTTCTATAATTTGGTAATGAGAGAATCGTGGATCGTGATTGATGGTCCGTTCTACATGTCTCATTAAGGACCACCAAGCTTGTTCTTTCTAGTCGCGACCAATATTCCTAGGGGAATAATTTTTGCGGTGTAACTGTCTTTGAGGAAACGATATGATTGTTCACTTTTTTTTTTTTTTAACATAAATAAAAACGATTTCCTGGGAAGGGCAAGGGCCTGATGTATACGCCGCGTTTATTCATTCATTTCTCAGGTATTTAACTCGCGGTAACTTAACGAGTGCTCAAGATTTAGCGATAATATTGGAACCGCTTTTATTTCAAAAGGACTCAAGTGCTTGGTTCACACTCTCATTCAGGAACGTACAAAACAATGATGCCGAATCGTCAATAGAGCCGCCAATTGACAAAAAAAAATGTAAGTTCGCTGTTTTAAAGTCCCTTTCGATGCCTATTGCGGGGTTGAGAAATAAGTTAAATATACAAAACAAAAAACAAACAAATCAAAAAAAGAGAAAGATTCAAAGAGTATGGGGGGGGGGGGCTCTTTTCTACATAATAAGCCCCCCCCCACCTCATCCATCCCCCTGTCTTAATGAATAGACTTCTGTTCATACTCGAACAATTGATGTTTAAATGGACGGTGCATATCAAAGAGCGGCGGCATTCTTTATTATCCCACTGCATCTTGGAGGTTCAACGATGGTATTAAAACCTTTCACGTGATTCAGGTTGTAGACGTAAGTAGATCGGCTCGTCTTTGGGGGCGCACACCTTATATTATTCCTCTAATTTGAAGAGTTTTTGGCGGTTGCTAAAAGATAATATTCTCTCTCTTTTGGGTCCAGTGAGAGAGAGTGTAAAGGAAAATCAAATAAAGTCTTATAAGCCCTTTTAGACGTTGGGGGTTGGGGCACGAGAAGGAAGTGACAATCTCGTCGGTGGTCCCTTTCATTATACGGCTTTTGCGTCATTGTGAGTCGTCCCTGTATTTCACCGATTTAAATACAAAAGAGACTCTATTGAAGAGAAATGCGGCGGGTGATGGAGGTGATTTAATTTAGTTTGATGACCAAAATCACTCTCTCGCTGTCCCCTCACGATAAGTATTACGCCCTTGATTGATTACAGTATTTAAAAGTAATTCAGAAGTAAAAGAAACCAGTTAAAAGGAATCAAATTCCCCCCTCCCTAGACGTTAACGCAAGAACATCTTTCGTAAAGCCTCAAGTGTATATTACTCCCTTCTGAACAACTTTAAAAAAGTACAAGTCTTGATGAATTTGACCGTGGGAGGTCTTTAAAGACCAGCGATTCACATTCACAAAAGAGCCTCAACCTATTAATCCTCCGTGTACATATTAAATGTTGTTGGGACGCCGCGCCGGGGGAGAAAGTTGCTCTTCTGAACCTTTTTAATAAATTAAGAGGAGATGGATAATTTTACCTTTGGAGCAGGAGAAGAAGCGAGATGCGCGGAAATGGCCCATAAGGGTGGAGGGGAGGGAAGGATTGGGATGTTGTAGCAGTGGTTTATTATTCTTTGCACTGCCATCATGAAGAAGAATCAGTACTTACAGTAAATTTTTATGTGATATACAGAAGGACTGCGCCCCGAATTTCGCGGTCTTCAATTATGAAAATCCCAGGTTATAACGATAGCGAATAAGACAATTAACCCGCTAAATGAAGCACATGCTTATTCAGAAAAAAAAACATATGTTCTTTTGGAATTGAATTCATGGAGTCACCGAAAAAGTGCAGATCTAACGCTTTGAAGCTCAAATTAAATTTCCTGGAATCGATGGAACATGCTGAGGGGCCGGAATATAGAGGAAATTGTGGAAAGCCCTCCGGGGGAGGGGGGCAACTCACGATCCTGGCTCTCTCACCAGGGGCCGTATTACGAACACGTGTGAAAATGCCACAAAATGCGGTTGCTATGGCGAGATAGAGATATTTCTTATTCGGCGTCCTTAGACACCGCTAGCGGCATTTTTTCCCGATCGTTCGTAATAAGGCCCCAGCCCAGCCATCCATTTCAGACGAAGGACGGTGCTGGGCCTCCCTGGCATGGTTCGCCATAGTATAAGGGAAGATGCCACAGATTGGGCTAATAGACGGCGTTTTGGGACTTCTGGGCTATTAATAGAGGCTAGTTCGCGGTTAAAACTTATGAAAAACGCTAAACAGTGATTTGGGCTATTTAAATCTACACGCTTAAAACACTACTACGGGACAATTTCGCGCTCAAACACGATATTGGACAAGTGGCCTCAACAGGCCTTTTGATACTATTAGAGAAAGGCGACCTATGCCAGTCCTCGTTTCCCTTATCAATTTGAATCGGACGAAACCGCGTACTTAGGTCACTAGTAGTGGTCCTCGGGGCGAACACAGTGCAGTCCACGTGAAGTCAGCGCTTTTAAAGCGAATTGGGATTCCAACTGGGAGGGAACAGAGAAGTGGAAGTCAAAATACGACTACGACAGCGGAATTTCGGGATGTTGTCTAATCAAAAACACCAAGTCCGCAGAGTTTTGTGGTTTAAAAACCAAATTTCGCGATTCAAAAAGACAATCTGGAGGATTTGGCTCCTCAAAAAAAAAAAAAAAAAAAATGCTTACTTGGAGTTTAGTCGTTAAAAAAAAAGTTTACGAATTGGGTTCTTCAAACAAAATCAGATGTTTTAGTAATTAAAAAAAAATCAGATCCTCGCGAGTAACAGTCATAGTGACTCTCAGTGTCCTTACAGAACAAGCCCCCAGCTTTCTTTGCAGATTTTACGGCCCCCATCTCACTCCAGCTGACGGTGACAGCTACAGGGCAAAGCACAAGAAATGTAATATTTCATAACAAATGCGGAAAGTGGAAAATATCGTGCGAATATTGTTTGAAGAGCGACGCTAGTTTTTGTACCCACTACTTTGGGGGGGGGGGGGGCGAGAAGGCGCAAAACATCTGAGAAAGTTTCGGCGAAAATTGGCTTAAAACGAGCTATACAACAACAAAAATATTAAACACTAACGACCTACCATGTTTAAACAAATGAGCCGAGACAAATAATAATTAATTTAATTTCAGAGACGATGTCCAATGTTATCGCCTATCGGTCGCTTTCTTCACTGCCATCACTGGAAATTGGAGGCGAGCAGCGCCTCCAGCGCTGTGTCAATGGCAAGAAGATGAATTAATACAGTCCAGATCAAATGTAAACAAACCTCTTGATCACAAGGGAGCTTGAGTTCAGTTCTGCTATTTCAGTGCGTTTTTGCTTATTTATTCTTCCTTTTTTTCGCGAAAATGCTGAGAATTGACGAAATTTTTGAAGTGCGCGATTGCACCCATGAATCTAAAAATTTTATGGAGGCCGAAGAACTTATAGCTGCTGGTCTCGTTGTCCTCACATCTCAGGGGAATTGCCTTCAGATGGTGAAGGCGTTCATCGCGCGTGCATCGTTAGGAGCTCTTCGTCGCCTGACAAGACTTACCTGGTTGAAGGAGTTCTAGCGAGCCAGGTCAATTGCTTGAGAGTTACTAAAGTCAAGTGTAGTAATTGTAAGGCAGGTAGCTCAGGCTCTTGCAAGCACGTTGTTGCCTCCTTGGTGTCCGTCAACCGGGTATGTTGTAGTTCTTACATTTTTTTGCTGTTTTTGAAGGGGAACAGACATTTAAAATTTGTTTAAACACCCTGTTGTCTCACACGTTGTGTGGCTTGATGAGTATGAGAGAAAAAAAGAGGATACCTGGTGCGTGCAGCACTGTCAAGTAGCCGTAGCACTTCGGTCCATAATTTTCTTCTAATGTGGGAACTTTTTCCACTACCTTTTCCGGGAAAGAATGAACCGGTACGGTTTTATAATTTTTCTTCGTTGCCGTGAGCCAAGAGCAGGCCAAGCCAGTGCCCGAAATGTCTTCGGTTTTGTCTGCTATGCTTGGCAACCCAGGGTGTATACTTGTGTAGTACTTGTAGTAGAAGTAGGTGCCTTCAAGCAAAGCAAAAAATGTGAGAACTACAACATACCGGTTGACGGACATCAAGGAGGCAACAACGTGTTTGGAAGAGCCTGAGCTACATGACTCCTGCCTTATTACTACACTTGACTTTTGTAACACTCAAACAATTGGCCTGCTCGCAACGAGACCAGCAGCTATAAGTTCTTCGGCCTCCATGAAATTTCTAGATTTATGGGTGCAATCGCACACTTCACAAATTTCGTCAATTCTCAGCATTTTCGAGAAAAAAAAGTAAGAATAAATAAGCAAAAACGCACTAAAATAACAAAACTGAACTCAAGCTCCCTTGTAATCAAGAGGTTTGTTTACATATGATCTGGACTGTATTAATTCATCTTCTTGCCATTGACACAGCGCTGGAGGCGCTGTTCGCCTCCAATTTCCAGTGATGGCAGTGAAGGAAGCGACTAGAAGAGAGCAACAAACTGTCAGCCCGCTTAGTTCCTTCTATAGACAGCTAAGTAGACGCTAACAGTTTCCATATCGTAACGGTTCCTAAAAATGTTACTTTCGGGGGGGGGGGGCTAGGGGCGGAAAGACGCTCTTTTGTTGTAAGTAGCGAGAAAAATCGATTTGGTCACTCTTGTGAGGAGCCGCAATAAAATCGAGCAATTGAGTCAGCAAGGCCGCGGCCACAACGATTTCTCGTGCGTTCTCAAACCATGCGGCATGCGGGCATGCTGGTCCGGTCTCTCGTCTCTCCATCCCCGGAGACCATGAGCCTTAATGTTCAAGGCGACCCACGTGCCTCATGCGAGGTCATAGTGTCGGATATCCTGTCGACGCCCTCAACCATCGCATATAGAGTCCCCGTTTGAATATTAACCGCCAATACAATCGTATACACTCCGAAAGACCCACACCCGTCGCGCTCAACCCCATTGTAACCGGGTTAGTCGCTAAAAGTCCCCCCCCTCCACCCTTGATATAAAACGATTCTAAGGAATAAACCTGAATATATATATAAATTTTAATGAAAGAGAGGAAAACTACTTTCAACCCACTTCGAACCAGAGGTGTTTTATTTTAAATTCGTACTTCGTACCTACTGGCTTATCTTTTTCTAAATTCATTTACCCTCCGTCTTCCTCTTCCTTCAGTTCAGTCGAGCCAGGGAAGAGAACTCTCGGGGGGGGGGGGGGGGGGTTGACTCTCGTCGAGTACGATTGTTTCGTCGTAGCGATAGTTTCCCGAAGAGGGCTCGAGTGGAAGCTGAGCTCCAGCGTTTCATTTGAAGATTAAAATATATTTTAATTAAATGAGGAAGTAACATAAAAAATAAAAATCGCTGGAAAATTTTTTTTCGAAAGAAAATGACTAAATATGACTAGGAATTGACTCGTGACGTAGTTAAGGGGTTGTGACCCCTCTCAACCCTCCGCATCAATGCTGTTATCATGTCTTGCCCCTTGTTGTCCTTCCCATTCTCTTAAGTCCGGTTGTTTGATTTATGGGAAGCTATTGTGAAGGTCATGCGAATGCCTTTATTACGTCATCAGTCTATCTAGCCTATTTCAAATGGGTCCCGCCACTCAATAGTTTTGAAAATTAATAAAAAATATTTAATAAGTATAAAAGATATAGGGTCGGATTTTATTTGAACGGATCGTGTTTTCATGACTTTTGGTACCCAAGCTATCGCGACAGCATGATTTTGGAAAATGTGTTACTTCCTCATTCCGAAAGGCACTGTGTGGCGGCGAGGTTTATCTGGGACCAGCTCCTATACCGTTGGCGGTTGTAGATCCTGTCTGAATCTAGGAGGTGCCTCCATTCCGAGGAACATCGTCCAGCGACAACAAACCATGCAGATAAGATTTCTACTTTATACTCACGTCGCTTTTATCAAAAGTAATTTTGACTCTAAAATTTTGCCGAAGTACCGATTTACACTTCGGAGTAATTATAAGCTTAAGAAAGCCCCCCCCCCCTGTCAAGGATAGAACTTAGGGCATACTTCCTACCGATAGTTTATAGTTTACCTTTGCCATAGCTTATAGTTAGCCATAAGATTCATACCCCTTTTATTTCGCGCTTTTCTTACTTGGTAGGCTAATTTTTATTCAGTTATGTTTGTCCCCAATTGTAAGATTTTGAGAATATAAATTTGTTTCCTTGTTTTTATAGCCGCAGTCACGGAATATTTTTGTTTACTCCCTTCGTCAACACTCTTTCCGGCCTCGGAAGAACCCTAGTAACTACCCGACGAAAGAGTCCGTGACACCATCGCTCACTTCTACACCGACGCTGAAAACGTCTTAAACCGCCGTGAAGTAAAAAAAAAAAAAATGCATTTGATCCCCCTCTGAAGAAGAAAATGAGGGAGCATCTTTTAATGTGTTAAAACAACAAATTAACTAGATGACATAGTTTAACGCTTTTTGCCTCAATTATAGCCTTATTATCGTAAAAGTTGAGGTCTCGCTTTAATTAGGCGCCTGTTCATTTCCTCTCTCCTGTATATGACTTTCAGGTTTCATGCTGTTTTGGAATTCAAGCATTATACACTCGCTCCGCCAAACCTGCATTATTTAGAATTTATTTTTCATGTTTAACGAGTCTTCTATCAATACATGCTTTATTGAATCCTCCTGAACAATAATTTTAAAATTAAATCTGCTAGGTTTACCTTTTCAAAACGATAAATTTGTACCTTGTTAAATAAAAGCCGTTGCCAATTAGATATTGCGCAGATTTATTCATATATGAATATAAATACTTTTTTTCGGTACTTACTTCGTCTTGTTTCAAAAAGGAAATATTGCTTTGAACTGTTTTGTACCCTAAAGGGCCCAACTTTCTGACGTTCCAAAGATAAGGGGGAGGGGGGAGGGCTTGAATTTAATTGAACATCCGAGATATTGGGTTTTTCTTTTTCTCCATTTTTTTAAAAAATTTTTCAACCGTAACTTTGAAACAATCATAAGTCAAAAGGTTCTTGAATCCAACGATGAGTTGGAGAGGGGAGAGGTTTTGAAGGGTTGAAGGACTAATTAGGCCTGCTTTTTTTTTTTTCGTCAGAAGACGTACGTCCGCCCCCCACCTACCACCACGAAGATCTCCACCACTCATCAGAATCATCTTCCTTGGGTTAAACCGCCTCCTTATGTATCATCCAGAGGATTGTGTAAGGTTGAAAGGGTGTTTCGTCATTAATGAAGGGTTTATTATCCTCGAGTATTACTCTGAATTGGTACAATTTTTTTAATTATAATAGAGCGGAAAAGGTCACCCTTCCATTTCCACTTTTTTTAAATCCCCGGTCGTTACGCCCCTTTTTGTTCTCTTGATTCGTCCTTTTATCATTCCCTCTCACTCTCTCTCTCTCTCCTTAAATGCTTTATATGAAGCTCTTTCTTTCCACCATATTGTCACTCGGTGAAACAACAATTTTAAACTTGATCTTGAAAAATGGAAGGCGACTTCTTCCTGTCTCCTCCCTCCCTTTTAAACGCCACAGGATCTGTTTTTTTTTTTTTTTTTTTTTTTTTTTTTTTTTTTTTTTTTTTTTTGCGGGTTGAGTGAAAGGTATCGGATAAACGAAAACAGAAAATGTAGAATTTCGAGCGACATGGTTACTCTTTCCTGATTATGGTGAATGTCTACTACGACGTATAGTTTAGAAATAGTATAAGTATAGTAATAGTATAAATAGTATAGTATAGTACGGGAAAAAAAAAAAAAAAAATGTCTGTCGCCTTGGAATTTTCTGAAAAGCGGCACAAACACTTTCAGATATATTTTTCAGTAATTTTTTAATTAATTAGCTCCTTTTCATAATTTCCTTCCACTAATTAGCACTAATTTCTAAGCTTTCAGTTGCGGACTGGCCCCAATGACCGAAGGGCCTACAGAAACTGGTAGTATTTTATTCAATTTTAGCCATCGCGGAGTTGCCTCCAGAATATGGGATTTTTCCTGCAAACGGGGGGTTTTTATTTATATTTATCTAATTAATCATTTATCCACCGTGGCCGCCGTGATGAGCGATCTTCTCACTCCCAGGGCCCTATTCTCTAAACTCCGAAGTAATAGCTTTTTCGCAGTCATATGTTTATTTCATTAATTTTCTTAAAACAAATGAATGAAATAGACACATGGCTGGCGAAAAAAATATTGCTTGTTATTAGAGAATAGACTCCCAGGCCTGATTCCCCTTCCTTTTAAGGCCTGTTCACAAGCTCTATGTTTTCGTTGTGTGGTGTCTATGTAACCTATCAAAACACTTCATTTTTCGAGGGAATAAATTTGTTTGGTTGCATAGACTCCACACAACACGAACATAGAGCTTGTGAAGCCGGATAAGCCGGATAAACACATGCGGTACTTGCCAAGTAACTTTCAAAATATTCAATCAATTTCTAGCAATTGCCTAGAAACCAACCAGCTGAGAATTTAAAAAATATGTTGTTCATTACTTGGCAAGTACCGCATGTGTGTATCCGGCTTTAGAGAAAGAAAATGCCTTGCACGAAATTTTAGATGACTATTATTTTAAAAAATGGCTGAAGAAAGAATTTGCAATGCGTCCACTGCTTTTCGTTCATAACGAGGTGAATCAGCCTCTTCTCTGTCCCTCTTCCGTTTTCTCTCGACTGGCCGGCTGGCTTCTGAAGAAACGTTGACTTTTCTGACGACGTGAGAGGACCCAAAGGCTAATTTTTTTACTGTTTTTTATGTGATTTTAATGGTTAAAAAAAAACAAATTGGCTCCAGCCGGATAAGGGAAGGCAAAAGTGCCCCAGACGAGTTTTGGGCTCAAACTTCAGGGTAATGTTATCTACCTATAGAATAGTCGATCCCCCCAGTATAAGTTCTTGAAACCCATTCTAAGCCTCGTAACTCCAGAAACTGTCGAAAAAGGCTCTTATCGTACTCATCTTTTTTTCTCTGCCGGTATATTAGTACTATCAATCTGAAACTCTCAGGAAATCTTATTCACACTCTCGAGTAAAACTCGTAATTTTT
This sequence comes from Corythucha ciliata, assembly GCA_038030265.1. NCBI lineage: Eukaryota > Metazoa > Arthropoda > Insecta > Hemiptera > Tingidae > Corythucha > Corythucha ciliata. The sequence continues at coordinate 22,039,241 of CM075940.1, forward strand.
TAAACCTAATAGGCGGTAACCAACCAAGATATGCCGGTTTATTTCAAGGAAGAGGCTAAAAAAAACCTCTAAAAATCGAACGAAAATCGCTCATGACGCCGGACCCTATTGACGTGACCACAACACATTTTCATCGAAGTTGCGTACAGGTACCAGTGTCACACCCAATTTTTTTTCACATTTTTAGAAGTGGTGGGTGTTGTATTTATTTTCGATGTAGCTTGAACTTTTTTTGAGAAAACGTCATTTTCAATACTCTTACCCATTTTTACTTGGTATTTATTTGTTTAAATATTTTCCTTGTAAATTATTAGCTAGGTGTGCTCGATGATATGTGAAACAAACAGGTCGATAAAGTAAGCATTGAAAAGAAACAATTTTTCAACGTTAGTGAGATGTAATAAGCTATTGAAACTAATGACAATAATAGTAAGAGCAATAAAAATTGTGGCTAATGACCTTATATTCGATGCCTTTAAAATAATAATGAAAAAATATGTTTAAAAAAAATAAGTATAAAATAAAATAAAATATAAAAGTGCATGCAAACACTATAATTCACGGACTGCGATGTTGTCAAAGAACACAAAGTTTGGTTTGTTTGTAGCACTATGCGTTCAACAGTCATCGTCACTGTCTTCGTTGATAACGGGTGTTAAATCGTCAGTAGAAAAAATGTTGTTCAAGAATTCAGAAGGCTTCACAATTCTCTCCTTGTAACGTCCATGTGACAAGTAATATACAATAGCTGCTAGGGGTGAGCAGCAACCCCTAGTTCGAAGGCCATTGGCACACTCGCAGCAGTACCTTTTAATGGCATCGAACCCACTGCAATTGGGCGTGTAATCAATGAAACATCTATATATTTGTCTGCTGATATGCCGTGATTGCACTTGGAACTTGATCACATTCGGATTCACCTTAAGGAACTGTAATCGAATATTTCCTTCATTGTCCATCATTTCAGCTAAATATTATATGGCTTGGCCAAGTTGATAAGTACCAGTGAAGAATACTTTAAGTTCGCTCTCCGTCATTTCAGGGAAATCTATAACGTCCGACGAAGATACGTTTTGGAAGAGAACTGTCCGTCTAGCCATCCTTTCATTTTGCACTTCCACAGCCAGCGTGTTCTCTTCAGGCTGTGGACGCAGAAGTCTTTCCACGATAACTATTTCATTTTCGGAATCAGAAATTAGGCGTTGGCCAAAAGTGTTGTGGAGAAAGCACGCAATACATCCGAGCCGTAGGTAGCATAGCGTTGTGGAATTGCTGGTGAAGGAGCCTATACTTCTTGCCTATAATCCCAGGAACTGCTTCAACCACCCAACGTATTTTTGTCACCAGTCGCGAAGAATTGGACTCCTCGGCTGTCAGCTGTGCTCTTTTTCCTTTTAGAGTCGGCATCATGACCATATATTGCAATTTTTTCAAGTCCGTGACGACATCACTGAACCCTCTGTACACGAAACAGTAATCACCCTCATGTAAAATGGCTCTTAAACCTTCTGGGTCATTCAGAATTTTTTTCATGATGCTGGCATCGTTTTCAGTCGCGTAAAACGGCCCCGGAACGTCAACAATAAACCCGTTGGTTGTACAAATGGTAAAAGGCTTGCAGAGGGGAGCCTTCTTCTGCCCTGAAAACGACTTCCTCTGATAAGCGTTGTTACTGCTTTTTTCGTGACGGATATAAGTACCGTCGAATTCACGTGTGAGACTACTGAACCCAAATCGGGTGGGCAATATGTCGTTTTCGAATGATTTCAAAACAGATTGGCAATAATCAGAAACTTGTTGATCACGTTGAAGACCTAACATTGACGCAATTACACTGTTCGAGTTTCCTGTGCGAAGCCTCGTGAGGAAAACCACAACAGCTTCTGTCACTGACCGAGAATCTCTGTTTCTCAGCGAAATCATCATATCCTTCAAGCAAATTATGTTCTCCCAATTTAGGCTCTGAAAACCATCAAGTCCTTTTCAGGCATCGTAAAATCACTGATCTTATTGAGCATTGCTGAATCGGCTTTCATGACCGTCTCTTGTAGGAACCTTGTTAGCTCGGACTTTTCTATTACACTTACAGTAGAGAAAACAGGAGTTCTTTCAAGTTCATTTTCATAGAAGCGTTTTTTCCCCGAAATCAAGTGAGTAGAACAGCAACGATTGCCACGGGGAATGAAAATCCTTTTCTTCACGAAACATTGAAGTCTCCCTTCAAAAGGTATCATCATGAGGTCTTGGTTTTTTCTGCTCAAACAGCACAAGTGGTGAGAGGCTAGTGTTCTCTTAAAAGGTAACTCAACAAAGTCTTCTTCTTCTTCCACTCTCGTCGGAATCAGTGCATCAAAAGAGGGGTCATCAGTTGACGATTGAGAGAAGGAACTAGTTGAAGTAGGTTGAGACAGAGGTTCTTGAGATGATAGTGGCGAAAAATGGTCCTGAAGATCAACCACTGAGTCTTGTCTGACTTTTGCACAGCCTCATCGAAGTTGATCTTTTTTTTGCAAAGCGAACACAACGAATCACCGATTTCAGCATGTTTCTGAAACTGCTGGTGAAATATTTGCAATTTCTCGAGTGTTTTCAGCTCTTTTCCATAGCCACCCACTTTTCGAGAAAACTTTTCGCAACTGACACATTTCTTTTCATCGCGAGATGGCGAGATGCTCGCTGCCCGGGCTTATTTCATCTCACTAACGTTGAAAAATTGTTTCTTTTCAATGCTTATTTTACGACCTATTTGTTTCGTACATCATCGAACACACCAAGCTAAGAATTGACAAGGTAAATAATTAAACAAATGAATACCAAGAAAAAAGGGTAAGAGTATTGAAAATGACGTTTTCCCGAAAAAAGTTCAAGTTACATCGAAAATAAATACAACACCCACTACTTCTAAAAATCTGAAAAAAATTGGGTGTGACACTGGTACCAGTACGCAACTTCGGTGAAAATTTGTTGTGGTCACGTCAATAGGGTCCGGCGTTATGAGCGATTTTCGTTCGATTTGCAGAGGTTTTTTAGCCTCTTCCTTGAAATAAACCGGCATATCTTGGTTGGTTACCGCCGGATTCGGTTTAAAAAATTACCAGTTTTACTCGAGAGTATGAGTAAGATTTCCTGACAGTTTCAGATCGATAGCACTAATACAACGGCAGAGAAAAAATGATGAGTACGAAAAGAGCGATTTGCGAGGCTTAGAATGGGTTTCAAGAACTAAAACTGGGGCGATCGACTATTCTATAGGTAGGTAACATTACCCTGAAGTTTGAGCCTAAAACTCGTCTGGGGCCTTTTAAACATTTTAAACGCTCAAATGTTTTAATCATAAAAAAACGAGCATTTTGTTTTAAACATTCCAACCCTGAGGCGCGGACTACATTCCATTAGCGCGATTTCTCAATTTGAGCCGCTTATGGACCTACTAAAAATAAACCCTAAAAAATAGATTTATGAATAAGTTCTGAAACATGAAACTTCCTCCTTTTTTCAAAGAAGGAAATGAGCGTTTTGTCTCAATTATAGCCAGGAACTAACGCTATAAATCCAAAAATTGCCCATTTTTTTATCTGTAAGCTTTTTGGGGCCCCTGTCTCCGGTACGCTATCTTGGGATAATATACATTTTGAGTACGGATGAAATTGCTCTAGACAGCCGTCAGACCAACCCATGACCGAAGATGGTGAAGAAATTTGGATGGGGGATACGATCGCAGAGCTCTTCCACGAAACCGTGTATTTTAGGGAATTGTCGCCCGAAAATCGAAACGAACTTTCGATCTGACGAGCCGGTTGAAGGGTCCCTGTGACTCCGGCGTATTTTTTTCATTTTGCCCGTTTTTTACAATAGGAGGCCCCAAGAATTTTTCCGCTGACGCTGTTCGCTCACCACTCGAAGGCCCATGAAGTCCCGAGCACGAGGAGGCTTTCAAAGTTGGATGGTCACCGTATGAAGAGGATTTTGGTTCCACTTATACAGGACGGAAGTGAAAACCCAGAGTTTTGTTATATTATATTTTTCCACGAACAAACGCGACATTAAAAATATCAGGAGGTGGCGAATGCCAGCACCACAACCCCGACCCCTAATGAACCCCCCTTCACATCTTTGTATGAGAATTCATTAACTTGTAGAGATTTTTAAACAGTCGACAGGATTGAAATAAAATTTATCTACTCTTTAAGAACAATTATTAAAGATGGTGGCTAGACAGAGTTATTCCCCTCCTTTCGCAGGGTTATCCTAAGAACAATCTTGTAGCTCAAGCTCCGCTATCAAAACATCAGAAAATGATACCCTATCTGCCTGTCTTGCCTCATCACATTGTTCGAGTAAAACAAACCTGAACGTAGGTATAAAGGATGAAAGTTACTTATCAATCACTTATCCTGGTCAGTTTCCCAAAGAGTGTTTTCATTTATTATTATCTTAATTGGTTGATCTTAATGGGCTGTGTCACAATAAGTACTCGTTCGTGCCATTCAAAAAGGTTACGCGTAGAAATTTCTTCTCCAGTTTCTCTTTAGACTTGCTCAGTTTTGACCTCCAGGAAGAAATGGTGAGAGAGAAGGACAGGTAAAATCCCCTCTAATAAATAATTGTTTTTTCCCTTCCTTTCCTAATTCGTTTGTTTAAGACGTTAACCTGTTGTAATGAGTCACACTCACGGAAACACATCGCCCATGGGCCTCAGACATAATCAAGCACCTGCTTCTTCTTTGCGTGCAGCCCCTTTTCGGTATTATGATCAGGGTCTTAAAGACGTTATAAAATATTATGTATGGGTAGGGTGGGGGTTAACGATGTCCATTCTGTGAGCCATTCGTAGCTACGACCACAATGAAGAAAAAGTGCAATGTCGCCGCCGATCAATAATAAAATGCTCTTTAAGCTTGAAAGGTTTCACTTATATCCTTGGTCTAATTAGTTTAAATCATTGGTAGCAGAGGGGAAGAGGGCTAAAAGTGATTTTGTAAATTTATTGGTATCCCTATAAGATGGTTTTTTTTCCCCCTTATACCACCCGGAAAACCATTCGTAAAAATAATTTCTTTCGCTCCACGAAACCCATGCGTGGGGGCTTCCTCGAAGACGTTCAACACCAGAGTCCAAAGTGTGGGTGGGTGGGGGGTATTCTATTTAAACGAAAGTGAAAAGGAGGTTTTAACACAAATACACGTAATAAACAGCACCTGGGCATACCTGACTGGGCACGCACCTGCTTACAATTTCTTTTTAAATTACCCCACCGAGTAAAAAGAAGTGAGCATCATCCGTTATACACATAATCACTACCTCGTCCCCTTTGCAGCTCACGTATAGATGAGAAGGATGGGGAGGGGGTGCAGGTTAAACATCCGCCCCTAATTTACCTGTCACATCCAAAACTTGTTCTCATGCATTAATTATTCGAGATAAGCACACCCTATTAAGTACTGGAGGAAATAAAGGGAATCTATGAAAATTAGGTTCCGAGCATAACATCAGCAAATTATGCATAAAAAACGGGTGAATAGGGGTGACTCAAGTTTATTGAGGAATTGATGCTTATATGATGGTAGTGATATACCCCGTATTGGCCCTCATATATTGACCCAGCGTACGCAGATTATATTGATCCGAAGTATAGGAGCAGGGTATAAGACATTAAGCTGAAAGTTAGCTATCGTTACTATCTTTCTCTTCAGACCCAGAGGCTTACCAGGAAAGAAAACCTTTCGGAAAAGGTGTATGGGAGGGGGGATTTGCAGCACCACAGTACATGTATATGCATACTTACAGAAACCGTATACTGGCTTAAAAGCCCATTACAGAGCATTAGCTGAGCTCTTCCTCGTTTAATTAATGAGCTCACCCCCAGCAAGAATTCATTAAAACAAATGAGGGTGAACTTTTCATGGAAAATTTTGATTTTTTTTTTTTTATTTATTTTCTGTCCTCACTTTTTTGTGCAATTCTCTTATTCCTGGAAGGGGAAACCTCGGAACAAGAAGCCACCTTAATAAATTAACTCCTTGGGGTCTCATACCGACCGATCACCCGTCTTCGCGACTCGGACGGCCTGCAAGTTTTTAAAAAGAATTTTTTTTGGTTGGCGCCAAGACTCAAGCAGCACAGTTTGATTGATACCTAATGAATGAAAAAAAAAAAAACAAAAACAAAAAACAAACAGACAAAACAAACAACAACGCCGAAACACGGTGCGCCGCTTTTTCCTAGAAATTGAGACTCTCAGGGCGAACTCGCCCTACGGATGAGTGAGCTCGTCTTTTCCTTTATTAACTACCAGAAGACTCCATTTTTGAATCAGTCAAGTTCTTCGAGGGCATGATAGTAGCACCAGAAAAAAAAAAACTCTGGGAAGGAAGGGGGGTAGGAAAACTTGAACGAAACAAGTGTATCATCTTTCTTTTATCGACAAAAAATATTGATTGAATTTTATTCATCTTTTACTAACATACTGATTTGAAGTGACAGACGCTAACGCTAGTACATATTATATTTCGGTCTTTGATATTGAACCGTTGTACACTACGATTAACGCCCATCTTCCACCCCTCCTTTTACGTGAAATGATAAAAGAGATTCTTGACTCATCGTGAACTTAAAAAAAAATACGATAATGGGAAGAAGAGATGCTGCGGGGTGGAGAATGAGGGGAATAAAAAAAATAGAAATGCCTGAGCGAGATTCACATTTGGTGAAGTCTTGTGGGGGCAAACACGAGCGGAGAGAAAAGAATATTAAGAAAAGAAGGCGCCGAGACGACGGGTCTCGGGGCATACGGGTTTTTAAGCATAATTAACATAGAAACAACCCCTTCTTTGTCATCATGCCTCATCTGACTTAGCTTCCTACCCCCCTTTGGCGCCAAACGATTTCATCCTCCACTAACTGCTTCCGCCACTTCACGCTGCACGTTGAAACAGTTTTTTTTTTTACTTTTTTTATTTAACAAGGCAATGCGCTGTAAATGAGAGAACAACGTTAATAAATAGGGGGTAATTTGATCTAGGGGTTTCACGGGGAATCTCAGTTCTGATGGAGCCCAATAAACCCGTGGAAATTGGTTTCTGAAAGTGTCGGATCCGCGAAATTTGCGGTTTACAAGAGCTAAGTCCACAAAAATTGGTTCTTTGAATGAGCCAACAAGGCGAAATTGATTTTGAATGGGTCAACGATCGCAGCGCGAAATTTTGTTCTTGATGCAATAGAACCCGCGGAGTGGCTGTTTGGATGAGCCAGCCCAGAGATATTGGGTTTTTAATTAGCAAACCCAACATAATTGTGCAAACTTGCGGGCTTTAATGAGCCAGCCCCGCGTATTTTTTTTCGAGGGAGCATACTCGGCGAAATTGGTTTCGAATGAACTTGCTTCGCGAAATTTCTATTCTGAAGAAGCCTGACCGGCTTTTCGAGTGGGCCAAACCCATACGAAATTGTTTTTTGGGTGCGCCAATACCACGAAATTGGTTTTATACGATAATAATAATAGTAAATATTTATTTTTTATTTTCAATTTCAATGACCGATATCCTGCCGGCGTTTTTTTCTTTTCTGCGACGTTTCGTTGAGGGATTCTCAACGTCCTCAGGCGTCTCCAAATATTTATGATAAAAAATCATAAATATTTATTCCCAAGTTAAGCATACATTTGTATGGGGGACACGTCCTAATCTTGTCCATTTAATTTTTACTAATTAAATTCGGAATTCTGCTAGGGTGTAAGGGCACATAACACATAACCACCACATAACAAATAGGTAACCACATGATCCAGGCCTTTCGAAATTTTGTATTTGAAAGGAGCCAGCCTGACGAAATTGCTCTTCAAAACGAGCCAACATCCTGTAAATATGTATTGATTTTGGGGACGTGAAATCTGTAAAAGTGGCTTTTCCAGGGAGCAAACCCCAGCTATTTTTTTCTTCTTTTTTTCCTTTCTGCACGTGTCAAATCCGCGACATTTGTACTTTGAAGCCACGGAATGGTTTTTTTTTTTTTTCAAGGGCCCAACCCGTCAAATTGCTCTTTTGAATGAGTCAACCCAATAAGATTGACTTTTTAGGGTGTCAATCCAGGGAAATTGTCATTTTCAGTTAGCAAACCACGCAAAATTGGGTTCTTCGAGTGCCAAGAATTCGCAAAATCTGTAAGAAACCCGTCAATTTTACTACAGCATCCGCATACTCAGACTATAGAAACTATAATTTTAACCTTCAAATTTGGATTGTTTGTTACAAACAACAGGTGGCCCAACTGAAAGGGTCGCTTCCCATCAAAAACTAGCTCGTCTGCTGGGAAACTTCCGTCCCAGAGACGATCTGTTTTTCATGAGCAAGTCACAGTCCTGTAGTGTCCACTGCCAAGTTAGTCATTCTCATTCAATCAATTTTTCGGCCCAGTAGTTATTTATTTTAGCTCAGTAAATATACCGACTAGTTATTGTTCAATCTTTTTTTAAAATGAGTGTGAAGGTGCACCTCTCCTCAAAAGAAAAGATTGTGTCCTCAACAGCGTCAGGCTCAAATCGAAACAACTTGAAAAAAATGTCCAAAAATCGTCTAAACTATGTTCAAGGCACAGAGAATTAGAAAATTTAACCCTATTTTCAATGAGACAAGGGGCTCTTCTCATGATACCGGCGCTTTTGGCCAGCTCTCTGGAGCCCATGCACGTCAGCGGCCACGCAATCGACAGCTCTGAAGTCCGAAGGAACGCCGCGTCTGACAGGTACGACTTAATTAATCTGTAACCCACCGAGCCCAATCCTCTTAAAAGTTTCTCCAGTATGATACCGTGGTCGGCAGTGTCAAAGGCTTTGGACAAGTCCAGTAAAGCCCCGACCGCTGTATTTTTGGCCTGTAAAGAGGCAAGAATCTTCGATAAGAGTGCGCAGAGCCTGTCAATTTTAGCCAGGAAACTAGGCAGTCATTCGGAGCTAAATACCTGCGAAAATGCAAAGTTTCTGGTATTTATTACCGCGAGATAGAAAGTTTCGGGCCTTCTTGTTATAAGTGAGCTTGGACCTGAGTCCAGCCGGTCCCCAGAGCTCCTAAAGCTCGATAAATGACCGCGAAATTACACCGCTTGGAGCTAAATATTTGCGGAATTGCAAGTTTCGGGTGTAAATATCTTCGGAATCACAAGTTCATTGTCTTTGAATCTGAAAAATGGCAAATTTCGGGCTTATTATACACCAAATCTCAAGTTTATAATCTTCATTTTCACGAAAAATAGCCGCAATTGCAAGTATTAATTGGTCGTCTAAATACCCGAGAAATTGCAGATTTCCTGTATTAATTTCCGCTAAATTGCAAGAGTTTCTGGGGCCTATTCTCTAAGAAAAAAGCAAAATGTTTTTCGTAGCAATGTTTCTATCTCATTCATTTGTTTGAAGAAAATTAATGAAATAGACATATTGCTTTGAAAAACATATTGCTTTTTTGTTAGCGAACAGGCCCCCTGGTCTTTACTTTCATGAAACTTCAAGTTCCAGGGTTTTTCCCAGGGGGTTCCGAGCCCTCAAAGATGGTTTTTGAAAGAGTAGAACCGGCGAAATCGGGGTTGAAGAGAGCGGTAAATTAACCCGTTCTGATCGGAAAACCTCTAATTACACCCATGCAGTGGCTCAGCCATTCAAACGCTCATTTCTGCCCTTTCCAAAAGGGAGCTGACACCACCCCCGGTTGCGGTTTGGCAGGGCTGGCGTGGACCCCGTCTGAATAGGTCCCATTAACCGTGTCCGTCTCAAGTCGGGAATTTTGGAATAAATGGTCCAAGATCGAATAAATCTCTGTTTTTTTCCTTGTATATGTATAATATAAATGACCGAAATTTAAAATTTGACGAAACAGGAGACGAGAAGTGTTCAATTATCGGAAATTCAGCCAGCTTATATTTTTTAATTTTAGCATAAAGTGTAGAGGTACTGAATCTATTCATTTCCTTACTCACTCGATTAGCTCAAGCAATTAATTAATTACTGTACGCTCCCTTTTTCAACCTCACGATTAATATTGAAAGGCTAACATTTTTTGGCTACTCCGTGCCCTTCGGCCACACAAGAAGTCACGACCCATCCCACAGCTTTCCCTCATGTAAGCCATTCTCGATATATATCCATACAACTCGGTCTGAACGTGCCTGGCTGAGTGAATAGGCTCTAGCTATAACCACCTGCCCCACCATCTGATCATGTTTGAACGGTATTGTAATACTTTTTTCTTAAATTCCGCGAATCCAGACTTTTCAAAAAAGACAAAAAGCGCGTTTCAGGGAGGTTTGATGTTTTCACCGAGGAGAAATCGGTTGGCTGGAACGAACCATTCAACAGAGAACGGAAGACGGTACCTGTCTGACAATCATGATGTTCATGATGAGAGTCATCAGGCGTAGACGACTAGCCCTCCTATTCGCCGAGTAATTTACAGTGATTGAAACAAGACGATATAAATATGGCTTGTTAGGTTTAGTCGAGGAGGGGCTATGAGGTTTATTTGAAGCTCCTTATGTTTTTTTTTTTTTTTCAATCAATCTTCCAGGCCGTTTTATTTTCTTTCTTTGCCCGTGTTGAATTGAATACCCCCCTCCATCACACAAGGTGAAGCAGGTTGTTAAGATTTTATACTTAATAAAACGTGTGTGGGAACTACTCTTTTTATAAATACAGGCACGCTAGTTTTTAGGTTTACACATGGTAAGATAGTTGTTGTGTGCACTAAGTATGAACGCTCCGACCTTTTCCAAACAGTTTGGCAGACACAAAGCCGAGGGCTAACCACAGAAGCAACTAATGACAATCTTTAACCGACTTCCTCCACATTGTCCCTCTAATTATGAAGCCGGATTCACTTTAATTACCACCATTTGAACGGAGGGGTTTCGTGACATAAGTCTGTGGAGATGCGCCCCGCTGCTCGTCCTCCTACTCTTTTGAATTGAACACCTCCATTCTCTCGCTTCACGCATTATTATCATGACTCCCAACCTTAGAAGGCTTGTTAAATCTCGGGGGATGACATGCAAATTTTTTTTTGGTTTATTTTGTCTTACAAAACTGACAGGATTCCACAAAACACTTTCTCACGATAATTTGCTCTCGCTGTTAAGACTTCAACTAACAGGGCTATCTCAGGTATTTATCAGATGTAATTTTCACCACGAACGATTATCCCAGAATGAGACGATAAATGAAGATAAAGTTCTCATTGTGCGTAATTGTTTTTGGCTCCTATTTCCCGTTCTGTATTATAGCGTTACATGGAACGAAAGAAGAGGGGGTATAGGGTTTATACTGGGGGTGGGCGTATGGGTGAAGATTTTATGGTTGGCGAGTTGGAAAGATAAGAACGTGATGAGTCTCATTTTATAGCGTCAAGTTGTTCCTACAATGAATTACACACTTAAGGGTTCGCCAAAAGTGGTGGGGATGGGCCAAAGAAGAGAGAGAGAGAGAGAGAGAGAGAGTTGTCTTAAAATGTCAAAATCAATCGCCTGGCCTGCTCGGTCAATCTATAGGAGTGCAGGGCTATTTTCCCCTATTAACACCCCTTCGTACTTGCCCTCCTGGAGTGTCTGGAAAAAAATAATAATAAGTAAAGAACTGGAGAGTAATCCACATTGCCTAAATGATAGAATTGAGGGGGGGGGTCTCCCCCCTCTACTCAGTCCTTTAGAACCTTCCCTCAAATCAAGGTTCTAAAAGATATTGCATTAGGTCTATTTTAAAATAAAGTAACCGATTCTAGTCAGCTTTGTGATCACAAACGAGAACGATATGACTGAAATAGACCCGAAAAAATTTTTATTAGGACAATTACTTCAACTAAAGCCCCACCTAATGGTAAGATTTTAATTTTTATTGTAATTTGGTTAGTTTATTTATTGTTGTTAAATTATTTTCAAAATTATTGTAGACTTGGGCTAATCCTAGACTATGGAGTCAAAGAAGGCATTGAAAATGGCCTCGAAGGTCGAAAACTACTTCCGCCGATAAATAAATGATTTCGTGAAGAGGACAATATCTTTCATATCAGTATTGCAGCTGAAATTGACAAAAACCGCTATTCTCCACTTTCCGCATGTCCGAAAGCGGCTAATATCTAGAAAGCGTGATAGTGCAGCCTTTTGCGGGAAAGTCAGCGACTAAAGTTGAGAAAACGTGCTCATTCGTGGATGTGAGAAAATTCGCCCGTTCGCGGTTAAAATTGAAAGAAGGCGCGACTAAAATTGAGGCAAAGCCTCATTCACGGCTGAGAAAAGAGCTCATTGACTCGTCACTGAAATTGAGAAAATGCGCCAATTCGCGGTAAATTGCAGTCTAAACTTGAAGGAAGACGCTGATTCCTGGTTGAGGCCTTTTTACGGTTAAACGGTACAGCTGGTCTTGGATAATTCTACTGTTAAAATTGAGAAATACAGAGCTAATTCACGGCCAAATCGGCGGCTAAAATCGAGAAAAAGAACTTAATTCGCTGCTAAGATTGACAAAAACTGCAAAAACATAGCTAAAATAAAAGAAAAGAGTTAATTTACGGCTAAAAATCGAGAAAAACTTCTAATACACGGCTTAAACCAAGAAGATCATAAGTCGAAATAAATGTTCATTCGCTTAATCGAGAACAAACGCTGATGCGCTTTTCTATCTACATGATCGATTTCGAAGCTCAAATTGAGAAAAAACTCCAATTCGCGGATAAATTGAGAAAAATCGCTTATTCATGGCTAAAATAGGGGAAAAGCGCTAATTCACGACTACAATCGAGGAAAAGCGTCAATCCATGGCTAAAATGGAGAAAAATTGCTAATTCACAACTAAACACAGAAAAAGGCTAATTCGGGGATAAAATTGAGAAAAGTGAAAAAAAAAAACGGTCATTCGCGGCTGAAATTGAGAAAAAGTGCCATCTCGCAGCTGAAGAAAGTGGCAATAATTGCAGCTGAAACTGCGGAAAGGCGCTAATTCACGCGGCTTAAATTGAGAATGAATGAAGAGAGTATTTTGATTAAGAATTCGCAGTTCCTTTGGATATACAGTTTTTGGATGCGGTTTCTTGGTACAGCAATATCAGAACCGGGACTCGAATCGCCCCCTCTCCTTATTTTTTGACAAACAGACTGATTTCAGTGAGATGCTCCAGATTTTGGATCAAAAATGAGGCAAACTACCAGTTGTGGGCTTCATTGGAATTTTAAACTGGCGGTTTCCTTCACAGAGCGTCTGGTCAACTCTGTATAAGGGTGGAGGCTGCTTTCATCACTTAATTTTCTTTTGGGCGGTGGGATTCTGCGAATTTAAGCTGTGGAATTTTGATTTTTTTAATTTTTTAATTTTCTGTACAACAAAATGTTGCTTAAAAAGCTCTGTCTCTTCGGTGGTGGTAGCATTGAAGGGGGGACGGGGGTTCTTGCGTCAACCCAAGTGAACGATTTCTTTACAAGGATGAGAATGACTGGTGTACCGGGTATGGCGGGGCGGGGCGGGGACAGGTAAACATGCCTCCGATGGGAGCCCTCGAGACGAAGTCAAATGCTTTTTGATGCTATCAGTCATTCCCCCGTCAAGAGAACAATAGGTGAAACAATCAACATTTACATGTAGATGGCCTGTAGAGAAGGAGCTACTGTGCACGAGAAAAGGTCAACCCTGCTCTAAACGAGCTTGTAATTGATGATGGGCTTCAAGACATCAACTATCAACGGTAAGGTGATCCACACCGGCGGCTCAATCAATATAAGTCACAAACACCTTCGGGACCATTCATTTATTTTTTGTTGCAGGATTTAACCGAAGCGGATTCTGATTTTGTTTATACATAGCGGATGTATAAAAGAATGTGTTGAGTAACTCGTGAAAAAAATTGTGACCGCGCGTCCTTGCATCTTAAATGTTATTTTTCATTTGTTAACGATCGCTCTGAGAAACAAACGATTATGAGTTTTATATGTTAGGACTTTAGTTTAGTGGGAAATAAGAGTGAGAGAGGGTTGTGAACGGGGTGACGAGGAGGAGTTGCTTTTGTTCTAAAGAAAAGCCTCAGGGTCGCACTTTAAACCTGCAAACTGGATTGAATTTTACCTGACTGAAATAAAAATGGTTACCAAATGTTTACGACTCCGAGAGGAGGAATCGTTGCAAAACAAACGGATCTCCCCCCAGCAGGGGTGAGAGGTTGTCGTCGTGTACGTGTCGATGGCATGGCGGGGGGGGGGGTATATAGCGGCCGCGCGGATATATATGAAGGGAATATGAAAAAGGGTGGCGGGAGTGGGTTCGAGAGAGGGTAAGGCGCGCGGGTTAGGTGGGCATTCCTAAGGTCCGGTCCTGGGTCCACAGGCAGGCCGCCCAGACGACGCCAACCTGCCGCCGACTGTTCCTCTAATCGCACTGCCCCCTTCTTGCACTGGAAACAGAAACTGTGAATCAAAGTAGTCCCGACGAGGTCAAAAAGGAGGGAAAGGGGTGGAAAAGGGTGAATTAACGGAGGGTTGAAATTGAGACTAATTAATCGGATTCGATTAATATTTAAGATAAGGAAACACACCTCATAGGCTAGTGCATTACGAATCCTAAAGCTTGGAAAAGCAGTAAAATAAATCAGAAAAATTTAAAATATCAATTCATGTCGTGTACGTGTCGACATTAAGCGTCTTTATAGTTTGCATAAAGCTTGTAACGATTACATAAGAACAGTCGTTTCTTTTATGTTACTTATTTTATGAATGGGCCCCTCCCTCCCCTTCCTCTTCACTACCTCGCCATTATCCTCAAGAACAAGTTTTTCACGGAAAGGCCGCTTCAAGAATCTTCAAGTGACCCCCATCCCACAATGTTAAACTCGGAAAAAAACAAAAAATTAAAACAATCATAGCACTTTTTTTTTGTATTATTTTTCAACAAAATGAGACTCGTGATTACGAGGTTCTCGTCATATCACAGACTTTTACGAGACACGATTTTTTCCCCACTATAGGGACACTACCGCAAACCCAAAAGTAGTGTTATTCTCTGTGGGTTTTGATTCAGCGTTGGTTGCGGAACGTCAATAGCTTATTAAGCACAATCAAACCAATTCAGAACGTGACAGAACATAAGTACAAAAATAAGACGTGGAGAACAAAATTGCCATGCGAGATTGGAAAATGATTGTGACGAGGAGAGTGCGGTGGCATGAAGATGGTGTTGAGGGGTGGATGGGGGAGAAACGTCAGAAAAAAAAAAACAGCTCGAAATAATTTGTAAAGACGCGTCGAAGGAAAAAACTGATTGGTATTGTGTATTTTTTGCTCAAATCCATATTAACGTATTCAAAAATTTAATGAATTGATTTGGTAGTCCACGGCCATAAAAGGTTTTTCCTGAATGGGAGACAAAGGGGGTCGGTGAAAGATGAAAGACTAATTATTTGTGTGGTCTGTCTGAGGAGAACGAGAGAGGCCACCTGGGGGGGATCGCCATTACCTTGGATCGCTGTTGGCTTCTTGACGATTTATGGCACCCCTCCCCCTCTTTCCCATTCGTGCTTAAATCGGCTCCCCCCCCCCCATCACTACAACAGAACACGCTCAAGTCAAAGATTCGTGTAATATCTTTTCAAACTTCCAGAAGATATTCTTCGTAAATGAAAATGAAAAAAAAGTGAAGGGATGAAGATAAAATCTCCTCCAGCGAGTTAGCTCGTACTCTCCATTCATAATGAGATTTAAATGGACTTGGAATGGACTAAAACATCACTTTTGCAGTATCCCCGTACTCTCTGAGCGTTATTAGAGGAAATGAGATCGAAAGGGGCTCCTATTGGAATGGCGAAAGGAACACAGGAAAAAAAAAAAAAAAAAAAAAAAAAAAAAAATCGAAAGAGGAGAAATTGATAAGCTTCAACTGCATCTGCCCTTCTGAACGCCCCATTATTCCCCGAAACATTCGGTATAAAATTTCAGCAGAGCTTTTGGTTTAGTGGTTTTGAAAAGCAAACGAAACCAGCCCACCTATACTTCCTGGGATTGTCTATTATTTTCCTAAAAACACTGCCCTCCCCTTTTCACCTATTTTTCGTGTTGGGAGCCCCTCAATCGTAAATTTATGCCTACTTACCGGGGCCCCATTGTACTATTAAAAACTACAAAAAAAGAAAAGATATTCCAGAGAGAGAGAGAGAGAGAGAGAGAGAGAGACAGAAACTACTTTGTTTTAACCGAAACCGACATCTGTCATCGGTTGTTGACTCAAGCAGTCGCATCAAGAGTCCGCTGCAGAGAAGTTTGCAGATGCCTCGTATCGCTGACTATTTTTTTTTTTTTTTTTTTTTTAAGAGAGAAAAATCCAGCGTCCCCTTAGCTCTATATAATTACTTCAGAATGGGAGGTTGGGCTATTGTATGCAAATGTAAATGCGCGGCGGGTCCTCGCATTATAAATAATTTCCACAATACCTTTTTACCAGAACTTGTTATGCAGACATAAGAAAAAAAGGATCGTAGGTCTGAGTACCTCACATAGAGCAACAGATTTACACCCATAAGAAGATTATGTGACAAAACAGAATAGTGCGTGGCAAAATTGGTGGTTTCCTGGCATGAGCGTAGCCAGCGGGGGGCAGGGGTGGGCAGCTGCCCTCCCCTGGAATCAAAAACGCAGGTTTCCTGGGGCAGCTGCCCACCCCCCAAATTCCATAAACGCACACTACAAGCTCTGCCTCACGCAACCAGCATCTCTGATTTCGACCACTAAGACATCACTTTTACTGATATTTCTTGGGGTAAAAAAATCCCTGATCTGGCTAACAGAAACACACTTCTATTTCGCTCCGTGAAACCAATTTTGCGGATTCTTCTCACTAAAAAAAACCACACATTTTCGCTTATCGGTTTCACCAAAAATAAAAAATTCGCGGATGTTTATTGCTGACAAACCGATTTCGAGGGTCGGCTTAACTTGGAAACCGATTTTGCTGAGTTTCACACTAAAATCCTTTCGTGTGTTTTGGTTAGCTCAAATCGTGTTTAGCCTGCTATGACATCCAGACTTATGGTGGGAGAGGAAATGCCAGCTCTGTTTACCGTCTCAAGTCAGAAATCTAAAGTTTAGCTCCAAAAGTATCACTTTCCAGTGGGAGAAGTTTCAGTTTTTCGAAATTAAATGCGAAATAGAAGGACACAAACGACAGTTTTTCAGCAGATATTTATTTTTTACGGACAGTGGCCGTTTCTCTGCTTTAGTCTCTGGTGACTGAGAATTGACGCGATTCTAACCTCCGGATCCTGTTATAAGCCAGCAAAAAGGCAATATGGTATACATCTGATACATTTCCGCCAGTGAATCCTCCCACAGGCGTGGATGCAGTTTTTCTCAAGATTAGATGCACAGTGTTTTTTTTTTTTTTTTTTTTTTTTTTTTTTTTTTTACTCGTGAATGAGCACTGTTTTTAGCCTCGAATCGACGTTTTCCTTGATTTTAGCTGAAACAGAGTGCAAACTCTATACCTTGAACTAGCACATTTTCTTCATATTAGTCGTGCAAAGGTCTCTAAAAACCGTGAAATAACGCATTTTTGATTTACTATTTCAATCACAGCCAGCACTGGGCATCGCCTAACCGCGAATTGGTGCGTTCTGTCAATTTCAGCCGCAAAAGAACAGTTTTTCCTCAATTTAACGTGTGGATGAACGCTATTTCTCAATTTTAGCCACGAAAATTCCACAAACGGCGACAATTTTGACAGTTAGTTTTCCCTCAATTTTAGCCGCAATTTAGTGCTTTTTCCGAATTCTGCCTTGAGCAATTTTTCCCCCTTTCAAATTTTAGCAGTGAAAAGGTCAACATAATCCGCATGTGAGCCAATTTCATTAATTGCACACACAATTTTTCTCAACTAATTACTCCTTCCTTAACTAATAATTTTCCTTAATTTTAGCCGCGAATAAGCACGTTTTCAAACATGTAGGCGCTAAGTCGCGCTCTTTCTCAATTTTGTACCCGCAAATAACTTGTCATAAACACATATATGTCCATATAAAAACGGCCAATTAGCGCTTTTCCGCAATGTTTACCGAGATGTTTGTTTGAGAAACCATGAACTGGCACCTTCTCTCAATTTTTCCAGCGTGAATGAGCTCCATTTCTCAATTTTAGCCGTGAATTGGCTTTTTCCTCAATTTTATCCGCAAATGAGTAATTTTTCTCAATTCTACATTGAACGAGCTATTTATTTTGTCAATTTTAGCTGTGAAAAGAGCTCTATAAACCGTGAATTAGCGCGTTTTCTTAATTTCGCCCCGGACTTTGCATCGCGAAACCGCAAAGTTATTGTGTTTTCTCAATTTCAACTGCGAATAATGAGATTCATTTTTCAAGTTTAACGTGAATCAGCGCTATTTTTCAATTTTAGCCGTGAATGGGTGTTTTCCTCAGTCTTAGCCACAAAATGTTTTTTTCTGGATTTCATCCGCGAACGAGCGCTTTTTCTCAAGACGTGCGCCCCCTCCCCCTAACTGTGGATCCGTGCCCAGCTGGCTTCCCACCGCTTGATCACGGGCTGGCTAGCCCCTGTTTCCTGGTCCCAGACTCCCAGTTTCCGTGCGTCGCGTATATATGCGCAGGTTTCTGAAGAGCACAGTTTGAACTATATGTCTAAATTGACCTTTGTTCTAGAAATTGGGGGCGGTGTTGGGTAGTTCAAAAACGAAATTTCGCACATTTAGCTATTGAAAAACTATTCTCGTGAACATGGCTCTGCAAAAAACCAATTCAGTGGGGTTAAGTCAATGAAAACAACTATTTCGCGGGTTTAGTTCACTCGCAAAAATCCAATTTCACGGATTCGATTATCCAAAAATCTTATTTCGAGGGTTTTAGTTGCCCCAACCCACAATTTTGAGGGCTTGGTTATTTAAAACCCCAATTTCGTGGGTTTAGTCACAGAAACCCCCAATTTAACGGTGTTTAGTCCGTGAAATAACGTATTCTGCCTGTTTAGCTCTTTAAAAAATAATTTTCACGGTAGTTGCATACCGATGTATACGAGAGAGATGCGGTCCACGATTCAGAGGGGGCCCCCAAAAGCTTAAAGATGCAAAGAAAAGCTTCAAGTTGTTTTAGGTTTTAAAGAGTTGTTCCGTGGAGAATAAGCAATCATTTGCCACTAAAATTAAGAAAAATATATTAATTCGAGGAAGGAATCTGAAGGCGACTTCGCGACTAAAATAGAGAAAAAACGCTAACCCCAAGTTTCTACAGGCCCTTATTAATAGGCTGTTATAAAATTGAAAAGATGGCTAATGTGCTAATCAATCGATAATTCTCGGCTTAAAATTGAGAAATAATTTGCGGCTAAAATTGAGAAAAAACGCTGATTCATTGATGCATTTGAGAAAACCTCGCTGATTCGCGGCTAATATTGAGATTAAGCGCTCATTCACAGCTAAAATAGAGTAAAAGCTTTTATCCGCGGCTAAAATCAAGAAATGTTTGTGGCTAAAATTGAGAAATGCTCTAATCCTCTAGTCAAAGATTATAATGTAGTTCGCGTGTCAACTCACGTTCTGTGTGGATGGGGCTTTAAGGGGCCCCACAGACATTTACGCCCCGGGCCCCCAGTGCTTGTTGGTCCGCCACTGAAAAGTTTTGCTCACTTAAAAACCAATTTCAAGGCTTCGGCTCTTTCATGCATGTGAGTTTGGCCCAATTTCGCGGGTTAGATTCTTCAAAAAACCATTTTCCCTGTTTTGACTCTATCGCAATTTTGTGTTGGTGCCAGGGATGTAAGCTCTGTCAAATTCTTCAGGCGTATCTCACTGGGTGTTGGTTGTGAGGAGGGGGTGGGGGAGTGTGCTTGGAGCTGTGACCGGTGGTGACGGGATCCAACCAACGAGCCACCTCCTGCTTGGCCCATCACCATCCTCCACCATTCGACCCCACACCCCCATTCGACTCATCACAAATTGACCTTGAAACTATCAATTTAGCCAGAAAAAATACACATCAGTTTAATTATGGAAATTGG
This sequence comes from Corythucha ciliata, assembly GCA_038030265.1. Taxonomy (NCBI): domain Eukaryota; kingdom Metazoa; phylum Arthropoda; class Insecta; order Hemiptera; family Tingidae; genus Corythucha; species Corythucha ciliata. Next base: position 22,059,249 of record CM075940.1, read on the forward strand.
TTTCATATGGTAATTCTGGCCATCAAACTAGTAATTGATATCGGGGAAAGTCACTGGTAACGTCGGCAACTTTCTACTACACTAACTAACAAAATAACTGGTAACGAGTAACAGACTTAACGTTTTGAGCAACAATGGCCAAGTCTGGAGAACATGAGGACGTCGTTTCTTGCTGAAAGTGTCCCGACGAGATCATCACACTGGGGAAAAGCCTATATCGCGAACGACAATCAAAGCAGATTTTGCTTGAAACTTTTTGCCTGATGTACCAGTCAGCCTTAAAGGGGCTAAAAAAAAACTGTATAGTTGTCCTATTGATTAGTTCGAGGAGCTACAAAAGAATATGAAGGGAGAAAAGGAGAGATGGGCCATTGGCGTGCTAGCAGCTATAATCGGCGTAGTCGCTTTCTCTTGCCTCTTCCATCCTTTTCACGGAGGATCAAAACTCTTGGGCGCTTCCTTCCCCTTTGGAAATACCCTCCTATTGAACTTCAATCAACCTCTAGACAAAAAGCAATTTATTTGTTGGGCTTTTAACGCGACGATTTGACAGTGAGGGAAAAGAGCCGGGGGGGGGGGGAAACAGTCATATAGCGGGGAAACAGGAAAACGGTTGACACGGAATGACAAGTCAGGGAAACAGACTAAAGTTGAATGGGAAGTTTATCGCGAAAAATCATTCGTGTCTTGTACCTTCTTTCATGATAAATTGTGGGAATATTTTAACTTATCACGTTAGGGCACTTGTTTAATTTATTTTGGAGACAGTCAATTTTGTATACGTATAGATAACCCGAGCTATTGATACATTAATCCACTTCCTTGTTGAAGAGAAAAAAAAACATTATAAAAAATGATGTTTCATTCCATTCGTTTATTGAAACGCACTCGACGTAACACCCTTCAATACACAATAAAAAAGTCCATCTTTCACCCCAATGGCTGTAAGTAAAAAAAGGGGGGGGGGGTGGAGGAGAAGAACAAGAAAAAAAAAAAAAAAAAAAAAAACTGTCTCCAAAAAGGGAAATGTTGTTATTGTTGTTGGTTGGGTCGATTCTTTACGATGGTGGTGGTGGTGTGTGGGCTTGAAGAGGCGTGGGAAGAAGGCGTGAATTCCATCACCTCCACCATTGGCTTGGTTCATCAACCAATCCTGTCGAACTTAAAGTTCTCACCCTTTTTTTTTTCTGTTAGAAAAAAAACAACAAATAATACAAAACTCAGTACGCTTGAAATCGATACTTTTCTTCGACATCCGGTGGAGGGGGGGGGGGCTTTGAAAGGTTGGGTGTTTTTTCTACTTACATTAGGAAAGTTTGATAATTGTTTGCTACCATTATAGTGGTCGGTCACAGCTCGATTATGCGTCATAGCAGGGGGATTTAAATACTAAAGACACTTTTTTTTGTTATTTTGTAACGTTACTCCAGGCAGTGGCGGACCGAAGCCCCAATACCCCGGGCGGTTTTATTGATTGCCCCTCTTCACAGTCGCGTACACTGAGGGGGGGGGGAGGTAGAAGTATCGCCCCCTCCGGAAGGCCGTTTTTAGCCAGGTTTTTGCAAAATCCCAACAATACGAAGGGCATTCATTACAACACCCGTCCCCCCGACGACGGTCCTTAGTAGGCTGTGGGCTGCCGGAATCGCCCCCTCCGGAAGGATTTCTAGGTACGCCCTGCCTCTTCACCATGATGCTCACCTATTTTTCCATCAAAAACGGTATGGAAAAACCGCAAAACCCATCCATCCGAGGCAATGGGTTCATTTTCATTAACTATAAATAAAATCCTATTTTCATCACAAAGCGGTAAGGAACTGCTTGTTTTGAGAATAAATTTAGCCTCGAACTTTGAATTTTGAGCCAATTAACTAATAGACTATTCGGCGGACTACCGGATCCCTCTACCATGAAAACAAAATAATTCGTTCATACAATCAGAAAACCATTAAATAGGTACCAGTCCTTCATGGTTTCCTTGCCTTCCTTGCCATTAAATTTTGCGGGAATAGGGTGATGGTGGGAAGGGGATTTGGAAAAACTCTGGATGGTAGTACGACCGAGGCACATTTGCATTTTTTTAGGCGCAAGGCACATTTTAAACAAAAAACCGGATTAAGGGATGCAACCCCTGCTTCTGATGGACGTATATTGCCACAAAATTTTACTCCAATTTTATATAACACAGTCTCTTGAATCATCACAGTTTTGACATTTTCAGGGAGTGAGATAGTCAGTTTTGTGGCAAATTCTGCTTAGATCTGGAAAAAGCGCTAATTTATGCCCAAAAAGAGAAAAAACAGCTAATTAGTGATTAAAATTGAGACAGAGTCATATTTTAACGCTACATGAAGTGCTGATGAAGGCATCAGCCCTGGTGAGACGGGTTTCTTCCCTGACTCGCTTTTGCCAGGTCAGGTCGAGCGACAGAAGCGAGGATCGTATATAGGTGCATGAGCGTTTAAGAGCCTTCGAAAGACTTTGAGAGCCATGGAGTCGCCACATCAGCCGCCTGCGAAGACTGAGGGCCGTATTCAGAAACCCTCCTTTACAAAGCCTTAACTAAAGGAGTTGAAAAATGTGATGGTTTATAAAAATGTGTCATCTGTTTTGAAGCGCTTAAAGGAGATGTAAAGGTTAAGGTTGGTTTCTGAGTACGGCCCTGAGAGTCCAGGGAGTCTTGAGAGGCCACGAAATCAATCATGATGTGCACCTGCCGCTCAATGGGCGTAAAGACTGGCACCGTGGAATAGATGAGGCGAAGATTCGTTTGAAACCGTGAACCGATGGCGTTGTTGGCGAGTGACGACGGTTAAAGAGACGTATGAAGTAAGAGCGATTGCGCTTACAAAGTGTAGCCATGTTGTCGCTTTTAAATGCCGAATGTGTGGCAGCGAAATTGAAGCGTGACGATGGTGGCTCACTGGGTCATGGTTGTGGCTCAGCGTGCAACAGGGCCAGGAACTTGTGCGAGAAAACGTCAAGCAAACAAGTTCTGAAGCTGTGGAGCTGAAGTCCGGTGTCGGGTGGCGGGTGACTTCGGCAAGACTTGAAAGTTTGTTGCGAACGTCGGCTTGGTGACCGTGAGTTAGGTAAAGATAGTTGCAGACGAAGAACCATCGTCGAAAGATGATGGTCACGTCCGACCATGATTGTTCGTGAAGCGAGGCAGGAGAATTGAATTAAATTTGAATTGAAATTGTTTGCGTTTTTGACGGGGTCACCAATTTATAGAGGAATTTTGGTTGCTCTATAATTAAAGAAATAATTTTGGATGGAATGAGTGAGAGAGTTTTACTAATTTTTAATTTGGTAAAACGTTTTGTCCGAGAGAGAAGAATCATTATTGAGAGCATTTCCCATGTGGCGAATAACAAAAATATAGAGTCGCCACAAACGCTTTCGAGAGTCTTCTGCCAAATCAACTGAAAGCCTACGGAAGCTTTTGAAAGCCTTTAAGAGCTCTAGAAAGGCTTCGAAAGCCTATGACTTTGAGATACTACATGAACGCCTTCGAGAGACTCGGAGAGGCTTCTGGGATATACGTGTAGCCACTGAAAGCCTGCGGAAGATTTTGAAAGCCTATAAGAGCCTTAGAAAGCCTTCAAAAGACTTTGAGAACATATACGAACGCCTTCGAATGATTAGGAGAGCCTTCTGGGATAGACACTGTAGCCTATATAAACGGAAGCTTTTTGAAGGCTAAAGAGCCCTAGAAAGCCTATACATACATGAAAGAATTTGAGAGCGTAGTCGAATAAAAACACTTTTTATACTTAAAACTTGATCAACGATTAGTCGTTGTTAACTTGTTTTTATGCGACCTGTACTGTTGTGTCCTATATACTTTCCGTCGCAAGCGTCCTATGTATACTTCTTCGGGCCAGGCGTCCTCTGAAACTAATACTACATCTGGACTGCACCCTATATCTACCAATCAAGAATGGACAATAACACACATAAGGAAGCTCAGGAAACGAAGAAGTAGAAGAAGCAAAAAGCCAAAACCCTAAAAATAAAATATTAACACACAAGGGGACGTTAAAGTGCGTCTTTTTTCACAATAACATATGGATTGAGCAGTGCAGCATTTATATCAGCGCAGAGTCATAGTTTTAACCTTACAGATCTGCTCGGTTTTTGCCGCCGTAGAAACTGCCCAATATAATCTCTACTTGGTTACACAAATGCCAGTTTCACCCCCCTCCCCCTCATGACTGATGGCTATGCCGAACACAGTCAATTTACGCACTCTCAAGAATAGTCTCCGACATTGTTTTGATTCAGGGTTGATTCCTCCCCGTTTTTCTGAGGTTCCCAGAACCTGTAAGGCTGAGGGTAATTTTTCTTGTTGTGTGTTACTTAGGGGCCCCTATCGAAAGGCACCTGATTAATTGAGCTTATTGGTTGTTTCATCTTATTAGTAGAAACGACTTTTTTTTACATATACATATATATTTCGGCTATTAGAAACTGGTCAAAGCGCATCTGACTGAGATCAGAACGTTCGGCTTATCGTTTTATTTAATCTTTTTATACCTTCGCCCCCAGTTTTTTAGGCTATCCATATTTAAAATGAACAAATAAAAATTCAGTTTTTTTTGTTCTTCTTCCCTTTTTTTCTTGGCGAGGAACTGATGAAGTGCATGATAATGTTTATTCGTAATATGTTGTTCACTATTTCAAGGATCATTGAACAGCGTGATACAAGTTAAAAGGTGGTAGGCTCGACGTTGTTTCAGGTTTCGGATGTCGATAAAGATTGAATCTAATAACAAATAGTTGGTCTGAGAGTATTAAACATAAGGCCTGGTGAGCATTTAATTGAATAAAAATGAGGATGGGAGTGGGGTTTTCCTTATGAATGACAAAAATTGTAAAAATCAAAACTGTCATGTTTCTTACGGAGCGGAGAAAAACCAAAAACAGCACTTGTTAAGGGTGATGATTCAATAATTCGGGTGTCCCTCCTCATCTCGCGGTTGGTAACAATTTGTTGGTCACGCGTATGCCGTCACAGTGGCTTCACAAACTCAATGACCTCCACTAAAAATTGTCACTAACACTGACTTCCTCTCTTTCTCAAGCCATGTATGGGAGATTCCCCCGGCATTAATAAATCTCGCTTTTTCTCCGCGAACTTCCGATCAGGAAGGAACTGGGACACGTTTTCTATTGGAGTCTCCGCCAAGGCTAATACTTCCTAAATGCTTACCCAACCAAAGATACGTGAATCACCAGCATTTGTGACTCTTCATTTCGGAGGATGAAAAAAAAAAATCGGCTAACTCACTTCCTCCGAGGCGGCACCCTCCCTTTTATTGCCCGCCGCCGCTCGCATTAGACCCTCCACTTTCTTTCTAGTTCCATCACTTTTAACTTGCTACTAAACATGCATTTTTATTAATCTCCCCCCCCCTCCCCACTGATACATAAATTTAAAAATAAGGGGCCCCTCTTTAGGACTACCTGGGATTTTCTTTGTTGAAAATGATGTGTACATGCACGGGCAAGGTACTGAATTTATATCCTTTGTTCAAGGAAGTCCCTGAAGGCTTAGGGTTGTGATTAGCAGTCGAATAAGGAAAAAGGACGGCAACCTTGTGTGTGGTCTAGATACAAACCAAGCTGTGTCCACTTTACACTAATTTACATTCTATGGCTACCATTCTTCTCTGGATCATGACGGCATAAATATATTTGTCATGTAACTCCAAGGCGCCGGCTTGTAGAAAAAAGTAAAAAGAGGTATAAAAAAAGAAGATAATAGTCGGGAACTGGTAAAAAGGTAGGTTGACACGACGATACAACGTAGGATAGGGCTACCACCTCTAATGAAGAGATTTTATCTATTAGTAAACAAAAAGAGGGCTGCTAGGTAGAGAACTCGGCGCCACGGCTCCTCCTTTCACCGCCTCCTTATTTATGACCAAGCAAACAATGGCTCATTTGCTTCCGCCCCGCCAAATCCAATCCACTCAAAAGGCAAAAAAAAAAGGACTCGATTTGCCTCAGGATCCTGGTATATCACAATTCACAATTAATTCCAAAGCCTTTACTGTGTAAAGACCCATAGGAGCTCCTTTCAAAACTTTATCAAAAGCCAACGATTAAGTTCCTTTTCTAGACTAAAAAGGCCAAACTCAGGTGAGATGGCAAAGTTTGAAAGGCCAACAGCGACAAATTATCTTTTAAATCGTTCAAATATCAGTTTCATTCAATTTAGGGTTCAGCAGTTGCCCCTCCCCTACACCCTCACTAAAGACGGAAGGGAGTAGACAGGCGCCACTTAGAGACATAGCATCGTAATCAGATTTTATGTTTTAAATATTGATGAAGTACATTTGTTTTTTTTTCTGTATTGTATGAAAGGAACAAAGGGCTATAAGGTAGTCAACCAAGAGCGGCCACAACAATAACTTGAGATCAAACCTAATGATAAACCTGATTCGCCGAACGTATTCATCAATGTCTAGCTGGGATCTCTGCCATTAGTATGCACATCTTCCTGTACTTAAGACCACCAATAATTAACTTGACCAGTCAAGGGATAGGGGGATAGTGGGGTATTAATTGCAAACAAAACCAAAAGAGGCTGTTGTTGGAACACAATTTTGTTTTCTCAAATATTATTTTGCAACATTGCCCTCACAGATTATACTGAGGTGTTTTAACGCAGGCTAATTGCACGTCATCAGCCATTGATCACTCGTGGTGTACTCGTTTGAAATAAAAAAAAAAAACAGTGGACGAGACCGGTGAAGTAATGTTTTCAGAATGAAGAGTAGAAAGTGGCTAAAATAACGGATAACTAGAAGGCAGTTATAGATGAGTAAATTATACGGAGCCCGAGGGGTGTTGGCGCCAGGCCACACAGGAGGCTTGTCTAACACTGAAGTCCATCACGCCACTTTTTTTTCTCAATATTTCTTCAAATAACTAATTAAAGCATGCAGTATATTTGATATTGACTCTTAATAGTCGTAATTTGACGTTATTTCTCAAGTTGAAACCCTCTTTCCAACACGGCATACGACCTAAAGCAACGACCCCCCCCCCCCCCAACCAGAACACCAAACACAATTTACTGAAAATTGAATATAAATACAGCCTCGAATCAAACAACAAACCATCAAATCCTCATAAATGTCATCGAGAAGACTCCGGCCAGAGATCTGTGTCGCGATCTCAAAATGTTTGGTTGAAAACGACCATTAATTACTCGAGCGGCAGTCCACGAACGTATAAATGGCATATTAAAACGCCCAAGACAGATAATGTTTTGCGGTTTGAACTTCCAGCCCCCCGATTATGTGAAGATGAAGAGCCTTGTTGAAGGCAAAATATAGTGGCCAGGAGGGGAGGAGGATGGATAAGCAATAACCTCTGGTAACTCGCGTCGGGTCCCTCGAACGATTTTTAAACAAATAACACTTTTAATTTTTTTTCTTTTAGTGCTCTTATGGAGAATTTCACCACCGAGAGAGAGTTAAGGTTTGAGTTACGTTAACTCATAATTAACGAAAAAAATGCGTCACAATTTATGTAAACAATAGAGTTTAGAACCTAACTCCCGATGGTGAAATTGACCATTAATGCGTTGTAGGTATTAAATGTTACAGTTGATTTAACTGAGGGCTATAATTCACGCTATAACTCCGGTGACCTGCAGATTATTTCACTTGAAAAGAAAGATCCCGGGCTTGGGAGGAATCCATGAGAAGAATACCACTACGTGGTGGTATTGCGGGACTAATACGTGATGCTATAGCTGCTTCGTACTGAAACCCAACCTGAAGTGTACAGGAACGGGCCCCTACCGGGTTACAGGGCACCGACTGTTATGAGGAACTGCTTCAGTTTGACTCCGGCGAATTCCTTTCCGGGAAGGACCGAGCACAAGACTACGAGTAGTGAGGAAGAGAGATCACCAGGAGAAGAATAGCAGTTCCTATTAAAGCCACGGTGAGGCTCGAAGGTTTGGGCGCTGCGGACTGGAGATTCGGCGTTGTGAGTTGGTCCCGCTCCCCGATGGGGAGCTTTTTCACACGGCCACGAAACATCGCCATTCTATATTCCAGGGAATGTACCACCAGTCCCTTGCACTGAATTAACATATTTCCTATTATAGGTAAGAGGTAACTAAGCCATGCCACCAAATTATCAGTTTTGCAGGGCCAAGAAACCAGCGCGCCTCGATGGTGTAATGGATACAATGCTCGCTTCGCAACCCAGCGGGCCTGTGTTCGAATCCAGCCATTGCCCATTACACTATAGGACTGGGGCGAGCTGTGACACGGCACACTCGGCTTCGAGTGGGTGTTCCCGGCGATGTGCGTTCAACAAACCGCGCACCGACCGTAACACCCGCGTTGTACTGTACGGGTGTGAAGTGCACAGTTAGATCTGGGTATGGCGTAGGAGCCTAAGGGAGGCTAAGGCGCCTGCCGGGTTCAAAGCCCGGCGCCCCCCCCCCCCAAGGGCCAAGAAACCAGACCAGGGGTTGAAGTACGAAGGGGTGTTATATGAAATAACACGAATGGTACCCACGTGTTAACTATTTTAATTGTGGTAGGATAACGCCGCGCCACGCCGTGTTAAAATTAAAACACCCCTTCGTACTTGCCCCCAAGGAGTTTCTTATTCCCACACCCTTTCTGAAGCGACTCGGTGGTGTATGTAATTCGTACAATGCACGGTATATGAGAGATTCATACATTGCGGTCCAATTCAAAGCACTTAGAAAAATGGCCCGAAAACCCAAAACGGTCATTTTTGCCTACTTTGAGAGGGATAACGGCCCCGTACGGGCGTTTTGGCCAAAACCGCCTGCATTTCTTAATTCAGCATGGTCTGACAGACTTATGAACCGCGATCGGCCCAGAGCGGAAAACGGAAAAGCGGAGAAAATTAACAAAAAAATAATTAAAAAAAAAAAAAATCGGCAAGCTGTAGTGGTTATTACACCCGAAAGATATCCTTGGATACGTCCCTCTTTAATGGATGAAGGGACGGGGTAAGAGTGAAGGGCGCATAGTCAGATCGCCAGCGAGAACTTCTAACTAAACTTTGAAAAAATGTACCCTATAACGAAGCTATAGGGGCGTATCCTCGTCAAAAAAAGGCCCACCATGGCCGCCAAGGGCGTTTTAGGCAAAAACAGCCCAAAATTAAAAAATAGACGATAAACCACGTATCTTGGAGTGTCTCGGCACGGGAAATAAGAAAATTGAAACTGATTTTCGATCATAAACGAGTCGTTGAAGGGATTCTCCCTGTGATTCTGGTGTTCTTGGACACCTCTGACCCGTTTTCAGGGGCTCCACAAATTTCCGCCGCGTGATCGTCTGCCCTGAAGCCCGAACAAAAGACTTGATGCAAGCGGACCTCGCGGGTCCACCGTGGAGTGGACTGAGTTCCATTCGGAGTCAGTTTCTGTGTCAAATAGTACCAAAATATCTTTTGAGCAAGTGAAGTTATTTCTCCCTTCTCTAATGCCGACGTTTTATGGCTTGATTGACCCTTAATTCAACATCAGGGAGGAGCCAATTCGTTGAGTTTTTTTCATGGTGGGGGGAGGGGCACCATTTATACCCGTTGATCTATAACAATGCTTACTTCTTTCCAGTTTAAGCGGGGGGAGGGGCATGAAGCCCTTCATAGGTCTAGCACGAATTCACGTTAAATGGTGTCAAAATAATGAAACAGACGTTGATTAATTAGATTATGAGTTCACTCGAGAATATGGTCCAACAATAAATGAAGAAAAATACGTTTCGTTGCTCGAAATTTCCAAAAAAATTATCCAACATCCCACACTGTCCCCCCACCCTATAGTTTTTAAAGTGTTTAATGGTACCATCATCAGCCATTTAAAACATTATTTTCACAATTAGATTAATTGCCTTGAATAGAGTGTAAAAGTATCATTTTTTATTGTGTTTCAGCTCCCCAATTAGATGATGGGGGCTAATAGGTGAGAAGTGAAGTTTGAAATGCTTGACTTATAACGGTAATTACTGGAGAGAATTTCGTCGTAATTTAATCGCGGAGAAAGAATGTGAAAAATTATAAATAAAATCCGCCATTATTCTCCGGCTAAAATAAAAATAAAATGGAACTCTTCAAACAGTGGGTGGTTTCTCGGGGTCTGATATTGGACGGAAGTGTGGTTTTAACAAGGCTATTGTTGCTACTAATCAACGACATCAATCTTTTGGCATCGGCAATTGACCTCAATTCATCATCCCCCTCATTTTCCCCCCTCCTTACCACCCGCAAGAGGATTGCTTCTCACACAGATTTTGTTGTTTTGTTTCTGGGTTTTCAAGTACGACCGTGGTTCATCATTTCATTTCAAATCCGACGTTGGATTTTTTGGGGGCTCTTTTTTCGTTCAGGATTGAACGTTCAAGGGGAGGGAGCGCCTTGTCTGATTAGCACAGCGTTTGGCTACTGGCGGTCGACCGTGTAAAATTGGTGATTATTGCTCTGTTACCTGAAAATCTTGTCAATTTCAAAAAGGAGGGCGATCGCTCCGTGAAAAGAATTCGATAGATTCTTAAGGGGAGTGAAAGGACAGGTATAGAAGGACCTTTTTAAAAACCAATTGAGGCACATATTTTTCAAGAAAAGATTTTAAAGCTTAAAAGGCGCTCATCCTTTTCATTGAGGAATAGTGAAATGCTCCGAATCGCTTCAACTTGAGCACCCGCCTTTTGAGAAAGAGTAAAACGGAGGAAGTATATTCGGGTCTGTGTATAAAACTGAACCCTGGAATAAAGGGCGGGGGCAGGGCGGACTTGTGGTGCATTTAAATAAGTGTTTGACTGGTTTTGTTTAGAGGGAGGGAAAGAGAGAGGGACAGAGAAATCGGTTGTGTCGGTTAATGAGATCTAAGGATTCGTTAGTTAGGGGCGGCACCCATTGAATTTGGCAAGCTAAGTTAGACAATAACTCACCCTTTTCTCATTTGAATGTGTTCCGCGAGGCTAATCAGCATCTTTTTAATCAGAGCATCGCCACTACGGTTATATTGATCTACTATTAAAGCTCCACCCTTCCCAATCATCCCTTGAACCGCTTGCGCTTGATTAAAACATCGAGAGATTCCCGGGGTTTAAAAAATGAATAAAGCTGGGTGACATATAAAGAGCATCCGTTTGGTGCGACACTAATTTTTCACAATTTTATTCCAATAAATTAATGCAAACATTCCCTTTACCAAGAAAAACTCTTACCTCTTGTCTTGTGTCCACAACTAATTTATGCTAGACATCTCAATGTACGTGATCTTGTTAGCTTTTTAGGTGAGCACGTGTCATATTTTTTTCACCCTCATCGTTCCACTCATTTCGCGTGGGCGGCCATCTTTTGACATTTTACACGCATGAGATTCAATTCAAAACCAGAAGAAGATCACTCTTAATGACCAACCCCATCTACGAGTGATGTCACCGGTGGCATCATCGGATTCACGGTTCAACGATTACGAATCACGCAGTCTTAAATTATAACCTTATTTCGTGGGTTTTCCTTTTTAAAAAGCAAATTTCGTGGGGGTTGTACTTCAGAAAACAAAATTTCATGGGTTTGGCTCTTTCAAACACCAATTTCGTGGGTTTATTCGCTCTTTCAAAACCAAACTGGGATTTGGCCCCCAGGCCCCGTTAAACCCCAATTTTGTGAATTTACGCCACATGAAAACCACTTCTACAATTTTGCACCATTCAGAAACAACATGTCATGATTTTGGATCTTTCGCTGTTGCATAACCAAATGTCGCGAATTTGGCTCCTTAAAAAGCCATTTTCACCAATTTTTGCAATTTCATCAAACATAATTTCTCGTATTTTCACTCTTTCATTAACCAAAGCTCGTGTAGCATTCGTCTCACTTTTGTGGAAAAAGTTCGACAAAAACACAAATTTCGCGATTTCGCCTCCTTCGAAATCTTTTGTCGAGGAGTTTTGCCCTTCATAACCAAACGTGTACGGATTTAGGTCCTTTAAAATAAAAATTTTCCGATTTTTGTTGTTTCATCTCTCAAGAGGCTATTTTGCGTATTTTCATTTTTTCAACAACCAAAGTTCTTTGCTTTTAGCTCTTTCCAAAATAAGTTTGGCTGGTTCGAAAAATAATTTTGCTCTTTCAAAAGAAAATTCGTGGATTTGGCTAATTTCAAAAACCAAATTCACGGATTTGGCTCATTCAAAGACCAAATTGCGTCATTTTTGGTTTTTACACACCCCTGTTTTACACATTTTCGCTCTTTCAAAACCTAATTTGGCAGAATTCCACCAAAACCCCGGAGGACCTACCCGGTCGTCTGCATGGGCTATGCAGGCCCATTTGGCAATGCGGGGATTGTCTGCCACTGGTTACGCCACTGCCCCTTCTCCGAAGCTACTTCATCAACTGGGGCGTGTCCAACAGACCTAAGAAATTTCTCATTTGATATGAGCTAACACCCTAACAAATTTTGATTTTTAACATGTAAAATCCGTGAAGTTTTTTTTTTTTTTTTCCAATAAGCTCCCAATTTTGGCTGCTCTTGAGTTTTCGTCATTTCGCGGCTAAGATTCCAAAAAGTTGCAATTTCGGGTAGATTCTTCTCATGAAATTTGAGAAAAACTACGAGGTAGGGACTGCTCTGCGGTTAAAATCAGGCAAAGCTACGGCTTTTATGCAATTTCGCGGCTAACATTTCCAAAAATCTCAGTTTTAGCAGTTCATTTCAACAAAATCGAGTGAAACCGCGAGTTTGGCATTTTGCGGCTGAAATTCCAAAAGAATTTAGCTGGTTTAGCTGTTCCGTGCATTACATCTGAGAAAAATCGCTGGACTTCCGCTGTTCTGCGGTTAACAGTCGGGGAAAACGGAGAGTTTGGCTTTGGCCATTTGACTGCTAAAATTAGAAATGTTTGGCTGTTTCACGAAGAAAATGAAAATTAAGACCCACGAGTTGCGCTTCTCCTTGGATCAAACTGCCAGGAAAACCGCTAGTTCATTTGTTCAGCGGAAAACTGAGTTTTGCTATTTCGTGACTAAAATTTAAAAAACTCGCGATTATGATGGTTCCGCTGACATAAAATCGCAAGAAATATTCGGCAAGTTTTGCGGGTAATACACCAAAAAACAATATAGATTTTGGCTGTTTCTGTGCATTAAAGTTAAATAAACCACGAGTTCAATTTTGGCCATTCCGTGGAAAACATTTAGAAAACTCGCGAATTTTTTCCATTCCGATGATGTTAATTTTACAGAAGTCTGCCCTTTTAATGGCAACTGAACCGAGTGATCCCATCGTCCCAACGTCCATTTTGGGGTTCCTACGTGAATGGATGTAGAAATACTGTGGAGAAGCCCAAGAGGCCTTCGAAGGACAATAGGATTAAGAATTTAGTTGGGTACTTATTGTACTTTAAAGCTTATTTTTAGGTTTGTATGTTGTTGTTACAGCCTTTTTTTCTTGATTTTATGTTTCACTGTCCCGCGCTGGAGGCATCGTCAGAGAAATTTTACCTTTTTTGGTATTTCTAGATATTATATAATGGTTCTATTGGTCTTTCCAAAACAATAACATTGGTTTGTCTACGGATGACGTCAACGAGTTCTCTGAAGGGTTGGTGAGCCCGATGAGGCGGGAACCTCCTCGTTTTTTTTTTGACAGCCGAAGTACTTTGTCAACAGTCAAAGAAGTTTGGGTTGTTGAAGTTTATTAACATAAGTTAAAACGTGATACAGTTGACTGTACAGGAAACAGAATTCTTCAAGATTACTCCAACATGGCAGAGGTAAGTAATTTACCATCCAAAATCTCGAAATATCTTGTGTTATTGAATGCGCATGGGCCTTTTATTAGTTATTTATGACCAAACGCCACGTTATGTTTCGTGTTTCCGGTCCCTACAGATAAATGCCAAGGCGGGAATCCCAGAAGCGAACTTGACCAAGAATACTGAGAAGTCTGAGGATAAAAATGTGCTCAACCCTGGTACCTCTTCAAGTTCTGTCATGAAGCTGAGAAGAAAAACAATGGAAATCTGTGACAATGCGTCAGGCTCTGTGGTGAAGCCCACGATGAAAAAACTGGACATTTCTGACAGCACAGGCTCTGCGATGAAGCTCAGGGCGAGAAAATTGAGCAGCACTGGCATAGTTTCTGGGTCAATCCGGAAATGCATGGTGAATAAATCGGACAACGCCTCCACTTCTGTTGGAAAGAACAAGGAGAAAACACGCGTGGGAAGCGTTTCAATCATTGATGCTAAGGCAACAATGGCAACAATACAGGCCAACACCCCAGTCGCGGGTCCCAAGGACACATCCTCCGATTCGGGCATGGAGATCAGGGCCAAAAAATTGGATAGTTCTACCAGCGGCTTGAGCTCCACAGTGACAAAATTGGGCAATCCTAGTAACACTGTAGGTCCTTTGAAGAACCCTAGGTCAACAAACTGGGCAAACGCGGCCAACGCTTCAAGTTCTGTAATGACATCTGCGCAAAATTTGGACAATCTGACCAACGTTTTAGAACCAGCTATAAAGCATCGAGTGACAGAACTGCTCAATACGGGCAAACTTTCAATTTCACCTGTTAAGCGAGAATGTAAATTTCTCAACACGAGAAACGTCTCAGCAACTTTTGAGCAGCCCAAGGTGAAAAAAGTGATGAACACCTCAGCCTCTTTCGTTAAGCCCAGAGCAGCAAGACTGGGCAACGCGTCAACCGTGGAGCGCATGACGAGGAAATTGTTCAACACGGGCACCGCCTCAGGTGAACAGCCGTCATCAAAAAATGTGACCAGTAAAAGCGATGTGTCGGTATCTTTCGTGGAGGCCAATCCTACAGACGTGGACAACACGGGCAACGCCTCAGTTTTCTTAGCTAGGCCTGGGACAAAAATATTGAACAAAATGAAAAACAAATCGACCGTGAATCGTCAAGAGACACAATTGACTAGCATAAGCGACGCGTCAAGTCCCACCGTGGAGCACACGATGACGACATTTCCCAACACGGGAACCGCATCAGCTTATTTTGCGGAATCGATGCCAATGGACGGCACAGGCCATGTAGTGGAGCCTAAGGTGATAACACTGGATAAAACAGGCAAGATTTCAGGTTTTATCATCGATACCAGGGCGAGCCAGCTGCACAACGCGGGTGGCGTCTCAGTCTCATTTGCAGAACCTAAAGTAATCAGATTGGACAGGGGTAACGCGTCAACGTCTGCCGTGAAGCGCGTGACGACGAGATCTATCAACACCGGGAACGCCTCGGCGCCTTTTATGACACCCACGGCGAAAAATGTGGCCGACAGAGGCAATGCCTCTATGTCTTTCGTGAAGCCCCAAGCAACTAAATTGGGCAGCTCGTCAATTTCTGCCGTGCAGCGCGTGACAACGAAATCTGTCATCTCTGGGGGCTCCTCAGCGCCTTTTGTGAGACCCACGGCGAAAAATGTGGCCGACAGATGCAATGCCTCTGTGTCTTTCGTGAAGCCCCAAGCAACTAAATTGGGCAGCTCGTCAATTTCTGCCGTGCAGCGCGTGACAACGAAATCTGTCATCTCTGGGGGCTCCTCAGCGCCTTTTGTGAGACCCACGGCGAAAAATGTGGCCGGCAAAGGCAATGCCTCAGTGTCTTTCATGGAGCCCCAGGTGACAAATCTGGGCAGCCCGTCAATTTCTGCCGTGGGGGGCGTAACAACGAAATCTGTCAACTCTGTGAACGCCTCAGCGACTTTTTTGACGCCCATGACGAAAAATATACCCAGGAAAGGCAGAGCCTCGGTGTCAACAAAATTTGGCCACGCATCAATGCTTGCACTGGAGCGCGCGAAGGCCAATACGAGGAACCCCTCAGCTACTTTTGTAAAGCCCATGAAGAGAAATGTAGCCAGCAATGTCTCAGCACGTTACGCGAAACCCAAGATAACAAAATTGCGCAACGCCTCAGGTTGTTTCATCAAGGCGACGCCCAAAAAATTGG
The DNA here is from genome assembly GCA_038030265.1 of Corythucha ciliata. Lineage (NCBI taxonomy): Eukaryota > Metazoa > Arthropoda > Insecta > Hemiptera > Tingidae > Corythucha > Corythucha ciliata. Next base: position 22,075,246 of record CM075940.1, read on the forward strand.
ACAATTCAAGCAATGTCCCATTTTCCTTTGACAAGCCTAACGCGGGCAGCAGCAGCACTTTAGGCTCCTTCGGTATAATTGAGCCACAAACCGTCATTCCAAAGGCTAAATATGAGGACTGGAAAAGCAACGTCGAAGCCAAGACGACAAAATTGGACAACGATTCGGGCTCTACTGTGGTACCCCAAACGAAAAATCTGGACAACATCGGCCTTGCCTCAGACTCCAGCGGAAACGAAGGTAATTTGGCCCCAGATGTGATGTACATGAATGAATAAATTTGGAATGCCCGGTTTGATTACAGGTTCCGACAGGGAAATTGAAGAGTGCGAGTTACGCCGAAACGTTTGCAAGTCTACTCTCTCTAACCTCAAAGTTCAATTTATGATCCTAAGAGAGCAGTAAGTTTTAGATTTTTGGCTTTAATTGCAAGCATGGCTTGCCAGGTAAACAATGTATTCAATATTTTATCAATTTGTTCAGGTTGTATCTCGAACGGATAAGTGAGCACAATAGAACATTGAAGGAAATTAAAGATGGCACTCATGAGGAGTTGAAAGAAGGTGTTGAAAAACTGGCTAATGAAAAAAAAACCCGAATTGAGTTGGCCGAGCAAAGGAGGAAATTCATAAAGCAAAGCATCACCCATAAATATGAAGCAGAAAAACTGGCAGCTAGGCAGGATTTTGAGGTTCTTTTTTGCTTCCTTCTGCCCCCTACCCCCTTCTTGTATAACCCACGATTTTTTTCTCCCTTTTAGAACGATAAAAGTATGCTCTTGGAGTCAATGAAAAATGAATTACTAGAACAACTTGAAGAGCTTAATGCGGAACGAAACGAACAAGTCCTCAAGGCTCGCGCGGAGGCTAGAGCCCGTCCAGGGGGGTCGGGACTCGGACAGAAGGGTGACGTTAAGGCTGGCAGGTCAGATGGTGATGAGCAGCGGTGCCCACCCGTGCCGGTCAGTGGTCCCTATATTGTCTATAGGCTCACAGATGAGGAAATTGATGAAGATTTGGAGGTTATCAGAAAAGCGTTGGCCAAGGCCGACTCGGGTACCCTACTGTAGCAGTTTTTTTTATAGTAGTGTCCTTAAATTATTTAAATTTACATATTTTCCGTGAAAGGTTCCTATCAACTCTATAAATACAGGTGTATTATTATAAATTATTTACATTCCATTAATTCTTTATTTCTTAATCATAGTGGTGTAGTGTACTTGACATCATATTACGTGTTTGCTGTTTTTCAGTCTAACATGTCATGTTAAAGGATGAGCTCCAAAACATACGAAATCGACGTCGGATATTTTAGTGACCCCTCCCCCCTTCTACCATGAAAGCACAAGCTTCCAATTTTGTGCTTCCACCCGTCTTGAATTTTAAAATTGAGTTTCGAGCCTAAATGCAATTCCGAAGGGAGAATATCAAGTTTCTGGTTCAAGCACCAGATAACAGCACCATCATTGTCGATTTGTTTCTGAGGTCTAAGTTTATTTTTTTCCCTCATGACGGAATCCAGGCCAACATTTCCGGTTTCAGTGCCAAATGATCATTTGCACAACTCAAAAGTCCGGTACATGGGTAACATCAACAGTTTTGAACCCCCGAAATTCAGACTCCTCAGCAAAATTGAGCTTTGTTGGGTAACCAGGGTAATTGTCCTGGCTCCATCTTTGAAAGTTAGTGATCATCCCGGCTGAAAAGTGGTTACTCGGGGCGTACATAACGGCTACAAATTACAATAATTGGGTTCCCTGGCCAAAAAAAAAAATCAGCAGGATTCAAGCTCGACCCATCAAATTAGCTCTTCGAGTGGCCCAACCACAAGAACTTGTGCGAAATTAGTTTTAAATCCCTGCAAGCCCTTCGAAAATTGTTTTTGAAAGGAGCCAGCTCATTGCTCTTCAAAGTGAGCCAACATCAGGAAATATTTATATTCAAGGTGTGAAATCCGTGGAGTTGGCTTTTTGGGGGCCAAACCCGCAAAATTGGCTTCTGACCTACCAAATCTGCAGAAAAATTGCTTTTTGAAATATTCAAACCAAGTAATTTCTTTTTTGTTTAAGGAGCCAAAAGGCGAAATTGGTGCTTGAATTACCGAATTTTTCGGTTTCGATTTTTGGCTTAAAGGAACCTAAAGAGGGGGCGGCAGTACAGGTGAAAAAGATGAAGGCTCTATAAGGAAGACCAAGGTCCCTCGAAACTACAACCTCTATGCGCAACCACCACGTCACACCATTACTAAGTCCGTGGTGGTGACCCTGGACACCTCAGTCACGTAACGTTGAACCTGCGAGTCCAGCATGACGGGGAGGAGGAACGTCATACCTTGGACCGTAAAGCTTGATGTTTGGTCCTCAGACACTCTTTGGGACAGAACCAGCATAAGAAACTAGACTGCGGCATGTTACGACGTAAATGACGTTTCAACCTGGAAGCTGTTAATTCACCCCCAGGAATTGAATTTTCACGGATTTTTAAGTCCAAAAAATGTCTACGCTGGCCAAGTTTAGGCCAAAAAACTTATTATTTACCCACAAAGCATATACTATCTGTTGAACCACACATCAATATACAATAACCACGGTTTATGCATCCCCGTAGATACAGGGAGGGCTCTATTCACTTACCTTTCGAAGATCAACAAGTAAACCCTGTTGCTAAAAGAGAAAAGGTACATACGTATATGTATAGTTCGAACGCGACTTCCCCATGAGACAATGTCATTGGTGTGCCCTTTGTTAAATAGTTCGTTCAAAATTGAAAACCATGAAATTTGAGCTCCCCATTTCATCTCTTTTCTAAGATGAAGTTAAAGTTAATTCGGGAAAATCCTAAGAAAATTCAGCAACTATGTACTCAAATTCAAACTTGAAATCAATGAGATCGTAGTGTGATTACATCCAGATCGTAGCAATTTCGATATCCAAGGGCGGGGATGACACGAATCAAGAAAACAAACTGATTTTATTACTTCTGAACGCTTATTAGACTGTGGTCACACTATAATCCCCCAAATCCCTGAATTCCTGAAAGTCTCAAAAAAATCGAGTCAAAGGGGGAGTTGATTCCTCGACCCCCCCCCACCCTGGCACACTTAATTCCTAATGCGGTGCCCGATTGGCATCACTCATAACGCGTGTCCTCTAACGTAATTCCGCTTGTTATCAGCAAAACAGAATTACCCTCTGTAACTTTTCTACGGCATCGCATAGACATCTAAGTATGAAAATTCAGGACGTACGTTACAGGGCACCGGGGGGGGGGGGGTTTGGCTTCTACGAGCTTTACGAAACCAAAAAATTATATGCGAGACTGGGAAGGAAATTTTCAAAGTGAAATAAACCGTGGTTGGTTTAAGGTAGCCCCGCGCGTGAGAGCTACAATGGGTTGAATAACAACATACGAACATAACGAGAGCTGCTCCTCGATAAGCGATGGTACTATCTTATCACGGTAATTCTTAACCGTTCTATACACCTACCTTGCTAGTCGACATCTCCTCCTGAAACAAAAGGAAAGCATAATTTAATAGGAACGCGAAGAGACTGTTGACTGTTTCTTCTGACACCAGAGAGTTTATCGTACCAGATTCATCCACCAAGAATTTCTCAGGCTAAGAATTGCTAGGTCTGCTCTTATGTAATAGACATGGGCCTAGCCAGGGGACTGGGAATAACCCTCGTTCAAAGTGCCCCATTTCAATTTTACAAAATCTCATCGATAATAAAATTTCCGTGATCATGTGACCCTAGTGGTGGACAAATCGGAACTTAGCGTCAAGCAGAGCCCCAGAAATAAACCAAGCGGCCAAAAACTGGACACAATTGCTCTGAGATCGGATTTTTCACTTAACAAAGTCCAACTGGGTCCCAGGAACCCGATTTTTCGGCTACATAAAACGTTAGCAACTGACATTTGAGCCAAGAAACCAAACTCTAAAATTTGGCTTTTTAAGTGAGCTAAAACTGCGATTTGAATGGTCCAAATCTTCAAATTTCAGGCTTACAGGGCGTGACAAACTCAGAAATTTTGTCTTTTGAAGAAGCTAAGCCCGAGTTTTGTACGGCCTGAAACACCCGAGACAAGCTTCAAGCTTTGGCTTTTTGAAAGAGTCGAAGCCGCGCGAAATTGTTTTTTCCTAACGAATGGAACACGAAAAATGTTTTTACCAAAGGACCATAGCCGCAAACTTGTGTTCCTGAAAGAAGCAAACTGTGAAATGATTGATCCCAACTGAGGTTTGAACAGGCAAAATCCACAAAAATTAGGCTAAGGAGGAGCCAAACTTTCTGACTTTTTAAGAGCCAAGCCCGCGAAATTCGATTCCCGAAAGATCCAATTCCTTCAAATGGAACGAAATCCACCAAATTGGGCTTTGAATGAGCCGTTTCTGGTAAATGCAGTTTTTTGCCGCAATATTAGCAGTTTCTGGATCAAATAATCCGAATCTAAGGGTGAAGGGGGTCTGCATTTCCACAGTAATGATGAGGGTGATTGGTGGGAATTTAAAAAACCGGCTCACCCTTTTGTCCATTCCATCCAGTCTGTTGGTTTGGCCATTGGTAATGGATAATGGCGTACTAGCTACTACAGGGGGTAACCTCAGAAGGGCCTACTACATCGGAGTAATTACTTAGCCTATTATTACAAATGGCTTAAAATTACATATTATCTCACAAAATACACACTGTAAGAGATTCTCGATTCCACTAGGTGGTCAAAGTCTTGTCCAACATTTCGCTTTCACACAGTTAAAACGCACACACTTGAAAGACACTGACCGTCAGGAGGTTGAACCTGAAATATGAATTTACAAGAACCAATGTTACGAAATTTAATTATTTGATGAGTGAAAATCCCTGAAATGGGGGATTAAACTAACTGAAACCACAAAATTTGGTTTTGAAAGAGCGGCATTTGGGTTTCGAAACAGCCATAATCACTAAAAATTGGTTTGTAAAAGAGCCAAAGGGGCATGGTTGATTTTGAATTAGACAGTGAGCCAAAATATCTGGTTTCGATATGGTCTAATTTTGGTAGCCTTTTAGCTAAAGCTACGAAATTTGGGTTTTGCTATGGCACAAATCCCCCAAATTGGGTTTTAAAGGAGCCATGTCCACGAAATTGGGGTTTGAAAGAGCGAAAGTCAGCAAAATTGGTTTTTAAAGGAGCCTTAACCGACGAGTTTGGTATTTGGTAGAGCATAACTCACGAAATTTCGTTTTTGAAAGAGCGAAGCCCACCAAATCAGGACTTAAACGAGACGGATCCTTTTAGGACTCAAAAAGGCACTTTTAGGAGTCAAAAAGACGACATTTAGTTTTTGAAAGGGCTAAACGCGCGAAACTGAGTCAGGAAGGAAGACTCTGCTCACCAAAGAGTCAACCATGAGCTAGCGTAAAAATCCCGTCAATTGCGGTATCTATGGCGTTATAACACTATTTGTGATAAAGCATCCTTAGTTACCGCTTGTGTTAAGGTTTTAACTCTAGCTCATGGTTGACCTCCAGGGGGCGGATGAGAACTGTGAGGGCGGAATGTTGACGGGGGGGGGGGGTACTGTATTCTACCGATACTTTTAATAAAAGTGAGTGTCACTTATTTTTGGGACACCAGAGATGTTACAGTGAATTTTGAATTGTAAGGACAGCTATTTTGATAAGAATCAGTTATAAAGGTCTTATATGACGTAAGAGAAAACAGTCAAAGGGATAGTGACACTCACTATATCACCCTGGGGACGATGCGGCTTTGGTTAAAGGTGAACGTTAAAAATGCTGGGGATTGACCCACCCAGACGTTACAAGTTGAGACAGAAACGTAGGACAACAAATGAGGCCAATTTTGACCCCTCCCGAGACACCTTGAAAATGAGCCCGGACGTCCCCGCGGACGCTCTAAAAAGTAGAATATAATTTATGTCCGGGAAAAGTAGAACGTCTGGTCACCCTTTCACAACGCTAAAAATCTTTGCCCCCCCCCCCACCGACCGGACCAAAAACGTCAAAAAAAGTTCACTTTTTCAAACAGTTTAACAAGTCCTCAACTGGAAATTCAGGAAGCTGTATATTTTACCGAATGCTAAAATCCACACAAATCTGTGAGTGAGAGCTGAAATGTCTTCCTAACCCTAGTTTGAAAAGATCACGCCAAGGATTCGAGATGAGTTTGTGGATCGCGGAGAGTGATAATGATGGGACGGAAGGGTGGGTGGGGGGTGATACACTATGAAACCCCCCTACACCATGTTCAACGAAACGAGAGAAAATAACATTTTTATCCTACTCGATGTGAAAACGCGTGCTTTCATGACTCGCAACTCTCATGAAAATACGATTTTCATGTCTAGGCATGAAAGTTTTTGCCAAAATTTGTCACCAAGATGCGCTTCGGATAGCTATCGCATTTTTATTTCCTATTCTTGCAGGGGGTTTTCTCGTTGCCACGCAACACACCTCTCCACACCGACAGACTTTCCCACTCACTGAGGAGTTGTCGTTTGTCTAGATGCACTTTTATTTTGTATTTTTTCAAGTACAGATCAAACGTTTTCTTTCTATTCCACCTTCCAGTTTTAAACTCAATACTTATTTATTAATTTTTTCCCCTTCTTTTGTAGGATAAAAAATAATGTGTACGCCTCGGCAAAAAGGCGTTTTCTGGGCCTCGAAAAATGGTCAGCCTCGACTGCGTCTCGGCTGGCCACTTTTTTTCTCGGCCCGGAAAAGTACGCCTTTCATGCCTAGGTGTACAATATACTATTTCACACTAGAATAACGAGAATTAGCGTGATGTAGTGACGCTGCATTTTTTCTATTTTAGGGAATGTGACGCCACTCTTTGGTCAAGGGCTATCCTTTATTGTGGGGGTTATTGAGAGAGGCCACTCATACTCAATCAGGGGCGTAGCAAGCCCTTGGTCTAGGGTGGGCAGAAGATGTCATATGGACCAGAGACCCCAGCAAGAGAACTGGTAGTTCGTCTACTCAGATATAGGCGCTTTAAATCATCAAATTGTTCCCCAGAAACTGAATTTTCACAAAAAAAGAGGCCAGAATCCGTCAAAACTATAACGTTTCATACGGGAAACCAACGTTGTAGCTTTCTATTCAGGATTTTCTGTCCAAAAATTGACAATGTTTTCCCCAGAAATATTCATACTTGAGGAAGGTCTTTTAGCCCTCCAATACAGGGTGTCTGACTTTTCAACGTCTAGCCTGAGAGACGTTAGAAACTGACATTTCTTAACCCAACACTGAAGATTGCACCCTGAAACTGAATATTTTATTCTGAAACAGACAATTTCACTCAAAAGCCGAAGTGTCACCCCAAAACTGAAGTTTTCACAACACAACTGGCCATTTTACTCTCAAAACTCACGTTATACACTAAAACGGATGATTTTACCCTAAAATTGGATATTTTACTCCAAAACAGACGACTCTGTCATGTAAATTCTGACGATTTAACACAAAACTGACGATATTACCACAATACTGACGATTTGTTCCAATATAAGACGATATGATATTACGAAAATCTTCAGTTTTGATATGACACGTCAGCTTAGGCATGAAATCTTCAGTATTGGACTAAAATTGTCCCTTTTTGAAGTTGAAATCCTCCAAAGCTGGTGTTTTATATCAAAACTGAAGGTTTTGAGACAATTCTATTAATTTGACTCTTGAACAAAATTTCACAAATTTCCCTCAAAATAAAACGGTTACCCCCAAACATGTGGTAATCACAAAACTGGAAACTTTTCCTCATAACTGACGTTATTTAACCCAAAATTGAAGTTTTTACCCGGAAACTGCTACCAGAAAGCTGATGTTTTCACTCTGAAATAAATTGAGTGGTTTTACCTCAATGCTAAAAATATTACATCGAAACTGGCGATTTTACCACAAAAATTGCAATTCTAATTCTCGTAGATACTTTTACTGTCATTTTTGCATAAAACTGCTAATTTTATCACTAAGCTGGCGATTTTAGATTTCGGAGAAGCGTAATCTGAGAATTTGAGTTTAGTCTTTTCAGTGAGTTAGACCTGCGGAAATGGTCTATTTGGTACGAAAAGTCCGCAAAATTGGTTGCTGAATTAGAAAAACCCCACAAAATTAATTTTCCAGCCACGGAAACTCTCTGCTTTTGCGAAACAAATCCGTGAATTGATGTTTTTTAGACAGCGAAATTCCTGCAATTGGTTTTAAGCGAGTCAAACGCGCTAAAATGTTTTTTGAGGGCAAAATGCGCGAAATCGGTTTAGAAATTCGACAAAATTAGGGTTTCAATGCTAAATATGAGTTATTTTGCCATTTTAGTTGAGTCAGTTCGGCGAAAATGAATTTTTAGGGCGTGAAAATCCTCGAAATTGGTTTTTCTAGTGAGCGAAATTCGTGAAATTAATTTTTTAGTGAGCGTCAACGTAACAAAATGTGGTTGCCCTGAAGGATGTGTACATTCCGGCGGTATCTAGGGGTGGGCAGCTGCCCAACCCTGCCCCCCTCGGGCTACGCCCATGTACTCAATTTAGGATTTTTCGAATGATTTCGGTAAAATGCAAGTTGTACAGTCATATCATTCCTGAAAATATGAAGAACTGTTGAATTTTTATAATAGAATAATTGGTGTGGTAAGGCTCGTTCTCTATCTCTCTCTGTTGTAACCTCAGTCTAGTCGTTATTCATGAAGCCATCGAACAATGTGCTCGTACAATTAGTTATTGTGTTTAATAAAAGACTTAATCAATTCCGTGGCCTAAAAACATTAATTCGGACCTCTACCTCCAATAAGAACAATCTAAAGTGACGACGATGACGAAAATTGAACAAAAAATAGGGGGGGGGGGGCTTGGGTGAAGGTTGACAAGTGCGACGGAAAATTTCCAGTCATTCAGAGGAAAATTTCGGTGTGACGTTGAACGTGGGCACAGTCTGTGTTTATAGAATACGCAAATACACAAATTGTACTCACGATTCCAACGGAAATCAAGCCCCCATCGTTCAGGCCTCGAGACAGTAGACGCACGAAAAAAAAGCATTCGACTTGATGAATAACGCCGCCATAACGCCGACCACAGAGAACAGAGATGAGAGGGTGGTGTTTTCACAACGTTCCGGAAGTAGACGGAGCGCTAGGAGAGGGACATCTGAGCAAGCGCAAGAATCCAAAATCTTTACTAGAATCAATTTGCTAATAATTAATTGCTATATTTTATTTAAATAAAATTAAAATTAATTCATTTTCGATTGAAAATCTAGAAATATTCACATTAAATGGTAGGGAAATGAACCCGGTGAAATCGTTGTCACCTGCCGCAACTACGAACCAGCGGCATAACAGTCAAACAAAAGAGAAAGAGTGAGCGGCCATACACTCTCGTATCGCATCAAGCCGGGCTGGAGTGTCGTCGTCCGTCATCCGCTGTCGCCTCTTTTCTCCGGGGAAAATATCGTTGTAAAGTAAGTCCGGTTTGTGTGTTTCGACTGAAAATGAAAAGTGAAATAAGTTTTAAGCGACGGTAAATGATCGCGTCTTTATCAACCCTCGCGCGAGTAACCAATGGCCGAGCACCTGGTGAAACGAGCGGCCGGCTCGGAAAAAGTGAGAATTTTTGAATTTTGTTTCAATATATGCATGCATCGCCCCATTTTTTCATCAACAAAAATATATGTGTCAAAATGAACATGGTCCTATTGGTTGCAATGGGCTAGCAAATATTTAATCACCTCTTGGGAAGGTACCGTATGTCACTGGATCGTGCAAGATCTGACCAACAAGTTGTTTCATCGCCAACTAAATTCAAGGCATTCCATGGGACGGTGGGACCGCGAGGTGATGTCAGGTTTTCCAACTCCCAACAAATAAAAAGTTTGGACCCCCCAGAGAAGTGCTGAGGGGTTTCTCAGAGGGTGGGAGCTTTCGATCGATGATAACCTGAGCTCTTAAATTTCAATCAAAGCCGTTCGGGGGGCTTATTCTGTAAATTTAGCGAAGTGAAAACGACAGTTGTCAGCGTCAGTCGATTGAGGTGTTGATATCAACAGCCGTTTTCTACCTGTCCAGATTGTTTTGTGTGTTCCGTAAGAGTAACCTTCCATCAAGAATAACTTTATTTGGAAACATTGAGCCACATCAATTGAACTTTGATCGACGGGTATCCATGATCTGTCAGCTCTGACTGGAGAAAGGCTCAGTGCTACTAAAGAACCGCATTCTCCGGGCATTCATCCTACTAATTCGAAAAGTCAATCAACTTTGGTTGCATAAAAAATTAGCAACTTACTGCTTAATTATTTTCCTTGAGATTCAGTTGTCCTTCGCTTTGGTTTGAGGGATCCACCGGACAAGTGCCTTGACGTAGCTATAAGGACCGTAGTGCCAAAAGAAGAAATCGGGCTCTTCGGAGAGCTTTTTTTCATCAATAAAGTTCCAATGATCCAATTGTTTTAGTCGCGCCTCTAGATCACGAGTTTCCCCCTACCCTGAGCCATGATCTAGAATGAAAATTTTCCAATCTTACTATACTTATTAAAACTTATATTATGAAAATAGGTACCCGAATTTGTCACTCCCGGCACTCAATTCACTGCGGTTAACGTCTGAGCGTCAAATCACAATTGCTACCCTTTGTTACCAGCTAGCGACAAGAAAAGTTGATGAAGGAAAACAAATTCACCTCTTTGAGAAATAAACACGAAATAGTTCACAGATGGAATAATTTTTCTACCTTATCAACTGCCGGTGTCGGGGTGTCGTTGTTGTTAACCTTGATTGTTAACAGGTGTTGTTTGATACCAATCTCCTAACTGATGACGTAGAATTAAGTGTTGTTTTCTTAAGCCGGGTTTCCACTAAGGAAACTATTTTGAGAAACATTTTTGTTTCAAAAAGGCGAAACATGATGTGTTTCAAGTTTCGTAAACGAGTTTCAGTTTTTTGAAACTTCAGTTTCCACTTGAGCATCTTTTTTTGGGGTACAAAATATGTTTTATTTCATGGTGTTTCAACTAAGGAAACAGTTTCAAGTCTCATTTTACCAGTAGTCTCATCCTTAGTAAGTTGACCTCGAAATGTCGTCCCACGAAGACCTTCTTGTTCCATTTTATGGGTGATGGCGAAGTTGTGAAGGTTGATCTATACTAATATGAAAGATTTAGTCCTCTTCACGAATTATTTATTTTTTCGGCGGAACCAGTTTTCGACCTTCGAGGCCATTTTCAACGCCTTCTTTGACTCCAGTGTCACATCTACAATAATTTTGAAAATAGTTTAACAACAAATAAACTAGCCAAATTACAATGAAATAAAATAAAAGAAAATTCAATAAATAAATAAACATCTTACCACTAGGTGGGGCGTTAAAGTTGAAGTCTATTAGTCCTAATAAATATTAATTTACGGGTCTATTCTAGTAGTTATATCGCTCACGTTTGTGACCACAAAGCTGACTAGAATCGGTTACTTCATTTTAAAATAGACCTTATGCTGTATCGAAGGTCGAAAACTAGTTCCGCCGAAAAAATAAATAATTCGTGAAGAGGACTAAATCTTTCATATTAGTACCTTCTTGTTCTTTCAGAAAACCGAATTGCGCGGGTTTGGCTATTTCTAAATATCAAATTACGCTTTGGTGCTTCCAAAATTCGAATTTTAATATCTCTTTCAAAGCCAATTTGGCTATTTTCCCTCCAATAAAAAATCGTTTCACGGGGTTGACACTTTCCCTAAGCCAAACTTCTGAATGATCGATTTTTCTTAATTTTTGCCGTGAATCAGCGCTTTTCCTTAATTTAAGTCGTGGATTTGCCCGAACGCAAGAGCGTTTTTTCTCAAATTTGGCCTGAAATTTGTATCAGCAACGACGAATTGACGCATTTTCTCAGTTTTAGCCACGAATGTGAGCTTTTTCGAAATTTTCGTCCAAGAATATCAGCATCTTTAAAATTTTAGACGTGTAAGTGTCCAAAGAACAGCAAATTAGCGTATCAATTTTAGCCACCCTAAGAACGTACAGAAATTGGGAATCAGCGTTTTCCCCAATTTTAGGCACAAACGTGCCATTTTCGGCAGCGCCAACGACCGCTAATATGGAGGCGTTTTTGGCTGGGGCTGATAAAAATGAACCTGAAAATCGCCCAATTAAGATCTCCGTGTCGGTGGATCCCACCGATCCTCCGATTTCTGGAGGCAGAAATGTCCCAAATTTAAAATTGTATTGAGCCGCGTATTGCAAGATAGCAAAGAAAATTTCTATTTCCCCAATATTCAGCCAGAAAACTTCCAATTTCGCTGTTATTTAGCTCCCAAATGTTGACATTTTGCGGCTAACATCAGACTTAAAGTGCTTTCGTGGGCGGCTAAACCGGGTTCCACAATCACTAAAAAGAAGCCAGAAACTTGCGATTCACGAAAATAAAGACAAAGAGTCAGAAATTCGCGAATGCTTAGCCCCGAAACTCAAATTTTTGGAAAATAAAGACCAGGAAATTGCAATTTTGTGTAAGTAAAGACCGAAAACTTGCAACTTCCCGAATATTCAACCAGTAAACTTTTAATTTCGCTCAAACTTGCACACTCACAAATCCTCAACTCTAAATGTTACAATTTTATGGCTATTCGTCATATATGCCTAGACGTGCGAGCCGCTGGGCCAGGGTCCGCGTCTACTAAAAGAAAAGCCAAGAAAATTGTTATTTTGCGGAAAAATATAGTCCAAAACTTGCAATTTTGCGAAAACTAAGACGAGATACATCCATTTTCGCGTATACTTACAATTTAGTCCCAAAAACTCAAATTCGCGAAAATAAAGGCAAGAAAATTTCAATTTCGAGCTACCAAAATTACAATTTCAACCTGAAACTTTAAATTCCCGAATATTCAGCCAAAAAACTTTCAATTTTGGGGATAATTATTCAGCTCCCACAATGCTGCAATTTTGCAGCAAACATCAGCTATCGTGGGGGGTCTAAACCCTTAACGTCATTCGCGTTCATCACTAAAAGCCAAGATTCATCTTTTTGGTTTTTCCGTCAGGTTGAAGAAATGTATAGTTCCCTTCGAATACTTGTACAATCCATTCTCTTGTTACTTGCTTCTTGGCACCCTAAGTATTGGAGGAAATGACAGTGTGGGAGGGGGATAGCCGCATGGGGCGGCAAAATTAAATTAGCCCCTGGGCGATAAAAAGCTAGATCCGAGCCTGATTGCCTCCTGTACGCTTCTACTTACCTCGGTGAACCCCTCTACTCGATTTAAGCGGCCCATACACGGACAATAAATATTGCGCAAACTAGGGGTTGTACAATAAAATTGAACGTTTGTGGGTTGTATTGATGGATTGCACAATACATGAACAACCCATTTTTTTTTATCCGTAAACATCTGGAAACGAAATATTGTACAATGTGTTGCTGTTGAATAATTATTGTACGGGGGTGGACCACTTGAGTTATTAGTTTCTTGAATCTGAAACATGTTGTTTCTACTAATCGAGAAACATTGTTTCATGAAACTGCAACTTTCTTTGATCTTTACCGACTCGAGATAGTTAAAGGGATATTTTGCTTCAAATGATGTAATTTCACGGTTATTCGTATGAGGCACCCTCGGGACCTCGGGTTCCGCGGCCACTAAAAAAGAATCCCTCTAACTTGCCATTTCGGTGAAGTTTAAGACCAGAAACTCGCTATTTCCTGGGTATTCAGCCAGGATACTTCCAATTCCGTGGATATTTATAGCTCCAAGTGTTTCAATGTCGCGGCTATTCGTCCTGATTGGGGCGCTGTCGAAGCCGACTAGCGCAGGGAGCTCCAAGCCTACCAAAAAAGCTTACAATTTTACGGAAATTAAGATCCGGAATTTGCTATTTCACTGAAATCTACACCTGAAACTTGAAAGTTTGCTTCGAGGTTTCCAATTTCGCGAATATTGAGCTAGAAAACTTCCTGGCAGAAATAAAGACCCAAGACTTACAATTTCGCAGATATTCAGCAAGGAAACTTCCCATTTTTTGCGGATATTAACCCAGGAACTTCCTTTTTCTCGGAAATTTAGCACCATACGTATGCGTTGCAAAGTCACCGCTATTCGTCATGCCGGCCGCCCCGACAACACCCAAAGCCCCCGAGGGCCACATAATTTCCATTGTTCATTATTTAATTTTATATCCGCAAAGTTCAAAGTCAAAGGTCGTTGCCTAAGCTTCCCCAAAGAATGTTTTTTCTTTCTCTAATAGATGCCGTATTATTCATATTTAATAAGCACCTGCCGAGAGAGTACTTATCACTCTACGGTTGTGACCTCGTAACTTCTAAAACACGTGATCACATGGGCATCGCCCCTCTTCTTAATAATTAAGGCTATCACTTGTTTTTTATGCCCCATCTCTGGGATAAATCTGATTAAATGTTGCGTTAATGTTTTTATCGGATCTTCCTTCGTAGGGTTGAATCGCGGACATTGTTTTTTTTTTTTTGTGTGTGTGTGTGTGAGTGGAAACCGTATGGTTTATTCGCTTTACGTGGTAGTAGTAATTGTTGACTGAACGGCTATGAGAATGAGATTATAAGTGTTGATGATGATGAAGACTAGGCGCCTAACATTATCTTGTCTGGTCACGAGCGCACGACCCTCTCCACTAAACTTTACCATTTGAGTAGTTTCAATTTGGTACTTTACTTTCAATGCTGATTCCATAGTTGGGGAAGAGCACAACCTTTTTATATACAAAATATGGCGAAGGAAATGTGGGGGGGGGGGATCTCGTGTATGAGATAAATATTTCGGGGATGAAATAAAATGAACAAACGCTCCGCGTGGTGTGGGGCAGGATGCCTAACAAAGGAAATAAGCAAAGAGGGTGAGGTCAAGGAAGCTTAAACAGTTTTGTATTTGTGGAGATGGATGTGCTGTTGATTGGCGCTGTTTGCTTAACAATTAGCTGGAGCCCTTGATACGTGATCCCACTAACAATGATCCTGATCTTACCTACTACAATCAGCGCTCTTGTTTACTTAAATCAACGTCCCTATTATTTATAACATTCCATTTGATATCCAAATTCTATAAACTGCTTTATTGTTCAACATTTGTTTTATTATTCACACAAAAAAAAAAAATCAATGAAACTTTTTCCTGTTTTGAACCGGCCCGCCCGAGTGGGAAAAGTTAGCGTCTTAAAACTCCCCTCCTTACATCTCTCGTTTTACCCCATTTCATTCATTCCAAGTGATACGTCTCGGTAACAATTAAATAGCTTGATGTACTACCGGTTGCATCGTTCTTCGCTATTGATAAATTCCAGGCCTTCCCCGCTTTGTTGATATAATTGAAAAAGTAGGCATGATTTATTAAGGTCCACAAAGTAGGTAGTTGAATTAGAACTGTATAATTTTCTGAGCGATTGGCCACGCTGGTGGCCTTCTCTAAATGTAACGAATTTTCAGCTTTTGACTCACCCTTTTGTATTGGTCTGCTTTCTGCAGAGACCTTTTATGACCTAATGTTAGAAGGGATGCATGGATCTGGTGAAGAAGGGGGGTACGATTGGCTTTTTTCCCTTCCTTCGAGGGGAATTCCTTATGAAAACTAATTTATTTGGAGCGTGAAAAATGTTCGAAAAACAACGTGTAAAAGTATATTTATACTTTGAAATCTCGTAGCGCAATCACGAATGAATGAGTGATGAACAAGAAAAAAAAACGTATTGGATTAGTGGACCGTGTAATGTGGACGATGCTCCCCGGTGGCACTGCATGCCTATTTTGACACATCCAATTGGCCCCGGATAACGCAGATTAAGGGAGTAAGCATAAAGAAAGACGTTTCAAGTCGTTAAACAGGGTTAACCGACGGTGTAAGAAGTTGGGAAGAGCTTTCAAAGTGTATGCCAGATCTGATGACAAATATAGAGTTGAAGCCGCAGCTGCTTTTATTTTTCTTCCCCCCTCCCCCTCACCAACCATCCTTGATGTATTCGTTTCACCGATCAGACTCGCTAATATACTATGTTTTAAAGACGTTGCTGCATGGGAAGGGAGGGGTAGAGGAAACAGCTTCTAGTTGGGAAAAGAGGCGCGTCTCGCTTTCATCTCGCGTTGCGAATATTTATAACTTTTTTTTTTTTCTTGAGAATTAAGATGGATTTAAGTGATTGTTAAAAACCTCGGCATGCGTCACAAGCCCCTCGAAATTTTAAAAATGAGAGAGAAAGGTGTATTTTTGTCCCCCGAACTATTTTCAGAAATGAGTTTTGTCTATTCTTTCAAAAAGTATAGTTCACTACCGGGTCATCATATTCTACACCAGAGCAATTTTCGTACATTTTGAGTCTGGTTCTGGCTATAATTCATGACCCAATTATCAATTATGCTTCTGTATCCATAAAAAAAAAAAAACAAAAAAAAAACACTGGTTTGGCTCTTTCATAGATCGAATTTTGCAGCATTGGCTTCCTCGAAAACTCAACCTCATGGATTTCACTTAAAAGCGATTTCACTACCTATAAAAAGCCAATTTTACGGGGTTAAACAGTTCAAAAATCTAATTTCACGAGATGTCTAAAAAATGTGAGAGTTTTTGTCGTTCAAAAAAGCAATTTTACATAATTTGGTCCTCCAAAAAAGCAATTCCGCTGGTTGGGCTCTTTCAACGAAGTCCAAATTTCGCGGGTTTGGCAGTTGGCACTTATTTGACCAAATTTCTCTGTTTTTACACATTCAAAGAAACAGATTCGTCTTTGGCTTCTTTCTCGACTGAGCATTCATTGTCCGGGGTCTCATTAGCCTCATATGGCATAAAACCGGTGAACCTTGAGAAAGTCACCCTAAAATTGTTGCAAGTGACCCTGGGGGACAAGTACGAAGGGGCGTTATAATTTTAACACGGCGTTATCCTATCACAATTAAAATGGTTGTCACGTGGATATACCACCAGTGTTATTTCATTTAACACCCCTTCGTACTTCAGCCCCTGCGTGGCTCCCCCCTCCTCCATCCGCGCCTATTCGTTAATCAGTCTGCTATTTTCAATGTCTTATTATTGTTATTAATTCATCCATGAAAATAGCCAAAGAGCGTAGCCAGAGGGGGGCAGGGGTGGGTAGTTGCTAGATGCTATAGAAAAGTACAAATTCTGTGGGGTCGCCACATTAAGTTTTGTTAACGGCCACAAAAAAAAAATCATTTGAGATTTCGCTCTCTAAAAAACAAATTTCACAGGTTTCTGTGCCCCTGTCATGGAATTAGGTCACATGTGTGTGTATTTACATTTCAGTATTTCCCTAAAAGTTTAAGTTGATTAAAACCTTAGCTTCTCAAGGTTTCTTTATTACAATTTAATCAACATAAAATATGAATAAGTTTCTTGAGCCAACCAGATTCGACGTCGAAGCATCAACTCCAAATTCGACTGAGCTTTGGACTCACTGGTTCAAAACCTTCGACAACTTTAAGGACGCAGTTTTTACAAACGAAAATCCTCCAGACGATAGAGTGAAGCTGAACGTCTTAATTAATTACGTATCTCCGGCCGTTTATCGATACATCTGCGAAAGTCAAACGTACGATGATGCTGTAAACACATTAAAATCTATCTACGAAAAACCTCAAAATGAAATATTTTCTCGTCACTGTCTCGTCACTCGACGTCAGCAGCATGGAGAGCCTCTCGATCAGTTCTTGTTAGCTTTGAAAGATCTGCAAAAGCTGTGGGTTTAAGTCGGTAACAGCTGAACAAAATCGGAACGATTCGATTCGAGACGCTTTCATAACGGGACTTGCTTCACCAGAAATCCGTTTAAGATTACTGAAAAATAAGTCTTTGGAATTGACTGATGCCTTCAGCCAAGCTCAGGCTTTAGAGAGAGCTACACAATACGCCATTTCTTACGATACATCCCACTTGAATTCTATCAACTGTCCGATCGATCTTCAAATTCGCTCTCCTAAGAAATCGGATGAAAGTGAAGTTTCTACAACTGCTATTTCCAATCCTTTGTCCGCACTCACTTCAAAATGTCACTTTTGTGGATCGAACCGTCAGCCGAGATATCAACGCCCTGCCAGAAATGCAACTTGTGAATTATGTAACAAAATCGGTCACTTTTCAAAAGTTTATAGGTCAAAATCTCAAAACTCTAGTCAAAGGTCAACTACTGCGGCCTGCAAAAGGTCGTATGCCGCTTCGGCCCCGACGTGTCTCTACAAGGCAATCACCAAGATAAAAGTTAATAACGTTGAATTGGACGCTCTATATAGTAGACACGGGAAGTTCAGAAAGCTTCATCTCCTCTAGCATTGTCTACCGAGAGCGCTTCAAAGTAATGCCTGCTGTTGGAAGTGTTTCGATGGCTTCGACCACCCACTCTTCGCCTATTACTAAATGCTGTCTAGCCAACGTCGAAATTCAAGTTCACGTTTACCCTAAAACAAAACTTCTCATTCTGTCGGAATTGTGTGCCGATGTCATCATCGGAAACGATTTATTAAAACACCAATCCACCGTGGAATTACAATTCGGAGGGAAACGTGATCCCCTCACCATTCGTAGTTTCGCTACAGCACAAGTCACCCCGGCTAACTTTTCTCTAACTTGAAGCCGAACATCAAACCTATTGCAGTGAAATCGAGGAGGCACTCAGAAGATGACTTTTTGTTTATCAAAAAACGAAATTCAAAAACTTTCATCGGAAGGCGTAATAGAGCCTAGCCAATCACCATGGAGAGCTCAGGTCTCGTAACCCACAATGAAAATCATCGAAAACGTATGGTAATTGACTACTCTTAAACAATCAATCGTTTTACCCTCCTCGACGCCTACCCTTTGCCAAGAATTAATGAGTTAGTAAATAAAGCTGCCACATATTCGTACTTGAGCACTATTGATTTAAAAAGTGCATACCATCAGATCCCTATTCCGGAAGAATATCGTCCATACACTGCCTTCGAAGCGTGTGGCAAACTTTATCAAAGTTGCAGAATTAGTTTTGGGCTTACCAACGGCGTAGCAGCTTTTCAGAGAAAAATCGATGAAATTATTGACGCGGAAAATTTGGTAGATACCTCCGCCTACTTGGATGACGGTGCATTGGAGGAAAAACAAAAGAAGAACACGACAGAAATCTTCAAAAATTCATGGACGCTGTGAAAAAGTATGGACTTACCATTAATAATGATAAATCAGTCTTTGGAACAACAAAAATCAAACTTCTGGGTTACCTAATTGAAAATAACAAAATTAGACCGGACCCTGATCGAATGAAGTCTCTCATGGAATTACCAGTGCCTACTAATCTATCATCTTTGAAACGAACCGTTGGTCTATTCGCTCATTACGCTAAGTGGATAAAATCGTTTTCTCAGAAAATCCATCCTCTTTCGAATTCAATACATTTTCCTCTATCCCCTGCTGCAATCTCTGCATTCAACGACTTGAAAAATGACATCGCCAAAGCCAGTATGACTCCTATTCTCAGTGACGTTCCATTCGTGGTTGAGACCGATCCATCAGACGTCGCCATCGGCGCTATTTTACCGCAGAATGACAGACCCGTCGCGTTCTTTTCAAGAAAATTATCAAAATCAGAGCAAAATCACTCCGCAATAGAAAAAGAAGCGGGCGCGTTAGTCGAAGCTCTCAGGCAATGGCGCCACTATATTTTAGGCCGCCATTTCACCGTCATAACAGATCAAAAATCAGTTTCGTTCATGTTCAACTCAAATTCTCTCGGAAAAATAAAAAACGACAAATTATGAGGTGGCGCTTAGATTTATCCAACTATACGTATGACATAGTTTGCAGGCCTGGAAAAAATAACACTGTGGCCGATGCCTTGTCAAGATTTTGCTCAGCTGCCCCAAGTTTTCGGGATCTTCAAGAAATTCACAATAAACTATGCCACCCTGGAATCACAAGAATGAACCACTGGGTCAGAAGCAAAAACTTACCGCATCCAGTGGATGACATCAGGCAAGTCATTAATTCGTGTAGAATTTGCGCGGAAATAAAACCCAGGTTCCTAAAATTTGAAGAAGGCACACTCGTGAAAGCCACTCATCCGTTTGAAAGACTAAGCATATATAGATTTCAAAGGCCCTCTCCCGTCAACAACTCAGAATAAATACATCCTGACAGTCATAGACGAATACTCAAGGTTTCCCTTTGCTTACCCGTGCCATGATATGACTTCCGGCACTATTATCAAATGTCTTCGCCAACTCTTTAGCGTTTTCGGCGCTCCAATGTACATCCACTCGGACAGAGGGCCATCCGTAATGTCGAGGGAACTGAAACAGTTCCTAGAAGGTATGAACATCGCATCCAGCCGGACGACTCCATATAATGCAAGGGGCAATGGCCAATGCGAGCGTTACAACGGGATCATCTGGCAAACTGTCTTACTCGCCTTAAAATCTAAAAATTTAAACGCTTCCAATTGGGAATCTGTTCTAGATGACGCGTTATTCTCAATCAGATCCCTTTTATGCACAGCGACTAACTGCACACCGCATGAACGAATGTTTAATTTTCAAAGGAAATCCTCTACCGGCGTGTCGTTACCCACGTGGCTGATGCCAGGTGGTAAGGTTTTACTAAAAAGACATAACAGGTCAAGTAAATTTGATCCGTTAGTCGAAGAAGTCGAACTCGTCGAGACGAACCCTACGTGCGCTCATATCCGCTTCCCGGACGGAAGAGAAGACACGGTTTCTTTTCGACACTTAGCCCCTGCTGGACATAACTTGGAACAATAAGATATACAAATCAATATGCACAAGCAGACTCGCGGCGAGAATCGATTAGCGGTGACACTTCAAATAACTGTACAAACGAACAGGAGATTAATAACGTGTCTGAGCCAGAGGAAAATTCACTTCAATCCTCAGCTCCACCACAAATTACTTTGAGGCGGTCTTCACGTATAAGACGACCACCCAAGTATTTGGAAGACTACGTTCGAGAGTAATGAACCGGGGAAGAATGTCATGGAATTAGGTCACATGTGTGTGTTTACATCTCAGTCTTTCCCTAAAATTTTATGTTGATTAAAACCTTAACTTCTCAAGGTTTCTTTATTACAGCCCCAAACTCCAATATCTCGGATTTGTGTTTGCTGAAAAACCAATTTCGCGGGCTTGCCGTATTCAAAAACGACTTATGCGGATTTTGGGTTCTAAACTACCTAGTATATTACGATACAAGGTCGTAATGAGGACTATTTCGGGTGAGGGTGGATATTGCCGGCACGAGACGCAAGTCGATTGCCGGCAACCGCTCGAAATTGAAATGCCCATTACGACCGATTATCGTACGCTATTTTTCTACAGCCCCCACAGTTCTACAGTCCCTAAAGACCCATAATTTCGTGGGTTTTTGGCTGCCTCATTATAATCCGTATCACCTTGTGTCTGCAATAACCAACGGCCCTCTGACTTCTTCCCCAGTGAAGGTGCCCGCACCCCTATGAAAACAAGCATTGGCTACGCCCTTGCACTGGGCTTCCCACTGCGGAGTCCGAAAATTTCGGAAGAATTTCGGGGAAAACGGTAATTTCTGGCGCCCCTAAGGAGGCTCTGGCCGGGGCAGGCTGGTAATTGTGTTAATTGAGGAGTGTTGGAGGGACTCATTGCCGGTGTCCGGCTCAAATTAAAACACCTAACCCTTAAAATTTGAGAAGGTGCCAGGGAGGGGGGGTCTCAATTTCTCAATTTTCCACAAAAATTGCCCAACTTTAAAGGACATCGGTTATGTTTTGAAAATGGCTGATGCTTTCTAAATAAATAAATAAATACAAACAAATTCCACCGACTGCGAGCTTTTTATTCATAGAAAATGGTTTTGGAATGTTTTTATCTCCCTAATTGCTAATGCGAGTCTCCTGGAGACTCTCATGCTCTCTCTAAAAAAAAAAAAAAAAAAAAAAAAAAAATCCATTTGTAGATAAATCACCTTATTGAAGTAACGAGACGGGAAAATATATTTCTCTCCCTCTCCCATCCCCTTGAATGCCAGTACCAAACTTAAATAGTTAGTTCCAGACTCGGGAGACGAACGAGGTTTATAAAAAAACCAACTAAACGTGCAGCAAAAAATCACTGTTTCTACTCCTCTGTACGTTATGCCAGCCATTCTCCTTGCATTTGAGTAATTGCCGAGCTACCGGCAACTTATAATGGAGTTCCACTCCACAAACCTCTCACCAGGAGGCTCAAACGCGACCCCCCTCCTCCACCACTAATCTTCGTTTTCCATGCTAGGGACTCGTAGATATTTACGGTAGAATGAATTTAGTTGGATCCCTCCAAGATTGGTTGTTAGTTTTCCTTTAAAGTATTACCAGAGCGTTAATATAATTTATTTATTTAATTCAAAGTTGAATTATTTCACGGAAGACCTGCTTGAAACGATTAGAAAAATCGCTTAAAATTTAGCACCTTTCGGACTGTAAGGTTTTTTAAGACATGCGGGTCACAGGTGGGGGATCCAATTGATGTAATTTCTCCCCCAATCATAACTAGCTGGGCATCGTAATCGCTTCAAATTGAGCGGAAGAGGGTAAGAAAAATGTTGTCTTGACTGGACCGTTAATGTCTCACAAGAGAGGCATACTGAATTGGGTATAATAAGAGAGAGAATAGTTTTGTGTGATTTGTCAACGCTCTGCTAAGTATTAATTAACTGTTTAATTCCACTCTGATGGAAAGGAAAATTGAAATCATTCTCTCCCACTTTTTTTTTTGAACAAGAGACATGTGTAAATGACGGGTGTGTGCTTGCGTGTAACATTGAAAGGGAATATACAACGTATAAGAACTCCCGACAACCTTCGTCAAGGCTCACTACGTAGGCTAATGGTCCGTGGGACCCTGAGCGCCACCCTTCTCATTGCACGACTTGGAAGCCGCTGATGGTTTGAAGACCTTCGTCAACTCCAAACTCACAAACACACACACACACCACGTCCCATCAAAAGCGACTCATAACTCTGTTTATGTTGTATTAACAATGAAAAACCGCACGCACTATCTTGTCCTTGGGGAGCGTGCCCATCCCTAAATAAAATCAATAAGTTAAAGAAGAGAAGAGGGTCGCATGTCCTGAATGGTGAGGGGGGGGGGGTTTGGGGCAGACAGTGATTCCCACGAAGGAACCAGTAACCCGCTTCACAATAGGCATATCGGGGTTGGAGGACGATGTACTTCAATTAAACCCACGAATTCGCTACTATTTCTTTGGTTTTCCCTCTTCTCATAAATTGTCAAACTATACTGGTTACTGCTCACCACTACCATTCAGTGCCTACCTTACTGATGGGGGGGGGGGGTTCCTCAGCCCCACGACTGATTTCATTCAGTCAGTGGATATGCGTAATTCTGTCAGTTCTGGGGCACATCCGAGTAATTATCGTCTCCACCCAGACGAACGCTTGGTGGGAAGGCGTTAAAGAGTTGGAAGCTCAGAAACTTAAATTTTAGTGCCGATGAAATGACAGAGCGTGGTGGGGGGTTGTATCTGTCAATCGGTGTATCCCCTGAAGGCGTAGTGATTACCTGATCATAACATGTTGAGTCTGGGAACTAGTTTCGGTTTCGGGGGGCTAATTTTTTGGCTAGACAAACTTAGCTAATTATGTAGTGCCTATACCTGAGCGAATTTTCATAGTTTCTGGCTATAATAGCCATACACGTTATAGGCAAACAAGAAGATCAACGTTAAAAAATAACAGTCAGCCATTTTTACGAACCCTGAAGAGAGTGAGAGGGTAGGGCCTGCAGTAAAAACGTTCTTCTCTCCAACGATTGCTTACAGGGGGAGAGGGGCCGTGTGAGCGGAGGTGGAGAGAATTGCTAGGAGGAAAAGCTTGGGTGTCAGAGACAACCAGTCTGGGGACAATTAGGATCAGCGAACCAAGGCTTGGGGATCTGTGTTTGACATCTTCACTCTCTCTCCCCACTCCTCCCACCACCACTTTTCCAACAAAGAAAACGGACCGACATTTCTCTACTCTTTGCCAATTTTGCCTCGAAGCCCTCTCTCCTCCCAAGACAATTCTCTTTATTGCCAGCCACCCCTTCCCACTCACCACTTGAAAACCATTCCACCTTTCCAGAATCTATCGGAGTTAAAGTTTTGACATTTTCGTTACATGCCCACGTCTCTCTCGTGTTTATACTCCGAAAATCGCCCCCGTTTTCATTAACGTTTTCAAAGATATTCCCCCCCCCCCCATATAGCCTTCACTTGCAAGTATTTCAGTTTTAAATGAGGTGAACGTAAAATCCGTTAATTGAGAATCAAATTGTTTTCATGTGGCACTCGATCCAATCAGCTTTAAAATTGGCTCCCTTTTTTGTTTCTCGCTTTACTCTAAAATACTGGGAAAAGCCCTGGAAAAGTTATTTCGTTCATTGTTTTTCTGGGAATAAGGGAAAAGTTGGTGATGACTTGGTTGGTTTCATTTCATTTCCCCATTCCGTCTATGGGAAATTAGCTGGGCTGAATAACAGAATTTTTTCGTGGGTTTCTTTTCAACAAACCCTTTTACCAATTTAAAAAAAAAAACAAAAACAAGTCAATTTCAACCGAAATGTTTTCGAGGAATTTGAGATATTGAAACAAAAATTTATTTTTCAATCTCTTTCTTTTCACTTGCCACGTTTCACCTGTCCTTAATCCAAGGAAAAACAGTGATGTGAATTTTTGGAATTGGTGGTGGAGGGTGGTGACAGCTCAATCGTGTTCTACAGGAAAAGGCTCAATGTTTGAAACCAAACGCAACCTATCCACAGGAGACGCAACCCGGTCGTCTGAGGCATCGTTGGAGACATTTCGACTTATGCTTGGAACCGTTTTTCCCCGATTCAGATTTATTCTCGATTCAAACGAATTAGGTAGAGCTTATTTATGGCTTGTTGAGATGAATTACGTTGCTGTCTGACGTATTGTTTTAAAATAAATTCCTGGAAACAAAATGAAAAAAAAAAGTAATTCCACGTTGAATCTGCTCTGAATGTCCGTCTCCTCATTAACCAATTATTTGGGAATTTTATTGAAATAATCCCACTTTTTTTTTGTTTAAAAATAAAATCAGCTGTTACCCGTTAGAAGTGACGTTCATCCAAACCGATCGTTAGTTTCGCACAGTCGCCCTACGGCTTGTTTCAAGGGGGTTGACTGTGAAAGGCCGGGTTTAAACCTGTTTTTCTCACACTGGGTGAAAGAATCTTCGTGGTGGCTTCTCGCCAATTTGTTTTCCAATGGGAAAATAAGTGCATTTGCGTGATTGATAACAAATTTTTAAGTATCTACTCAAAAATGAAACTCTGTGGCCCTAAAATGTCCCTTTGTGGACTCATTTTAAGTGTATGGGGTATAATACAATTGGTAAGTTGAACATAATTTAACTTCCTCTTTCCGATTGATTAAACAATTGTTTGTAGACCAGCATGGGAGTATTTTACTTCATGAACAGTGTGGCTCTCCTCGAAGACTTACCAATTAAAGAAAATTATGACAGCGCGTTAAAATTTTACGCGGACGCTGAAAGCGGCTACTCCATGGCAAGTATCCCTTAAGGGGGGGTTTCAGGCGGGTTTCTTCGACCCCTTCCCAGTCACGCCTCGCCTAAACTTCGCACATAAATTTTGGCTCCATTTCTGCATCAATATTCGATTTCAAAGTCTTATTTTAATCTTCAGGAAGTTCTACAGTGACATTAAATCTTGCTTTTTCAATTTTTTCCCCTAAAAGGACCCCAAAACACTTTAGAATTCAAATGTGTTTTAAAGTAATTTCAGGGATGAAATTTGGAAAAGCAAGATTTAACGTCACTGTAGAACTTCCTGAAGATTAAAATAAGACTTTGAAATCGAATATTGGTGCAGAAATGGAGACAAAATTTATGTGCGAAGTTTGGGTGAGGGCGACTGGGAAGGGGTCGAGGAAACCCGCCTGAAACCCCACCTTAATTGTTCGTTGTTTGTTGTTGTTTCAACATGGTTTTTTAATTTTACAGAACGCCTACAACTGTTGGATTGCCGCTTGTCTGTACATTTTCACGTTCATTTTTTCGTGCCACCAGTTCTATATGAACAGCCGTACTCAAGTGTAAACCCCCCACCCCTCTCATACTAATAATGAAATCAACCCCCCCCCCCCAAATGTGTCCATTGGTGACAAACTCCCGGTGTTTCAATAATTTATTCATGTGAGAACTGTTGTTTTTGTTTCATTTTGTTACTTCTCAAATTGTTTCACTGCCTCACCTGAGGCGTGACGTTCTATTTTGACTAAAATCATCGGACAAATTTTAATAGGACCGATGAATCAGTAGCAAGGAGAATGTGAGGAACTCATCCTCTGACTGTGATTAGATTGTTCTGTTTCTTTGGAGAGTTAGACGTTAGGAAAACGAAAAAATACGTCCCGGATGTATATTTTTGTTTCTTGTTGCCGAATTGGGATGTCATTGTCAGTTTGATGTTATGACAAATAAAGAAAATTGATTAGTGCTTCTCTCTAATGTTACTTGGTACTAATTGAGTATGAGCTAGCCAAATTAATGTTCTGAAAGTTTCCATAAATCGGAGTCAGGTGCGCCAACTATTAACTCACGGGGATCTGTGTGAAGGGTCTGTAGCTATTTAGCAGAATTTTTTGCTCTAGGAAGCGATGTAGTTCCAGAGAACTCTTAGTATAAATCAAAAATGCTGAAATTAAAAGCCCCCCTCCATCCCATGTACCTAATTTTCATAATAAAGGGTGATGACTGATGAAAATGAAATTAGCGAAACATCTAATTTATAACAGCTGGTGACCTGTAATCCCTCAGTAAGTGGAATATTCAACCATCAAATTGTCAATTTGGCCGCTGAATCTGATTTCAAGGCCTGAAAAACTTGAGATTTTATCTCTCGGAAGCCCTGTGCCCTTCCTCTTTCAATGCAGCCTCTTCAAACTGTCTGACCATGATGACATTCTAACTACCTCCCCCCCTCCACTACCCAACTACATAACTGCGATGCATCCTCTGAAACTGGGCTATGATTCCCAATGGAAAATGTAACTCTCCCCCCCACCTTTGGTGGCAACCACACAGAACATCCACTTTCTTGAGGGGCGGCTTTTCTCTCTCACTCCATCTTGGATAGCAGAAAAATGGGCCTCAAATGAGCAAACCCCGGAAAGTTTCGTTTTTGAAGGAGTCAAACCCGTGACATTAGCGTCTGAAAAGTTCCAGATCCACAAAACTTGGAGTTTGAAAGAGTCTAAGCCCTCGAAATTGGGTTTTTCAGTGAGCCAACCAAACGAAATTGGTTATTTGAATGAGCCAACCCCGTGACATTGATTTCTGAATAGGTCAACAGTGCTAAATTTTGTTTTGGTGCAGCAAAATTGTTTTTTTGTAAGTGGGCTAACCCCCCAAAATTTGGGTTTAAATGATTCAACCCAGCTTTTGTTTTAAATGAGCCGAACCCGCAAAAATTTCATTTTAAACAACCCGAACCCGCCAAATTGGTTTTTTGAATGAGCCAATACCCCGCGAAATTTGATTTTGAGGGTGAGAAATCCGTGAAGTTGGGTTTTTTAGCGAGCCAAACCCGCGGAACGGGTTTCTTTGGCGTACCAGATCCATGAAATTCGTTTTATGAAAAATCCCAATCGGTGAATTTTGCTCTTCTCTTTTTCATCATGTTCCAGGTAAAATTGGTTCTTGAATTATAGCCATAAACGCTGTAAGTGCCAAATCTATGAAAGGACTTGGGAAGAGCTCTGCAACCAGAAAAATGACTGTTTTGAAGGACCCAACCCAATCAGGAACAGGAAATCAGGTCCTGTGAGTGCGAAATCCGCACAATTTGAGTTTTGAATGGGTCAAATCCGCGAAATTGATTTGTTCAAATGCCAAATCCGCGAAATTGGGGGTTAACGGGTAGAAATCTGCAGATTCTAGTCATAGACGTAACCAATACCATAAAATAAACGGAAGGCGTCTCAGGAGTTACAGCCAAAAACCGCGAAATCAGGTTAGGTACGTGTCAAACGAATTGGGCTTCTAAAGAGCTCAACCCGCAAAACTGCCGTATCAAAGGATTTGATTCTGTGAAATAACTTCTTTGATTGAGTCAACTTCGTGAAATTTAATTTTTAATGGTTCAATCTCACGAAATTGATTTTGAAGGTGGTAATCCTGCAAAATTGACTTTTTGAGTGAGGGAAGGCGAAATCAGGTTCTGTGAATGCGAAGTCCGCACAATTTGAGTTTTGAAATTGGGGCTTAAAGGGGTTGAAATCCGCAAATTCTACCCATCGGCGTATCAAGACCGTAAAAGAAGAAAAAGATTTATTAGGAATTATACCCAAAAACCGTGAAATTAGGTAACCAATCTGCGTTTGAACTTGGAAATAGCTCAGCCCACACAATTGCTATTTTGAAGGACCAAAATCCGTGAAATTGATTTTTGATTGTGTCATCGCAACGAAATTGAATTTTTGAAAGGGGTAAACCAAGCGAAATTCGTTTTTAGGGAGGAAATCCTGCGAAATTGGTGGATTTATGATTTTCTGGAAATTTCGCTAAAGGCAGCAGATTTGGCATTTACAGAACCCAATTTCTCGGTTTTTGCTATATTTCCAAGAACCAATTTAGCCCTTAGCTCCTTCGAAAAAAAAATTCGCCGGTTTGGTCCTTGGATAAAGCAAACTTCGTGGATCTGGAGCGTCGATACTAATTCGATCCTACGCCCTGAAAACTTCACACCTTACAGAGTCAACCACAGAGTCAACATTTCTGGAATTTTGAGTCATGGTTTGACTCTTCTCAAAAAATGATTTTCCGAGATTTGGCCCAATGGATTGGTTGGTTCCCCAAAATGAACAATTTAGCGAGTTTGGACCACTTGAAAAGACAATTTGGCGGGTCCGTCTTCTTTATAAATGCAGTTTTTGCAGAGCTAGCTCGTTTCAAACCAATTTCGCGGGGTTGGCTCTCTCGAAAAAGACAATCTCTCCGGGTTTTGATGCATCAAAAAAATCATTTCAAGGTGAAGGCTTCGGTTTCTGATGTTTTGCCAACTTCCCTGAGACGCGCCAACAATCTGGGTCGAAAGTTCACAAATTCTCATTGAATAACTTCGAAAGCATTTCGAGGTATTCCTCTACTATAGCTTACAATTTTGTGCCTATTTATCCCACGAACTCGTAATTTCGCTGCTGATTGTTATTTAAACCCAGAAATTTCGTGGATATGGCTTACAGGGGATGCCACAAAACGTCATTTTGTGCTTGATTATCCTCCGAAATATTTAATTTTGTGCCTATTTATTCTAAAAAATGTGCAGTTTCAGCCGTTTATCCTCCGAAACTTACAATTTCGTTGCTATTGAACCATGAAACTCGAATTTAGTGACCATATACATACATGACCGGAACTTGCAGCTCCATGACTAGTTAGCCCAAAATTACATAAAACCGTCAATTTGGCGGCGTATCATAACGGTACCCGAGACGGATGACGACCCTGATAACGAGAGGGATGGGATATCCTTTCCGCCAGCTTTTTGAGAGATTGGGACTCTCCTCTTGTTTTCATTTCAAGGAATTGTTTCTTCCAGGAAGGGTAGATAGACAAGGTTTGAGCAGGTGTATCAGTCCTAGCTTGAACCAGGTGACTGAGCCAAAAAGGCTTTTTGAAGAAAACAGAATTCCCCGATACTTCCTATTTGACGGCTGGGCCTTTCTCGAAACTTGCAATTCGCAGTTATTTATGTCCTCAAACTTGCCAATTTTGCTGTCGCTAGAATTTGTGAACGCCCTCACATGAACTCACATTACTGGCTATCATGCACAAACCTGCACTGGCCACAAGAACAAGCGAACCCTGGCTAGGATCAGACCAGTTCGCTACAAAAGGTGACTGAGTTCCTGACCTTCACGCACCCACATCTTTGATGAGGCAATTCTCAAGTAGCAAGTTAACTGAAATGAATTAAAAGATTTCTATTTACGTATAGTATAATTACTTTCATGATTTTTCTTTTAGTTTGAATAAGTCTGACAGTATAATTAGCCGCTGTAGGAAATAGCCAACTTTGTAGAATTGTAGCTCCTTTCTTTTTTGCCCCCGTCCGTGTTCGTTCGTGTCCCAAGGAAGAACTAGACAATTAATTGTCTGCCAACGTAGGAAGAGGTCGCTCTTTTTGAACATTGATAGTGAACTTCCAAATCCGATTGGGCCCGATTTCAGTGACATAGAGCTCATTTCGGGTCGGTGAGATGGCTATGGCGTGTGGCGTTTGGAAAGACTTGACACACACTCACAAATTAATTGGAGGGATGGGGGGGGGGGATGAAAAGATGAAAAAGCTTACGCTGTGCCTAGGTGACCAGTGATCGATTATTTTCTCGGCGAGAGGATCGATGGTGAATCCTTGGAGTGGAATGTGAGACGACGTGGGACCGTTGACTGCATACACCAGGTTTCCTGTGGGATGGACAAACTTTAAATTTGTTCTTTTTTGTAAGGATTTTCAATTATTATAAACCGTCTGTAGCGATGGCAAAAACACGTCCGAGATCAGGTTGGTGGATGGTGAAAGGTGTCTGGGCTTTCGACGGTATCGCTTGAAGTTCAGCTCTGAAGCAAACGACTCGCATGTTTTCTCGATCGGCCACGCATAAAAGGTCGTGTCGTTCCAAAAGGGCGATGCTGTGTGGTATGAAGAGCGAGAGAAATTCTTTTTGTCGGGTTTGGAACAGAATGAGAAAATTAATTGGGAACATTGAGAAGGTGGATGGAGGGGGGTTACCATCTCTGTGAGGGAATACTCTTTCAAGCTCTCCCTCGTGGCTGTACTTGAGAATTCTTTGATTACAGTAACCATCCGCGACGAACACTTGACCTGTTTTCGACACAGCGACCGAGGTGGGCATGCAAAGACTGTTTTCATCATGTCCAGGTCTAAACAGCTGGCCCAGGCGTAGAGTAGGAAATGTCCTGCCCCTCGGAAACTGAAAGGATCATTTATCAAAAATTCGGTCGATACATTTTTTTTTTGTGAGCATTTACTTTAAGAACTTGATGCATAGCGACGTCGGTGATCCACGTGTTGTCATGATGGTCCATCGTCACACCGTGGGGCATATAGAACATGTTTTTCCCCCATTGGTGTACAATCTCCCCAGAGTGTGGGTCCAAAATCAGAACTGTGTCCACAACGATAGGCCCTTTTTCTATATGTGCGAAGTGAAAAGACTCGTTGAAGGAACTGCAGGGGGAAGGGGGAGAGGTGTTGAGTGTTTTTTGAATGTAGTTTTGGATCGTTTCGAGTTACTTGGGCTCCCATTTCCGCGAACCGCGATGAATAACCACAGGCTGGTTGAGCGTGTTAACACTGACTCCGCTTACTTGACCGAGGATGCCTTGTAAATTGGACCCCCACTTGGGCACTTCTTTGGGTGTTGGTAGTAAATCGCTTTGGTGCTGTAAAATATGCCACCAGATGTGGTGGGGAGCGATATTAATTGATTATTGTTTGAAATGTGTGTTGGCTGAATTGAGTAAAACAAACAGCCTTTTATAAAAGTGTCTTTCAAATTAGACAAAAAGAGACGAAAAACAAACATTTACCTTGACGAAAGGTGGTGAGCTGAGAATGTCTCGAATACGATTATAGAAAATATCCCTCAAGTCTGTTGATTGAACTGAATGAATGAAAAAAACACAACATGCCACCAACGCTAGTTGAGTTGGTGCTAGGGCCATAGCTCAACGAAATCAATAGCGTCCCGGTGCCCCACTGCCTCCCCCACGCGAACTCTGTGGCGTACTACACTGTTCTCACTTGACCGCCCTCCTTCGCCAACCTTCCCGCGCCCCCTTGGGATGTTAAGCATTTCAAAACGATAAATAAATTCTTCTACCCCCACTACGCCTCGAAAAAATCTCAGCATTGCGCAAATCGTGATACAGGATAGTTTATGAGATGGACGGTGTGAAAGGGTTGTTTTTGTGGGGGGGGGGGAGCCTTAAGGCAGCTTGACACCTCCCTGAGCTCTTTTGAAAAATCAGAAAGTATTAGAGGTAGGGGTATGCCGGGGAAAGGTCGCGTTTTCGAGTGCACGAACATGACTTCCCTATGCATGAGGAAAGAATTGCTCGAAAGGCACCATGAATAGAATTAAGTTTGATGTGCATAACAACTGTATAATTAGCGCTTCAAGTGTTGCGAATAAGGCTGATTTTCAGGCTTAACGAACAAAGAGCATGAGAGGGCGAGGGGATTTGTAAACAAATCGCGTTAATGCAGATTATACCTGCCTGCTCATTTAGATTTTGGGATAAAGGAGTATTCTACAGGAAAAACTGAATTTATCAAGAACATTTTATGCAGCTGAAGGACCTTGGACTTCCAGGGTTTTGAAAGCTACAGGGGTGCATAGTTAATAGGCGAAAAACGTAAATTTATTAATACTTTACTCTCGTGAATTTCCCGGAGGAGCTCCCCAAAGCAATTAAATTCAAGAATTGAAGCATTTACTTACAATCAATAAGAAATCCCAAGATTGTATTGCTTCTCTTCCCACTACCCTCCCTCCCCAACCATGCTTTTCTTCAAGATTCAATCAGTTTGATTCGATTCATAGTATATTAGGGAACGAGAAAATATTTTCCCTTTGCAAATAATGGCGTCCATTTAAGGCGATAATTGACAAATCGAATATCATTGTTTCCTCCGGTTAATTAATTTTCTAGTCCAGCCGGGATCCTTAGGATAATCATATTATTTGTTTAAGTGCTTGGGTCCTAGGGCTATTGGTGGGGTAGGGGGGAGGGTCCGATTAAACGAATTTCACTGAGACAGTTGTGGAATGAGGTATCCTCACCGTGTAACGAGAGAGGCTGCAAATGTTTCAATCTTGGCCATTTAGACACAAGAAAACGGGTTTATCCTAGCACCTGGGGTGCATAAGCTACTCCCCCCCCCCACCATTCACGAGTACAAATCAATTACGGATTAATACGCCAAGCTTTTCTCTTTTGTTGTCTCAAAAAATCTTACCGGACTTCCCCCCCCCCCCCGCTCATCACCACCCAAGGGTTTAGATTGGTTTGCTTCCTTTCTATTTTTAACCTATCAATCAGGGTCCTGTATGATAAAAATTGATCGCTCACGGGACATTGTTCACGGATTGGTCTACCTGGTTAAAATTCATTGACTCTTCCTATCAACTCACGCCTCTTCTATCACCAGTCGCGTGTGATGTTAATTATGACAATGGTGACGACTCTTTTTCTGTTACAATAACCCTAAAAAATACCCTGTCAGGAGTAGTTTTGGGCCGTGGAAGAATGCACGTTTTAACATACTATGAGCTTATGAATTACAGCTAAAAGATCGGAGAAAAAAGTGTAATTTTTAAATAATGAAATTAATTTTGCAAGCTGCTTCGAGCCATTCTAAAGTAGTGACAACCCCATCGATCAACCTGCAATATTTTAGTTTTTAATAGTGACAACTTTCAAGGGAAAGCCCACCTTAATATGCATTCTTTAATTGATGGATCGTTTCAAATTACCCGGTCTGGGAAAAAACAATTACATTCCACCCCTCCCATTTCACCGTCACTCTCTTTATTGCCTCCTCATTTTTTCATTGAACAATAATAATAGTGATCTCTGAAAAAAAAAAAAAAAAAAATTACAGGAACAATAGAATTCGCGTGTACATAACCTTGGTATGCCGCGGACTGGACATGTGCAGTATTTTGAAAAGGGGGTGGTGGTTAAGTCTGTAGGGTTGCTACCCCTTCAGTCCCAGTCTTGGCGAAACCAACGTTCAACGTAGTGAATAAGTGAACCTGGTAAGACGTTCCCGAACAGGTAGAATATGAATTTATTGTTTAAAAAAATATATTTTAAGATTAAATTTTAATATTTTTTATATATAAACTACCCGGGTTGGAATTTATTAACAATCCTTACTGTATTTTTTAAAACTTGGAAACTGGAGAAAAAATATTGTACCGTAAGAGCGATGTTTTAAATGCCCAATAATTCTATCAAAATGTCGGAGATGAGAGGGATAATTATAAAATGCTCACTGTCCCAATAGCACAAGTGACAAATCACTTCAAAAATGATTTAGGATGAACACGAAATGTTCGTTTTATTTTCTTTTTCTTCCGGCGGCGGTGGATTACACGAATTCCCCGGCTCACAACCGATAAAAAAAAAAGAGGGCCTCCTTCAGTGAAAGTGAGATCGAAAAGCCTCTCCTTTTCAGTTTTCCCCCCTGGCTCTACAAGTGTTACAAGGAGCCGAGAAACTTAACAAAAAGGATTTAAAGTTCGGCGAACAGACGAGTGAGTGGAGGGGTTCACCCGAGTTTATAGGCTTGTCTATATACCAGTGGCACCGGGATCATTTAAATTTTGGTCAAACATGCCCCCCCCCACCATCGGTGAATCTTTCGCCTTGTCGTTTTTTCTGTCTCCTTGTTTGAAATTTAACGCATTAGGTCTACTCGATCTACATATTTAGTGTTGAGTCGCCTCTCTTAAACTAATTTGTTTCTCTTGAGTGCGCCAAGGGTGCTTTTGCCTCTCTTTTCACTCTTGAAAGGTTCTTGTTCGTTAAGACCGGAGCATCAAATTCAATAAAACCGGAAGGGCTTTACAAGCTAGATAGGGGGGGTGGGGTTACTTTTCTTCAGTGTCATGCAATTTAATTTAACAAGGGTGTGAAACTAGAATTGGTAATATAAAAACGATTGTTTTGGTTTCACCCACGATGTCGGCCTTGATCTGTATATATTTAATTGAAAAAAAAAAGTGTGTAAATTGAGCACAGACAGGCCGACTTTCACTTTTTTTATTTACTAGCCTTCTCAACCGGCAAATCTTGCTGGTCACAAGCATAACTTCTTCGCTTATTTTTTAATTTCCTACCCTTCACGACCGACGTGTCTGGCTGGTCATGAGCATAACTTCTTCGCTTTACTCAATCACTCAGTCCGTTGGGTTTCCATGCCACTCTGTCATCTTCGAGCTAATTTACGGCAATATATAAAAAACTTGATTTCGTTACCCCCCTCTCAAACCCCTTCCATCACACATTAAACGACGGATCTTCGTGAACTCACTAGAGCGATGCTTTTCATTAAAGTTTCAATTATTTAACGTTTCTCCCACCCTATCATCAAATTTTCCACAAATTAGTAATTAAGGCGTTTTGTGGAACCTCTGAACTCTGAAACCGTTTAGCTCGGATATTTAAATGTTAATTTCCGTGTATTTTACGTTAACAGTGAATTATTACTAAAAAAGCCGCTAACTTGCTGACGAACCATCAATATTAGTTAGTATCGCCCTTTTCTATTGCGATAATTATCACACCAGGAAGCTTTTTTCAACGGATTCGATTTTTAGTTCTCTCCCTCCCCCGCCCTCTTGAAAATTTCGAGGAAGAAATCCAACAAGTTAAAGCTTAAAGGAAAAAAAAAGAGACAATATTATCACAGTTGGCTTTATGAACTCCCATTGAAACGAAGGATTTTAAAGGCGCCCGAAGGACGAAGAAGGGCCTCATGTGAGTCATTATTTAAAGGGAAAAGACACAGAACAATTTATCATACCGAAGTCAAGCAGCTTCACGCGGTGCGATACGGTGGCTCCATTTAAATTAAAAAGACCCCTCTTCACCCTTCCAACCCCTTTTGTTTCCTTGAAATATTTATCACGAAAACAATATCGATCGGGGGGGGGGGGGGCGAAAAGTGGGATAGTGGACTCCGAAAAACTTATTTCGGATTAACCCTAATTAAGCCTGCCGATTTCAGGTGGAAGAGAATGAAAAATTAATTTAACCCTCCCCACTCCCCACAAGTCAGCCTGAGTGTACTTCTCGACTAATTATACATATAATGAATGAAGATTGATTCCTCTTTCGCTTATTAAAACTGGGCAGCTCCCCTTTCCCACCAAAAGTGTTCTAGATCCTCAGATTCCTAGCTGGAGTATTCAAAATGATCATCGAATTCACGTTTTAAGGTCAAGGGCTTCAATGAAACACTTGAATGCTTCAAGTTAAACAATTTTTGCTTCCATTACATAATCCCTCGATACAGACTTTAATTATATGGCTTGATGGTAAAAAGTGAAGGGGTTAGGCTGGTGGGGGGGGGGGGCTCTCTCAACCGTCCTACGTTTTTCAAGAGCTCTCATAAGGAATTTATTACTTATACGACAGAGGAGACGGTTAATCACAAGATCTAAGACTCTTACAGGAAGTTTTTTATTTTACGAAGAGATGATTTATTTACTTATTTTTTCACATTAATTTCCTTCGGATTTTCTTTGAGATCCGACAACAAAGAAAGGAAGCGACAATGTCGCCTTGAGCGCCTCTCAAATTGGTCGAAAACTACAACTGTTTTGCCGTGTCGAAGGACTTCCTGTTGATTAAGAGTGGACGTGGCCCCATCGCCGCGCCGGTGGGATCAAAAATTGGTTGGTTTAATTATTTAGAAATCCAAGCTTCAGACATATTTATTCATAGCTTCAATGTGTAACCATAAATCGTTGAGTTAAGTCAATATTAGGTGATAATCTCGGTGAAATTACTATACCGGCATTAATTTCACAAAACACGAACTAACAGAATCAAAAACGTATCTTATTTCCAATAAACCCTGTTCATAAAAAAAGTAGGTAACGCAAACAAACTGCAAGAAAAATGATCTTTTGTTAACTTTTAATTCACTTTTTTACTCAGAACCCCCACCCCACACCCTTCAGACGTTTCTTAGAGGAGAAAAAGTGTCGTTTCTTCTCTCACTCAGTGTTTGCCTTAAGTATCAAAATTTCTGTTTATTCTTTTTTCTTTTTTTTTCTAGAGAGAGAGAGAGATGCTCAAATTAATCGCTTGAAAAGTACGCAGTAGTTACTTTTAAAAATAAAAACTTTGGAAGCGGAGTTGCTTTAAAACCACAGGAGAGGACTTCCACGTCTGACTTTGAGGGAACGTTAATGATTTTCGCCTTCTTTACGAGTCATTTATGTGTAACAGCCGGAAGTGATCGCCATCCCAGGCGCCGGACGACTTTGAGACTCGAGTAGTTGAATCAAACAGAATTTTTATTGTTCTCTACTGAATTGCGGAACTGAAAAAGAGCTATCAAGGGAGAAAACATTGATTTGAAAGACTTGATGGTCGATGGGTGGGGGTTAGGGGAAGCGGAACAGTGTTTGTACAAGTGATCAATCATGCGTCAATAATTTTTCCTGGAAAAAATGCAAAAAACACCTTTATTTCTAACTTCAAACTCCGATATTATTGAACGAAAAAAAAAAAAAAAAAAAAAAAAAAAAAAAAAAAAAAAAAACGGAAAAGTTTGAAGTTTTCACGTCGTCCTGTTTCGTCGTACATTAATGGCACATTAAATAGTCTATCAGAGGAGTGGGACGAAATGAAACAGATTCAAGGGTAATATTTCACTGAGAGCTTTAACGTGTCGCTCTAAATTTAGCGCATTTTTTTACGGGATTATTCAGGGCTTTTTCTTACCAGATCGAGTGAAACGAGTAAAAAAACGTCCCTCTTTTTTTGTAGGTCCCTTTCACGATTTCATTGATTTCCTGTTCGAGATTATTTATTTTAAGCACGTGACAGTGACTGAAATTGCAACATTCTCTTAGGAATGGAATATTTTTAAAAACAACAGTTTTTTCAGAGGTGTTTGAAAAAGGAGAAGGGGTGTATAAATCCATCAGACAAAAAAAAAAAAAAAAAAAAAAAAAAAATGCCCCGGATGCTTAATACAACGGAACAAAAAGAAGCGCTCGTCCGCTTCAAAAACACTAAGATTGCCCTTCCCCTGTTTTGTGTGTGTGCTTTAGCCGAGCGTATTTAAATAGGGTTTCAAGGGAGTATGAATAAGTGCGACGAAAAGCATGTTTTTTTCTTCCTGTCGAGAGAGTTTTACGTCTGCCTTGAAATCCTCGCCATTTTTTTCGCTCTCCTCCATATCCCTCCACTCGCACAACATAGCTTTTTAGGGGAAGAACCGCTGATAACCGAATGGTCTGTCAGGATAGGTCAATTTGTCTGAAGTATGTGCATTGATTTTCTTGAAGACGTGAATGCTGTTGGTGGTGGTGAAGGGGTTATCCATTATGAAGGGAAGTAAAAAATGCTGTTTGAAATGCTCGAAACCGAACGGATGATGAATTATATTCCCTTTATAATTAATGGAAGCGCCGCAGTAGAAGGCGGTGAAGTATTAAGTGATTTTGAGAGCCTCGTCCCACGCCGAACTAAGGCTGGTAGTACGCGAAGAAATTCAGGGGTTTAGCGACCGAATAGTGATAAAGGGTGAGAGGGAAGACGTTTTTACTTGTCATAATGTGCGAGTCGTAAGATCAGCAAGTAGAAACGCGTCCGGAACTCAGTCATCGAGGTGACAACTCGCTTCACCTTTACTTTGATGTCAGTAAAGCAGTTTCCCTTGGGATGCTTGCACAGCGGACAATGTTGAACATGGGAATTTCACTGAAATTACGGCCTGAAAATGTTCATTTCACTGATATTTAGCTCGGTGTGATGTAATTTTGCGGTTACTCATCAAAGCTGGTCTCCAGGGGAAGGAGCCACTTGAAAAACAGATCCGCAATTTAAAAAAAAAAAAAGTCTGCGATTTTGCAGAAATTAAGAACCAAATCTCGTAATTTCACAGAATTTAAGAACCAAATCTTGCCAAAAAAAAGGTTGTTTTTTTGGACAGATTTCTTGTTGTTGTTTTTTTGTGTCTTTTTATTTTTTGAACTCTACGGTTCGTTTGGAATGATTTCGTTCACGTTTTTTCGCCCAAATCTTGTAATTTCGCTTTAATCAAGGCTCGAAACTTCATGTTTTGTTGAAATTAAGTCAGGAAACTTGCAATTTCGCAAAAATTGAAAACCAAATTTTTGTAATTTCGCTAAAGTCAAGGCCTGAAACTTCCTATTTCGTTGAAATTAAGCCCCAAAATTTGTCATTTTCACTGAAATTGTAATACCCGAAACTTGCATTTTCGTAGAAATTAAGACCCAAAAGTCATCAGGCTTTGGGTGCTGTCGCTAGCCCTGGATTCGTGGCCTCTAAAAAAAAATAAATATTTAAAAAAGTTCCCGGAACTATAAGCAATTTATCTTGAACCATCCCTTAGCTCGAACCCCCTTGAATTTGTCGAGACCATAAACTGGCAATTTGCAGGATATTTAGACCCGGAACTGACAATTTCGCAGATAATATTTAGTACCTTTGAATGCAGGTAAAATGGTAAGGTTTTGCTGTAAATTACTGTATTTTTGCTACGAATTGATGAGTTTTCACTTTTAGCGTTGGATTTGCGGTATAAAAAGACGCTTACAATGAGTTGTTCAGAAGACATGTATTGGATTGGTTTTAAATATTGGAGTCATAATTGTTTGGAGCACAGCCGTGTCTTCGGACAATTCTAATTTATTCCTTGAATCGCCAAACATCTTCTAGAAGTTTTCATTAAAATGTGTACCGAGGGGAGTGCAGGAGTCTCACTAGCCCAGTCCCCCCCCCCCCGAATCCCTTTGGGCTGTATTTCTAATCGGAGCACAACCGCGAGACCAATTTGTCTCATTTTTCTAGATTACTTCTTCCATCAACATCCCTCGGCGTCTTTTGAAAGTAACTTACAAGTTATGACGGAAATTTAATATTTCTCCCTTCAGACTACAAGTTTTGAACAATCTTTTGAAAAGCTTACTCTGTCGTCAAGCAAAATAATTAGGTGTTTTTTTTTTTGTTTTTTAAACACAAACTCAAAGGCGTCACCTCCTCGGGATTGTTTAAGCCCTTTCCTTTCAGACAGGCTTTAGGCCCTTCCTACAGCACTCCTACCCTTCTTTTCCATGACTATCTCCCCTCTTCTTCGGACCTCTTTATTGCTGGCCTTTCAATTGCAACCCCTTTCATGTGAACTTGCAATCTGCTCGACCTTATTCGCTCTTTTCAACCCGCGCTTTAAGTTATGCATCCCGTCCTAGAGGCCTGGTGGGGTTGGACGATTTTTTTATTTTGACCCACACCTTGCCGACAGTTCCACCGTTGAACCTGAGAAAATTGTTGTTAAAAGATTTGTTCTGACCAGTTTTTCCGCTTCACCGTTTAAATTCCTCGTGATTTCGAAGAAAATTACACGGAAAGACATTCTTTTTCATTCCCACTTCAGAATTTATCGTTCAAGCCTTCTCAACGATGTCGTTGAATAGGAAGCCAACCTCTGAAAAGCTTTCACGCACGATAGTCACGCCCCTCCCTTCCATCATCGTCACAGTTCCTTCTCACGTTCTGAGTCCCTTCGACAACTTTAAAGAGTATAGTCACAGTGGAATTAATACAGTGGAACAGCTTGGCCTCGAGCCAATTAGGGCTGACTGCCACCCGGAGGGCCCCCCCATCTCCCGTGCTCTTTACACTTTTCTTTCAAAGAAAATGTCTTGATTTTGTTTCACTCAGCCAAGAGTGATGGTTAGAACTGTAAGTTAAAAGTTTTTTTGGCAAACTTCATTCTTTTATTTGGTCGATATAGAGAGGGTTAAACCCCAGTAAAAATTGTCATCGATGACTGATTCTCCGGTAGCTCTTGGATATTCTAATATGAATTTCATTATGAATAATATCTCGTAATACAACTCTCAGCGTTCCCTCGGCTTCCATATTTATGCAAATTTACTGTTTACTGTAGAGCTGTCCTTTCTTGGGAAACCCTTCGGCAGATTCTTTCCGTTTATTTCATTTAGCTTATAATACAAGGTCATTCCTGCGGTTATAAAATTAAGGACTGCACTGATTAAAATATGTTCAATCGCGCGCAGCTTAATACGCTTACAGGTCTGAGGAAAGTTGAAACAATAATGAATAATTATTTTCTCTCGGCTTTGTTTTCCTTTCTCTAAAGAAGAACGTTGATAAATTACGGAAGATTGAGAATACCGTTTACAATAAAGGCTGTTTTTCTCCCCTGTCCATCTATTAATCTTTCGACCTTTTACGTTTCTATTTTTCTCACCCTGAAGTAACCCAAAAAATGAAGCTCTTCAAGCAAGAACTCACCACGCTATTATAGATGATCACATCAGGTGACAATGAACCGCTAATTACGTTAGCCTTACCCGGGCTATAACCGCAGGGCCATATCCCCGGTGGAGAGGAGGGGGGACTATAACGAGGGGGGTTTGCTCGATGTGATTTCTATTATTTGTTTTGTACCCATGAGTCATGACGTCCTTTGGTGTGAATTTGTTGTTAATCAAAAAAACTGAAAAAAATTAGACAAATTACTCGCCGATCTGTGAAAAAAAGAAGCCAATTCACACAACGGGGCTTTGAAGCCTAAATTTTGGTCAACCGTAGACGTACACGATTTTTTCTACACCCCCTCCCCCTTCCATGTGGTTTGGTTTGATGGTTTTACAAGCGAGTCCGGTTTGATTGAATCGGGAACAAACAAACCGATAAAAAGGGGTTGCGAGGGGGGTGCTGAATGAGAACTACTGCCCTGTTGAACAATCAGATCAATTCATAAAGGTCTGACATTGTCTCCACCCGAATAATTCACATTTTTGTTGCGTAAAATTGGAGCAATCGACTATTTCTGTAGCGTTAAAGGTCGCTCAATTTGTTTATTTTATTTATTTAAGTAATTCGATTCGCGTGACTCGGATCGGTCAATCAGACGTGGCCGCATTAACGTCCTAGGATATAGGGGACTCCGTGCGTTCTCGGGGTGACAATTCGAGTGCTGACCGGCTGAGTATGCAGGGACGGTCCAATTAGCCGGATTGCCTGGTGACATTCACAGTTCCACCTCGACTGGGTTTTCTGTGATGATCGGTTAATTTCCGAGGCTCAATTGTACTCATGGAGCCAAACATTTCGGTCTCCAAGCAAACTCGTCAGTTTAGGGATGGGTTACGGGTAGGGAACTTTCACTTTTCCGGGTGAAATATCCGCTAAATTGAACGTGGCCCATAACCGGCCTCTGTGGGAAACCGTTTCAGGGACGGAATGAGGGCTTAAAACGCCTGATCGGGTTTTCAACATCTTCATGATGCTGGGCCTCCTTGAGGACATGAAGAATCAACTGATATTACAAGAAGTTGAAGGAA
The DNA here is from genome assembly GCA_038030265.1 of Corythucha ciliata. NCBI lineage: Eukaryota > Metazoa > Arthropoda > Insecta > Hemiptera > Tingidae > Corythucha > Corythucha ciliata. The sequence goes on from CM075940.1 coordinate 22,117,437, forward strand.
AAGAGCAATTGCACCTCGCTATGGAAAAGCTAAAACCCGACTCCGATTTTGACAAAGGTTCGGCAAAAGTGAAAGCGGTGAGGAATACAACTATTAAGGGGGAGTTGTACATGTGTTTCCTTGACCCCCCTCCAATCGTACCTCGCCAACTCGGCGTCACGTAAATTGTCGCCGTAGTTCTGCACCAATCCTGGATTTTAAGGTCTCATTTTAATCTCCAGATAATTCCGCACGCCCGATAAATCTTCATTTTTAATATTTCACCCTTCAAACAACTATAAAACCCACTTAAACTTTTACCTTGAAAATTCGAGCTCTTCCGACGCCTTATTTGGGGAAGCAAGGCTTAATGTGTGTTCGGAATTATCTGGAGATTAAAATGAGACCTTAAAATCCAGGATTGGTGCAGAACTACGGCAATAATTTACGTAACGCCGAGTTGGTGAGGGTGATTGGACGGGGGTCGAGGAAACACATGTGCAACTCCCCCTTAAATATAATTTTTCATTGTACTGTGGCGCTTTCTCCACTATTGACCAAAGAAATACTCTTACATAATATAAAAGTTCAAGCTCTTCTTGACACTGGGGCATCTGTTGATCTTATCAGATCCGAAACTGCTGAGACTAATGGGTGGACGATTTAAAGAGAAGGGGGTGTCCTTAGGAGTTTTCACGGTTCTCAACGCAAAATTTTAGAATCCGTTGAAGGGAACATCAGTCTTAACCACGTTGTTATAACAACCAAAGTTTTCCTTGTTGAAAATTTACCATATAATACCATGATTCTTGGATTTCCGTCCATGCAAAAACTAGGATTCAAGTTATTTCACCCTGGTTAATCTTTTCGAACGCTTGAAAAGGCAAGTTCCTCACCTTCAGCAATCCCACCCAAATAGGCAAATATTCCTCAGGTTGATTTCAAATTAAAACCCAACTCCCCCCGTGGTAAAAAAGAAACCGTAACGCCTCTCACGTGAAAAATACCCAGGGGGCGTCAAAGAAAATAACTGAAATGCTGGGAAAATGAGTTATTCGGCGCTCTCGATCTGACTACGCATCACCGTGTGTTATTTATTGTCCCTAAAGCGGATGGGAGTTGGCGGCTTTGTCAAGATTATAGGGAGATTAACAAACATACTGAGTTGGATCCGTTCCTTTTCCTATTATCGACGAAATAATTTCCAATCTAGGAGGGTGCAACTATTTTTCAAAAATTGATCTGAAAGATGGTTTTCATCAAGTCCCATTGTCCGAAGACCTTAAGCCGTTCACGGCATTCGTCCTGCCCTTCGGGCAGTTTGAATTTAATTTTTTACCGTTCGGCTGGAAAAATTCGCCTACGAAATTCCAGCGTGTAATGTCTTTGGTCTGATCATCAGTAACAAGAAAAGCGTTTTCATCCAAGAACAAGTGATTTTCTTAGGAAGGCTGAGAAAAGCGTATAAAAGAACGAAAGTGTCCAGTCATATTCGGTACGAATACTCCATGTTAGAGTAGCCTTTGATTCCCATTTTAATTTTTTGAAAAAGTCAAGGGGGAGGAGGTGGTGACCCCAGGGTGGAAGGAAGTGTGTGGTCTTGTTAGCACTATTACTTCATTTTGAAGTAGCCTTTGATTCCCATTAAGTGCAGCAAACAGTACGAGGAAGGGTCTAACATTAACGAAACAAATCATGGTCTCAACATTATTACTTCTGGGACGGCTTAGGGTATCCGTATACGAAATGAAATGCACTCTTTCCGACCGCCAGCTGCCGGGGCGATTTTTTTTTTTTTTTTTCTTCTTTTTTTTTCTTTTTCTTCTTCTTCTTTCGCAGATTAATTGGCAAGTCCTAATTATTTTATTTTATTTTTATTTTTTCCGTACTTGGAGATGGCACATAAAGTTTTTTTTTTCTTCATGAAGCGAAAACACGTTTTTATAGCTCGAAAACGAGCGATAAAACGGTCGTTTCTACGGCTAGCCCGAGAAAGTAGTTTTGGAAAGAGTCCGTCAGGAGCGTTCCGAGCAGTGATTCTCCGAACTGCACTTTCATACTGACAAAAAGGTAAAAAACAAAATCATCCAAAGGAGTTTTTAAACATCTGTGAAAATCGGGAGACAACTGCCGAGAGGGTCCTGAGCTACGTCATAACCCAACCTTCTACATTCAGACCCCAAAAGACCATTAATTAGTCTCTAATTTTGATAATAAAATGATTTGGTTTTTTCTACACCTTAGTTTTCACTTCATTCAAAAAAAACCAAAAAAAATAGTATATTGACATTATTAGTTTTTAAGCCATAATACTTGATAAATGTTATATTTTTAGGGTTTTGGCTTTTTTCTTCTTCTACTTCTTCGTTTCCTGAGCTTTCGCCTTCTTGTGCTGAAGGCATCGTCAGAGAACTTTTTTGGGTTTTTTATTTTTAAAACATAGACATGTGACGAATGGAGGGGTGTCAATTTCTTCTTGCTGATTAGAAAATTTGTTGTTGATGGCAACTGAGAATGTCTTCTGGTCATCTTCTTTTTAAGTTTGCAATCAGTGGCCTCCAGGCATGTGGTACATGAATTCCTTCATCTCTGTTGAAGTTTTCTTTTTTCTTTATTTCGATGGCTTCTCGAATGTTTCGTTAAGGAAACGAAGAAGTATATTGACCTCGCCGCGAAAGTGCTTTGCCAGTCCTCGAGGCGTCCGGCCTCACTTTCGCCTCAGCCGTACAACTCCTCTCGGCCTGGCAAAGACACACTTTCGCGGCTAGGTGCATAATATACTATTTTCCTTTTATTTTTCCTCCGTAATGGGGAAGGAGACGGATGGCGAGAACTCTAGTTCTCAGGGAATGGACGTGGTAGAATCAAGTTGCCCGCAAGAAGGCATTAGCGAAAGAGTCGAATTTTTATTTCGTAAGGAGGATTCCGAACCACATAAAATTTATGTAGAAAGTCTGAATCTGTTCAAAGAAGGCGTGGGGCGAGTTAATCCGATGTATGTTGGGAAAATGTGTTCTTTGAATCTTTACCAGAGATTTCAAAGACTGTTATTTCAATAAAAACTCAAGGTCGAAATCGGATTGTCATCAAAGTTAATAATTATGCTTCGGCTAATAAAGTAGTGGCAAATGAAGTATTTCAAAAGAAAGGTTTTAAAACATAAATTCCAGGGTTCTTAATCAAGCAGCGTGGAATAATTAGAGGTGTCGAAAAATTCCTTAGCGAGGAAGAATTATAGAATGTAATTCAAGAGCCGAATGGTGAAAATATGGACATATTTTCAGTTAAAAGACTGAATCGTCGCACCATTCAGGATTCATCAGGGAAAGACGAATTCACACCAACCTTCTCTGTAGCATTTAATATTCGAGGACAGACTTTGCCCTCGTACGTGTTGATTCATTACGTCGTTTGTGAAGTGGAGCCATTCATTCCGAGAGTAGTACAATGCAATAAATGCTTACGTTATGGTCACTTCCAAGATCAGTGTAAAGGTGCGGTACGCTGTAGTAAATACGGAGACGCGAGTGTACGGCTGGAGAAAAAAAATGCGTTCATTGCAATGATGCACATCTTTCAACGGACAGGAATCACTGTCTTCAGGTAGATCACGTGGTTTAAATTATAATCTAATATACTTATCTCTATACTAATAATGATCAATAAAACAAAAGTGTGGCTCTGGCTTTCGGGCTAATGCCAAAAAACACCTTTTCAAAAGTTCGTTTAATATAGTTTTGGATGATTTACTGGGCTCAAGGTCAGCGTCTGTCAAGGCTTGTATTTTGACTTCAGGGCTGAGGATTGTGCTCCCGCTGTTTTGCAGGGGAAAATTGGTGGTGCCAAAGTGACAAATCACAGACGTAGAACACCTTCGACCCTGGTACCCCACCAACGACCGTACGATTTACAGGAAATCGTGAATCCCCTTTTTGATTCACGGATCACGCGTGCTCGTTCGTAGGGCCTCTAAAATCGGGCCAAAAACACCAAAATCACGGAGTGAGCCCCTTCAATGGCTCGTCTGACCCAAAATGCGTTTCGATTTTCGGATTCCCCCGTTTTCCCGTGCCAAGAAACCTCAAGATACGTGGGTTTGTCCGTGTTTGAATTTTGACCATTTTCTCCTAAAATGCCCGCGGGGGGAGTATTTTTTGGGCAATCTTCTCATTGTCCGATCGTTCCGATCTGACCCAGACGTGTCTTATGTGTCCCTCAGACCACCGGGAATCGGGAAATTCCCTTAAAAAGTCTGCATAAACCGTGAATTAGCGAACCTATTTTCTTGATCTTATAATGTTAGCCTGGACGTAGCACCGCGAAACCGTAAACTGCGTTTTCTCAATTTCAGCTGCGAACGAGCGCTTTTTCTCAATTTTAGCTGAGAATAGACGTTTTCCCTCCATTTTAGACCAATTGGCATTTTCCCACAATTTTATCCGTGTATGAGTGATTTTTCTTTCACAAACGGCGAACGAGCGTTTTTTTTTCTATTTTAGCCGCGAATTGGCGCTTTTGTTTCAATTTTAACGGCAAATGAGTCCTTTGTCTCAGTTTCTCCGGCGAATGAGCTCTTTTTTCAAAAACATTTACTTATTAATACGCATTTTTTTTTCTTCTTCTTCTTCTTCTTCTTCTTCTTCTTCTTCAATTTTTTGACGGATTTCTGGCGGGACTTTAAATTTGGCTTGCGACGGGAAAAGCAAAATATCAGTTGACAACGCTGCCCCGGGCCCCTGTAGTTGTAGCTCCGATATTTGTATTCATATGGCTTACAATAAACAGCGACGCTGTAAAATACGCCATAATGCTGTAAAGAGCTCATCACTGTGAGAAACCCAACCACCATCCATCCTCCTTCTATACATACACGTGTGGTGGAGCCTCTTCAAAAGCCAAACTTTCCAAGTTGTGAGCTCCTTAGAATGTGCTTCAGAAAGCCGTTCTATTTCAGCCTCTGCTATGGCCAGCTGATGCTGGTCCAAATTGAATCACCCCCCCCCCCCAATCGTCATAACCTCCAGGTAAAGCTTCTTATCTCTTACATCAATTTCCCCTTTTTTTAATTAGTCCTGGAACTTTCAAACAATTTCCAGTGAATATTTTCGCAAGTTTTCAATACTGTCAATGGCAATCAATTAGTAGAGGGGTGATGCTCAAACTTTGCTAATAACCGAACGAGAAGAAAAGGTTATTTTATATCTTTATCAATTTATTCTCCCTTTCCCTATGCCGGAAAGTATCGACTTTTTATGTTTATTCGAAGGCCTAGTTCTTCTCTAATTTTTTATTTCCCTGGCAACTATCCAGGTGTAAATACGTGTGTTAGCGTCAACTCGATATAACGGGCGTTAAGAAAGTTGCACGCTACCAATGAAAATCAATGTCTCCTAATTCTTCTAGGACTTTCGCTGTGATTTCTTTTTTTGTGTGTGAGTAGAGAACGCAGTGAAACTGTGCGTCCCCAGAGCTTTGCTGCCTTTTGGTCGCGTATTCAATATTGAGAACTTTACTATAGGGACTTTGAATGTCTGGATTTTCTCTGAAATATAGTCACTTTCGGGGTTCAGTTTTCGATATTACTTGGTTCCTGTATTAAGTGCTGAGCGATTGGTGAGTTCCTGGGAGATCAATTTGACGCAATGCCTTTGCTTCCCATTATAAATTGTAACGGTGAACGGGGTCCTTCTACTTACGTTGGGAAAACAGTCATTTTATAAGTGCATGCCATGCAACGTTTACGCGGAAGGGGGGGGGATGAGGAGTCCGGAGTGATGCAACCTCAAAAACAATTTAGTGTTATACCATTATATGTATACATATGACGTGGTTGAAACTGCTTGTCAATTAAGTTTCAAGCACTATATTCAACTGTTGGATTTTGAAAATCGATTTTCTTTATAAATAGAACTGTCAAAAACTACAGATTCTGTGGGGAAGGGGTTGAGGCGATTATTTTCTGTTGATATACAAGGGAAAGGAATAAGTCAGCGAGGACGTGAAGTGTCAGGAATTTAAGAACTTACGTTCTTCGTAACGTACGATAATTTACGTTCTTCGGGATCTTTGGAGCATTGATTTTTCATGAACGTTAATGTTTGAAAAGGAAGTTTTCTTCGGGGAAAAATGATGTCTCGTGTTATCGTAGAGCATGGTGTCGTTTTTGTGTGTGTTATGGGTTGCTCGGCTATGAAAAGTGGGCATCAGAAAGTTGTTGAGCAAAACTAATGTTATAAGTTATTCAATGGATGAAAGGATGAGTGTGTGGGTGGGTTTTTCTTTTTTAAAAACAAGGGTAACTTACGACAGTTTTCTAAAACTTTTCATTCACCCTCTTCCCTCAACCATTTCCCTCCCCTTACCTTCTATTCTGTTTTATTTTCACAGGATTCCAATGGGAAGTTGGAGGGCAGTGATATGGGCCCACCCGTCTGGAGCTCAGAATTGACTCAAAACTTGAGAGATGGGATAGTGGAAAAAAAATGTTTCCAGTTCGGATCCCGGGAGCTTTCCCAGGGGCGCCGGGAGGAAGCCAGCGTCCTCAAGCGCACAACATCAATCAGGACGACGGGCGAAAAGGGTCCCAGGGGCGGCCGCGAGTCAAACTTCAAGTCAAACCTTTGACGAAGCAGTCCCTTGACAAAAAATCCAATCGTCCCGCTCAGCTTGTCAAAGAGTACGGATTTCAACCGAAGAGAAAATTGAGCGTCGAGGACGGCTCTGTACTCCCGTACAAGTTTGAACCTTTTCCGTCGCATCTCTACGGCAAGCCTCTAGAAGAGATCGATAACTTCATTTACGAAGAGGTGAGTGGAACAATTTCTCTCTTCTTTTTCTTCAATAAGGAAATAAGAACCCCCTCCCCTTCACCCCAACCATCTGTTTTCCACCATTATACGGGGAATAGCCATGGTTTGTCTTAGTTTCCTAACCGTGTGAAGGGGATTCTCAGCTTACAAAATGAACAGCAGCGCAATGTTTTTCTTTCCTGCCTTTTCCAGGCCGACGCATTTGTTTTAAGCTGTAAAAATAATTGAACGCAAATGAAATTTCTTGGTGGTTTCCCCGATCTAAATCTCACTATTTATAACCAAAATGAAAGCGAATTAAAAGTTGATGCAAACATTTTTTTAATTTCACATGACGCAAAAAGGCAGTAGATCGGGTATTACTTTGTGATGCATGCAATATTTTTACCTTCGGAATTTAATTAAAACCCTTCCTCTGATTATTACTTGCCAACTCCGAAGGTTGAGTGGGGGTATAGAGAGCCTATGTAAACTTTTTCACTAACTACTGCCAGGCTACACCGTGAAACAATTAATTGCTCTGAAATTTAATTGAATTCTACTCCAGCCGACGGGTCTACGACCTTTTCCCTCTGTTTTTGACGTCAATTTATAGAATTAACGATATTCATCTCCTACTCGTTGTTTTTCCTTCAGTGCTTGCCAATCGACCCATTATCGTCTTTACTCCTTGAAAAGCATTTTCGTTGTTGAACCAGAAACATTCCACTAAAACTTTAGATTTCGACACTTTAGATTCCACAACGAGCTGAGTCGCACACATTTGAAAAGCTTGAAAGCAAGTCAAAGCTGAGGACCTTTTTGCAGCTTGAAATGGACGTAAAAGGCAACATAAATAATTTGACAGGCTCGCTTCTTCACTCTGTGCGAATTACCGCTCGTAATGCGTACAGAGGGGGGCCTTTTCTGTGATTAACTTTTCACGGAAGAAGTACGCAAGGTACAATGACAGTGTCGGGTCGGCGTGTTGCGAGGGTGGGGAGGGGGTAGTGGAGAGGTTCTGCCGTCTTGAAGCGAGGGAAGATGAACAGTCTGGATTTTCATTAATGAAGATGGTAAACAAGGCACGTCGCAGGAGATCTCTCACTCTGCGTCTCTCCGATTCCTTTTGTAGAAGCAACGCGGTTTTGGTACAGTTTTGTCTCTCAGTGATGAGATTTTCCCGTTTTGGTAAATTGGTTGAGTCACATGCGAGTTTTTCATTTAGATATTTATTCTCTCACCAAAAGCAAAGAAAAATGTCCAAAGGATCACCTTCTGATTGACTTATCCTACACTCAACGAGAAAGTGTGGTCGTATAAAGCACTCTAAGTTTGCCATCCTCCCCCTCCCCCCAAACCGCGTCTTCTGTCACTTTGAAAGTTCAAACAACTCTCGCTCACAACGTGCGCTCAAATAAGCGTATTTGAAGGTAGCAGAATGACCGGAAGCGTTTTTCGAAGAGCTGACAAATTTCAAGTAAAAGAGAAAGTTTGGCGATGAAAAGGGCGCGAAAACCCCATGCCCACCTTTTCGCCACATCGAGCGTGGTGACGGCAATGGCCTGGCTAAATATAGAAGGGGGAACTAAAAAGTATAAGCCATTTTAAAACCGCTGCGTATTGACCACATAGTATAAGGGGAGACGCATTCAATAGAAAAGATTTATGACTTAGTGGCTGTCTGCGTGCGTGCGAAGCAGTGAGTCAGTTGAGGGTCGCGGGCACTGAAGCCTGACCTCAGTCCTATCGATTCAACTTCCCTTGAGCCCCTCGCACTGGAGCCTTCGGGGCCAAGCTTTTTACTAATTAACTCTTTCTTGGTAGGACTTTCCCCCTCACACTCTCTCTCTCTCATCCTTTGATCGTTTTGCCTTTAAAAAACTTCCCCTCTGTCGCCCACGTAGAACAGTTCACAGTGAATCACAATTCTTTTTTAAAGACTTAAACAGGATTTGGCAGGGCTCAAAGGGGAAGTAGACAGAAAAAAACAACTCAAGTTTCAAACAATGCTCGCCCGAGAGAAAAGCTTTTCCAGCGCTCGAAAATTAATAATTCTCTCCCCCCCCCCCAGAACTATTCAATGACCATTCTGAGATACGCCAAGCGTGAAACAATTTCCTTTTTGCTAAGCGTTTAATCGTGCCCTCGTGAAAACGAATAATGCGGATTATGCAGTTTTTGCTCCGTATTGGGAAATGCTACAAGTGCTTCACCCCTCACTCCCTTCACAATTCCTAAGAGATGCTGTGAAAAGGGTATGGGAGAAAAGATGAAAACCCCCATTTCACATACTCACAAAGAAAGTGACCCTTTTACCATCGTCCCATCGAGAAAACACCTACAAATCACGCAAGCATTCTCAGGCTTTGCTTTATTTTTTTTATTCCTTAAAGCTTCTGTCGAAGTCAGTCTATTGTTATTGAATCGACCACGGAAGAGAGAATTCATTTTCTGTAGCGTTTATATATAAATATATATATAATAAGATAATTCTACCCACTGCCCACATTCTCGCGACTACCAAAGGAGGAACAATTGCCACTCTACTGAAGCAGAAAGATAATTATTTCAGTCCCTTAATTTCTAGAACCCCCTGTTCCGGGGGTTGTAAAGGACACTGCACTGCGTTTACGTGTGACGTGAATGCGTTTGCCTGCGAGCACTTCCAAGATTTTTGTATGTGTAACAAAACAATAAACGAAACTTGCTGTTTTCAATTGTCCTGAATGAAACTCTAAGGAGAAAATGTTGGAAATCGAATTAATGCCCCAGATTTCTTCCGACGAGAAGTTTGTGATTTTTTTTATAAGTTCTTAAGTTACTTTGAAAAGAAAACACGTAAGCACATAAATGTGTAACTTTAATATCCCTGGGCTATCAAGAGATAAATATAAATATCAGGCTCACAATCTAAAATTCGGTGGAAAATATTGGATTGAGGCACGCTATAGGTGGAACCCACGGCATGGTTGACGTTAAAAATAACAAAGTTTTCTTCGAAGCTATTTCACTCAACAAGGTTCACGTTTCTATACTACACTGTTCAATCACAAGTGTTAGAGTTTATGAAAGCTGTAGGTGCGCAATGTATGAAGTGGGAAAGCGAATTTGCCGCCTTCAACATATGCAAAGGGATATTGGTGGTGAGGGGGATTGTTGGGAGGGGTCTCCCCCCTCCACACACATAGTAACCTTTAACGTTGATCAAATTTTTAAAAAGTCAGTCAGGGCTTAACTGGACTAATAGTCAGTTTTAAATCGACAGGAGGGTGGGAAACGGTATGCTTCGTCTCTCACGACACGAAGATTCATGAGGGTTTGAGCCTAACCCTTCTCATAATTTGGTGTTCACACGAGCGTCTTGCGCAGTCGTTAGTTTTTTTGGTTGATTCTCTGAACTGCAGGGCGGACAATAGACGCTGTTTCTTGCACTTTGAGGGTCGTAGACTACGTGGCCGTTGTCGGCTAGACAGTGCCTGCTGCGGCTGGAAACGCAAGTATAGCACAGGGAGAATCCGCTCAACGGATCATCTAATCGAAAGTCCCCTTTCATTTATCAAATTCCCTGTGACACGTAGCTCCAAAACTAGCGGCGACGAAACAGGAGGGGCACCCCCCTGGTTTTCGTCAGGTTGGGTTTCTCCCCCTTTGCTAAAGAGCCTTGCTGCCTTATTAATTGTATTCTCATGCAGCCGAGCCACGAAAGCGAGAAAACAGCCTGAAAAACATGCCATGATTCTTTATTCATGATTGGACCACTGCCCTTTGTTCTCCTTGGGCAAACTTCAGGGTCAATTTCAAGAGATTGGCTAATTTAAGGATCAAATTTCGTGGTTTCGGCGCCTGAAATCCCTGAAAGGTGAATATATTGCCACAAAATGTATTTGCGAAATTGCCATTTTCGGGAATAAACATTCGCAAAATTGCGAGTTTCTGCATGTGCGGCCTTCTATTTCCGTGAAAATGCCCGTTCAGGCTTCTTTATAATGACAGCGAAACCATGTCTAGCCGGCCACGACAGTACTTAAAGTCCGTACTTAATGTGCCGTGAAATTGCAACATTTTAAAGCTAAATATTTGCGAGATTTTGAGTTTCCAGGCTGAATTCGCGAAATTGCACGTTTCTCATTTAGATTTTCGTGAAATTGCAAGTTTCTGGTAATTTTTGTGGGCACGAGGGCCCTAGGCGAGCCAGCCCCGACTCCTGACAAATAACCGTGAAATTGCAACGTTTAGAGATGAGTGTTTGTGAAATTAATAGTTTACATGCTCAATATCCGCGAAATTGACAGTTTCGGGTAGTAATTTAAGTGAAATTGCAAATTTCAGGGCCTTTCTTCGTGACAGTGAAACCAAGGGTAGCCGGCCCCATAAGTGCCCAAAGCCTGACGAATACCCACGAAATTGGAAGTTTCCTCTGGCTGAATACCCGGGGATTTTCGTTACACTTTGAATGTTGCCATGGCTGGCTGGCTATATACATGGTTCCGTGATCACTGAAAAAAGGGCCCCGAAATTTCGAGAAAATAAGAACCGGCAACTTGCATTTTTGTAAAAATAAAGACCAGAAACTAGCGATTTCGCGAATATTCAGTCACAAAAAATTTGCAATTACGCATATTTTGTGCTCGGATATGGTGTTATTTCGTGTGGCAGACTTTGGGCGCTGAAGCCCAAGGTTTAGCGTTCACTAAAATAAACAATGTGAACGAAACGTGCAATTTTTGGAAAATTAAAACCATAAACTCACAGTTTTCAGAATATTAAGACCCGAAACTTGAAGTTTCGCAAATGTTTGGCTCCGAATGATGAAATTTCGCGGTTATTCATCGGAATTTGGGAGCTCTCGGGACTGGCTAGACGTGATCCTTTGCGTACTGTATAAAAAAAAGGCCCTGGAACTTGCCTGTTTCGCGAAAGTAAGTGATCAGAAAGTGCTATTTCGCTGATATTTTGACCCGAAGCTTACAATTTTGCAGATTTCTTCTCCGAATGTAGAAATTTCGAGCTGACGTGACTTCAGTTTTGTAGCGAAATTGTCGGTCTGAACGGTTTGCCTGTGACTTGACAAATAAAATAATAACTATAGTAACAGTGGCGCCACAAAGTAGTCGAGGTCCACTTCAAAGCGCCACTAAGTGGTCGGCTGTGGAGCTACTCATTGGCCCCGCGTGCGGAGGCCCTACATTGGCGGTTTACGAGTACACATAGCTTTCGGTTTTGAGGATTGCCCCGTCCTGGCTACGCAGTCGCGTGTTGGCACTAGTGTAGAAAACACTTCATTTATGTTGGAACTTTGGAAGCAAACTTGTGTTTTAATTATCTCTCTCACTCATGTTCATGAGGCCCTTCTAGAAGTACACAGTAGTGTTTGTAAATAAGTACCTTTTAGGGTCGTTTTGACGATCTCAATAGGATCACAAACTAATAGGTACTAGAGTACCTGTTACCATCCTTCCTAAGGAAGGACCACACCGTACCTATGGCACGAAGTCCATACCCAGACCCAGTGCAATGAGGTTGTTTAACGGTCCTCAATGTTTCCACGTCTTGAGGTTTGAGCTTTTTTTTAATTCCTTTCAATGGCGACATTGTCTACGCTCAAGTCGTAAGAATTCCTGTGGTTTCTAAAATTACGTCAATTAATCAAGTTCAGAGATGATCAATTAATACTCTTGAGATGTTCGCACTACTAGAGATTGTTACCGCGTTACATCCATTGTGCACTGCGTTGTAATTCGACCGAACACTGTCGAACTACACACTACTGAACACACTATTGAAATCCTTCCCCCATCCCCCCCCACCACAACTGTTCCTCCTTCAACCTTAATTTCACATCACAGTTTCTAAGTAATTACTGTCCTTTACCGGGTACAATTAGCCATTCACCACAACAAGCTCACTTAAAAGGAGAATGGTTTTGATAAGGGGCAGTTTGTTTCAGAGTTTGGGATAGCTGCGTTAATGGTAGGGGTGACGACTACGGATTTTCAATTGTAAGAAACAAACAAAGATGAATTTTCGACATTATACGGAGGAAATGATTAAAAACAGAGGGGTATTGTAAGTTCAGTAAAAACTAATCAATTTTCTTCTCGCAGTTAATTATCCAGAGCTCTTGCCTACCAGTTATCCAACGCTAAACGGGTAATTTGTCAAATGAAAAGTCTCAATCCAATTATTTAAATAAGAAAAAAAAGCCTCAGAAAGAAAGCGATTTTCCCATGTTTTTTTTCCTTCCTAACAAGCAACAAAAGAAGGGTGGAGTGGGCTCGAGTGAATGAGATGCCGGATAATTACAAGGCCATGCCGCTTGACCTCCATTTTATTTTGAAAACTATTATGCTAACTTTTTCCCGCTGTTAAGAGAGGCGAAGAGCATTTTTCCCCGTTTTTTTTTTGTTTTTTTACTTTAATTTCGACTAATTGTTTTTTGACAGCTACTAAATTAGGGGGTTGTTTTAATTATATGAGTTGGCTCGGATGTAAAACCTGTTGATCGTGAAAAAAAAAAGATGGAGAGCGCCTGCAGCTTCCTGAAATAGTGGGAGGTGGCTCAATAATATCGCACACACCGAAAAACCCTTTCTAGCCTTTTGTTTCGAACACGTTTCACCTCTTGTTCTGTATGTTAATTGGAACTTGTGTTGTTGTAAAAACTCATTGATTGTGGGAGTCGTGACATAACTGCTTGGAGATTCTGTGGATCATTCGTGGACGTGCTTGGACTCCTCTTTCTAGAGGATTTATCATCAGCATGTTGCGAGTTGGTTTGAGAAGCTGTTGAAAAGAGAGTGGGGGGGGGGGGTGCGATGTAGCCTCATGGTCAATTCCACTCTTAAGGGATGAAGTAGTTGGAAACGCTCCGTTTAGCTAGGCGACCCTCTTTATGTGGTATAAAGGGAAGTTTTACGACCGTTGACGTCGTTTCAGCTAAGTTCCTCAAGTCTAGTGACGTTGTAATGAGTTCGTTTCAAAAATTTGTCAAGTTTATAAAAGCAAAACGTCGCTCCTTCACAATGTAACATGTTTTTTTTTCGTCATTACCATACTTCCTTCTTTTTTATAAGAACATAAAATTGGAACAGATGAATTTTAAATGACCCTAGCGTGTTCAGTTACTAACATTTATCGGTTTATTAATAATGAAAGTGATCGTACAGTGTCAAATAAAGGCCAAATATAAACATTTTTACGATGAAAAACAAAAAAATTCGTGAAGCTGATGGCTATCAACATCAATCAACTGCGATACGTCCTCCTGTTCTATGGTTTTATGTACGTACATGGCGGACCAAGTGGGGGAAGCCAATTCAACATTGTTTTTCCCTCATAATAAATGTATAATACTACTTTTAACAATGTCAAATAACCCTGTAATTTTAAAACATGGGAGATGAAATAGGGCTCGCCCCCAAATTTTAATGGTCAATATTGCAATGGCGTTTTGGCATTGCTGCAGCATGTTCTCATTTTCTCATTCACAATTTAAGTCGGTATTAATTATTTTCGTTCAACGTCCCTTTATGATACAGTTCAACATGTTCGGACAACGCCTCCTTTGAATAAACTACAAAGGTAGCTCATAAAAACACCTGTTTGAAGTTCAATTCGATGAAATAAAAAACCTTGAAAGCATCTCTCGCGAGGATTTTATCGGAAAATGCTCGTCAATCAGGACACGTTTTTCTCCCTTCGTTGCGAAAAGTGACCGCAACTTGAGGATTTATTTCCCTGAGTGGATTGAAAACGCTTCCTGTTTTTTCGTACTCATGACGAGGGTCTTGCGTTGCCATGAACACAATCTCCTAGTACTTGAGACTTCTCATTACAATTAAATTACCTTAAGTTTCAGGGTGAAACTTTCATTATTTTCCTGCGTAAAGCATGCTCAGACGTTTAGAGGAGTGTTCTGAAAGTTTTCCAACCGTGGGGGCTCCAAGAAACTCGGAAAATTTGAAATCAAAGTAATTCTTAACTTGTTCTAATGCAGATGGGAACTTTACGGAAGAGAGGGTGAGAAGATGGTTGCAAAGTGACCCTCCCTTGATAAGTGGCGTGCGTCCAAGAAATGAAGCCCGAAGTGTTAATTTGATTGAAAGTTGTTAATTTTCAGAAGAGTGGTTTCGTTTCATTTTGTATAGGACCACCAATCACCCTCACACGAATCTCAAAGCCTGGCTTGGATCCATCCAGTATCGTTATCTGTTTTAGGACAGAATTTTGTTACTCTCCTAATTAAGCCGCGTACACGCATGTAACAAATCACCGTTCCGTTCCTCGGAGCGGAGCGATATGGCCGAACATGGTGGGCGAACATTGCTCCGCTCCGTTCATCGTTCCGTAAAGCCGCGTACACACTTGTAAGCGGTACGGTTACAAGCGGTATGGCCGAACATTGCTCCGCTCCGTTCATAGTTCCGTAACATTTAATCGCTCCCCGAAGGAGCGGTGAAATGGACCGTTCTTTTCTTGTCGCAGTCACTTCTTGTCGGCTCGACGTGTTTTTGTCCCTTCGTTTTAGTTTTATCGTGCAACACGTCAATACGATTGGCATTTAAAGTAATAGCGTTTCCCATTAGCGTAAAACTCACCTCTGGAGCCGAGCATTTCCACCCGTCTTTTCGGAATTATGTCATGTGGTAACGGGAGGAAATGCTCGGCTCCAGAGCTGAATTTAACGAATGGAAAACGCCATAAATGTGTGAAAACCGCAGTAGTTACCAGCACTGTATATGAAGGGATGATCGGAGGAACGGAGAAACGGAACGGCAGGACTAAAGACCCTGCCCACATTAGTTTCACACCGTTCCGAACATTCCTTTGATGCGACGGTGGAAAACCGCCAACTGAGGGGAGTGGACGGGGCTTAGGCAACCACCGCGAATGGTTCGTCCTAAAAAGTCTGCATGAAAATCGCGTGGGAGCAATGAAGCGATAGATTTAGTGGCTAGCGACCATAATCCTTTGCCTTGCGCTATCAGTGTGATTTTATTCGTATTTCTGACAAAGTTGGCAGGAAGTGAATAAATCAGCACGAATGAACCTTTTACCAAAAATAAATCATGACTTCTAGCCTTTTTAAACGTCCACGAATCTCCCCCCCCCCCCGCACACACACACAACTAGGGATAGATCCGTCAAGCTCCCCCCCCTCCTCTATTTGCACTGAGAGATTAAGCCGCATGTAATCATTTATCAACGACCACGCCTGTTCAACCAACCAAACTGACCTGGAACTGCGTGCTGTGTGGCTGAATTGGGTGAGTGAGGATAAAGGGCGAAGGGAGGGTGACACGTTTTAACAAGATTTTTAAACCAAACTACGCTAAAACCCCCTACTTTTCTGTTTATTCCGCACCGGTCCCTATTCGCGCCAACCACCGCAACTTTCTCTCTTTACTTAGTTACACATTCTGGGCAATATTCTCTCTCTCTCACACTCTCTCTTGGTGCGATAAACAGGAATTCGCGGTGTGTTTGTTCTGCAGGTTTATTTTGAGGACTTGGCCGGTGTACGATAGAGTGGAATTAAATTGTTTTATAAAAATGAGATTTCTAGTTGGTTTACTTGGCTTGAATTTGTAGAGGGATCGCTTAAAAGCTCGTAAATAAGTGTTGCGTGTTTTTTCCCCTTATACTCAGTAGCACTGACCTCAGTGTTTAGGGTGGCCAAACAGGTCAATACATTATGTATAAGTTTATAAATTTAATAATAAAACTTCTTTTTTCGCGCTACCTGCTTCGTAAGTTGCCCTTTACGATAACATGATTACTCTAGTAAGTTGAATTTTTCCTAACCTGGCACTTTATAGCTTCAGTTTTTGAAAACTGCACAGTAATAGTAGATTACATTACAAGATTAGTAAGTGGTGCATTACCTGCGAGTTTTTTGTTTGGCGGACGAGGCTTGCCGATGCTGCTAATTAAAAACGAGCGGGTAGTACCACTCAATAGTCGAGTGATGTACGTTATTTTTCGCGCAACCGTCGTCGAATATTACCCAGTTTTATTCTTTTGACAAAAAAAAACATGTCTTAAGATATTTCTATAATCACGGATGAGGTGATAACATTTCAACAAAGGCTGCACAAGGTTATAGAAAACTGACATATAAAAACTTTTCATGTCAGTTTTAAGCCTTTACTGTACAGTTTTCAAAAACTGAAGCTATAACGTACCAGGTTATGAAAAATTCAGCTTACTGGAGTTATTATGTTATCGTAACGGGCAGCTTACGAAGCAGGTAGCCCGAAAAGGTTTAAAACTGACATGAAAAGTTTTTTACATGTCAGTTTTCTATAACCTTGTGCTATCTTTGTTGAAATGTTATCACTTCATCCGTGATTATTGACATCTTTCATAAATACACCAGCGCTCATGTGACGACTAAGTAAAACGACCTCCTGGGGTATCCTTCAATTTTCAGTTGGATTTACTTCAACAATTTTCTTTCTCACTACCACAATAAACAAAACAAGGCAAGTGACACCAGTCAGATGTTACCCCAGATTGTTAGTTCGTATTAGCTCGGCAAGAGCTCTGCTGTATTTATGAAAGATGTCAATAGAAATATCTTGGACATTTTTTTTTCAACAGTAAAAAACTGGGTAATCTTCGACGACGGTTGCACGAAAAATGACGTACATCACTCGTCTATTAAGCGGGATTACCCGCTCGTGTTTAATTAGTGGCCTCGTCCGCCAATCAAAAAACTCGCAGATAATGCACCACTTACTAGTCTTGTAATGTAATCTCTACTATTTAACCAATTGCCCATTCTTGACCATTAGTTCATTTTATTTCATTGTGCCCCTGTCGATGATGGGGGGGGGGGCAAACCTTCTTGCACTAAAAACTTGTCACCAACAGCAACCACCAGTTTACGTGAGCTCCAAAAGGTTGCCGTTATAATTAGCATCGATTTGTACAACTCGTCATGGAACGAGGGGCTCTTTTCCTTTCCACCAGCGACAATTGGCATGAGGCGCCTAAATGTGAAAACAAAAAAAAACAGCTTTTCTTACCACATGAGCGTTGTCAAACACGAGGGGAATGAAAGGAAACAGCTAACAATGGTTCGCCGTAAATTTTCTGTAATTAATGACAGAACAAAGGAGGAAAGATTTGTCTGTTATCTCGTGCTTTTGCATTGATTCCGGTGAATGTCACTTTTAACGTCCGCTTATGTACGTCAGTGATAAATTTCTCGGAAATGAAAAAATGAAAATAAAATACTCTCTTCATTGAGTTAAATGATTTGTGAATGTCTTTGTTTTCAATAACACTTAAAGTTTGTATTGTTGAAGGGTAGACAAATCGATAACTTTTCAATTGTTTTTTGTTATAATATGGACGTTAAAAAAACAAGAAAATTGACTAACATTTTCAACTATGACGCAAGAGCCCTCAATTCTTGCCAATTCTCTGTTAGTTCCCCGTCACGTTTTATAGTGACATGCGGATGGAATGCTTTGACACGTACGACACGAAGGAGTAATGAAGGGTTCGAGACTAACCGTCTCACAGTGTGATTGTTTTGTACACAGTGTGTAAGTTGGACTTGGGTCAGCGAGGTCCGTCTGCGTCGAGGTTCTATACATTGAGCATAATGTTGAGTGGCTGCAGTTCGGTTGGGGTGGAGGGATACTGCAGCCCCTGAAAATTGGCCAACGTCGGAATCACTCCGACAGTCCGACCCACTCAGAGTTCGTATGATCGATTTCGAACCGGAAACGGTATATGTGAGTCCTTCCGCCAATGATACATAGCCGAACGCCAGCTCATTCCTGCCAAAACGTGCCTAAAAGGCGGGGGCAAAAATGAACAGATTTGTGATGTCGTTGGTCTTGGTCAACGGGATTTTCTCGACTCTGAGAGCGGCGTATGGGGATCCACGCGCGGCAAGGCTCTTCATTGGACTTCAGGCCACTTGCCGTCCCCGTGTACCCGGGACAGTCCCGGATACTGCTCTACGTTTCTTATTACATATTTAAATTGTGCGTTATAATTCTCAAATTGAAGCTGGCTGGCTGAGCCTGGTTCAAGCTTTTTTATGGATCAGCTCAATCTTATTGTGGTTATGACATTCATGTAGTCAGGGCATTATGTGGTTAGAGTTTATTGTGGTTGGAACTTTTTGAGGTTAGAGAATTTTGTAGTTCGAGGTTGGTTGCAGCCCATGCGCAGCTCCGTAGTTAAAACTCGTGGGTTGGGGGGGGGGAGCAAGGGAAGCCTCCCTAAAAAGTTTGTTCTGCTGGAAAACAATCATTTAATCCCGAAGAAATCGAGTTTTCAGCTAAATAAAACTTAACTTGGCCGACAGGCGGGAAAGTTGGTTGACTACCAGTTGTAGGATGACCATTGACCAAACGTCCTACTTTCCCCGGACATGTTTCATTTTTTAGAGCGTCCGAGGACGTCCAGGGTCATTTTCCAGCGTCCGTGGAGAGGTCAGAATTGTGCTCTTTTTTGTCGGAGCTTGACGTTTGGAGCTTTGCTGTGGTTGGAGGTTCCAACTGTGGTTAGAGCTTGGCTTGTGGTTGGACCTTTGCTGTGGTTGGGCGTCTGCTGGGGTTGGACCTTTGATCCTGGGAACTGCCACAGCAAAAAAACGCATAAAAATCAGGACAGTTAAGGGCTTTCACTGTACAATTTAAATGACGCAAGGTTCTCAACCCCCTCCCCTGCACCTCCAACCTTTTACTCTTGTTGACTTGACTTCCTAAAGCTTTCTCACCGGAATTAAATTCAGTGGAAAGCCATCCGCCTTTGAGCAGGTTAATTTTTGATTATACGGAAGACAAAACCTTAACGGTGCATCAATAATAAGAAATTGCTGTACAGTGAAGCGCTGACTGGGAAAAACCAAGTGCATAGTAATGATTCGTCTAAATTCAGAATCCTTTTGATCCCTTGAAATGGAGAGTTTCGTTGATTTAAAGCGAAAGATTATTTTTAAAAAATCGGTTTCTAGGAGCAAAGAGTATCGTCTCTCGATTGAGAAATTGAAGTTTTAAACACGTTTCAGATGTTTGAAGTTATCGAACGGCTGCCTTTGAAAGCCCTTAAGTTAAAAAAAAAAAAAAATTTACGGGTGTAGTCTCTAGTTTGGGTGAAGTTCAAAGTGACGGCTTAAAAAAAGAGTCCTTGTTGGGAAAGTGTCCACAGGAGGATGACAGGGGCAGGGCAGGTTTCCTAATTTTTCGCTTTAAAAGAAAAAACAATCAAAATGCGGCATCTTATATATTTATCCTACTATACTTACTGAAATACAAATTTCTGCCTTACTTAAATTCACCTCACTTCCTCCCCCACCCCTCCCACGCAAAGAGGAAGCTATTAAAGGCAAAAGCTTCAGGATCTAAGGATCATCATTTAACTTCTAAATTGCCTGTAAAAATTAATGCTGGATTCTAGCGTCGTTTAAAGGATTTGTCAAACTTGATGCTCATTTAAATATTTCATCACGGAACGTAGGAAATTCTCGAGTTAATATGGCCACTGGTATAGCCTCTGGCTCACATTTCTTCTTCATTCGTGGGCACTTCACGTATTTACCTTAGGTATTTTATGGCTTTCATACAAATATGTTTTCATGCCAGTCGTTTCTGGTCACTTGACACAATTTACTTTTCCAGTGCTGGAGAGAGTGAAACGTGTAAAGAATTACTTGACATTTTAGTGAAATAAAAATGATTTCACCTCATAAAATTGAAGGTGAGGTGAGAATAGTGAAAATGCGAGATTGTCGTAATTAATTAGTAACGCTTGAAAAGATTAATTACTCGGGTCACACCTGAATCTCACGTTTTGCTAATTTGCATACCATAGATTTCAACATCGCACGTCACACTTTAGGGATGATACCCCCCCCCCCCCACTACGGCGGATAGCACGTGTCCGTCACGTGCGTGATACACAAAATTCCAAACCGCGCGGTGAATTAAAAAATAATAATTCAACTTGGAACCCAAAGAACACGTGCCCCACTAGTGGAATCAAACAATTTTAAGGAAGTTAACTATCTTACAACCACATGAAGGGTCGATGTGCGATGTGGGGGGGGGGGGCTCCGGAGTTCGATCGTAGAAAGGCTGAGGAAAGGGTCACATATTTTATGAATCAACCTGAAGAAATAGATTCATGAGGGTGTGGATAAAATTAATTTATAGAAAGGATTGGTGGTGGTGGAGGGGGGGGACTTCGTATGCAACGGAGAATAAAACGTCATCTATAATACATAGCTTGTTGAATAAACTCCACCATCTTGTTTCAACTCGTGTTTACAGGCTTTGTGGTGGAGGCCTGTCTCAAACTAGAACGAAGACCAATAAAAATATATTGCACGGAAGGGGGTGGCGGGAACAGACTAAAATATTTATTAAATCCTGGACTAAAGGTATTTGCCCCGTCGCAAATCTAAGAACATCTGCCACACTTCCTCCCCCGCACATACACCACACTTCACCATCATACAATCGCATTTCTAAAACATGAGCAATAAAATATCAACGCCTAAAGTTTTTCATTCGTGTCATAAGTACGGGAAAGCTCGAAGCACACAAGTTTCAATTCAATTCGTTTGCCACACTGAAACTGCGGTGTGACACATTTTTAGAGGCCTCGCTCCATGACTGTCTCATCAATCAAACGAAAAAAAAAACTCTTTCATCCCACTAATTATTTCGTTTTTTTCGTCCTAACATGCCAAAACACCCCTCTCATCCCATAACCATCAACCTCCACTTTTTTATATCACAGTTGACGAGCATAACACATAGACCCCTCCCCCCTTCTCACACCACTTGTTGCAGCAGTCAACACCTCCGGGTTCTGATTTCATCCCTGCAGCGATGATTTTCTTCTGGTGAGGAGAAGCGGGAGCTGTGAGTGGCGGGGGGGAGCTATCCAAGTCAAGAGAAGGAACATGCGGTCGATAATGAAAGGAAACGGATATGAGTGGAAGCGCCTATTTTGACATGGGGGTGAGGGTTCGAAATTTATCGTCTGTACAGAGGGACAAATCCGGAATGCGAAAGTTTCACATTGTTCAGTTAACTTTTGTGCCCAATAATTGTGGCAAATGTTCTGAACTGCACATCACAGTTGCAATTATTCCATGGACATGTCGTTAAAAGGGGGGTTCTCCCCGTTGATTCCGGCGTTTTTTGGCTCATTTTGGCACGACGATTACCGCAATCTTTTTCCACTCCGTCGACTTCCTCGGATTCCAACAAATAGCCTCACTGGGAACCTCACTGGAGTCAAGAAAAGCGACCAAAAACAAATTACTAAGCAAAACCGTTTGTATCCTTTTTTCTCGGAAACTCGTGGTGGCTCCGCTCTCTTCGCCAAGCCCTCTTCGCCCAAAAAAGCAATTTCGCGGGTTTTTGCTGCATTAAACGCCCGATTTTTCAACGCGCTGCTGACCCATTTCTGTGGGACAGATTCCCCCACTCCCCTTCGCCGAAGCAATTTCGTGGCTTTCGGTGCTACAAAAACATTTGTTGGCGCTGATGATGCGAATTGAAAAGGCAATCTGTCTCCTTTCAAAACAAAATTTAGCGGGATTGACTCACAAAATAAAAAAGATTTGGCCGCGATGTTTGGGCTATACGAAAAACCAATTTGACGCGTTCGACTCCTTAAGGGGGGGGGGGTTTCAGGCGGGTTTCCTCGACCCCTTCCCAGTCAGCCCTCGCCCTAACTTCGCACATAAATTTTGGCTCCATTTCTGCACCAATATTCGATTTCAAAGTCTTATTTTAATCTTCAGGAAGTTCTACAGTGACGTTAGATCTTGCTTTTTCAAAATTTTTCCCTAGAATAACCCCAAAACACTTTAGAATTCAAATGTGTTTTAAGGTAATTTCTGGGGTGAAATTTGGAAAAGCAAGATCTAACGTCACTGTAGAACTTCCTGAAGATTAAAATAAGACTTTGAAATCGAATATTGGTGCAGAAATGGAGCCAAAATGTATGTGCGAAGTTAGGGCGAGGGTGGGCTGGGAAGGGGTCGAGGAAACCCGCCTGGTACCCCACCTTAAAAATAAAATCTCATGGAGTTGGCTCGCACAAACCCATATTTATTTTTTTTATATAAAGCAAAAGTAAAGACAAAAAACTTGATATTTCGCAGATATTTTGACCCAGAACTTGAAATTTTACTGATTTTTCAACTTCGAATATATCAATTTCGCGGTGACCCGGTTCTAGTGTTGCAATTGAGTTTTGACCATGAACGTTTATTTACAGTCATAATGTCTAGTCATTCAATGGCCTACAATTTCGGTGCCCTCCCCCTAAAATAGTGATTTTGCGGCAGCTTATCCTTGCAAGCATTCAGTTTTGCGACTGTTTAGCGAGAAACTTACAATTTTACGGTTATTTAACCTCGAAAATTGCAGTTCCGCGGCTGTTTATCCTATGAATCTCGACTATTTGGCGACCACTGGTAATTTTCGTGGCTATTAAGTCTCCGAAACTAGGTTTTCCGGACTTTAAACTCTCTTTATATAGCCAAAATAATCAGGTTCTGGGGGCTAAATTGGCATTTTCTTCTGGAATGGACAGTTTTGGGGGTGAGGAGTGAGTGGGCAAAATTGGCTGTATCTCTTCGAGAAATGGTCATTTTTTACATGGAAAATCTGTTTCTCAATCGGAATTTCTAGTTTTTACTCCCACACCCACGCACTGTGATAGATACGCCCATGAAACGATTTGCAATGGTTCAAAACGACCTGCCTTGCCTTCTCACAGTGTGAGTATTTTGATCAAATTTCTAGGGATTGAGAGCGGAAAATCAAGGTTGACCCGCGTCAAAGCTTTTCCTTTGACGAGTGTTCGGTCGCAGTACGGCCGCCAAAAACGTCGGGATGACGGGGAGAACTCCTTCAACTGCTCGTCTGATCAAAAAACCGTTTAGATTTTCGGATTCCCCGTGTGGCTCTCCAAGATACGCGTTTTCGTCCATTTTTGAATTTTGTCCATTTTCGTCAAAAACCGTATTTGTGGGTAATTTTTTTCAAAGTTTTCCGATCTGAGACGATCACGGCTTGTTAGTCCCTCAGACCATTCTCAATTGAGAAAAGCAGTCGGTCCCCCCCCCCACGCCTAAACACACTTAATTGACCAAAAATGAGCTTTTCACATATTGAATTCGGGTGAATTTCTCTATTCCACGGTGGGCAAGTGAGGTCCGCTTGTGTCGTGGCCTTTCCTTGGACTTCCAGGGCTGTCGATTGTATGGTTATCGTCGGGGGGGGGGGGGTATTTTTTTTGCGCAATTATGTCAATCTAATCACAGTGGCAGCACGGAGGGAGGCATTCAACCATCAAAATCAAATTCATTAATTCCCGAATATGGAGAGGGAAAGTCTTTCAGAGGGAATACTCTACCTACCCCACGGTCAAATGTCAATTTCTGACTAAGTGAGGCCACTCATAATGATTTTAACGAATCGGAAGCTTCTGATTAACGCAGTCATGCTGTCACCGAGTTATAAAAGACTCTCGTGAAGTTTCGACGGTGACAGACGGAGAGAAAAAAAAGCGATAAATAATAAATTTCAGTCTCTGAGTCTCTTCCTTTCCCACGTGATTCACCATTACAAGTCATCCATCGCGCTATATATGAAATAGGTGTCAGCTCGTTCAAGGAAATTGTAAGGGGTTAAGGCAAAGGGGAGAGGGGATGATTGCACCTGTTTCGCAGAATCTGTGAAAATACGAGACACACGGTCCGTAAGTTTCTCAATTTTGAATTCAGTGAGACATTTATAAGAGGAGAAAATAAAGTTTTCAAATCCCTCCATCACCACCCCATGGAGGCTTCGACAGAGTTCTAGAATAGAATCGTCTCTAAATGTTGTAAATCAGAGGATAAAGTACCTCCAGATAAAAGCATTTTCCATTCATGTGAACATAACAGAACTATAAATTCGTCTGCTAATTGGGATCTGGGTGCTTTTAGTAGGGACGCACCGGCGCGGCGGCGCTTATTGATAGTGCGGAAGGAGTGATCGATGACAAAAAAAATCTTTAAGCGCGTTTCGTTTATAAAGAAATTATGATTAACGGAAAACTATTTCTCAATGTGTTTAAAAGTTTCACGAGGTGTGCAACATTCGAGCATTAATTATGGAAAATTTAAAGCAGGAATGCTTCTGACAGCTTGGACGACATGATAGCATTGTAAACACTCTCAATCTAAGACCCCACAAGTGCAACCCTCCACTTCATTTGACTTGCCTGCTTCAGTTTTAGAGAGACGGCTAAAATTAAACCGAGAGTAGTGTCAGAATGACCTTTATGGGTGAATGAAGTGGTTTTCCTTGAAAAACTGGGATTTTCCTGGATGTAATGGGGAAAGAGGGAGCGTTTAATGCCCTCTCTAAGGCCAAGTGTAAATCGCGTGAATTTCCCTTTTCCCATAGT
This sequence comes from Corythucha ciliata, assembly GCA_038030265.1. Classification (NCBI taxonomy): domain Eukaryota; kingdom Metazoa; phylum Arthropoda; class Insecta; order Hemiptera; family Tingidae; genus Corythucha; species Corythucha ciliata. The sequence continues at coordinate 22,142,648 of CM075940.1, forward strand.
CATGCCATTTACTTTAAGTAAGATGACTCAGGATTAGAAAATGAGACGCATAAACATGAGACAAAACGTTCATATTTTGGAAAATGTACTTCCGAGCGAGTCTATATTCGGATCAAAGCGTTACATTATAGTCCGTCTTATTCATGAGAAATCGTGTTTTATATGCAAATTTTCTAACGTCGACCCTTTACAGGTGAAACTCATTCTTCATGGCTCTTTCTAACAGGGGCAACAAAAAAGTTTTCCAATATTGAACACTTTTTACCCACAGTATCCTATCAGTGAACTCTCGTCCAACCAGGCCTGTCGACTACTGTTCCCCGGGTCCGGCCACCCTTGGGGGCACTGCTTTCAGAAAAGGAAGAAAGCGGGAAAAAAGGAAAGTTTTACTAAGTTGAAGCTCAATATTATTGTAATTGAGTCTTATTTGTGGTTTGGAGCTTTGTTATAGTTAGGACCTTACTGTGGTTTGAGGTTATAACTGCGAGGTTAGAGCTTTGCTGTGGTTACGACGCTTCTGCGCTTTTTCTAAACTATTAGCCCCGCACTTACTCAAAGAACAGAACATTTGCGTGTCTGTTATCTGTGGCTAAAATAGAGGAAATACGCTGTTCCCCAGTTTAATTTGGTCCTTCAACGGATAAAAATTGATAATGCGCGCTAATGTGCTGTTCTTGGACCAATCCTGCGGCTAAAATTAGGGGAGACACGCTAATAAAGGGCTAAAATTGAGAAAAATGGCAAATTCGCGGCTAAAATTGACGAAAATTACAACTTTTTAAAGTCATGAAAAGTGACGTGTACCTAATAAAAGCTCTGATTCACAGCAAAATTGAGAAAATTCCACTTTGCGGCTGAAATCGAAAATACGCCAATTCGCGGTTTCGATATAGTTGAAAAAGGGCCGCTAATTCTCGGCCCTAAATTGAGAAAAACCTTACTCGCGGCCAAAATTGGCAAAAACTCTAATTTGAGGGTAAAATTGAAAAAAATTGCAGCGTAAAAAATGTATTTCTTGTTTATGTACAGGCTAAAGGGCCTCATAGAGATTTCCGCCCGGGCCCCGATAGGTGTATGTCCTCCTGTGCCTTTTCTTGGGTCGAATGCGCGGCTAAAATGACGAAAAAACGCTAATTCAAAGCTAAAGTACCAATTCGCAGCTAAATTTAAGAAAATCACTAATTCGTGGATTGAATTGAGAAAAATCACTAGTTCACAGCTCAAATGAGCAGATCATTTTCAATTTTACCTGCAATGTTCATAAAAGAAATAACCGACGAATTAGATAACAGAGCTGAATGTCTACAAAATTTCAAGTTTCGGGTCTCTTTCTGTGTCCGTGGATCCAGGGTTAGCCAGCCACAGCAGCACCCAAAGTCGTGATAAATACAGCCATGAAATTACGTCACATTGGACTAAAATCTGAAAAATTGTCAGCTTCGGGTCAGATTATACCTACACCTTGCTAGTTTCCGCTATTTATTCCTGTGAAATTGCCAGTTTCTGGAATTTATTTCCGCGAATCTTCGAGTTCCTTGGGATCTTTCTCAGTGACCGTAGAACCCGGGCAAACCGGCCGTGACAGTGCCCAACGCCTTCAAATTTGCCATATTTTGAAATCAAATATGCATGAAATTGGGATTTTCCAGGCAGAATATTTGCGATAGAGAGAGTTTCAGCGTCTCAATTTCAGCGAAATTGAAAATTTAGGAAATTTTTTGCCGGCTGTGGGATTTGCCCACGGCCGGCAGCACTCGAATCCTGACGAATAGCCGTAAAATTGCAACATTCTGAAGGCAAAAATCCACGAAATTAGAAGTTTACTGAATGAATATTCGCGATATTGAAGGTTGAAAGTTGCTTTATAAAATTCGATTGCTTAGTTTCCGGTCTTCATTTTTGCGAAATTAAATGTTTAGGGTCTTAATTAAAGCAAAATTGCAGTTTCGAGACCGTTTTTGTAGCGGTCGAACTCAGTCTAGCATGCCCCGACTCTGGCCATATAGCCTGACGATTACCCACGAAACTCGTGTCGTCATTTCAGTTAAATTTCAAGTTCTGGGCCTTTAATTTCGGCTAAATTGAAAGTTCCGGTGCTAAATCTCCGTGAAATAGCAAGTTTGCAATTGTTTTTCGTGTGATTGGACTCCGGGCTAGCCGGCCACGACGGAACGCGTCGTAGCCTCGAAGGCTAACGAGGGCCATGCGCAACACCCCGGGGGGCAATATCTGTGAAATTGGATCCTTACAGGCACAATTTTTGCGAAATGGCCAGTTTCGAGGTCAGTTTATTTTAGAGGTTGCCGACCCTGGGCTACCCGGCTCCGACTACGCCCATATACACAATTACCCGTGTAATTGTAACTTTGGAGATATTTGTTAATTTGCGAATTCAGGTCCTAATTTTAGAAAAATTACAAGTTTTCTGGCCGAACGTTGCGAAATTGAAAGTGTCGGGTCGTCGGGTGTTGATTTAAGAAAATTTTCAAATTGTGAGGCATTTTCTGTGACGGCGAATCATCTGCAAGATTCCGAGATAAATAGAAGTGCGGGCTGACGAGCCGCACAATCAATCGGTGACCTTTTCGTGGCGAGGAGGAGGGTGCGGCTACTACGAAATTAAAGTTCCAAGGAAAAGCAGCCAAAACATTGGAATTTCCGGGTTTTAAATATCGTGAAATTTCATTTTTTTAAGGCTCTGTCAATGGGATGGTACATCGTTTGTACGATCGAAAAGGAGCGTTTCGTGGCTGAGGAGTGAGGAACCGTTCGTTGCATCACATCAGCCCTTAGCTTCCGAGCTTTTTTAATCATCACCAATGGATCGGTTCCTGGGTTTCATCGGGATTGTTCCTGCTGACTTTCCAGAGACGATGTTCACATTTCGCGGGCAGGAAGCATAGATCTATAGGCTCTAGAATAGCAGATATTGTCAAGTTTCTGGGTTAAGATACTACTCACAAGCACAAAAGCTATAAGATTCTGAGGTGACATTTTCAGATTCCTGGCCGATAAGTCACCATTTCTGATCAAGAAGTGAATAAGTTTAGTGTCCAGACAGGTTTCTGAATTCGCGGTAAAATGTGCCCTATGCGGCTAGTTTTTGCGGTGTTTAACCGAAACTCTTTGGATTTACTTGGCTTTGTGCTCGTGCTTAATTGATAGTTCTCTGGCTTAATAACTATGATCATCTGAACTGAGATAAGGCTGAGAATCGATTCTGTTTTTAAAACCCTTTCTTCCTCCTTTTTACTTCCATGCTACTTATCTCCTCCTCGATCATGGACCCCCGCCCCCCACCATACTTAGAGAGGTGTAGGTCTGCTACGATAAAACCCGCTACCTGCTAACGATAAAACCGTTAGTTTATCGTTAGGCACGAAAAGTCCAGCAATCATTTTAGGGGCGCGGATAGCCAGTTTGGCCATTTGGAGGGGGAGGAGGCAAGAATAGTCAGTTTAGCCTTCTTCAATAGGCGAGTCGTAAGTTGTGCCATCTGAGGGGCGCAAATGATCAGTTCTTCATGTTTAGAATTGCCACTATTAGTGCGAGAATCGCCAGTTTGGATATTAATGGTGCAAATTATAAGTTTTGCCAGTTTGCTACTTTTAAAGCGAGAATAGTCCGTCAAGCCATTTCTTCTAGGGTGCCACGTGACGTGAATGGAAAAATCCAAGTGAAACCGCACATTACAGGCAAAACTTTAGCGAGATATCACATTCAAGATGGAATTCACGCGAAAACTTCAACATATTTTTCCTCAGCTTCGGTACTAGGGAAGCGCCGCTCCCCCAACCAGACCATTGAGGGAGCATACGCTCCCCCTGAACCCGATTTCCGCCACCACTGGCTCGGCTGCGTGAGATTAGAATAATTATTTAGGTACCAAGGCTCTTTAGTAAGGAGGAGATGGGCGACCGTCACCCTGACGAAAACTCCCTCGGCGCCTCATTTCTAGCATTTTCTTAAACCCCAGTGATCGTAGTGGATGGGGGTTGTTCGCTTCACTGCGATAGCCTGGGGTCAAACGCATGTTTCCTTCAATAAAAAAAGAACTTAATTCCCCTACCTCCTCATCTGTTCTAGTCGTTTGCTTCAAATACTTACTGTAGCCCTTTTTTCATCATTTTTGTTTTGTGGAACTGGGAGGGGTTCTCCTCAATCAATTCTGTTTACAATAGCGTCGAATTAATATCAAACCCACGCTTTTTCAGTTTCTTTTTCTCCCCCCCCCCCTTCCCTTTCAGGGTTGAGTGAGCATTTTCTTCCTTATCTCCATCTCGGCATGTGATCCCCGCTTCTGCCCCAACCGCCCCTCACCATTTCTGGTCTCGGAAACTGTGGTTCATCTGGCGGTCGATCGACATGGTGGTGAAGACGGGTGGTGGGGGGTGCGGAGATTAAGCCCTGAAGGTCTAGTCGCATTGGGCTTTTCTCTTCAGTGTAATTGGGGAATGAAGGGGTTTCTGATGGGGAGGGGGCGAGGGTTTGAATGATCTCTCGGAGCGATAGGATGTGCTTCTATATACGTTTGATTTCGCTTCTTTTCAGCGTTATTTCATTTAACGCTACCAGAGATTTTAAAAGATTATTGTCTTCTTTTTTCCATGATGTAATTTTCTCGAAACGTTTTTCATCGATCGTCACTGACTTCTTTATTCCTTTTTTTCCAGACATTCTGCGTTGTATCCAAAAGGTTTCGAAAGAAGTACATTCACAGATTCACAGCCACCCCTTCCTTCTATTTCTTCTCGCCGTGGAATACAGTGAGAAAGACTTGCATCTTCCTCTGCACCAATCAGTTCTTCGATTACACGGTTATGATGACCATTCTCCTCAACTGTGTCTTCCTCGCTAAATCAGAACCATTGGAAGAGGCCGAGTAAGTGCGTTAAAATCCACTCGAAAAAGGAAAAACCAATCAATTTGGATTAAGACCCGCACGTTTAATCACACGCCTCTTCTCTTCAGAAAATTGATTAATTTCATTTCCTGAATTCTAAGAAATTGAACGTAGTGAAGATTCTTCGTCAATGGGCACAAATTAATTTTACATGGTTGTCTCTGTAGCGAAATTATAATTTCTGGAAACCCGTTCCGAGTTAGCCCCGCAACTAACACTCCCATGATCATTTCATTATGCAAATTAAATTGTAGCTCATCATGTAATGAAAGATTTCATATTCCCCTCTGTCGGCTCCTCTTCAAATTCGATGGGAATTGTCCCCCCCCCTCCCCCCAGAGGTTGAACAACACCTTCTCAAAAATCCATTATGCCTGAGTGAAAACGTAATTTATTAATGACCGACTATAAATCGGAAAAGTTTTCTCTCTCCAATTTCTTTTCTTTTGGGTGCCAAGCTCCTTAACTCCCTCTCTTTTTATTGAGTTTTCCCTAGGGTTGACGCTTTGGAACACCAAAAAACCGCGTTGAAATAAAACCTTAAATAATTTAGAAGCTGTCGTGTTTTGAAGGATCCTTAACTTATGTTGAAATAATGCAATTACTCCCGCTCGAAAAACAGAACAAATAGAACCACTTCTTTCATGGTAAACTTGAAAATGTTTGAACAAGACAAACACCGTGAGAGTGTGACAGTGAGGGAAATGCAGTCATTTAGTTTGCCTAGCTCGCTTTTTCCCCCGAATGAGATTATATATATGTCCTTTGTTTCCCCACCCAACACTCCTCTCACATCGCCACAGGGTCGGGTATTCTTTGCACTGAAATTGGTCTGCTTGAATATGTTCGCCATTCGATCGTGCGACCACGGAAATTCCACATTTTGTGCGAAGTGACAGGACGTTTTTAACCCACTAAAGCCCGAATTAATTTTTTTATTTAAAGAACAAAAGTGATGCAAACAGTCCACTAAAGCGTCTGGCTTCAATACAAAAAATTGAGAAAAACATTTATAGATCAGCTGCAGTTAACTTTTTTTACAGTTAATTTTTGTGTTGCTCTTATGTAACGCTAGGCACTAATGGGTTATGAGCGTCGGGGAGGGGGGTTACTGCAGATCCCGGTTGGTGATTGGAATGAGCCTCGGAAAGACCAACAATAAGTTTCGTGAACCCTAGTGGTGGTGGAGGGGGGGGGGTCCTGTTGCACGAATCCATTTCAAAGTTGTATACGCACCCACTTCATCACTTTCTTCGGAGCTACAAAATTGTTCTCACAATGACTTGGAAACTATTCTCAAGTTCTCAAGCTTGTAATATTCTGGCTTTAATAGATACATCAAGAAAGTATTGAATCAATGCTTTAATTTCATCCATTAAACAAGGGAAACGAGTTTTTCTGTAAAGTTATGAACAAAAGTTTTGACCTGTTAGACAGATATTTATTGAGGTAGAGCTAACGAGCATTCATTCCCTCCTGGGTTTAATGTTTTTGAAATTAAAGTTCCTCTTCAAACCGACCCCCCTCCTCCTCTTCCTCCTATCTTTTTTTAAAACAAAGATGAAGTGACGTTTTTATTCAATTTTTACAGATACATTTTCTTAGCCATTTATACAGCTGAAATGTTCATCAAAAGTGTCGCTAAAGGTTTCTTCGTTAACAAGTACACGTACCTGAGGAACCCGTGGAACTGGCTCGACTTCGTCGTCATAACTTCCGGCTACGCGACCATCGGCCTTGAAGTGGGCAACCTGGCCGGTCTCCGAACTTTCAGAGTTCTCCGTGCATTGAAAACCGTTTCAATCATGCCAGGTACGGAAAAATAGTGCGATTTTGTCATACTTTTTTTGTGTTAAGTCTAAAAAACAATGGCTGAGATTTTCCTTTCAAAACAAAAAACTAAGCTCTTTCAGCCTTTGTCCGCTATATAAACGTAAAAAAAGCGAAACAATCGTTCTTCAAAGTGAATCATAAATAAGCCCCCCTCCGGCACGGGTATCTACCCCCTCACCATTGGTGGATTTCCTTCTTTCAGGGAAAATCTCAGAAACATGGCTTGAATTCAGCTTATCCATGAAACCTTAAGAGATCTAATTACGCTAACCAGAGGCTAAACGCACTGAAAGAAAGACTTATCTTGTTGTTTTCGTTATTCAAGGATTGATTTACCCGCTAAGCTGGTATGTTGGAACTGAGTGATACTTTTGTTTATCCCAAAGGTGGCTCAACCTGGTCTTTAGAGTGGTGACGTGATGGTTGAGGAGGAGGAGGAGGAGGAGGGGGGCTGGAGACACAAATGGTGAACAAAAGTTGAGGATCAATGAATAAACACTGGTGGAAGAGACCCGTTGAGTCGAACGGAGCAAGTCATTTATTAAACGCTCTACCGGATATTTCGTTTTTTTATTTCCGGGCAGTTGACAGAAGCCAAACTTATTTTTTTTTCATTCTCACTCAGGGAAAGAATAAAATTGTATAAATTTTTCAAAATCTAAATAAATTGGACGGTTCTCAATATTTTCTAGTTAACGGACACCTTATGAAGTGAAGTTGAACTCTTGGAAGGGTCACAAATCACAATTAATTGCCTTCTCGTACGAACTCCGGATTTTATCGTTCGGTTTTGGCCTCAGGAGCAGACACGCTTAAACACAACTTCGTGGTTCTACTCTAACGTTTGTCTCAATTTTAGCCGGAATGAGCGCTTTTTCTCAATTTTAGCCGCGGGCTTACCAACAGCACATAATCGTTTTTTTTTAATACATTTTTAGCTGTAAAAGGTCCTCCATATACCGTGAATTAGTGATTTTATCTCAATTTTGGCCTGGAAGTTGCAACCGCGAAGTCGCGCGTTTTTTTTCGATTTCAGTCACGAATGAGAGCTTTTGTTTCGTAATCTTAGTCTCGATTATTTGTGCTTTTTCCAAGCCTTTAGCCGCATACTAGCCATTTTGTGCCTCTTTGAGTGGTAATGCGTCAGAATGACAAGTATTTGGCTTGAAAAACAAGTAAGTTCACGACAGAAGTGTGTTTTCTAGGTGGGAATTGCCAAGTTTTTTGGCTAAATAATTAATTCTTCGGGCTAAGGTTGCTTGTGTAATGGTTTAGGTTTAGGGAAATTGTCAGTTTCCAGGCCACTATGTCAGTTTCTATGGACAAATTTCCCTTGGATTACTCGACGAAAAATGGTGAAAACCATGTTTCGCTTTGAGGTTTTGTGTGTTTAGAGCTGTATCGTGGTAAGAGCTTTTTGTGGTTCTGCTGAGAAGTCTTGAAGAGCTTCTTGAGGTCATGCGTGTGAACCTGGCACAACACGTGCTGCCAAATTCAAAGAAAACGGTCCCATTCGTTTGTTTAGCTTTTGTTTTGCTGAAAATTTCGTTTGTTTAATTTTTCAAATAGGCACGATGTGTTAAAAAAACATTATGTGCGTGGCTAAGTTCACGCAACCCTACTCATGAGCCGGATCGTTTGTTTACCGGGATATTTCGTCAGATCGTCGTTTGTTTACGTTTGTTTTAGTTAAACATACGTAAACAAACAAATGGGGCCGATTTCGTTGAATTTGCTGGGACTCTTCAGATCTGGTATTTTTGTGGTTGGAACTGTTTTGGGGCTAGGAATTGCGTTTATTTAAAACGCTTTTTTGTACTCGAGCTTTTATTTAGTTGAAGAATTTTTTTCAATTCGAGATTCTTGGGTTGGAGAGATTTTTGTGGTTAGAACTTTTTCGAGTTTCATGTTTTAAGCCCCGTCTACATAAGACGCAAGGACGCCGTCGCAGGGCGCAGCGCAGAACGCAGGAAGCAAGTCCACTTTTCAATGTCCGCATAAACGTAAGGCTCCGTCGTGCGTTGAGCCAATCATATGTCACGTTATAAAATAAAAAGTGAAAGAGAAGTTCTAACCACTTTATCTTGACATTGTTAGGTTAATTAGGTTATCGTACTCCACTAATTCCAGTCAGCATTGTATTTTCACACTTTCAAGTCAATTTAATCATTTTATGGATAAGATAGCTAAAAAGTTAGGACGTTGCCACGTTATTCACCATCTGTGTTTCGGCGATGGTCTTCTATTATGTCCGAGGAATGGAATGAATGAACTGAGTCAAAAGCACAAAACACCGTATATTCAATTAACACAACGCGTTCCTCAAAAGAAACAAAACTAAGATCAACATGCCTCAATGCTAGGTTACAAGCGATAAGATAAGCTTGAAGGCTTCCCGCTTAGGACTCAACACTCTCCCCCCTGTAAATTGTGGGTACAAGCAAAGAATAAATTGGTCAGGAAAAAAAGAAAAAAAAAAAAAAAAAAAAAAAAAAAAAAAGGAAATCAACAACTGGACTTAGAAAAGAACAAATGAACTCAACCGAGTATTAGGCTTTCGGGCCCGTTCGGATCGGCGAATGACTGGGGCGGGGGCGTTGTCTCGACCACTCGAGGGGCTGCCTGATCCACCCATTTCAGGTTGGCTTGCCGATGAGCGTGTAACGGTCTCATGAGTCGGCGCTGCTTGTGATGAGGCAGTCAGAGAACCGAAGATGCGTGCTGATTCTGGGAACCTCACGGGAGTGGCTGTTGGTGGATGAACAGGGGAGGCTGATGGCACTTTTACAGCTGTTCTTTGTAATTGATTTATGTGACGCTTCTGTAACTGGCCACTGTCCAAGCGTACAAGGTAGTGATAGTGTCCCAGCCGTTTCTCGACAGTCCCGTAGTCCCAGCTGCCTTTCCCTTTGTAGTTGCGGCTCTGGATGCGCTCACCCTTGGTGAAGTTTCTTAAACTACGGTGATCCTCCGGGAGAGATGGCTCACTGTGGACAGGAGGTGGACGCAAAATGTCCAAACGTGACCGCAACGGTCTTCCCAAGAAAGACTCAGCTGGAGATCTCCCTGTGCTGGCGGATGGCATGATCCTCCATTTGAATAGGATTCTTCGGATTTTTTCGGTGATAGTGCCTGGCTCGTGAGACAATGCATTTAGTTTCTATTTGAGGACACGGACTGCTTTCTCCACCTGGCCATTTGTAGCCGGATGGTACTCCGCTGATGTCTTGTGTTCAATGCCGAAACTGGAGCAGAAAGATTCAAACTCAACTGACTTGAAAATGGAAGCGTTGTCACTTACGCGGACTACTTATCTAGAGCTCCTCTGAGCTACGGCGAAGAAAACGAGGATGAGTCCTCTGTATATCAAGCTGAAGTCATCAATAGCATCCTTCTAGACAGGCTTCACTGGACTATAAACGAATCAGGGCTGAGACATCTTGCGACAAAGACTTAGCGTCGTTGGCATACCGTCTAGAAGCGGGCAAAGAGTGCAACCCCGAGTATTCGCTATTTCGGGACCAAATCTTCAAATTCAATAATCTGCTGGGATATAAAGGAAAAAAGCGGGGCCCTTGACTTCAGGTGATACTCCTGAGTCCACTCACGAAGGACATGCGTGAACTCGGACAACTCCAACCACAGGAAGCTCTAAATTCAAAATCTGGAACCACAAAAAATTCTTAACCAAAATGTGCTCTAACCACGAAAACATCGAAGCACAAAAAACCTTGAACCCCTAAAAGCTATAAGAACAGAAAGTTTCAACCCCATAAAGATCAAATCACAAAATGTTATAAACATAAAAATGCTCTAATCACAAAAAGCTCGAACCACAAATAGCTCTACTTCAAAATCTCTCTAAAAAAAAAAATCCTCTAACTCCAGAAAGCTCTAACCGTAAAAAGATCAGACCACATGAACGTTTATAACCATGAAAAATTAAACTTCGAAACGCCAAAAACCAACTACAAAATGCCAAAAAGTTCCAACAAAAAAAATCTAACCAAAATGAAGCGCTAACCTCAAAAGATCTATCCACAAAAAGTCCTTAGCGCATAAAACTCAAACAATACTAACGGCAAGATTAAGCTGGATCACAAAAAGACTAACCACAAACAATTTGAACCACAAAAACTTGAATCCCCAAAATTACCAAATGCAGGAGTCTTCTCCCGAAAAGTTCGAGAAGATGTACCAAGAAACATAAGAAGATCTAATCTAAAAAGCGCTAACCACAAAATGCTTGAATCACAGAAAGCAGCAACCCCAAAATGCGCCAATAACAGAATGCTCTAACCACGTGAGGCTCGCACGCACCCCTAAAAGCTCCAACTACTAAGCTTAAAACACCAAAACCTATAACCAGGAAGGCACTAACCACAAAACTCTAACTTCAAGAAACACTCAACCATAAAAAGTATTTAACCACAATAGCTTGGATAGGACAACAAAAAGCTCTAATCACAAAAACCCCTAAACGCAAATAGTCTGACCAAAGAAAAATTGAACGTCAATAACTTGAATCCAAAAAAAGTCAAACGCCGATTGCTGCAACCCCAAAATGCTCTCAATGACCACTCAAGGCTCACTTCAAGATATTTTTGGGCATCTCCAATATTGTTTCTTCTTCCATGAGTTTGGAGGTTCTTTCTACTTGGCAACTATTATCAAAATCAAATAACTCCGCTCGCCATTTCCTTCTAGATTTGTTATAAAAAGTTTATTTATCAAAAAGTTTATTATTTCAAAATGAAAAAGTGGTCTACTGACGAAGTGAGGGAGCTTATTGCCCTGGTAAAAACAAATCCTGGACTGTACTCAAAGAGGGCATCGCAACACAAAAACACGAAGGACAAAGAAATGGGATGGTGCGTTTTTGGGAACTCTTGAATTGAACTACCTGGGGCTCTTGAACTACCAAATTTCTTGGGCACCCGCCCCGACAGCAACCATGACAGTCGCTGCGCTTTCTTAGGGCAGCTTTCCTCTTCCGTCTCTCTGTGGATCGCATAGCAGCAGCAGATTGGGGTCACAAATGAGCCAAACCCCGCGAAAGTTTTGCGTTTAGAGGAGCCAATCCCGTGAAATTCGGGGTTGTTAAAGAGGTGTAGAGGCCACGAGTCAGCGAAATTGTTTATTCAAATGAGTATCGGCCTCGTTAAATTCGTGCTTTTTGAATGGGTCAAAAGGGCGGAACTCGCGAAATGTTTTTTTTTATTAGTCAGCTCCGTGAATTTTGGTTTTCAGGGATTCATCCCCAAATTGGTAATGAGAGGGCAAAAGTTACCAAATTTTGAATTTCACAGGATCCTGACCCCCGACATTGGGTTTGGAGTGGCCCAAATCCGCAAGATTGTCATTTTTTGAGTACCAACAATCCGCAAAATTTGGGCTTGGAAAAGGGTGAAAATTGATTTCGCAGCACAGCATGAACGACACCTCAACAGTTTCACCAGTTCGATTTCATTTCACAATTCATGACAGGCCATCCGTTATTCAGTTACACAATGACAAAAAGTTCCCGTTGAATAGTTACACTTGATTCAAATGGTTTGATCTGACAGCCGACTGCGTTACTTTCATGCTCATTTGACTGCTAAAAGGCCACGGTTCTATCATAGGTATTCAATTGAGTGTTATTCATGGTGACCCCGAGCTGTTTGGTACTTGACCCCTTTCCTTAAATGGCGTGACAGGGGTATGAAAGAGAGGGCAGGAATCCTTTACCATTCTATGGTTTTCAACTCTTTTTCGTGGTCTTGAGTTTCAAATTCACCTTTGACTTGTATTAATGCCTTTAAAAAGTTGAGAGAAAAAACAGTTCCATTAATCACTGAGTGCTTTTTCCAAAAGTACTTTGCTTTGTCCAGTGCGGAGTGCCCCTCCCCACCGCGCAACAAGGCGAAGAAACGCCTTTTCACGCGCTCCTGGAAAAGTGCATTCAATCCGCTCCGAAACAAGAATCTCGAAAAATCAATACCAAGCAAAATTATTTTTTTTAAAGTCGCTATTGAAGAGATTTTTAGAAATTTTTACTCAATCTTATTAACCACTTTTTTTCTCTTATTTCAGGACTGAAGACTATCATTAATGCTCTTCTTCATTCGTTCAAACAATTAGCCGAGGTAATGACGCTCACCATTTTCTGTTTAATGGTTTTCGCCCTGTTCGCTCTTCAAGTTTACATGGGGGAACTGAGGAACAAATGCGTCGCTACGCCACCTGAGGACATATCCCACTTGGAATGGAAAATGTGAGTTTCTTCCCGAATGAGGAGGGGAGGGGGTTCAGAGGCTTTTTGAGGGGCTCAGAGACATTTTGACTTTTTTTTTTAATGCATAAAGAGCTTATAAAGTTGACTAAACAGAAAAAGAAAATAATTTTGAGCTCTAACCTCCCCTCCCCCTTCCTCACAAACACCTACTAAGAGCATTTTTGTTGTTGGCAGTCTTATAACAAACGAATCTCATTGGCTTGTGAATGATAATGACGACCCTGTCATCTGTGGAAACGTCACAGGAGCAAGGTTTTAATTAAGATGACTAGATAGGGGGGGGGGGAAGAAACGTTATAACTTTTCCTAATTAATTTTCAGGCACTGCCCTGTCGGGTATATGTGCCTCCGGGTCGGAGAGAACCCCAATCACGGCTTTACTAGTTTTGATAATTTTCTATGGTCGATGCTGACAACGTTTCAACTTATTACTTTAGACTACTGGGAAAACGTGTACAATATGGTATGAAAATTTTATTTTTATTAATAAATTTTACGGTGTGCTTCATCCGCAGGTGTTGGCCTCATGTGGTCCTTTAAGCGTAGTGTTTTTTACAATTGTCGTCTTCTTCGGATCATTTTATTTAATAAATTTAATGTTGGCTGTGGTAGCTTTAAGTTATGAGGAGGAAGCTGAAATTACTCTTGAGGTAAAACAAGAGGGAAGAAGTTCAGGCGAGGGATTACTTTTTTTTGTCGTGTTTCAGGAGAGAAAAAAAGACCTGACAGAGCATCGAGACGATTCCACTTTTAGCTTCGATCCGTCTAAAATCCCGGTTAAGCAGTTGGATCGGGAAAATAAAAAGCGGATCGACTCTCGAAAAGGAATGCTCCTTAGCTCTTATTCGAGGAAAAAGACACGGAGAAGAAAAAGGAGAGGGCCGGAGAGTCCTAATCACGGGAAAACTGAGGTGGAGGATGAGGAAGAGGAGGAGAATCAAGGTAAGTCTTTTTGTTGAAGGAATAGCGAATGGGAGTAGCAATATTAGTAGATTTCTGCTTCCTTTAGCGCATGGGATTCTTAGACTTTTTTTTATGGGTGTGGTATTTGTTTTGCTGGACAACCAGTTATTCAGGGCTATGAAACGAGGCATTCAAAAACGTCTACGAAGTGTGTGTGTGTGTGTAGGATGTGGGGGGGAGGGTCTGTGAAAGGTGCCCATTGAGTTCCATCCCAGGGCCTTAATACTCTCTTTACTACGGTCCTGATCAGTTGAAAGCGCGATGGGTTATTTTACTTATTCAATTAATGAAAGGTTAGGCAAAGAAACGCACGACGTGTTGCGGGTAGGGAGTATACCGCATGAATTCCAACGTTTCCACTCTTCATTTCATCAATGTCTTATAAAACCCCCGCCGCCGCCACCACCAACTCGCTAACAATCGATCGCTATCCAATTTTCAACAGGCCAAAATAGCGTCTTAACCGCTCACCCCCTCCCGACTAACTTTGGGAGGGGCCGTCGTTCCTAACAATTTGTCTTTTCAATTTTATTTTTTTGTAGCAGAAAAAACTGAAACTCTAAGCGTCGTCAAACGACGACGAGAACGAGATCGAGAGTCTTCTCTGGAAGATTCGGGCGTAGTTGACGATCACGAAGAGGGCGATTTGACTTCTGAAGACGTCACTCATGCTACACCTCCCGTTCAAGTAAACCCATAACCCACCCACCCCTTCGGAACCACCAAAGAGCGTTATTGTTTTTGTTGTTTTTTCTTTTATATCTTTAAGAGAGTAGCGCTGCCCGAAGCGATAGTCGAAGGAACAGTTGAACGCAAAGTGCACACTAAATGCAACGGGCTGGAAGCTCAATCAAAACCGCTTACCGTGTACACTCTACCGCTTGACCATAAACAAGTAGTGACATTCGGTGAGTGTCACACGATCCCCATGAGTGATGGGAGTTTTTTTTTTTTCTTCTTCAAATCGTGTATTGTTCGCAGATAATTTAGTGGACCGAAATAGTCCTTGGTGCGCTCAATGTTGCATTGATTACCAGGGATGGCTCAAATTACAAAATTCCTTGTATAGAATCGTCCGAGATCCCCTTTTCGAGCTTCTGATTACTGTTTGCATTTTGTTAAACACTGTTTTTTTAGCCGTGGAACACCATGGAATGAGTCATAGCGTGAAACAGACTTTAGACATAGGGAATAAGGTAGTTTTTTACGTCTCACAAAACCTTAATTACTATAAAAACTCGCCTTTTTACAGGTTTTTACTCTTATTTTTACACTGGAATGTACATTGAAGTTGATGGCTCTTAGCAGAGAATTTTTTAATTGCGGATGGAATATTTTTGACTTAATTATAGTATCAGCGAGTCTTCTTGATTTGTCTTTCGAATTAGTAGACGGACTTTCAGTATTACGGTGCTTGCGATTGGTAAGTTTTTTTTTTTTGTAAGTTTTTTCACGGAAGACTAAACGCGAATTTCCTTCCAGCTAAGAGTTTTGAAACTAGCCCAGTCGTGGACAACGATGAAAGTTCTTTTAAGCATTATCATTTCCACTTTGGGAGCTCTGGGAAATTTGACTTTCGTATTAGTGATAATCATTTACATTTTTGCTGTGATTGGAATGCAACTTTTTTCAAAAGACTATACGCCTGAGAGATTCGCACCTGATCCTGTGCCTCGGTGAGCCCTCCTCTCTTGAACTTATCAACCAAGTTGTCTATGAATGGCTCTGTTTCAGATGGAATTTCAACGATTTTTTTCACTCGTTCATGATGATTTTCCGGATTCTTTGCGGTGAATGGATTGAACCTTTGTGGGACTGTATGAGAGCTGAAGAGCGAGAGGTGAAAATCACGTTTATACGGCCCCCCTCTCCTCTCCATTTGTTTTTTAAATGCCGCTTTTGTTTTTAGGGGGCTGGAACTTGTTTCGCTATTTTTCTTCCGGCTCTTGTCATGGGAAATTTCATGGTTCTGAATCTCTTTTTGGCTCTTTTGCTCAACAGTTTCAATTCGGAAGAGCTGAAACACAAAAAAGAGGTAAAACACATTCGTAGCTTTACTATTTAGTTCAGATCCTCTATATGAAGTGCATGGATTCTCAGTCCCCTATTTTAGGATTAATTAATTCAATTATCGAAGTATCTTAATATCAGCATGTTACTAATTATTCTTTGAATAGTTAAGACTACCTGAATTGGTTTGTTGTCGAGAGCATGGAAGTAGTTGCTATATTTTTGGGTCCTTTACGCTCTCCTATCAGCATTTCAGTCTTTTTTTTTTTTTTTCAATTTATTTATTTTTAACAATTCAAAGAATCAGACGAAATATTGTAAGCAAAACCTGAGGAATTGAGAGTGTCCCAACTGATAAATTGGCAAGTTTTAAAAAGAAACAAGACACAAAAAATGAACAAAATATCGTTTAGCCGGATCTATTGGCTGACGACGAGGAAATAGCAGAGATGAAAGCTCTCTGGTCGCATCACGTTCGCGTCGCTTCAAAATTTTGTAGCCGTTGCAAATCCACGTCCTCTGCTGTAGAAACGCCTCTCGATAATACCACCCCTCCTTCTTCATCTTCAAGGGCAACGAGACATCCTCAGAGAGCGGTCGTCATCAGAATAACAGAGGTATTCAAATAAACAGAGAATCACCCAACACAAACAGGCGAAAAAACGTGCACTTTCGAGTGGACAAGCTCACACAAGCAAGCTCAACTGTCTAGGTCACTGTTTTGTTTTTTGTTTCAAGGTGCCGTAATCGTTAATTTTTGCACGTAAGCACGTCCCTTATGCCCGCTAAGTCAAAGACTCATAAGAAGCTTTCATCCCCGTTGTAAGCTTACAAAACAAAACCTTCAGCTATGTCCCCTATCTTACCACCCACTCTATTTCAAGGAAATGTTTGCCTTGGATCAACTCAGTCAAGGATCCAGGAGAAACAGCCCCCCGGAGTCGAGATTCATTAGAACGACTTAGCCACCACCCAAATCCCCCCGACCACCTTCGTCCATTCCCTCAAAACAACTGGTTTGAGCCCAAAATGACTTATGAATCCCTCGGACTATTGTTCTAAGCCGACGAAATACTGCCGGTTTCAGCCCACCCCTCAACAGAGTGCGCCTTCAGCGTCTAAAAATTACCGTTTCCGCGTGACAGTTCCACCGATTATTTCGGTCCAGCGATAGTCTCGGAATGCAAATTAGCGCTTTCTAACCGATTCTAGCCACGAAATTAGCGATTGCCCCCCCCCCTTTAAATTTAGTTGCGAATTAGCGAGTTTTGGTTCAAATTGAAACTTTCCAGAGTAGTCTTAACAGGCTGTTCAGCGATGTATTGCGGGCTTTTAGGATGTATCATGACACTGTCAGGCGCTGATGGAGAGAAATTATGTTTTTGTGGTAAATCTCCCCCCCCCCCCCGTCAATGCTCTCTTTATTAGTCTGATGGACAAATACTGAGTCGCTTCGGCAGCTGGTGGACATTTCAGCGCCCACAACAATTTCATAAAGAGGAAGAGCCTCAACGTACTTGGACCTTGTTCAGCCGCTCTGAGAGTCGAGAAAACTTCGACATTACAATTTGGGTCATAGATAGGCTTACTTTTCTGGAGGGGTTAGCATTAAGCAGTTTTTAGTTAAATTTTTGTGGAGCTAAAGGTCCGTTAGAGCCTGTCAGTGACGGCCTTAAACATTAGGCGCCTCCTTTCACCAGAGCCACCACGAAGTCACCGTTCAGAATAAGCCGCGATTTGGCATTTTCTCCATTTTAACAGCAACTTTTTCGCTTTTCTAATTTCATTGGTGAATTAGCTAATTGTCTCCATTTTAGCCGCGAATTTGCGATTTTTCTCCATTCTAGTCGCGAGCTAGCGGCTTTTCCCAATTTTTGCCGTAAATTGGCCGGCAAAAATTGTTGCCTCCGGAAACCGCGGCTAACCATTTTCACAATTTTCTGTGAATTAGCAAGTTTTCTCAAATCAACCCCCTCCTAATTAGCAATATTCCTTGATTTTAGCCAGTAATCATGGATTCTTCTACATTTCAGCCACAAATTAGAGTTTTCCCCAATTTTCACCGCGAACTACCCAACGCTGCTTCTGAATTCGACCGCGGATTACTGGTTTTTTCACTTTCTGGCACCAAGTTATACCTTCAGAAGCGTTTTCTCATTTTTCAACCGCGAATTACCGTTTTTTCCTCTCATCAGCGCTTCTTCTCAATTTTATCGGTGATTTAGCGATTTTTCTCCATTTTAGCCACGAGTTAGTGATTTTTTTCTAACACAAGACTTTTTGCATTAATTCATGTTTTTCCTAATTTTAGCCGCTAATGAGCGACTTTTCTCAATTTCATCCATGAATTAGCACCTTTTCTTAATTTTAGCTGCGAATTAGCTATTTTTGTCGTTTTTAGCTGTGAATTAGCGCTTTTTCTCAGTTTGAGTCACGAACTTGTCCTCAGAAGCGCTTTTTCTGCACTTTATCCGGGGAAGCTTCAAGGAAACTTTAGCCGCGAAGTACCTTAGTATTTTTCTTACTTGGAGAAAATACGCTGGTCCCCATTTTTTTTTTTTTTTTTTTTTTTAGGTTCTTTCTAGCGGATAAAGATGAGAAGGCGCACTTATATTCTGTTCTTGGGGCGAGCGTGCAGCCAAAAGTTTGGAAAAACAGCTAATATTCGTGCGTAAAACTGTGAAAAAGCGATCATTCGTGGTATCTCGATGGAACTTCCAGACCAAAATTGAGATAAAATCGCGAATTCGCTGTTTTTTCGTAAAATTGATACGTGTCCCGGTTTTCCTTTTTGCAAGCGCGAAAGGGCAAAAAGGCCAAAAAAAACGCTAATTCAAGTGAGAAAAAATAGCGACTAATATATTGACCAAAAAAAAGAAAACGGTAATTCGGGGCTAAAATTGAGAGAAATAGCAAATTAAATAGCAAAAAATCGCCCATTCGGGGATAGGAAAGAGAAAAGCCACTAGTTCGCTGCTTTTACGATATTCACAACTTATTTTAGAAGAATTAGCTAATTAGCGGCTAAAATTGGGACAATCCTGATTCGCAGACAAAACTGAAAAGCATTGCTGAATTAATTATTCGATGCTACTTGAGCAAAATGTTAATTGAGAAAAATCGCTAATACATGGACAAAATGCTGATGGGGAATAACGCTAATTCGTTAATCTTATATACTTGCTAATAAAGTTTATAGAAACGTAAATTCGTGGATACGAATGAAAAAATCGGCTAATTCAAGGCTAAAATGTACTTTTTTTTTATATGTCCGACAATTGGTGAATGAATTGATTTTAGAAGACCCATAAAGACCATATAAAGAAAAAGTGAAGTGAGACATGCACTGACCCGATAGGTGCAGTTTGAGTTCCGAGAGGGAATCCCGGGTGGATTCGCTCTTTGCGTGAACTCCCGGGTTGCTCAGTTGGTTAGAGTACCTGCCGTGGATCCAGGAGGTCGTGGGTTCGAATCCCACCTGGGGAGCAATTTTTTCTCGGAACTCAAAACAAATAATGATATTTTCAGCCTCTCCACCCCCTCGAATTCACAGTTGTGACTAGGGTGGTGTGGTGAGGGGGGAGTAATCCCATAATTGTCCGTAGAAGGGTTTCTTCTAAACTCAACTTAACAGAATGAAATTTAGTGAAGCGCTGATTCGATGCTAAAATTCAGGAAACTACAAATCCATGGCTTCTAATCGCAGCTTCAGTCCTAAAACTTGGAAAAAGCACTAATCCATAACTAAAAGAGAAAACAAATTGATAATGCTGGGCTAAAATAGTTCATACACCGCTAATAGAGCGTTCATAAATCACTAATAGAGCGGCTGACATTAAGACAAACTCTAATTTGCTGCTCAAAATGAGAAAAAGTGCTGGTTCGCTGCTGAAAAGGTAAAAATCGCTAATTTGCAGCAAAAATTGAGGAAAACTCCAATTAGTGGGCAAAATTGAGAAAAATCGCAAACATGGGATAAAAACGCTACTTCGGCGCTAAAATGAAGAGAAAGTGGTAATTCGCGGTTAAAATTGAGGAAAAACACTAATTCGCGGATAAAGTGCAGAAGAGGCTGTAATTCGCGGGTTATAAAATTGAAAAAATTATATTTTCGCCGGTAATTGAAAATACACCAATTCGTGGCAACTTCGGGGCTAAAACTTGGAACGTTTGAACGGGAGGCGAAATTAAATAATTTAAAAAATAAAATAAAAAGCCAGTCATTGTAGCTGTGTATTAGTTTTCTGTGCGCCCTGGCCTCTGTAGATCTCTAGACAATTTACACGCTACTTTACAATTGTTTCGAAATCTATAGTTTAAAAAATTCAAAAATCAGGAGCGCTTCTTAGGTTATTTTTTCTCGTCCGCCTTCCCTTTCTCATTTTGAAAGACGCGCCCCTTAGGATACGGAGCCCCCGGGCGGTCGCCTGGCTCGCCCCCCCCCCTTGAAGCCGGCATTGGAGCCTATGTGAACTATTCAAAGAATAACCATTTTAAGCCAGTCAGTTTTGGACTTTGCACAACAGGCGAAATTTCGAGCGGTAGTGTACCGAAATATAGTGGCGAGAGTGGCAGACTGCCAGCGGGGGTGAAAAGCTTGAATGATGGGAAAATGGGAATTATTCTTCATCAGATTGGAACGTGAAAACGAGACTTGGTATCCGGTTAGGCAAGTCCGCGGATAAAAGTTCAATTTAAAAAAAAACTTTATTAAACGCGGCTATAACTGCAAAAAAGCGTTCCTTCGTAGCTAAAATTGAGACAGTGCGTCAATTCCGCGGTTTCTCGATACCACTTCAAGACCGAAATCGCTAATTTCCGCTTTGGGAGGCCAATTATACGGCTGTATAGCAAGAATGCAATTCAATGGGCTCTTACTGGGGCAAGTCCCTTCTTTTTTGCAGTTTTAGCCGCGTTCATTAGCGTTTTTTTTTTTTAATTGAACTTTTATCCGCGAACTTGCACACATCATAAGACACATATCACATCATAAGACTGCTCTTGATCCGCGCCTGTCTCCTCTACCCATTACCTAATTTTTCATTGCACCGAGGGAACTTAACATATGATTCAAGAAAATTAAAAGTGTTTCAATTTCAATTCGAGGGAGAGAATGTATGTCTGAACCACAATATCTTATACTCAATTTTTTTTTTTTTTTTCAATGGCACCGGACATCTTGCAGGTAATCAGAGCCAGTGGAACGAAAATTAATTTGTTTTTAGCGTTTTATTATTGATTAATTCAGATGAGTTGTGGTATAAAGCATGAATCCTCTCTGTAGTTTAGGATTGTTTACTTCCTTGCAATGCTTTTTATTGGATGATGTTTGTTTTTATAATTTTTATCCGGAATTGTCATTAAAATTGCTGAAAAACAGCCGTAACTTTTTCGTTGGATTCCAGGAGGTTGGAGAGGATTCCAAACTGGCTCGCAGCTTTGAAAGAATTCGATCAATTATTAGAAAAAGAAAGCGTCGCGAACTACGTGAAAGCGAACCTCAGCTTAAACTTGAAAATATGGTGAAAGAAATGATGGCTAGACAGAAGGCTATGAATGCAGAGGCTTGCGCTCAGGAAACAGTTTTTCTGAATGCTCAATCGTAAGTTTGCTATGAAGGTTTTTAGTGTTTTTATACGTTTGCAATGTTCTTTAGATCGAATGATTGTCCTGATTCTGAAAATGTCGATCGAGGTAGCAATAATTCCGAGCTTGAGGTTAGCTGTCCACCTCCTCCGTACGAAACGACAATTGAGCTTGAGAATGAGACCATTTCGCTAAAAACCGACGACTGTGATCAATCGGAACGACAGAACACTCCGAACAAATATGGTCCCCCTTTTTCACCTCCTGATCCCCTTCGAATTATCGTCGAGTCGGAGAGCGGAACGCTTTTAAAGAACGACTCATTCTCCTGTCATTCGGATGAGACCGCCAGCGGTGTCGATACCAAAAAAACTGGACGCGTCTACGAAATTCTCGAAGTTGAAAATTTAGAGGCCGACCTCAGTCAACAATACCCCGACCCGTCTGAAATGTACGAAGTGAGCCTTACGATGGGCGAGCGTGAGGACGCTCTGTACGCTCAAATAATGGAGGAGGCTCTTAAAATCGCTCCGACTCTGACAAGCGCCAGCACGAATCTACCAAGTCTGGACGATGAGTCACCTGTGAAAGAGGAGACGGCGATGGGAAGACAGGCGTCGGGTGATTCGACGTCATCAGTCACGTACCGTGACAAGGGGAATAGAACGCCAGTCCCACCGGCGACGAGTCTAATTCACCGAAGATCTTACGCCCTGGCGACGAGGAAGGACAGCTTTCAAGGTAACGCGTTTTTCTATTGAGCACCGTCCACAACCCCCCCAAATAAACATTCTGGTTCAGTACACACACAAGAAACACTATCAACTAACGATTTATAACAATTCACGTATAGCACTATGTAACAAAACATTAATCGCTTATTTCTTGTTTCCAATTGTCACAGAAATGTTGAAGGGCAAGGTTTTCTAGCTTTCCTTTTTTATATGAACTTGAAAACGTAAAAACCAAGTTGCTTTTTGTGCACAGTGATGACAAAATCGGCTTATGCATTTCCAGCTACTTATTACGTTGCTGCTATTATTTTTTTTAAATATTTTTTCATTCCACTAAAATTCATTAAGTAAATAAATTAGATAGACAGTAGTAAATACGTAGATAGAACGGCTACGCGATCAACAGCCATGAAGCCCCCCCTCCCCCCCCCAAAAAAAACCTTGACACACGTGAACCTTGCTGTAGCGCTCAAAAGTCTCAAGAATTGACCCAAAACCAACATTTTCCACGCCACCATTCAATCGTAATCCCAAAGCTATTGGCGTGATTCCACGTTACCGTTCATTCTTCAGCCTCTTCTTTGTGAAATTTGTCACCAAACCAATGACTAGAATTTGCGGATTTCACACCATTTAAACCCAAAATTCTCGGATTTGGCACTCACCGAACTCAATTTCACGGGGGTTTGCTCACTCAAGAAGCCAATTTCGTAGAAGAGACTCTTTAAAAAGCCAATTTCGCGGGGGATTGACCCGTTTAAAAATCCAATTTCCCTGGTTTGACTCATTAAAAAAACCATTCTGCGGGTTAAGCTCTCTCGAAGTCCAAATTTCGCGCTTAAATGATTCAATATGGCGTGTTTTTGGCGGAATTTGGACTTCTAAAGAAACCAAGTCGCGGAATGGCTTTTTGAAAGGGCCAAAACCCATAAAAAACGCAGTGTTTTTTCAAGAGTTATTCAAGCTCTTCGAGCAATTGCATTTAAACAAATTCATCTAGAGCTCAAGTGCCACCTGAGGCAAAATGTCCCTCCTTGCCTCGCCCCTGGCCATAAATTCGGCCCTGCCAGGGAATGCAACAAAAGCCGAATGCGCAGTCACTGAATTAACATATTTTCAGGCAGACTAAAGCTTCGGCTAAGTCAGCCGCACCCCCCCCCCCCAGACGGGTTTGTGGTGGCGTGTACGCACGAGCTAGCGCGAGGCTTCGATCCCCCTGCACGGACGTACGTCCCGCCGTCTTCGACTCAGTGGCTTCTCTTTTAACCCCGTCTCTGCGAACTCCGGAGATGTTTGTACAACCTTAACTATGTTGTGGATAACAAACAGTTCCCTCAAGAATTTGTTGACGCTACCGGACCATTCTCCCCCGCTCGTCCCTGAGCTCACCGGGTTGACTCACCCGGTTCGATCGAGCTCCTCTCGTCAATACCTACTGATTAAACATTTCATAACGCCCTATTAAAAGGGCGTTACAATAGTTTCCTGGAGTTTCTTATCCACCCCTCGCTCCCTGACCAAGAAACCGGCTTTTCATCTTCTTAATCTTGCAATTTAGCCCTTCAGGAATTTTAAATCCCGTGACTGTTACGCTCCGGAAGTACGAAGGCAGCTGCGAACCATGTCACACCGGCTTATTCGCCGAAATTAAGATTCGAAACTTGCAATTGCTCTGTAATGATGACCCTAAAATCCTATTTCCGAAGGAATTAAGACCCTAATGTTGCAATGCTGTCGATATTTAGCCAGGAAATGAAGACAGGGTGCTGTTGATGCCAGCTGACGTCCCGAAATTTGCAATTACATTGAAATTAGAATCTGAACTCACAAATATTTAACTCTAAAATTTGCAACTACATGGATATTCGTCTGGCTATGGGCGCAGCCGGGGCCGACTAGCTCAGGGCCCCTAATATGAAATGGCTTGAAACTTACAATTTCATGAATATGCAGCCAGGCAACTTCCATTTTCACGGATACGGTCACGACCCCCCCCCCCTCCGCTTCCCCGAAACTTACAGATTTGCGAGAAAATAAAGACGAGAAACTTGCAATTCTTTGAGTTGTCAAGACCAGCTAGGTTTCTCGGACGAAATTTAACGATTTTGTTGTTGTTTGACGGGAAAATGTTCAGTTATTAAAGCCAGTTTGAAGGGGTAAATTGACGGTTTCCGAGTATTACGAGGATTTTCCTGAAAGTACGACGTTTTAAGGTCCTTTTGAGAATCCCAAAGGATTGCAAAATTATAAAGTAGTATCGTCCTTCCTGGAAA
Organism: Corythucha ciliata; assembly: GCA_038030265.1. Lineage (NCBI taxonomy): Eukaryota > Metazoa > Arthropoda > Insecta > Hemiptera > Tingidae > Corythucha > Corythucha ciliata. The sequence continues at coordinate 22,167,227 of CM075940.1, forward strand.
TAAAGGACCTTTGGTCGTAGTAGTTATGGGGGTACAATAGTTCCTATAGAATAGATGAGTGGCACGTACCGAGTATACAACACTAGCTGTAGTTTCTTGTGTCACGTCTCGAAAATACCAAGCTTGCTCTTAAATCGGTTGATTAATTAATTAATGCAGTAGAGTCATTCCTATATGCTTATTAATTTTTATTTATTTATTGGAAGCGTTAGTTTTGCCAGCTTTCCATCAGACCTTACTGTCCTGATAACTCAGACCGGCAGTAGCAGCGTTTCGAACCTCATAAATTAAAAAAAATACTAATTAAATATACCTAATTAAACAATTTCCCCTCGCACGAACTTCTTTATTAATTAATAATATTTTTTTCTTACTGTTACGTCTTTGCACTTTTTAACTGTCTCTCTGCTTCTACACGAATCTGCTTGAGCCTTGTAAAAATTGTGCTTGTAGCTTATGAAGAGAAAAAAGAACCAGAATTAAACAAAAAGGCGATGAAGAGTGACTGGCTAACTGTCGTTTCGTACGTAGATGAACTAACAGTGGGCGGCAAGAGAGACTCAGATGGGCGATACATTGATGGCCTGGGCTCGTTTCCAGGTTTCGGTCGAAATAAACCGGACAAAGTACCCAATGACTGTTTTCCGAAGGCGTTTTATTCAAAGTAAATTTTATAAAACCTTTTGTTGATTTGAGTTTTACTTTAATGTTTTTTTTTTCAGGACTGATTTATGTGACAAATGCTTGAAAACAGAGTGCGGGCAATGGTTTTTCAACATACGGTGTCGAGTGCTCTCAGTTGTCGACACTCCAGCCTTTGAATGGGTTATTCTCGTGTTGATATTTTCATCGAGCGTTACTCTTTGTTTCGAAGACATTTATTTAGATCAGAACGTATTTTTAAAGAATATTCTTTACTGGACCAATCTAGCGTTTTGCGTGCTATTTAGCGTTGAAATGATTTTAAAATGGGTCGCTTTGGGCTTCTATAAATATTTCACGAGCTTTTGGACCGTTTTGGACTTTTTTATAGTTTTCGTAAGTAAACCCCCCCCCCCCGGCCGTTCGTGTTAATTTTATTTTCTCCCATTTGACTCCCCTCACAGGTGTCAATCTTCAGTCTTCTTATCGAAGAGAACGAAAATTTAAAAGTTTTAAGATCTTTGAGGACTCTAAGAGCTCTTCGTCCCTTGAGAGCGATTTCTAGATGGCAGGGCATGAGGGTGAGCCTTCTTTTAAAAATCGCACAAAACCCTCGAAAAACATTTTATTTTTTATTTTTAAGATTGTGGTAAACGCTCTCATGTACGCGATACCGTCGATTTTTAACGTCCTTCTTGTTTGCCTCGTGTTCTGGCTCATTTTCTCAATAATGGGCGTTCAGTTTTTCGGAGGGAAATTCTTTAAATGCGTGGACGAGGCTGGAGAAAGACTTTCAGTTTCTGTACGAATTTATTTTGTACTCGAATACTTTAAAAGTTGCTTTAACTGGGAACTGTGAATGGACAGGTGGTGAAAGATAAATCCGAGTGTTTCATGAAGAACTACACTTGGATTAATTCGAAAATTACTTTCGACAACGTTGGAAATGGCTATTTAGCCCTATTTCAAGTGGTAAGCTTTCAATTCCAGGGGGCTACAACTCTGTGTGGTACTGTTCCAGGGCCCCCTCCCCTCCCCATCCTTTCACCTTCGCTCTGAACCAAACGGCCAAATCGACTTTGCCCCCTCCCGCCACCAATTTCCAGGCAACATTTGAAGGTTGGATGGAAGTGATGGCCGACGCGGTTGATGCAACTGAAGTTGACGGACAGCCGCAATACGAAGCAAATCTGTACGCTTATTTTTATTTCGTTATTTTCATCGTCTGCGGATCATTTTTCACGCTTAATCTCTTCATTGGAGTCATCATCGACAACTTTAACATGCTGAAGAAAAAAGTATCCCCCCCCCCCGATCCCGCCCACCGCGGTTTTATTTGTACGAGTCTTGATTATTTCTCAGTATGAAGGTGGAGTTTTGGAGATGTTTTTAACCGAAAGTCAGAAACATTACTACACAGCAATGAAGAAGCTCGGTCGTAAAAAACCACAAAAAGTCATTAAACGCCCCATCAATCCAGTTTTAGCCATGTTCTACGACTTATCCAACTCACGAAGGTTTGATTCTTCAAAATCCAAAGCTTTTTGAGCCATAACATTAAAGAGAAACTTTTTTTTTTTTTTAGATTCGAAATCGCCATATTTGCCCTTATATTCCTTAATATGTTGACTATGGGCATAGAGCACTACAATCAACATCACGCCATCTTCTTCGTTTTAGAAGTCAGTAACGCTTTCTTTACAACAGTTTTTGGTCTAGGTAATAGAGAAGGGAGGGGGAGGGGCGTTATTGTCCGCTTCCTGATAAACATTCTTAATTTTTCAGAAGCACTCGTTAAGATCATTGGCCTTAGATATCACTATTTTACGGTGCCTTGGAATCTTTTCGATTTTCTCTTAGTTTTGGCATCCATTTTAGGAATATTAATGGAGGACATAATGATTGATTTCCCTATTTCTCCGACTTTATTAAGAGTTGTACGAGTTTTTAGAATTGGAAGGATATTAAGGCTGATCAAAGTATTCTTATTTTTCTATTTTCGAGCAAAGAAAAACTTCATTTTACTGTCCCCCTCCCACTCCACTACCAGGCTGCCAAAGGAATCAGAAAACTCCTCTTCGCTTTGGTCGTCAGTCTTCCCGCTTTATTCAACATCGGAGCCTTGCTGGCTTTAATAACATTCATCTACGCCATTATTGGCATGTCAGTGTTCGGCCATGTCAAACATCAGAAAGCTCTTGACGACATGGTCAATTTTGAGACGTTCGGTCGGAGCATGCAGTTGCTCTTCAGGTTGGTTTAGCCATTTCCCCTTTTTGGTCCGTTTCGTATAAATACAATGCCTCCTTTTATAGACTTATGACATCGGCCGGTTGGAACGACGTCCTCGAATCCCTGATGGTCCAACCTCCGGACTGCGATATTAATTTCAAGAATCAGCCTAATGGAGACTGCGGTCACCCTCTATTAGCTATAACATACTTCACTAGTTTTATTATAATCAGCTACATGATTGTCATAAATATGTACATAGCTATAATTTTAGAAAATTTTAACCAAGCTCATCAAGAAGAGGAAATTGGAATCGTTGAGGATGACTTGGAAATGTTTTATATTCGTTGGTCTAAGTAGGTTCTCTAGTGCATTTATTTTTAAACAAACAAACCTTATTTTCATCCTTTTATTTTAACAGGTTTGATCCTCATGCGACTCAATTTATAAGGTTCAACCAATTGTCCGATTTTATCGCCAGCTTGGACCCTCCATTGGGCATAGGTAAGCCCAACACAGTAGCTCTCGTCAGTTTCAACTTACCCATCGCTCGTGGAAATAAAATTCATTGCTTGGACATACTGCACTCCCTTGTAAAACACGTGCTTGGGCACGTCGAGGAAACCGAGGATTTCAGAAAGGTGAACTCCCCCCCCCCCGCCCAGGTGGGGGTGATACAGTTCTAAATAACTTGTTATTCCATTTGTTTGAACAGTTGCAAGATCAAATGGACATTAAATTCAAAAAGCAATTTCCAACGAGGAAGGAACTCGAAATTATTTCTTCGACCCGAATGTGGAAAAGGCAGGACAGAGCTGCGAGAGTCATTCAAAGAGTTTACCGAGAGTACAAAAGGTGATTATCGATGTGAAATGAGGGGGAGGGGTCGAGATACAATGATGATGGTGGTGGTTGGGGAGGGGGAGCTGTAAATCCAAAACAAGGGGCGTAGCAATAGCCCACGCAGTCCGGGGCGCCGACTACCCATTTGTGCGAAAATAATAATTAATTAATTAATTAATTACAATGTTAATAAAGGCTATTATTGCCTTGTTTTCTATAAGATTAAGCTATGCAATGAAACGCACTATTGTTCCGTCGTGAAGGAAGAAAAAGCCGGACTTCAATAAAATAGTATATTACGATGCAAGGGCGTTATAATGAGGAATACCGCCCGAGTGTTGTACGCTATTTTTTGTACAGCCGAAGTTCATAATTATAATAATAATAATAATCATAAAAACCAATCTTTAAAGCCCCGTTCAGAAGCTTTGTGCTGTGCATCCGTGGAGTCCATGCAACCAATCAAATTAATTCCTTAGAAAAATGAAGCATTTTGATAGGTTGCACATACTCCACAGACGCATAGCATATGTTTTTTTTAATAAACTGAAGTGAACCCACACTCTAGCCAGCGAATGGAAGGATGACGTAGCTGATACAGAGAGGACTTTAATCGCCTCTCAGCGTAATTTATAGTGCTTATTTCTGTGTTTTTAGTGCTAATGAACAATTTAAAAACCAAGTTAGGAAGAATATTTTTTTAAAAACAACAAAAGGCCTAAAAGAAGACGCAGCGGGCTGATATTTTTCTTTACGCCCGGCGAGCGGAATGAACCTCATGTCACCCGCTCAAGGTTCTTTCAGCGGGCGAATTTCGAGTCTTTACGCCCGGCTGTACAAAAACAATTTTTCACGGATCTCGCTGTTTCTAAAACTTTCCACGGGAGTGACTATTTTGATTCCCCATAGCACCCCACCACACCACATGGCGTCATTTTTTTCTGTATCATCTTGTGCCCTTCCTCACAGGCGAAAAACTGAAGGATCTCTACAAGACGGGGAAGACGGCGTCACTCAAACTTCCTCGCCCGGCGGATGGCAAGGTCGCCTGTCCGCCTTCCTTCACGTTCACAGAGGGTCGCGAGCCTCCTCAAGAAAGTCTTCCAGAGCCAGCGACGCCAGTGATCTGTCCGAACTTGGAACCGCGTGGCTCAATCTTCCTCTCCTCCTTTTGTCAGGCACTCAGCCGAACGGTGACGGTGAAAACACTTCGAACAAGTATTACCTTCCCCACCCCCTCACCACGGAACTTTTGTTATAATGAAATATATATATATAGGTCGGACGCTCTCAGCGAAGGAGCGCCAGCTCCACAGGTAACCCTCACGAAACAGTGCTCACTCGATTTACCTGAAAGTGGCACTGGTGTTTCAATTATGGTGACCGAGGCGTCGCCCGACAGTATGCCTCACGTTCAGACGAGGCGAGCCGCTTTTAGACGAAGCAGCGAGCTGCCTCGAGTCGTTCAAGCGCTGGTCCATCGAGAGTCCGAGGAGTATGAGACATACAGCTGATCAATATTTCGCTGTTTCTTAACATTTGCATAACACCCCCACCCTCACCCCCGTAGACGAGTGTCACGATCGGTCACTGTAGTTGGTTTCCAAAAGCATTTTATACGTTTTTTTTTTTCTTCTTATTTCACCAATGTAAATGAAAAATGACCCTTCAACACTACTGACTGTAGCTAAAGTCCATGACTGAGAAGCAGAGAAAATCTCTGCCTGTGTTTTGAACTGTTTCGCCATCAGTTGAAAAGTATTAAACGTGAAAGTGCCGGCAAAACTGCAGATCCTTGAAATCAAGAGGATTTAGCGAATTAAAACACTAGACCTGTGAATAGTACTCTTCGGGAATCCTCATACTCATTTCGTTTCTACTTTTCGGTAATACGTGTTTATGTTAAAGTCATAAAAAGTGCCTTAATTTACTTTAAAACGTTTTCGTTAAAACATATGGCCTAATAGTATGAAATGTAAAATGTTTAATTCATTGAAGTTTCATCAAATTAGAATTGAATCGTAGACTTAGGTGGAAGGAGGCATACGAGTCTTTAAAATTTACTTTTTTCTCACCACATTGAATTTTATTTGCACGATTTCTCAAACCGCAGTTAACACGCGTGTGTGCCTTTGACGTAAAACAAAGAAAAGTCAAACTTGTAACATCCCTCAAATCACTCAACACTCATTTGTACCAACTTCGTCTTACATTATTTTCTTGCTATTTTTAGAGCTGGAATGAGTTCAATACAGAAGATAAATGCCGTGGACTACAATCTAAACTCATTATGACCGTCAAAATTCATAGAACTTTGTGCTTAAATATTTCCCGTTATAGAATTACTTGAGCCAAACGAGAGAACAAAAGCTAATCAGTCCATAGTATCAACAAACGTGGGGTTACTACTGGATCTAAAACAGTTACTTTCAGTCAGGTACTGACGCGACAATAAAATACAACTCGCTGATCGATTTTTCTAGACATTTATCACGAGTTGGGTTCAAAGTCACTTTAGTTACAAAACAAACAGCTTTTCTCCCGTGAGAATCACGCAATCTTCTTTTCAACCCCCCCCCTTCCCACCGACCTCAATCAAAGCTGAAACAACGAAATACTGAGTGGAGGTGGAATACCGACATCAAAATCTTGAGCCAAATGAAAGGCTCTTCGTTATTTAAAAAAAAAGGCATACAAATATTTTTGTAAGCATAGACATTTACTTGGTTTTAATAGACGAGATCAGTAAGAAACTGTGTTTCCATGAAAATTAAACAACTGATGTAATTGTTGTTAGAAAAACAATGAAATTAAACATACCAATCGTATGTTCTGTGTAGATTAATTTATTTCTTGTAAATATTTTTTTTTTTTTAATGTTCAAAAGTTAATAAGTAACTTGTAAAGTTTCAAAAGACGACGAGTCAAGAGACTAAATTGAATTAGATTTACATAAGGTTGAAATTCAAACTTTAAATTAATTAACGTAAAATAATATCTGAAAAACGTCAATTACAACAACAGATTTACTGAATTTCTTTAATAGAATTCTTCAATACTGTAAGAATAGCTCCAATATTTTCATTTTTAACTCACGATAAGTTAAGAATTGTTGTTAACTGGACCTAATTAGCAGCGCTGAATAACTCACTAAGACTCACACACTAAGGCGTTACCGTTGAATCAGATAATTTTTGTCGAAGAAATCAGCGCTTTACGGGCAATGTAAGTCTTCCAGAGCTTTTCTTTTATCCAGACTCTTAAGTTTTTAAATACTTTTTGCACCATTGAATAAATGGGTCATCTCGTGGAATGGCTGGAAAAACGAATACCTTATTGTGAGCTTTAGAATTTATAAATAAACTGGGGAAACCTGGCGTACGTAATATTTAAAATTTGCATAAATTAAAACGTTGTATTTATAGTGTTTAGATTTTTGTCTAATATTTTGTTGACTTTATAAAGAAGTAATTTATTGAATAATGACATGTTGAAACAAATGGTACACGAAACTTGTTGATTATGGGGGGGACTGGAGGTTGAACCTGGTTCTATCACTTGATTAAAAGGGGGCGGTGGGTGGAAGGGAGGCGGCAAGTGGGCCGCCCCCAAGATTCGCATGCTTTGGGGCGGCCGGGCAAATCGACGTACCGAAACCAAGGTACATCCAGAGCGCGGATCCAGGAGAAATAGGGGATGGGTGCACTGGGCTGATTTGAGTAAAAGCCCTCGTTTGCGGCTAAAATTGTGGAAATTCCACCACCACCCAATCCTGGAAAAACTCTAGAGCCGCACCTAGTTTTTGCCCCATCCACGCCGCCAAGCATTGGCCCGGAAACAGCTGCGTTCAGCAATCGGCCATTATAAGCGGCTCATAAACCACGTCCCTCTCAAATCGAAACACATTGAAAAACAAAGTGGTCCTAAATCGTCAACGCACCCAAATCCAAACCAAAAGTAAGAAAAGCCGCTAATTCACCCTTTATGGAGACCTTGTCAAGGATAAAATGAGTGAAACGGCGCGGGGAAACGAGTTTTCGAACAGAACGACGCAATGGCCAAACAATCGACAGAACTGAGGTAAAAAAAATAAATAAAAAATCGCGATGCGAACGCTTTTTGGGCAGATTCCGAAGGCTATTGCGCGGCTGATATCGGTGAAACACCCTAAAACGTAATTTTGGTTAGTTTTAACACTGAAATACTAGCCTAATACATAATTGTATCCAAAATTCGAAGGTGAGGGGGGAATCCGTTTGATGGCGCACAGTTTTACGCATAAAATTACTTCAATTTATGTGGAACAGGCTGTAAAGCCAAATCTGGCGGCCTAGGCCAGGGGTGAAATTGACCATTTAAGGACATGTATGCGGCGCAAAGTAGACCCATAACATGCTACTCTAAGCTGCTATCACCAGAGTTTTCTTTCATCCAAGAAAAACACACTTCGGGGTTCAAAATTTCTGTTAATTTAGGCAGTCAGAAATTTTCAGTGGGGGGGGGGGGTGAAAATTTGTAAAGCAATAAGTTTTTCTACTATAAGCGATTCAGTTTTCTCGAAGAACGGACAATTTTAGGCGTCAATGTGCTAATTCATGCTTGTAAAAATGTAATGCTATGGGGGGGGGGCTCATGTTTTTTTATTACACAGCGCGATAGCAGACGTTTTAGAAGAATCCAAGGCGAGAGTGGTATTTCAGGCCTTCATCGGACGATTGTTCGTCAGCTGCAAAGGTCGTCGGCATTATAGGATCGCTTTTTCTCAATTTTAGCAGTGAAATTTCTTCAGGAGTAGCAAATTTTGGCTTTTTCTCAATTATAACCAGCCACCAGAAACCGTGAATTGGGGCGCCCCCTCATTCTACATATAGCCGCAAATTTTAGCCACGAATGATGAGCGCTTTTTCTCAATTTTAACCTCAAATGGGCAAAGGAACAGCACATTACCGTGCGAATTCAATTTTGCCGCTCAATGACCTACAGAAACTTGACATTAGAGCTTTTACTCTATGTCACGAATTTGCCTCCAGCTGCAATTTAGTAGTTTTCTCAATTTCAGCAATGAATTTTCTTCCAAAATAGCAAATTAACGTTTTTTCTCAGTACCCGCAAAAGGTGCCTCCAGATAGTACCCCAATTTTAGCGTTTTTTTTTCTCAATTTTAGCCACGGACTGGTCCATGAGAACAACACATTAGCAAGCTTTCTCAATTTTTGCCGCGCAAGGATCTACAGAAATTGTAGATTAGAGATTTTTCTCTATTTATGCCACGAAGTTGCCTCCAGAAGCTGCGAATTGACACTTTTCTCAATATCAGCAGTGAAGTTGCTTTCAAAATAGTAAATTAAAGTTTTTGTTTTTCAGTTATACCCACGAAGTTGCATGCAGATACCACAACAAATTGGCAGTTTTTCTCTCTTGTAGCCGCAAATGAAGGGTGTTTCTCAATTTTATCCGCATAATCCTTCAGAAATTCTGGATTTAGGGCGCGATCGCTCCAGATACCATGAATTTGCCTTTTTCTCTCAATTTTAGGCGCGAATGAGCGTTTGTTCTCAATTTTAGCCGCGAACTTCCCCTCAGAGCAGACGCAGCGACCTCCAATAGGCTATAAATTAATGGGAAGCGTTTCAATTCCGATAAAAATCAAGTTTCTTGGAGGACGATGAGGAGGGGGGATTGAAATTTGGGGGGCGGATCCAGTTAAGGGCAACAGAGGCGATCACATTTCCACCTTGAACGCCACCATCTCCAATTTGGAACTGGAAAATTTTGGGACAAAGTTTTGATTTATTGGCCCGAAAACGGGCCCATACACCGTTTAAGTTTACAAAACGGAAAATCATTGTCATTAAACGGTTCTAAATCCCTAGAAAAGGTGTTTATACTCAGCTAATAAATAGGCGTTTAAGTAAATAAAACGACGTTTTCATTCCCAGAAGGAGCCCCAGAGTCCAGATGTTTCATTCAGAAGCCTCAGAAAGCAGAAACTAGGCCGCCGTATTATATGATATTCCTTCAAAAACTCATTAAACAATCTGGAACTGTAAAATTTGCCCCCTGTCACCCCTTCCAATGGAAAACTGGCTGTCCAGACATTCGCGATCAACAGATGTTGACAAATCTGCTTCAGTGGGACAGAAGAACAAAGAAGAAAGGTACAAAAATGGAAAAGTGTGGGGGGGGGGGGCATGAGCAGAAGTTTTTCAGTGGACTTTGGAGGCTGTCTGTTCCTGTATCGTGGTTGAAGTTTTTGAAACTTTTTCGGCTCAAAATTACAGTCTAATGGCTGAACTGTTAAGTTTCGGGCCCAAGTAGCAATGCCTCAGGGTTAAATTATGTTTTATACAGCTGAATATTCGGTCACAAACTTGTTAAGGGGTGGTGAGGGAGGCTTCTTTGTGCGCTCCCCCCCCCCCTCTTTGAGTGAACGCTAGATCCACACCCGGATTAACGTCTAGACTCTAGAAAATTGGCCATTCAGCCACAAAACTGGATGTAAGGCTCCAGAATCTGTTTTTCCAGACGTAAACTTTCATTTAATTCCGCAAAGAAGCCGATTATTCAGCTCTAAAGAAGCTAATTGAACCCTCAGAAATTACTGTTTGAGCACGATAACGTCAGTTGAGCTTAAAACAGAGGACTTCATCCCAAAAACTGGTAATTTCGTCCTCAGAAACCAAAAGTTCATCCCTAATACGTGAAATTAACCTTCGAACTGGGCTCCTCGTTAAAAAAAAAGAAGAAAATGCTACTTGTCCACCTCATTTTTTTGCTTATAATTTGGCCTTTCTTGTATCCGTCGCTACGATATAGAGTGAATGGGGTAAAAATCTGTTAAGCCCTCACAGTCTACGAGTCGGTTGTCCATTCAGCCTGTTGATTGATTCATGAGGGTACAACAATGAATGTTTCCGTAGCAATCACCAGTTTCTGGCCTCTTTCGGAAGCAAAATTGCCAGTTTTTGAACAGAAAATTCGGAATAGAAGGCTACAACGACAGAAGATTTACAAGTTTTTCAACAGATAACTACTCGTTCTGGGCACATTCAGTTTCTGGGGATGAATTGACTATTTCCAGCGCTGAGTTGATAAATGACTATTTTGGAGGATTGAACCACTAGCAAAAATACACCAATTCAAGGTACCTGATGGCAACTTCGCGGCTGAGATACAGAAAATACGCTAGCTCCAAGTTCCTTCATTCCCTTAATAGGCGGCTAAGATTGAGAAGGCGCGCTAATATGCTAATATTGAGGCAGGTACGCAGGAAAAAGCTTGGAAAAGCGCTCATATTCCCGGCTAAAATAGCGAAAAAGCGCTATTACTCGAAGCAAAAAGCGGGGAAAAAAGCCGAATTCACGGCTTAAGTAGAGAAAAACGATAGTACGCGGATCAATTTGACATGGAGTAATAGGTGTAATTCGCGGCTAAAATTAAGAAATAACCCTCGGCTAAAATGGAGAAAAAGCGCAAATTCGCTAAAAAATTAAGCAAATGCCAAGGTACTAAAAAAACGCTGATTTGCGGAGTTATTTGAAAATACCCGCCAATTTTTCTCAACATTTGTGAAATAATTCGCGACTAAAACCGAGAAAAGGCGAAAATTCTCGGCTAAAATTGTAAAAATTCGTGATTCGAGGCCGAAATTGAGAAAACCCCATAATTAATGCTACTTCAAAATTATATTCCTTGTTTATTTTGAGGTTAAGGGGCCTCGTAGAGATATCTGACCCGGGCTCCGGCAGTTGTAGGTCCGACAATGGATTGAACAACCTAATTTTATACCAAAAATTCAAATTTAACGGTTTCTGGAGGGAGATCAACGGTTTTATAGTCGAGTTCCGGATTCCTTAGGAAAAATGAATCTTTCAGCAGCCAATAGTCTCTTTTTCGGACTAGATTAATGGCATCCTTCAGGGTTTCTTCGGGAAAATTACCTTCTTTGTTTTGGAAGTCCCTGAATGGCCCGGCGAACCATGGCATGGAGGAACTTTGCCTCCTTCAAAGGGGCGCTGACCCCCCCCCCCTCCGTTCATGTCAGGCGTTCAAACATCGTTGCGAGGGGTCACCACGAAGCAAAACAGTCTTTTACAAGAATATCATAAAATATATGCATCTTTGAGACCAAGTTAAGTAAAATTACAAAATAATACGTCAGATCATTTCGTCCAGCTATCAAGTAAAAAAATCTTAAAAAATTAATTCTCTAGAAAGAACCTGGGGCGAAAGTTCGAATGGGAGTAACATGAACTAAAACAGGCGGTTTCTAAGTAAATGAGACAATAATGTCATTTCTGGCAGGATTGCGACCGTTCGCACTTACCCCACCCCACCCCATGGACGGAATGACACAATAAATTACACAGTCACTTATTTGGACGGCACGGTACACGTTCGCATAATGAGCAAAACGTATCGGAATTATTTTGAGTTTTAGTCACAGCCTTTAGGCTCGTTTGGAAATGCCAACCGTAGCAGCTACGAGACACTAAAATACACACAGTGTGTGTGTGTGAGAGAGAGAGACTTTGGGTTTCTATGAAAACCATGGGATTTCCAAACGCTTGGGCGAGTAATTTGGAGTGAACGGTTACTATGGTTAGCGTTTCTGAGCGCGCCCTTAGAAGATGATCCGAAAATGTTTTAAGGGGCAAAAAGACTGCTTTGAAACGGGAAGTTTGCAATAGCCTAAAACTTGGAACTTTTCTAGCTTAAGATAAATTTAAGAAGGCATGAAAGAAGAATGGAAAATGGCACAATAGAGAGTGACGAGGCTCCGTTGCACCTGTTGTCAAATCGGCAAAAACACCACGTTGTATCGTCGTAATAGTCCCTTTGAAAGAAAATTTGACCAATTTAATTATAATTATCGTTCGACTATTCAAAGTAAACGTACCTTTTGATGTCGAGCTCTTTGATAGAATTATTAACGTAATTGGCTAATTTGACGTCAACCGCCGACGGTTTACAGCCTTCATAATGGTCAGCGGGAATATCAGTTCGAACGCCCTTCATAGCGCTAAGGCAGTCTCGAGTGATAATTGTGTTTGCTGTTGGGATTGTGGGCAAGACGGTGATTAACCAGCTGAATATTGGAAAAGAAGCCGAACATGGCCAAATTGTGTCAATCGGAACCCCCGTACTGCCATTACCAGGAGAGTTTCCAAATAAAAGGCATCACGGGGGAACCATCCTCGTTTACCTCCTTTTCTCTCTATGAGCTTGACGCAAGTGTCGTCCACTTCAGGGCACGCCTGACTCCACTGCCACAGCCAGGCGATCGAATTACCACATCCAGGCTGAGTCGAAATACACTGGTAGCAATAAAGCGTCGATCCAATGCCAAAAGCGTTGGCTAAATCAAGGAATTTCGAACATTAGACACCCTACAGCCACACCCCAATGCGTTCGATTGAGTCAAGTTGAATTAAATGAATTGCAACATACCTGTAGACGCCAATGATAGAAAAAACAACAAATTCATAACTCACCAACTTTAAAATGTACACAAAACTATTGAATAAAAAATAAAAACACAAATATTTGGTGTTTAACAATCAACGCGTCCCATCAACTGAAGATAACAGTTGAGAGAAGTAAACATTGTAAACGAAGAAGCTTGACGTCATAGCTCACAGCAACGTCAGGTTTTTAAACCAACGGTTTTTCCAAAAGGAGGAAAAAAGAAACGAAATCCGCAACATTTGACCTTGAAAATTGAAATAACGAAAATTAACAAATCGTGGAAAATAAAAAATTTCGAAATCGGGATTTGAAAAAGCTAAAATCACGAAATTTGGTTTTGATGGAGTCAGTCCCTGCGAAACGTGTTTTACAACTTACAAAATTTGTTTCTGTATCAGCGAAAATCCGTGAAATTGGGCTTCGAAGAGCCAATTCAGCCAGCAGCTAGTTCAACGAACGTTGTGGTTGAGACAAACGAAAATCTGTTAAACTTGAGATGCAAGAACTCAACATCACGTTTATTTCTGAAGGTTTAAAATCTTTAATTTTTTTTTTTCTTTTTTTTTTCAATAAGCATAACTCTTGCAAAATTGTGGTTTTGAAGGTGTCAGAATCATGGGCGTATCGAGAGGCGGGGCAGGGGCGAGCAGTCCCCCTTGGCTTAATTCAAAACCCACTTTCACCGGTTTTGCACGCTAAAAAATAATTTTCGTAGGTCTGGCTCACGACTGCAAAAATTTAAATTCTCGGGCTTCGCTCACACTTACAATTTCGCGGATTTACTCCACCAAAAACCATTTAAGCGGGGGTTGACTAATTTCAAATCCAATTTGCGGATTTTGCATAATAAAAAAACATTTTCGTAGGTCTAGCTCATAACAAACTCTGATTCCGTTCTTCAGAAAACATATTTCGCGGAGTTTTCTCACTAAGAAAACAATTTTCGTGGGTCTGGCCTGAAAAAAAAAAAAAAAAAAAAATCATTCGGTAAATCACTCGCTAAAAAAAACCTTTTTTCGCGGGGTCTATACCAGGGTGTAACGGGAAAATGGGGCATAATTGAAATGGGTGATTCTAAATCATATGTGGGTCAAAACAAAAAAATTATGGCGATTTTTGTTTCGCTGAAGCAATTTTTGCGGTGTTGCCTTATACTAAGACAACCGCGTTCGCAATTTTGGCCCACTGAAACGCCAATTTCGCGGGTTTTGTTCTGTACAAAACTATTTTTATCGGGCTTGACCCACTAAACCCCCAATGTCTCGGGTTTTCAGCTGGTGACGACTCAAATTCGCGGGGTTGCTTCACAATAAAATGATCTGTTTCACTGAATTGGCTTTCTAAAAAACATGTTGATAATTGATAATTGACGTAGCACTCTCCATCACAATATTTTATTCAAAAATTACCGGTTTCGGTTTTTAAAGGTTTTGAGATTCCACAGGGGTGTGGGGTATCGATTTTGATGTAATTTCGAGCCGGATCTGGCTACATTCATGAATAATAAACCGATGTGTAAAATTTGCAGCGTTTTTTATTTCCTCTTAGCTTTTTAATATCTGAAGATGGTCTAGCACAAGATCGAGACCGGTAATTTTTTAATAAAACATTGTTAAGAGTACTACGTCAATTATTTATTTTCGAATCGTATACTTCACCACCAATATCTGCCCACCAATATCAAGAAATTATGGAAGGGTTTAGTTTGAGAGTGTGTGTGTGCGTGGAGGGGGGCGACGCTAAATTACCGCATTCACCGTGCCTAAAGAGTCCCAAGGGTCCAAAATATCAAGTTTACCGTATAGAAACTTGGAGAAAACTGCCTGTTTTCGGAAAGAAAATCCAGAATGGAAGGCTTTAAACGGCAATTTACCAGCAGAGATGTCTGTTTTTGACGGATTTTATTGTGTTAACCCATTCAAAAATACAACTTTACAGGGTTGCAGCATTGACAAAAAGAAGCTTACCAAATTCAAATATTTCACGGATTTGACCTCTCACAGAACCAGATTTCGTGATTTTCGGCTATTTTAGTAACTAAATTTGTCCTCTGTCACCTTATAAAAAGCAATTGCGCGGGTTTCCCTGCCTCAAAATAAAATTTTGCGTTGTCTACGCCAATTATCCATTGACCTAATCACGGCCGAAATTGAGGAAAACCGCTAGTTTACGGCTAAAATTAAGGCAAAGCGTTCTTGCATGGTCAAAAATTCAGAAAAGGGTCGAATTTTCAGCTATAAAATAGCGTTCTTTTAAAGTCTCTAAAAATGCGTCTTTCCCGTGGTCGGATTGCTGGTTCCGGTAGACCCCCTGCAGAGCGGCCGAGGAAGGTCCGCGAGCTGCTGGGATTTATGGCCTATAACAGACTTGTTTCTTGAACTTCAGGCCGGTCGATTGTTTGGCCACCGCGTCCACATCCGCCTCAGCGGTCAATGTTCATGAATTCATAATTCATGTTCGATACTCCTCCCCGCAGCAGTGCACAAGAACCCCCCCACCTCCCCTCACAAATGAAAACAGTCTCAGTTGGCTCATTTTAAAGAGCAATTTCAGGTGTCTGACTCTCTTCAAAAACAAAATTTCGCGAAGCAACCTCGCTCAACAAATGAAATTTCGCGAGTTTCAATGCATTGAAAACCCAAATATAGCTCTGATGACTCATAAAAAATAGCAATTTTGGTGGAATAGGCTCATTAAAATCAAGTTTCGCGGGGCAGGATGCCCCATAAAATCTATTTTCGTGCCTTTCGCTACTACAAAAAACTAAAATTTCACCACGCTGGTGACCGATTCAAAATTTTTCAAAAAGCAATTTCACGAGTCTGACTATCCTTTCAAAAACAATAAACCGCAATTTTGAATGGAATTGGCTCACCCAAAAAAATAAAAAACTCGATGGGGTTTGGCTACCCGAAGGGACTAAGGCCCGTTTGACTGCGGCAAATTGATTTTCCGTTTATTGGGTTGGAAGGGGGGGGGGTGCAACCTTCGGGTTTATGATGAGGGGGGATAGGCCGATTAGGATTAGGCCATAGGCCATATAGGACATTATGATTTGGTGAGGGGTCAATCTGAAGGGCCAAATCAGTCATTTTCTGTTCTTCTCTAGCGGTTAAAAACATTCTACAGGGAGAGACGGATAAATAGTGAATAAATAAAATAGAAACAAATAGTAATAAAATCGCGAGGAAATAAATAAATGAATAACGTTCACTTTGAATGTTTTCAAGAAGTTACTTTTTATGTACCGGATTTTTTTTTTTTTTTTCAGGACTAATAGAAGAGATTTTTTGCCTGGAGATGATAGTCTCAGCCCGACCGGAGACCGGAGATCGGGCCCCAAGCCCGGGGAGACTCCGGGCGAAAACCAAAGATCTGGCATGGCAACCCCACTAAATTACTATTGAACAAAAAAAAAAAAAAAGTTTGAGGTGGCGACTAATAGCGCAATGGATCATTGGCTTTCTGTGAAGAACAGGCCCTCATAAAAGGTTTGGGGCGAAAGCCTTCTGCTAGAAATAGCGCGTTTTTTTGTCTCTCTCTGTCATTCTAAGAAAATAAATCAATCATTGTGAGCTGCCTACAGCGATAAATAATTAATTAAGCAGTTTGAATGATACAGATAATTCAATTTAAAAAATTGATAATAATTAGTAGTGGAAGAATGTGAAGAGATGGTGGAGAAAACGTAGATGGGGGCTTATAGGTCGGTGAATGTCAAAGAGAAGGGGGTGAAGCCCCAAGAGCACATGGTTGTGTCCGTTGGTTCATTGTGGACCCCTTTGAAGAAAAGCCGACGGGATAATAGCATTCCCTCCTTGCCCCCGCGGCATCCAGGGCCGCGCCTTAAGGCTCCAAGCCACTCCCCCCCCCCCGGGGTCTCATTCTATTTCACTCTCGTCTTTCTCATTCCTGCCCAGGACGCTCGGGTAACTTCTCTTTTTCTAATCTTTTTTTCCTCCCTTCACATAGCTAAAAATTTAATGTCCCCCCCCCCGCAACTCCTTGTGTTTCAAGCCCGCCTCGACCATTAAGTTTTAAAAAAGATTCTTTTTTTGAGCCTCAAACCGTAAAATGCATTAAATTTACTAGTTGAGACGCCCGGAAAATCCGTCAATTTATTGTTTTTTTGTAGTCTGCGATGTTGTTGTTGTGGGGGGGGGGGATCAGAGCGAGAGAGGGATTCCATGGTTCACTGCCCCCTGCCTCATCATTGAATGAAGTTCGTGGAATGAGTGGAGAGGACCAGAAATGTTTTTTTTTTTTTTTTTTCTAGGCAGTGTTCAGTTTTTACAAGCTTCTTTTCTTCCACCTAAAAGCTGCCCCAAAAGTATTTTTAAACTGCCCTCTTAGTCTTTTGAAACACGTATTCTAATTATAGGAGGAAAGCAATGTTCTAGATATGCGTCTTTCCAGAAATTCCTTTTAAGAAAATGAAATCTCGTTGATGCCCCCCCCCCATCCCCCACTCTAACCTTGAATCCCTGGGTTTTGGCGGGATACCCCCCCCCCCTCAGGGCAAGGATGTAAATATAGTGTAATGTATTGGGTTGACACTATCATAATCAAAGATAAACCAGGGAATTCGTGTCTCGGTCCTAAAACAAAGGATTCCAAGAGGCATAGGGAGACGTGAATTAATTTATGATGCGTTTTTGAGAAGGCAAGGCCGCTTGAAGACCTCAAAACTAAAAATACTTTCTCTCGCAGCGGCGCGGCGGCGGTTTTGATCCATCAAAGAGCGAAGAGATTTTGCACGGTCCTGCTTCAGAAGTACTCATTCAAGAGGCGCTAATGAAAAAAAGCCGTTCTGGAGGCCCCCCTTTTAAGGGTGGGGGTATTTTTTTTTGTTAAAATATGCATGAGTCGGTTCAGTCCGAATTAGAAAATAAATTTCACGGTTGTCCCCACCCCCCCTGTACACACGCACGAGGATCAAAGAGAAACACGAAGAGGGTTTGACAGAGCCCGTAGCCAGGATGATGATGCGAGATAGAGAGGAGACGCGGAGATGAATTTCGGGGATTGGGACAGGTACCTGGGGGACCTAGTAGAGAATGTGCTATGTGTATGGTGTACCTTCTCTCTCGATCTTTCTCTCCCGGGTGTCTCTCTTGCTCACACGTGGGATCTTTTTGCTCCTGGCCGCTCCCTCCTTTCTCCCCTCTCTCGGTTTGCTTCAAACTCTCTCACCACATTTCGGTTTCGGCTTTCGGTTTAGTTTCAAAGCTGGCTTGCTGGATGATAGTTTTCGGAGGACGGTATCAAAGCCTCTGGCTGTTTCAAAAACGCATGAGTTTAACTGCGAGATTTCATCGCCTTCCCTTCTTAAGGGATTTTTCATAGTTTGACCGTTAAAAGTGATGTGCTTCAATTAATTGAATGACCTGTGGTGATCGCGCTTCAAATGGCCCTGTTTTTCGTTCGGTGGTGGAAAGCCAAGTTCCTCAATGGATACAAACAATTCACTGGTAAATTTTCAATTTTTTTAAAAACATATTTTTTCTCTAGTTTCCCCTGTCAACTCAGGGTAATTGTTATTTAGCGGGTTCCTCTAAAAACTCGTTCTACAAGCCTGTCGGGCGCTTGATGATCTAACGCCATTAAAAGATCAAAGCCGCGCCGACTCACAGTAGTATTTACCTGAGGTAATGTGCCATGGCATAATAGTAAAGGGATTATTAAGTTGATCAGATAGTCTGGTCGAAACTGCGATAAGATTCCCTCGAAGTCTTCTTCGTAGGAGGTGGAAGAATGGAACGTTGTTTTTCTGTCGGCGGTGGAGAGGGCGACCTCCTTTGTAGTCCCATATGAAGGGGCTGGGGCGGTGGTCGAAGGGAGCGGCAGAGCTTTGTGATGTTCGGATGTGGATGTGGTGTGGAGGGGGGCGCTCATTATGGCCACTGCATGTTCCGATCTTATGACCTCGTACCTCTTCTCTGATTCCCTCTTTACCTTTCCCTCCAATTTCTACCGCCTCGCGGAACGGTCTTTTGAGGGGCTCTCCGTCTCCTTTGAAGACCCCGCTGCATTTTGTCGTGGAAGGGGAGCTTGAACCTTTTTGTCTGGCATTATTGGAGCGAACGTTTGCTTCTGGAAATGTCTATGGGAGTCCTTGGAGGGGCAGGGGGGTACAATTCTCTCCTGATTTTGCAACAGAGGTCAAAAATCACGTTCATTGTTTAAAGAGCATGGCCTTCCCGGAAATTATTCAAAACAATATTTGACCGGGGGCTTTGAGCAATGGGCATTTACCACGCTTGTGAAGTACATAATTATGATGAATGGAAGAACTTCACATTATTTTAAGCCTCTCCCGATCCAAGAAGAAAATAAAACGAATCTTAAAATTAGTTGCTCTCTAGCCCCTTTATCTTTGAAATACCATCTGAATCAAGGAATTCTCTTCTTTTTGATTCCCTTAAGTCCCTCCTTAAAGAGACCGTTTCAATAAATTATATCCCTCTTTCGTCCGTTTGCTAGCGACCCTCTCTCCCGCCCCTCCTTTCCCAAAACAGCCAACCGTCCAATCCGTGTTTTTGTGTCCTTAAAACAGACGCCGACGAAGTTCCACTAGGACCATGAGAAATCCCTCCACACATGTTTTCACGCCGGACCGGTCTGTCTGAGCTAGCAGTCCGCCTTTACTGTCCCCAGCCCCGCTCACCCACTCAACCTTTGAGGGGGTGGACAGGCTTTAGTTTTTGTTGTAATCGTGAAAATTCTTGAAATTCAAAGAATAAACGGAGGTACTATGCCCCCCCCTTTTTTTCACAATATTAGAAGTTTGTCATTGTAAATCTGTTACCGATTAATATAGAATATGTGACTCTTTCCCAGGAGAGGTAGCAAATAGGCAGTGTCACCCCGTCAGTTTCAATTAAATCCGTACTTTACTGAAAGAAGGGGGAGGGGGAATCCAGGAGTTGACATAGGAGTCAAAAAAAGTTGTTGTGTGGCGGGGAAGGGGCGGCGAATGCCTGCGGCACCTGAAAGATTTTCGAAGCGGTGCCCCCCGTAAATTGCTAACACTCGCAAAGCCCTAAAAAAAAAACTATTATATCCGGTGAGGCACTTAAAAAGTGATTCGAAAAAAACAAAGGTCTCAAAGAGACCTAAAAAATCAAGAACACTGGTGGTGGGGTGGTGTGGGGGTTTGCCCCGCCTTGAAATTGCCCGGAGGAAACGCGTGTCTTTACGGAAAGTTCAAAACTATTTAGAAGAGCACCAAAAAAGGAGATGCGGGTTGCCTCCTTCTTGTGAGTTCGGTGGGGCCCCAAAATTCGAGGCGTCTAAACAGCGCCCTTGATTCATCGATGACAAAGAGGAGGGATGGTTTTTTGTGTTTTGTCATTAATGGAGTGAACGTGGATATTCACCACACACGAAAAAATTACTTGTAGCGAGAATTTCCAGCAGATTGCCCGCCACCACCCCACACCCTCCATCACCCAGCGTTACAGTTCGAATTACCTCGACGGAAAGAATAATGTTTGTTTTGCAGTATCTCATTTCTTTGAAAGGAAAGAAACATCATGATTTACGATTAATTGTTGGCGAATGAGATAAGAAAGAGATGTACCCTCCAAGTTTAATTAGTTTTTTGTGTAGGGACATTTTTATTGTTGCGGCGGTTTTGAGTGTGTGCGCTGAGAGGGGGTTCGATTTGCTGGTGATCCTCTTTGATAAAATCGAGTACGCCCCCCCCCCTCTCCACCACATTTGTAAAAAAGAATTCTCTCATGGGACGCAAAACTGGCATTTTTGATGTTTTAAAGAACTTTGAGTGCGTGACCTTCTAATAATAATAAACAGGCTGGTCATCACTAATAAAACAGTTTTTGAGGTGGGGGGGGGGGTATATTTGTTGTTGGTTATCAAAACTTGTAGAGCCTTTTGAATAAATTTTTACAATTCCCCATCAATCAACACTTAAGGTTCATTGAAATTCATTTAAAAAAACACGATTTTGATTTTGCTTCAGGAGTTGATGACGACGACTCCGAGCTCAAAAAACCAGGGAGCCAGCTCAATTTCGAGGTAATTACAGTAAAACCAAACAGTCTCGTCAAATGCGTAACGTCAATTATTGTATTTGAAGGAGTTGGAGTGCGACGTTTCAATTAAAGAAGGCCAAGACAATCAAGGAAGAGACCGACAAGAGTTTTCGTTTACCCTGTACGACTTCGACGGTCACGGCAAAATAACCAAAGATGTAAACAATTGTTCAATTTTTCGCGCGTTAAAAATTCACTTGGAAGGGGCCTAACACTTTTAACACACTTTTTTATTCAGGATATTGCCGGCCTCGTCACTACTATTTACGAAACTCTTGGGTCGTCGATTAAAGTCCCTCCCAGCGGTAGTAAAACCATTAGAGTCAAACTCATCGTGTCGCCGAGTTCGGACAAGAATGGATCTAGAAAATCGTATGTAAGCCATAAGGTACCCACGTCAAAACGCTTTAAAAAGGACATCAATTTGACGGTTCGCGAGAAACGGGAAAAAGCTAAAAAAGAGGCGGAAATGAACAATACCAATAAGTGAGTTGAATTTTTAAAAGTTTTGTATTTAAAGGTTTGCTTTAACCTGACAAATCTTTAAGTGTTCCGTCTGGTCGCACGTTGAACTGCTCGTGCTGTGGGCACAGCAAGAAAAGATCGAGTTCCTTTCAGAAACAACAACTTCTAAAAATAATTCAAGCCAACATGGAGAAGAATAATCTCCCAGGATTTCAACCGCCAGGGTAATTATTTTGGCTTGGGAAGGTCCTAGAAAAATCTCTAACTCATTTTTTTGTCGTCGATTTTTCAAGAAGGTACAATCCGTCGTGGAGTTCAGAAAAAGAGAAACCAAGTCGCCCTCACTATCGGCCGACAGATGACTCAGTCGGCGGGAGGCATCATCAAAAACATAAGGACAGAGAGGCAGAGCAGGCCCGAGCCATGGCGCAAGTTGTTCGATGGCTCGAACAGGAATTCATTCTGCCTAAAAAGCGTCACATACACGAGCACGTCCATCATCACTACCACCACTATCAGGACCCCCCTTTGCCCGTGTATTAGGACTTATTGTTACAAATTTTAAGTTATTTAACCTTGCCAATTATGAAATCATTCTTCCAACTCATTAGTCTGTAAGAAACGATCAGGATTTTTTTTTATACGCATATATTTATTTTTTATTTTTGTACTTTAATTTTTATTTTTTTAAAGTAGCAGGGTTTATTTAAATGAATTTTAGATGTATATATACATATATACTATTTTTTATCGTTCTACATCGGGAACAAAAAAACAGTTAATCCTAAACGAAGTTTCTACCTTTAATGTGTAAGGTTCTTAGGCCTTAATTGAGTCTTTTTATTGTATTTATTTCACGATACCAAAAAATCTCAAGTATGCTCTGCACTTTCCAAGGTGAGAAAAATCTGTATACTTCGCGTGAACGCCTCGCGTCTCAGGCTTCCCAACTCTCCTTTGTAACAATTCTGTAGATCGTTACACGTTGGCTTCCTCATGACACGCCCAATTCGTGCCATCACGTTAAACTACCTCACTCGCATTTGCTTCAAGCTGGCACCTCTGCACTTAAATGTTTATTTATTTTATTTTATTTTTTCGCGCCCAGCTCTCCGTTTCTATCGTCACGATATTCTAACTCTTGACTAGCGTTACGTACGTTAGCACTTGTAAATCCTATCTGCAGGTATTCTCATTGTTAATTAGAAATAATTTAATTATTTAATAATTGAAGACTGGCTGAATTGAGAGTATTTTGAATGTATATTTTATATTTCTTTGTCTGCAGGTATTGTAAAAATAAATTGAACAGTATTTTTTTCCGTATAAACCTACCACACTGTTCATAATGGAATGAGGAAAATTCAAAATTTCCGTCTATTCAACTTGTACTGATTCGCGAATTTTTTATTTATTTTTTAGTGGAACCCACAAAAATGGGTTTTTAGTGAGTTTGTGGTTTTTTGGTGAGCCAAATCCAGGAAGTTTGTTTTCTAGTAAGTCGGATATGTATATAAGACCCGCAAAAAGGTTTGAAGTTGAGAAAGATCCATGAAACTGGGCTTCTAAAGAGTGCAATCGGTGGTTTTGAGTGAGTCTCAACGCGGAAATAGTTTTTTAGTGTACCTAGTTTTAGTTGTAGTACAGTTCTTAATTCGCCTTTGTTTTTAAATTATGCAACCCCGCAAAATTATTGTTTCATTAGCAAAAAGTCCGAAAAATTGATCTTGATAAATGAGCCAGACCCACGAAAATGGGGGTTTCGTCAGAAGAAAATGCGACATTGGGGGTTTTAGTGAGCCAGACCGGTGAAAATTCCGAGAAATTGTTTTTTTTTTTTTTCCTGAGACCGGTATCCCATAAATTGGTTATTTCGTGAGCAAGACCAGCGAAACATTGGGTTTTTCGTGTACGATT
Organism: Corythucha ciliata; assembly: GCA_038030265.1. NCBI lineage: Eukaryota > Metazoa > Arthropoda > Insecta > Hemiptera > Tingidae > Corythucha > Corythucha ciliata. Next base: position 22,190,851 of record CM075940.1, read on the forward strand.
ATTTAATCAGCCAGTCATAGGCTGGTTTCCGCGGCAGGTGGATTTCTGCTGTAAGATGGAGCACTCACGTTCATACTAGAGTACCAACGATTGTTTATACCGTTTTTCATTTTGTATGGGTGGGGGGGGGGGCAATGAAAACTGAAACTTACTTCACCGCACCGCAGTATATAGTTGGATCATCCCTCTTCACTGTTGGATGTACTTGCCACAAACATGAAAGCAACGAGTTCACATGCCGATTTGTAAAAGAAATAGATCTATTTGATCATCAGGGTGTAAGTTTCAAGCTTAGAAGTAAGCGAATATCCAAGGCTGTTAGTAAAAATACGCGAAGAAAGTGTAGTTAATTTTCGCAATGTCTGTAGCATAGTATGTTGGGAGGATTAATCGAAAGACATTTCTAATAGTTTGAAGCAGTGTTTCCGAAGCGTATGTTTTACTTCCATGTTGAAAAGCTGTTGATTCCGCTTTATGGACAATGACACGTGGTAAATGAGCAGACTAGCGAGTGGAAGAATTCCTAGATGTCGGAAAAGATTTCTTCAGCTTACCCTTGTGGAGCTTGACATTATTATTCTAACAGCCCTCTTTTGTTTTACGAACAGTCTCTTCACAGCAGGAGAGAATCCCTAAAAAACAATGCCGTAACGCAACAGAGACTCAAATTTACTGAGATAAACCAACCTTAGAACATCTGCAGATACTAGGTTTCTTAACCTCCTGAGCAAGTAGGTTGCTGCTCCAAGCTTTGCAGCTACTTCAGATATGTGGTCATTCCATTTGAGGTCGTTATTCGCAGCCCAAGAAACTTCAAGTTATCTACAAGTGGAACTGGCAAGTCGATGTCGAATTCAAGCGGGCGAAAAGCCATCGCTACCGTCTTATCCATATTTATTTCGACCAATTTTCTATGGGCTCAAACACTTCTTTTGCACCACTAGCACAGTCTTCAGGTCTCTCTCCAGTGTGCAATGAGCAAATGTCGTCAGCATACATGATGACAGTCGCATCCTGCGTGCTACTCTGAATGTCGTTTATATAAATGAGAAATAGCAGAGTTCCAAGCTTGGATCCCTGCGGAACACCATTATTGTTAATTCTAGGGGACGAGAGCACCTGACCATCTCCCCCCGCAGGACACGAAACACTTGCCGTCTGTCAGTTAGGTAGCAGTCAATCATGTTTTCAATCGGTCCTCGGAATCCCAATTTGACCATTTTTCGGAGCAGCACATCTTTCTGCACGCAGTCAAATGCCTTACTGAGGTCGAAGAAGACAGAAGCAGCCAAAGATCCGTGATCAAGAGTAGTATATACTCTGCAGAGAAAGTTGGCAATAGCGTCGACAGTCGACATATGAGGTCGAAATCCGAACTGCAACGCGTTGAGAAGTGAATTTTTCTGGATGAAACTGAAGAAGGCGGTCGTGTGATTTCTGCTCCATATTAAGTCCGCAGTAATCCATTCGCCAGATAGTCCGAAGTTCGGCCGTGATTTCATCCTGACCCGCGGAAAAGCCAACTCAAAAAGAATCAGGAAAGTTTTATAGCACTCCGAAAACGCACTTTCCGCTCCAGTGCACGAGGAAGACTTCCTCCCAGTTCTGGCACTCCAAGATGTGCCTCCAGTATGCAAAATTTGAATTATTGAATACCCTTATTAATGTGCTGAACCAGTCTTCGAGATCAAAGGATTCTTGATTTCATAACTGAAAGACAGCAATTTATGGTCAGAGATACTGCACTGATGAACCCTGGTGCATACTGCTGCCTCATCGATATATTGCTTATGAAAAGATCAATACGAGATTCAATATTCTCAGAGACTCACGTCGGATCAAGAGTATCGACGCGCAGGGCAAAACTATCGGGCAGGTCCACGAAGTGGTCCTGGAGAGTGTGGAGGCCCTTGAACGACGTCTTAGTTGCAGACACTTCAAACACGTAATCTGAATGGAAGTACCTAATGGTGTTCGTGAAAAAAATAGAGTCCGAGCTGACTTCAGACTCTTGATGTACAACCTCAGAAAAGTTGAAAAAAAGTGGTTTTCGGCATGCCATCGGTCTGTCGCTTTTTTTTTCGATAAATTGCATGAACATGAAAACCTGGCTATTTCTTGGTATTTTTGTTGAAGATCGGGGCAAAAGTATGTGGGTCACAGATTGGAGGACACCAAGAATAGAGTGTACAGACTCTTGTAGAAAGTGAAAAAATTGAATACTCCGGAGCATTGGAAACTTTATAAGGCAGAAAAAGCTAAATTGCGGGTAGAGATAGTTAACAGTAAATCGAGAGTAGCTGAGGAGAAAATACTGAAATCCTCAAATAAGGTTAAGGCAATTTGGGAAACAGTTAACGCAAAGGGATCAAGGGAGGATATGAATTTGAAACTGAAAGCTCGTGACAAGGTGCTTGTAAACCCACAGGAGCTTGATTGAGGACACTGAGAACACACTATCCTACGTGAGCGGGAATCGTGTGATTTCAGCGTTTAGCGTTTTCAGCGGAACACACCCGTAATGTTCTTTTTCTATGGGTGCGTTTTCGGTGTAAATCGTGTGCTTCAAAGGCTAAACGCGCTCAATCATGATTGAAAAATCAGAAATTTTCTGTTTTCACGGGCAATTTCGTGACTAAAAATGGGACGAAGCGCTAATTGGCGGCTAAAATTGAGAACAAACCTATTAAAACAAGGCCTATAAAGTGTGCAGATCGTTTAATTCACGGCTAAACGTGAGAAAAAAAAAGCGTGGCCAGGCAGGTGGCCGAATTTTATACCGAGATTTATCAAAAATAATACAAATTGACTCGCATATTTACCGCTTCACTCGAACACTGTAATTTTTAGCCAAAGAGTAGTTAGGTACCCACTTTTAAAAACTAATTTGGAATTTGATTCAATCGTTTGTTTGTTCCAATTCAGTTTGAGGAATAACTTGACAGATTTTAACAATTGTTTAAATCTTTAGATTGTATATCCTGTTTGTGTATTAAATTATTTATAGAATGTATTGACACACTTGTCTTACCGTGATTTCGGTGCTGACGAATAAACCTCTCTCTCTCTCTCTCTCTCTCTGAAAAAACCCAACAAAAAACATACAAATAAATAAAATTGTGAAGGTCGCTAATTTCCAGATTAACATTAAATTGAGAAAAATCGCTAATTCACAGCTCACATTGAGGGGAAGAAAACAATTTTACCTGCGATTCGCAAGTGAATGGGAGAAATAGCCGCAGAATTACATTATTTTTTTGCCGTAATCCCTGCCGCGACAGCACCTAAAGCCTGACAAATCTAGCCGTGAAATTATCACTCGGAGCTAAACATCAGTGGAATGGCAAGTTTTGGGTTTAATTTTCGGTGAAATTACTAGCAATTTGCAGATCATTTCTAGTATTAATTTCCGTGAAATTACCAGTTTCTGGTCTTTATTATACTGCCAGAGTTTCGGGTAGATCATTTCTCTAGTGACCACGTAACCCAGGCTATAGCAGCCGGTTGCACAACAGTGCCCAAAGTTTTGTGACGAACAGCCGAAAAAGTGCAACATTTTGAAAGCAAATATCCGTAAAATTGGAATTGAATATTCGCGAGTTAATTTGGCCCCGGGAAACGACTTGGAGTCCGCCAATGCTTTTCTCGATTATTGACCCTATTTCTACATAGAACGTTCCAAGATGATGTTTTGCTTTTATCAATTCGACAGAACCCTCCCCCCGCCATAGTATGTCGAGTTATCCGTCTAAAAAAACAATTTTATTCCGTTTTAACCGAGTTCAAGCTCATTGCACTCGTAATAGGATCAGTTGCATCAGAACATCCAGATTTATGTGGAACGGAGTTACGATTTTTGTTCAATTTATTTTAGAGAAGGAACTATTAAAACGGTTTTTCACTGTTTTGGCTGGGGGGTGGGGGAGTTGATTTCAAACGATTTTACTCTTGTGCGTGGAAATGCAACTTTCGACCGACCGGCGCGGTTCACGGCAAACGACGCCGCGCGGTGGGAGTGTCCCAAGGCGCCTTCACTCCCTTCTTCTGAGTTAAGTGAAGTGAGCGTTTGAGTCAGTTTCGAACTCGGGGTCTCAGCTGGTTGACTTGATTTTATTTTGATTGTAACTTTCTTCCGGGGTGTTTCATTTCGGAATTTTGATAACGAGAGGTACTCCGTTAAGATTTGACCATGATTTCACTTTTATTTTGTCGGCTTCGAGGTATTTGAGTGAACGATAAGTAAGACACAATAATATGGCAGAGAAAAAGCCCTTGCCGGGCACCAAGCCCGTGCCGATGAAGTTGTTCGCCACTTGGGAAGCATCTCATCGAACTCCTCCGAATTGTATTCCAAGGTATGCCTCTGTTTACTTATTTTTAGCCTTTTTTCTAGTTCCAAGAGCCTCAAGGCTTGCCCAATGTTCGATATGGCCATTGTTGATTAGTTATGGTCTGTCTTAACAAAATCTCTTTGTCCTCGGATGTGATGTAAGAGCCGTTTTTTTTTTTTTATTTTCCAGTTCGAAGACAGCTTCGAACTTGTTTATTTTCAAGCCAGACGCATTATACCCGCTTGAATGCCACGTTCTATTCTCGGGTATTACCTGCTATCATGCAACGATTCTGACATACGCCTCTATTATTCGTTAGTCACCGATTCTTCCTACGCTTCACACTTTTTTTAGACGAATTTCCGAGCTCTGATTTCCACCAATTCCCTCACATTTTGTATACAATGAGCGACGCTCAACGAGCCAATTATTCCATAAAACATGAGGACGAACAGTTGCGTTTACATGTGATTCACTCTCCTATTGGGTCATTGATTTTATAATTTCAAGAGACAGAAAGTCTGGCGACTCCTTTTGTTTAAAAAAAGAAAGTCGGTCTACCGGATGTCTTGGTGTTTTGTGCCTCTCAAAGATTGGAAGTCCATTCTTTATGTATGCGACTGTGCGTATGTTTATTTATGCTCCTGGGAGATAGCACTCTGAAACGATGACCGTGAGAATTTTCTACGCTGCTTACTCATGTGCTAAGCGGTGACTGTTTCCGGTGTTTAGTCACAAAGTCAGTGTTTTTCTTAGTCACACTGGTAGAGCACTGAGGACGAAAAATTGTGCTCCCCTCGTTATTATAATAAAACTGGTGATACTCGGGTGATTGCTTGAAAATACAGTTAAGTAGGAAAAGTAACGCTCACCTTTGCCCATAATCCATTTCTTTCGGTCGGCCAGGACGAGGGGCCTTCAGTTATTCACTTCACATCGGCCGGGGGGTTACGCCCCTCCCACTAGACTTATCCGATCAGAAATCTGCCGTGCAACTTCAAACGCTTTGAATTGGTAAGCTTTGAGTTTTCGAGTTTGCCCGTGCTGGGATGAGTGGATGGTTCGTCTTGCATCGGCCTAATAAGACTTGAAGAGGTCATGGGTATTGCACAGCAGAATTAGTGAAGCTTTTTATTCAAAAACATTAGATTAGATACGTCCTCAATATCGCGTTCCAGTATTTGTTGCCTCCTTGGACCTTGGAACTAATTTGAAGGTCGGGAGATCGTTAATTGTGAGATTTTTTTTCTTCTGTCTACACAGTCAGACAAATCTTGGTTTCATTTTCCAAGGAGTTTATCACAACCACCAGCCCTCAAGTACAATCCGAATTGTTCTCCATCATTCGGATATGATGTCCGCTAGCTCGTGTTGGCCTTGGCCCTTGGTGAATGGTTGGGCACTTTTGTTGTGTGGGCGCCAACTCGACCTTGCTCTCTGACGCCAGAGCCATTAGTTAGGCTCTACTCGCCATTTTCCAGGTTATAAGTTTCTGTGTTCAGCAGTGGCGTTCAGTGAAGTACCGCGCACCTCCTTACACTCCTTGCAGATAAGGGGTGTGGGGGTTATTGTGCAAGAGAGGTAAGGCCTCAATATGCCGCAATGGGACTGAAAAAAATCTATCAAATAGTTGGCGAAGTAAAACGTTCATTTTTGGTCAATTGAAGGGGGCGCGGGCGCGCCGGTGGCAACTCGGTGGTGTTAGCATTGATCGAGGGACTCATAAACCCAGCAGCTCACCAAGGAGGGGGAGGAGCCCGAAAAGGTTAAAGATGGAAAATGAGGATTTTTGGGTTTTTTTATGTTTATGGCTGTTGGAACGAGAAAAGAAGACTTCGTATTCGGTTGGACAGCTATTTGGCTCTTTCCAAAGATTTTCTTTTCTGACTCTGGGAATAAGGACGTTACAAGTGCCCAGCAGTTTCTGTGGCTGAGTAAGCCACAGATTCGAATCAGAATTTTGGTCATTGTTGTCGTAACGACCAAGGGCTTAAGTAACCGATTTTTGGATCATTTAATCCAGTACCAGCCAAAACGTCTTAATAAGGGGTTGTCAGCCTGAAAATGATCCGTTTTGACTCGCCACTAGTCTTATACGTTTTTTCTCGACGCTATCCTCTTTTTCTGTAGCTCCTTGGGAGGCCAACGTTGAAAAGCTCGCCAATATGCTGCTCTTGGGGTTAGTACGTGGCTAAAAGTTTAGAAAAAGCGTTAATATTTTTGACCACAATTTGCGAAAAAAAAAGTTCACTTGTAGCTAAATTCAGACAATGCCCTAGCTCGCGCTTTATCGCAACTACCAGACATCCGTAATGCGCTCTGATAGAGGCTCTTTCATGGCTAAAATTATGAAAAGAACCCTAATGTGCTGTTCTTTGCCTAAGTACGCGGCTAAAATTAAGGAAAATATCTAATTAACGGCTAAAATTGACTAAAAGCGATCATTCGCTGCTAAATTTGGGAAAACGTCAATTCGCGGTTTCTGGAGGCAACTTCTTGGGTAAAATATAGAAAAAGGGTTGATTCATGACTGCGAGAACAAAATCGCTTCTTCGCAGCTCAAATTAGAAAAAAGCCCTAATGTGTGGATATTATTGAAGAAAAGGGCCAATTCGCGGCTAAAACTAAGAAAAACGCCAAATCACTGCTGAAATTGGGAACAAGCGCTGATTCACTCCGAGCCTTTTGCCCGTCGGCCCTGTATGAACTGCCGACCCTCAACCATGCCTGCGTATCTAGACAGATTTTCGATCAGGCGAGCCGTTGAACGGGTTCATTGAGATGACGCCGTTTTTGCCCCCCCCCCCCTAGGTTACTTCGGTTGCTATGCATATTTCCTCCTCGGGATTCCAACCACCGTATATCACTTTTCCTGGTGTATAATACCATCTTCATCTTCGGATTTATTCTCAAACCCCCTTGGTTCACACCACCCTGCTTCCTGCGACCTTCGGGTTCCTTTACTACGTGTTTTTTTTGTGTGTAATTTCAAGAAAAGGTGTTGGGTTGGGGGAGCGGGAGGCACTGAATCGTGTTTCTTTTCTTCCAAAGAAACAAATTACGCAATTGAGGATGAGATAAATATTTTAAAAAAATATGCGTATGTTATATTTTGTAATCAAGTTTTTCATATAGAAATCGAAATGTATGCATTCGTGTAACTAAGCTCTTCCGTGTATATGACCTACAGTGAAAACCTTAATCTTCTCAAAATAACCGATTTGAAGACAAAAATGTGAAAACGTCAGGCGTGTTATTTCTGAGTTCATCCGCGGTCGCCGTAGTGGGAAAAATCGGCATGGTGATGGTGTCAATCACTTTTTCTCCCTAAAAAAGAAATAAAGACGATCTTGCGTCGTGTCTATTATTACTGAGGGTGTTTGAGTGACTCTTCATTAGGAAAATACTGTTTGAAAGAACCGGTTGACGTAATCTGCTTTACAAATTATTCGCGCATTGGAAGGCTGAATTTCACTGTTGCCAGTTTTCCTGGGTATGGCCTATTTTTTTGTTACAACTCCTACCGAAGTGCTTTGATGCTTCTTTATTGCTGTGCACTTTTTCTGGTGTTTCGCGAGTAGCGCAAGCGCAGAACTTGAATGAGGAAGATGAATGTATCGGAAATTTTGGTCAGGGACACTTTCTTACTGTTAACTTCAATAATACGATTGGCACCCTTTTTCACCATAGAAATGTGTGAAAGATAATTTAAATATTAAATTTTTATGGATGGATAAGGTTCGAGGGGTCAAGAGAGGAAACCCCGCCCCATTGTGTCACGTGTCAAGCACAGGTGCTAGGCTACTACATACACTTTTGAAGTAAGGGATTATAAAGGCATATCGTAACAAAAATAACTTCACATTTTTGCTTCAATATAATGTATGACCTCAACCGGAACCAAGACGTCACAGGCAGGAGGGGGAGTGTATGGAGAGAAAAATGAGAATTTCGAATCAACTACTTTCAACCAATTTTTAGTGGTCTTATTGATGAATAAATTGTAAGAAATGCATCGTATTGTGTTGACCAAGCTTTCAGAAAAAACGAGGAAGGAAAATAAACAAAAGTTTACGTTTCTTCCGTATGTGTTTGAATGGATTCTCTTCGCATGATCAAAGAACCACTTGAAACTGACTATCTCACGAAATCCCAACACTTAACACATATTCACGTATCCGGCGAAATGAAAACGCGAAATTCAATGAAAAATGTTCGTTAAATTCAACTTGGCCATCTGATTAAGTCCTCCCTCTCTCTCCATCATTTGAGAAATTGTAGCGGAACCGGCACAGTCTTTGTATAGAGCTTTCATGGTTTAGGAAAATGTTTACCGTGTGAGCTCGTGGGTCTGAATTGTTTAAATTTACGTGCCTCCGTATAATGGAAGTGTTGTAATAATGTCAAAATTGTTAGGGGTCCGGTGATGAAGGGGAGTTATACACCTAATCACTGGTTTTTTCAAACAAATAATTATCTCGGTGATGTTATGAAGAGTGGTAGGTTAAGCCGGTCTTGGGCTTCAACGTGGGAGTACTTGGTTTATGCGTGAAAAGAAGGGTGTATTTCGAACGCGCCTCGAGCGCGCGGAGGTGTAATGGATACAATATTCGCTTCTCAACCCCAGCGGGTCTGGGTTTGAATCCAGCTAATGCCCATTTCACTATGAGGCTGCGGCGAGCTGTGGCATGGCTCACTTGGCTTTTCGTGTGGGCGTTCACGGTGGTGCACATAGTACAGGTGTAAAGTGCACAGCTGATTCATGTCAGGGTATGGTGTAAGAGCCGCTTAAGTACTACACTACGCCCATTATCTCCTCACCGTTTTACGCGCAAAGTATTTGGAATATTTCAATTTTTATGGTCTCATATGAAACCTTATAGGCTTGAGTTGTCTCAAATTACTAGTACTTTTATGAATTTAACTTAAAATTCTAGGACTGTCAAAATTGAAATTTAGGCTCTGCTGGCCTTGGTTCAAGCCTATAAGGTTTCATGAGACCATAAAAAATGAAATATACTGAATACTTTGCGCGTAAGACGGCGAGGGAATAATTGGCGAGTGGTAGTACTTGTATGCCCCAAGGGCCAGGTAAACCCGAGTCCGCACCCTCAAAAAAAGAAAAAGAAAAAAACAGGGTGTGTTTCAATGATTACCGCTATCCAAGATTTTCACAAACGTGTTGAAAAGTTCATTGGGCTATAACTGTACTCTCTACCTACCCCACCGTCTTATTCATGTGATTGCTATTTTTACCACGGAGTCATTAATTGAACAATTAAAATCGAACGACTCATACAAAATTATGAGAGCCCCGTCGTTCTTTTTTGTCATTCAGATTGTTTTTGTTTAATGTCTACCGTAATAAAACACTACCCCTTCGCCTATTTCCCTGTGAATAGTTTCTGCTAGGAGAGGGGAAGGCGGCTATTAATTGTGCCTCACTTAAAGATAACTACGCTTCCTGACTGCGGTTTTTTTCTTTTGCCGATCAGATAACAAAATCCCTCGCTATTTTTTTTTTGTGCAAACGTGGGAAATATCTCGCCTTCTGAAGACACAGTGACATCTCAGATCTAATTCTCATCAAGATAGTCCCTCCTTATATTTTTTCTAGGTAAACCATTAGTGATTCTTTGTCGTTCGTCTAAAATATCTTGAAGCACGTGGCTTACTAGACGTGTAAAAATGATAGTTGAAAACAACAAGGTTTGTTGAAACAACGATGGGGAAAGGTGAACGCGCTTCTGTCTGGTGCAAGGGGTAAGATGAGTCGGCCGGCCGTCTACCTTATATTATTCGCTTAATCAAAAACCAGATTTCGTGGCTTGAGCTCTTTATAAACTCAGTTTTGCAGGCTCGATGAGTTCGAAAGACCGATTTGACGAAAAAAGAACGACGGAAAAACGAATTTCGAGATTTTGGATCATTCAAAAGTTTGCTCTCCCATAACAATATGGCCCGAATTTGGCTCCTTGAAAACCAAATTTCACAGATTTTTGCTAATTCATACCTCAATGTTTCGCGTTTTCACTCCGAGAACCCTTTGCTTTAGCTTTTTCTAAAATCCCTTTTGCTCGTTTGGCTTCTTCAAAAACTGATTTTGCTCTTCCAAAAATCAAATTCACGGATTTGGCTAATTCAAAACCCAAACCAAATTACGTCATTTTGGATTTTACAAACCCCTGTTTTTTGCGGGATTTCGCTATTTCAAAACCTGCTTTCGCGGAATTGGCTCCTTGAAAAGCTAATTTAACCGGAATCCTTGGGACCCTACCAGAAACGCCAAAGCGGTCGCACGGGCACATCTCCGGCGCATTCGTAGAATAATGCTGCTGATGGATGTAAATTAAGGTGTGTCCCAGGTGCTCGCTAGCCTTGTTACGCCGCTGATTTAGGGACAGCAACGGCGCAAAAATTTGTAGTATGAAACGTTCTGAAGGTCGAATGCCCTGAGGAAAATGAATTACCTATGCGAGCACTCGGTCGTCTCCCGATGGATTTAAGTCGTTCGGCTCACGTGGTCGCATTACGCACCTTGAAATGGAGCTTAGAACTTTTTTTTTCAACTAAGGGGCCTTTTTACATGAATTATTTGTTTTAACAAATCTTCCGACTGTTCAGGCATTCGGCGTCCGTGAATACCAAGATAAAGCGCCACTGCGGTTGAGAGGTCATTAAGCGTCTTGTTTGTAGGTGGCATAGAGTATGATTGTTACACATTTTTCTCCCAGTAAAATGGAGGTGGTCGTAAGCCATTTAGAGGGCTCATGGGAGTACAGTGGGAATTTCATCAAATGGACAGTAGTCACCCCACTACCACCACCGACCCACCTGCTTAAAGATTCAAACTTTTGTTGTTCTTAAATGCCAGGTTGTGCTGCTTCACTCTCACGCGTCTGGTCGTCACAACGAGCCTTGGCTCCGAAGTTTCATCCATATTTCTGGCCGTTAAAATGCAGGTAATGCCTTATCCCCTGGCGTCCTTTAGCCTGGCCAAAGTTGGTCCTCTGGCCTCCAATGAGAATGAGGGCTAATTCAAAAATTACAAATTGTCAGGGATCTAAAAGGACTCTTCGCTCAAATGAAATAGCTCTTCCTCCGGGTGGTCTATTGGACACAGAACTACAGTTGAATTTTTCACTCCAGGTTTGTTTTCTAGTGAGTTCCTAGCGGGGTAAAATTGGTCTTGACGTTTTATTTTCAGTACCCTCATTTCATTAAAAACGGAAACAAGCTCCACGTGATGCTTCAACGGCGGAAACGATATAAAAACAGGACGATACTGGGCTATAAAACACTAGCTGATAGCGTCATAAATATGACGCAGGTAAACCTTATTTTGTTATTTATTTAAAGCATGGGGTTAGTTTTTTTTCTTGTGGTTGTAGATCTTGCAAAAACAAATGGACATGGAATTGGATCTCATTGTACCCTGTAAAGACTCAAAAGGTGGCAATATCGTCCCTGCTCGCGTTTTTGTGACTGGGCTCAGCAGTCAACCCATTGACTATGAAGTGACGACGAAATCCTCCGGCGAGAGACCGAGTAAAATTGACTTTTGATTGGATTTAAGGTTTGATTGGATTTGAGCCTTGAAAAACCTCCACCTTTTCAGGGAGAGTCGGGGTCGGAAGAATGGACAATTTTTCAGACGATGAAGATGATTTTAGTACAAACGATGAAGGCTCTGATTCTGAGCCGATGCTCGAAGAGCACCGAGTTCGAAAGAGCAGCATTCCTCAAAACACTGTCCGGGTACGCAACGGAGAGTCTCTCCTAATTCAAACTGACGATTAACTCGAAATTTTCAAATTTCCAGCAAAGAAACCTCAAACAAAAATTCATATCCCTCATCAGGAAATTTCGTATAAATGAAGGACTCAACGAACTCGATCCATGTCAAGACGCTATCGGCAATAAACTTTCCGGTAAAACAACACACTCCTTTCTTCTCAAGTCCCCCCTCCCCTAAATTTTTGTCACCCTCTAAAGGTGGTGAAATGGACCCCGAAATTGAAGATTTATTCGAAGAGCTCGATTTAAGCGATTCAGAGATGGACACAACGAGTGTTACATCAACGCCCAAACCATCTCTGCGGCCATTTTTCTCATCTAGTCGTAATTTGCTCCACGAAACTCACAATGTTCCAGGTAAACTTTCGAACTGAATTTTTATTTTTTAAAAAAAGCAAACAAATGAAAAACAAGTCAGCTTGGTTCATTGAAGAAAAGCTTTTTTATTACCTCTTTTTGTTGTTGTATTATTTAAAATTAATTTCAAAAAGGCTGTATTCTTTCTCTCAATCATGATTTGGGATTTTTGTATTCAGTTCTGGCCAAATTTTAATTGAACTGATTCTTCAATTTAAAAAATGTGTTTTCAAGCCAAATGGTTAGTGCCTTTTTTTTAGATAGACTGACTAGTTAGCGGTTTTGTGGGTGTTATATATTTTGTGAACTAAATTAAATGTGGGGGGGGGGGGGTCTACTGATTATTTCCATGACTGAGGTAAAGAGGAAATGTTTTGATTTTTTTTTCTTTAAGCTTAGTACGATGCTTTTTAGAGGCGGGCCAGCATTTTGCTTGTTGGGCGAGTGAATTGAAAATGCTTTCTCGTTTTGGGTTTATTCTGATTTTCGAGGGTTTTTGTCGTGATTACGTGTCAGGACGGGAGGGTTTCGTGGGATGTCATATCAGTGACACTGGTAAGCCGGCCCTCTCATTTTGTTTGAGTGAGAAAGGTGTCTTCAATTCTCTCCTGAGTTATTGGCAGTCAATTATAGTTTTTTAATTTATGTAATGTTGTGGATTGGTCTTTAATAATTTCAACGTTTTGATTCCCGTAGCTAGTAGCTTGTCTAGATATCCCCCTCCCCCCACATCATCATGAATTCTCTAGATTAGTTGATTTGTCTTTATTCAGTTCCTAAAACATTTCATATTTTTTTAATATCGACCGTTTTTTCCGTCCGTGTGCCGGGGGCGTGTTTCTCGCGTTTGTTGAATTGACTTTCAACGTCTTCTGGCGGAGGGTTTATTTATTTTTTTAATTGATTTTCTGTCTGTGTCACATGGTCTATATGTCGGTTGTTTATGAAGTATTTCTACAAGGCGTGACATCTAAATTGTGGATGGGAGGTGTGTGAATTTTGGAAAGGTTGTCAATGTCTCTTTTGTAGTTCCCCATGGAGTGTGTTTTCTTATTTCGAGGAATTATCTGTTATGGGTGTTATTTTCGATGCGTAGTATTTTTGGGTTATTCAAGTTGTGTGGCAATTGTTTGGCGTGTTGTGATAGTTAAAACGGTCAATACTAAAAAAATTAATCTGTTTCAAAAAATAATAAAAGAAAAGTATACTTTTGAATTTCATATTTTGTTCCTCTCCTCAGTCTGCCCTACTCTTATGATACCTCAGCATCTTAACTTAAGGGTCGTTAGCTAGTTAGTAAACGGATCGAAGGCTTTAAGTACCCTACGGTGAAACCACCCCTCCCCAACTAACTTACAAGCGGAAAAATGTCCAATAATGGGAAAATAGGCAATGATATTGCGTATTCCCAGTCCACTCGCCCACCGTTGTCCCCGGAGTGTGTTTCAAATTGAAAAGGATCCACCGGGAACGTCTGCTCTAGTTTGGCCAGATGACGTGTGGTAAAATCGTTTCAGCTCTTTTTAATTCATGCTTGTCATGCTAAAATAATTTTGTTTTGCTCGCTTCCGCAGTACGTCTTGCTTGTGAACACTTTTGCTATTTTGCCTCTGCTTACCCTCCCGTTAGCCAAACCACTAGCCTTCGAAGTAAGCAGTGTTTAATTTTTTATAACTTGCTCATTTTCCTCGTCCGTAAAAGTTCCTTGGCAGCAATGTTTGCCCAGAAGAGAGAGAGAGAGAAAAAAAAAACAAAAAAAAACGGGTAGGATAACGTGGAAAGTGTAGTGAATGGGTGTATGTGTATGTCGCCCTTTTTGTGATTGTTTTTGTTTTTTTTTGTTATGCGTGATATTTAATTGCCTCCCTCGCCCTCGATTACACTAACATTACGTTACGAGGGGCATCCTAGTTCTAACCAGGGGGCTATTATCGAAAAATTTACAACATTACATAGATTGTGATATTTAAAAGCTTCAGAAAGGCTGATCCTTAAACAAATTGTAGGCATGTACATCATTTTATCGTCGTTATAAAACAAATTGTGCAATACATTTTAGGTATTAGTTAAAAACCGTGTGTTGTAGGAACGTGTAATAACTATTTTTTATATAACCGGTTAATTAAAGTTAACTAGGTAATTTTTACTTTTATATGGTTTAGTATGATGAGTAAAGCAAACGCCATTATTGTTTGTTATTTTATTGCATCGAGAAAGTTGATTTTTATGATTCGAGTGAAAGTTACTCTTAAACTTGTATTATTCTGTGCTATCGTAAAAAAGAAGACAAAAAAACGCGGGTAGAATACGCTTCTCTTTGTCTGTATTTATCAGAGACAATGACGAAAAATAATATACGCATTTATCAGACAAAATTTTGAATGTCATGACTTTCTTGCTGTGAAATTTGTCGTAATTCTGCCCTTAGTCCCCCTCCCCTTAATTTAAAATTAATTTGTAATGAACCGCGCTTCAGAGGCGGAGAGCTGAACCGTCCGAATTCATCAAGCAGTTTGTTGATGCGTAGAAGACTGATAGTGGCGTGGGTGTGGAAGGGTGGGGGGCTTTGGATCAACGCAGACAAAATGGGTAAATTTGCTTGAAATTATTCGCAATAAAACCAATTTCCTCTGTCATTAGAACAAATCCGACAAGCTGAGTAGTGAAAAAAAAAAAAAAAGTAGCCATAAATGTTGAGCGTGAATGTTGTTATTATACTCTTTGTGCGCTTGCGTTCTTTGTGTACTTGTAGGATTCCCAGTTCATAGCGGGGGCCTAAACGTTGTTGAAATGTGAGCATTGTAGTTGCTTGCTTCTTTGTGTGTGCATTGTTCAAGGCCGGCTCCTTCGTAATGGAGTTATCTGCTTTCCTTCAGTGATGACGCCACTTTCAGGTTAGAATAATTAGTTAAACGGAATGTTTTTTTTTTTTTTAACTGTTATTATCTTTTATTGTAACATAAAAATTAAACTACTTGATGGTCGATGGAATATAAGCTGTTCTGCTTGCATAGTTGGCATTTACGTATCGTGTATTTTATGGTTGTAATTTTTTCTTTCTATCTTCTAATGACCTTTCCTAGTAGTTGCATGAAATGTGTCCCTTATGGTGGATGATAATATTTGTATTAGGTTTAGCACTGAGGTATTGTTGGAAATTCAGGTCTTCGCTCATCTCACCGCCCTTTAAAGCACTTCTTTCCGTTTTATTTATTGTTTCTCGGGATTAATGATTTTCGTTGTTTATTTTTCTGAAATGTTGGGAATGAGTAGATTAACTAACAGCATGCTTTTCAACCCGACTACATCAAAAACTCAAGTTTTATATAGTCATTATAATGTTAACGCACGGAAACAGGATTGAACGGAACTGCGAAACATCTTCTTTGTTTAAAAAAAAAAAAAAAGTCTCGCATTTATAATTTGTCACATTTCCCCTCTCCCCTATCCTTGTCAATTTCAGACGACTCAAACAGTGAAGCTCGCGTTAGCGATGAAAGCCCCAAAACCGACTACGACTCGCCACCCGAGTTCGGCTTTAAACGCTCCCAGTTGACGGAAGCCAATCGAGCGTCAATGGCCACAGTCAACCGGTCCCCTTCGAAGAAAACCTCGTGCTGCACTCCGCCCAAGGGTTTTCACGAAGTGAACGCGGTAAATCAGCGCGATTTTTGTTTTCCGCTTTTCAAATTCTCAATACTACCCCCCCCCCCCACACACACACACCATCACAATTATTTCAGAATTTTCGTGATAAAAAAGAAACTCCAGAAAAACTATGGAGTAATCGAACTTGTACATCACCTTTTGACTCGCCTCGAGCATTGTACGAAGGCGAGCCCCGGGACGCCTTCATGGAGACACTTCATAACATACTACCGTCAGATGACTACGACCTCCCATCCAATCTCATACTCGTCAACATCAACGACCCCTTGGGTTCAGCTATTTCAGAGCAGCTCAAATACCAGTACTTTAACGTTCTCCCTACGTCCGGGCCGAAAGATGTGAGAGCCGCCATGACGTACGTCACGAAACGAATACGAAAATGGTTATTTTTTTTTCTTCTTTCTTTTTTTTTTGTGAAAAAAAATGGTTGGATATTGACAGTTTGTTAATTTTTATTTAAATTTCAAGGCTCAAAAACAAACAAGTTGATTTACTCAGCCAGAGAATGAATTTTAAATTCGTTGCAATTGGCTCAAGCGGATTTTTCCACTGCATTTTTCGTAACTTCCTTGAAATCACTTGTGAAGTTCTCGCTAAAAAACAAAACCTCATCAAATTCTTCCTCGTCCCTCTGAGTAAGTATTCGTTGAAAGTAACTTTGAAACAAAATAATACCCCCACCCACTCTCACTATGCCACATAACAGGAGAGAGCAGCCTCTGTAGACTGATAGGAAGTGTCGACAAAAGATATCACAACTATTTCATCGACAGCTCGTGGAATCAATTGTTGCATCAACCTGATATTAGCGTCCTGCTGTCAAGACTATTGGCCTACGTTGAAACCGCCGAACGTACTCTCAAAATACCAATTTCCGAAGCAGTTGTCTGCGGGAAACAATCTTAGTAAGTGTATAAATTTTTTGTTTACCAAGGAAAAACTAATAATGGCAATTAAAAACTTTCAGCCAAAACAAACAACCATCGACGTTTTGTGTGCCGTTTTTAAGCGTGAGATGTCATAATCTTGAATGTTGATGAAGTTCTCGGTGTAGTTGATTTTTTTTTTTTTTTTCTGTATTTCTAGGAGTTGAAACTGGTATTTCCGGACGATACTTACCCATTCCTTGAAAGTGACGAGTGCGTTGGAGTTTTCTCCGGTTCGCCAAATTCAAGTCTCGAGCGAAACACGACACCTCCTCCTCCCAAGTGAATATTTCGCTCGTCGAAAAAAACAACAAAATCATCGCTAACTCAATCATTTAGGGAGCCTTACGAAGAGATCGAGCTTGTCGTCGATTGTTGGAGTAGCTGTCAAAAAGTGATCGACTCGAAAATCGACGGCAATCGAGTCAAAGCGGAATTGCCTAAATATCGACTCAAAAGTCATTTTCGTCACGTTCAAGTCAATCGGTACTCAGGGTGTGAGGACCATATTTTGCCCTACTTGACTCTCAGTTTCACGTCTAGGGAAATGAAACAAAAGAGTGAGTGGCTTGAATTTTATTTTCATGTATTTCTTTATTAATAATTACTTTCCAGTGATGAGCTTCGTGAAAAAAAAGGAAATTAAAAGTTATAAACTCGATGACCTCTCAAAACTGGAGGTGTCACCAAAGTCACAAGGTCTTCAACTAAGAGGTGAGAGCCACAAAATTGTGTCCGTTATTTTGTCGTGCTTGCAAAAATGGGTGTCGACGAAACTAAAGGCAAAGTAGGAGGAAGGGTGGGGGTTGACAGGCCCAAAATACTCTCTAAAGAACGTGTTGGATCCCTCTGGGGCTCTTAAAGAAGAGACCGTTTTCTTGTTGGACCAGCTAGTGTCACTACGGATAACGAAAAACTATAAAATAAAGGAGGGGGGGAAACCATGTTGCCTTTTTAGCTGTTCTTATTCTAGTGGTTTGTCTTTAATTCTTTAATTGGAATGCCCAGTTGGAGGAGCTATCAATTTTTGAAGCCCAAACTGATTGTTTGGGCTGCGATCATAACAATCAACTGTAAAGCAATCTTCTTCGTTTTAGGCGATAGGGAGATTTTGTGTCCCATTTCGACCACTTTTTGATCTACCTGACAGCTGTTTCCCCAAAAGCGTTCTCGGGCCACAGTTCAAGTCGGCTCGGCTGTTTAGCGCTTTAGTGTGGGTTTAGCACTTTTGAAAAACCAAAATGTTGTGGAACCGTCAGAAGTGGGCTCCACAAGCGTCTTTTCGCCCATGGAACTGACTATAATGTATATGGCGCGTCCAGGGGCATCTTCTCATGAATTCACACATTTACCTAGAAAATTATCAATTTAACGTAAACTGCTGATAATTTAACGAGGGAAGTGTGTTTTTGGCCTCAGAATCTAAATTGCTGGTTCTTAAGGGGGGGGGGGTCCTCGACCCCTTCCCAGTCATCCCTCGCCTAAACTTCGCACTTAAATTTTGGCTCCATTTCTGCACCAATATTCGATTTCAAAGTCTTATTTTAATCTTCAGGAAGTTCTTCAGTGACGTTAGATCTTGCTTTTTCAAATGTTTCCCCTAAAATAACCCCAAAACACTTTATAATTCAAATGTGTTTAAGGGATGAAATTTGGAAAAGCAAGATCTAACGTCACTGTAGAACTTCCTGAAGATTAAAATAAGACTTTGAAATCGAATATTGGTACAGAAATGGAGGCAAAATTTATGTGCGAAGTTTAGGCGAGGGCGATTGGGAAGGGGTCGAGGAAACCCGCCTGAAACCCCACCTTAAACCAGTGATTTTGCCGAAACTGACTTTTTGTCTGGCACTTCTTTCATTGGTGGCCTTGGAACTGGGAATCCTACGCCAGAAACTTCACAATTTTCCTTGATCGGCAATAGGTTCGAGGGGCTACACTCGAGATATCCGTGTCTAGCCAGTTTGAAGGGTCGTCATTCTGGTGACCGGATGTCCCCCAAGGTCCGCGCAATCCATTTTCTGGGCTCAAAATTACTAGTTTTGGGCTTGGAAAAACACGTTTCAGTTTGGGTATTAACTCAAAACGAGCAGCTCCTGTCCGCAGTGTGAGTTTGTAATGAAAAATGGGCCTTTATTGGGCGTGTAGCTGGTTTCTTCGGTCAAATTTGCCAGTTATTAAAACCCATTATAAAGTTTTCGAGACAAAATTCCCAGTTTTGTTTGCATACAGCTAGTTTTATTGGCTGGATTCCCGGTTGGAACAATAATAAGGAATTGATGAGAAATTGACAGTTTCCCGCTTATAAGCTCTTCTGTGTTTTTGGGAAAATAGCTGTTTTGCCCCACACATTCAGTCGTGCGTGTTGTAGCCTATCACTATCGCATTTTCCTCCCGCAAGTATTTTTTAGGAGCGGAGTCAGGGAATTTCAAAAACAGCCCCAAAGTTTCTTTCTCTGCCTCTTATCCATTTGTCGTTATGGTGGAGGTGGTCGGTGAGGCAGAAGTCAATGTTTTGATGTCTTGGGCGCTTTCAACAAGGCTGCAAGTGTACTTATAGCGTATCTGGGAATTCTGTGGGTTGGTTGGGGGGGGGGGGTGTTCCTCTTTTTACCTCGCTCTGGTATGTAGCTGCTTTCCAGATTTTCGTTTTAGTTAATTAAAAAAAAATGTTTCTAGTGTTGATCGATGGAACCGAGTACTTCGACGTCAAAAGCCTTGAAGTGAATAATAACTGGAACGCCAACATTAGATATTTCCCTGTTGCAACTTTTCAACCAATAGACTGAAGAGCTGGAAACTCAAGTCTCTCTAAATTTAGTCCTTGCTGGCTTTACTTTTTGAAACGTATGCTCTCATACACCTAAAATATCTCAATTCATGTATCTCAAATTCTATTTAAGATTCATTCTCAGGAAACTCTTATATTTAGGGGTGTTTTTGTCGAAATTGTCTATAATTTGGCTGTTTAATTTAACCTTGAAATTTCATTCTGCACAATACAAAGTCGTTTTGAATCCTCTGTGATATACACTTATTTTTAGCAATAATCTTTGAGATTGCTCTAGCTTTACATTTTATACTCATTTAAACAAGAAAAAAGGTGTGCCATAAAACAATTTCGCTTAATTTTTACTATGATTCTTTACATACCAGACATTTATGGGTTGTCACTTACACTGTCGCAAAAATTATGAACACATTCGCCAAGTATTGAGCGTTTTAAAAGCGTTCATCTCTCGAATTTCATTTCATTACCAAAGAACGGCGTAATCTCGACGTTGTGTGCTTATTCTAGAAGTATGGAGAGTCAATTTTGTCGTTTTGTTTATGGGCTGAACGTAGTTTGTACGTTGCTTGCTGTGTCAAGTAATTTTTAGATTACGCGTGCTTGTCTAGTCTTTTATTCCTTGAACATATCCTTCTATACGATATAGTTAGTTCATCGTTTTACATTTTATTAGAAAGCTATATATTTTTATACTGTTTGGCTATGTAATAGTTCGAGCGCTTATCACGTTTTTTATGTACTCAAAAGACATTTAAATTGAAATTTAGAGCCTTTAATGCTACATGGAACCCTACCTCTCTCCCTCACCCCATCATTTTTGGTCGTCCAACCATCCTTGAAATTCAAACTGACTATAATTTCATGACAATAAAGTTACAATTATGTTTGTACTCGGTATGAAGAGACCCCTGGCAGCCTAGAGAGGGCCTTTCCGGAAGGTCTTCTTTACATCACAGTCTACTGGTTTATACCCTTATTTGTGTAGTGACGTGAGCAACGTTGTCACTGGTTTAGGGAGGTGAAGAAGGGTCGTCCTCTCAGGGCTCTCCTTATACCGGGATTATTTTTTTGCGTAGTTTCATGTAGCTGGTTCATTAAATAAATCCGTTCTCTTGGACTGTGATAATTTTGTTTAGTAAATTTCTTATGTTTTTATATCAATGTTAAAGGGATGTTAATAAATGCCCTAGACAAGTTTAATTCATTGCTTGCACCCTCGTTCACTTCTTCCCTCTATGGACATAAAAAGCAACAAACAAATCATCAAGGAGATTGTTTATTCTGTAACATAACGAAATTAACAAGCGATGAAATAATCAACATTCAGGAATTGTTGTCTTCGGAAACGGGAAAGTTGCCAGTTCGAGCGTGGTTCATAATTAATTCGACTTTGGAAGCCGTCTCTCTTAGAGCATCGGATATTTCAGGCAGATCGGGTAAGTCGAGGGTAATGTGAGCTGACAGCCTTTTGTACACGGAATTAGAGTCCTTGCCCCTTGGAAGAAACGTTTTTCACACAACTTATACAATTATTGTTTTTCTTCGTCGTGATAATGACTTACTTTTGACTCTCTCTGTACTTCAATTGTTGTTTGATAAATAACGAGTCTCTTAGAAGCTCTTGAGAGTTCTGAAAACTCTGTTCAGCCTTTTCTATAGATTTGATGGCTCTGGGAAAACCAGATGAAGAGTGCCGTTAGTAGCTGTGTTGAACATCAGTCGAAGGGTTTGCCGTGAAAACCAACGATAACGCGAAACGCTCGCTATTCCCACCCCCAGCTTCGAATAAAAAAAAGGATAGAAATCGAATAAAACGACTACTTCCCAGGGAGATTTTTATAACCCCCTCCCCCCCAGGTCCCGGCGTTTTTGACCAGTTTACAGGGGCCGCAACGAATTTTTCCTCGGACGGTGGCAACGCTGTCGTCAGTCCGAGGGGAACCATCGACGCAGAGTGGGACGCTCAGGAGTTGTGCATATCGGGGTCTGAACGTTTTATCGCGGTTAGATCAGTAGCATGTCGAGGTAGGAGCGAGCGGGGCTAATGAGCTGTTATTGAGGCCAGTCCGCGTATAAAATTGAGAAAAAACGCTAATTCGGAGCTGAAATTGAGAAAAAGCGACAATTTACGGATTTTGGAGGCCCATTTACGACTAAAATTGCAAAAAAAAACAAAAAACGCTTATATGCTGTTCTTGGTATAAGTTGCCAGCTAAAATCGTGAAAAAGCGCTCATTCGTGGCCATAATTGAAAAAAGGCTCTAATCCGTGGATAAATGTTAGAAAAAAGCGCTAATTTGCTGATAACAAGGAAAAAATGCTCGCTCGCGGCCACCATTTGGAAAAAGCGCTAATTCGTGAATACAATTAATAAACAGTGCTCATTCTCGGTTTGCGGTGGCTCTTTTACGGTTAAAATTGAGAAAATCCGCTAATGTGAAGTTCACGTGTCAAGTCTAATAACTGAGAGAAAGCGAAAAAGTAAAATTGAGGAAAAGTGATCGTTCGCGCTTGAAATGTGGCCGAACAAGCGCTGATTCGCAGTTTTTGGTGGCCTTTATAGGCCTAAAATTGAGAAAATGCGCTAGTGTGCTGTTATTGGGTCTTTTCTGCGACAAAAAAATCAGAAAAAGCGCTCATTCGTGGCTAAAATGGAACAAAACGCTAATTCGCGGAGAAAAAGCGATCGTTTTCGCTATAATTTAGTCGAGCAAGCGTTAACTCGCGGTTTATAGAGGTCCTGTCACGGTTTAAATTGAGAAAAAGTGCGGTACTTCTCGGTTTTAGAAGGCTCTTTGACAGCTAAAATGAGAAAAAACGCTTATGTGCTGTTCTTGAGGCAACTTCGCCTTAGCGCCTTAACTATAGCGAATTATACCCTATTCGTCACGAATAGGGTATATTCGTTATAGTGTCACTAGGTAGGGGCCTATACCGATTACAGTGGCTTTATGGAGCCACTGACCTTACTGGTGATGGTGGATCTACTGCGAAAAATGAGTATTTCTTCTAAAAAAAAAAGCCCCCCCCCCACAAAAAACAGAGATTGCATCCCAGCACTGTATGTTTCTAGGGTTTAATACGCGCCGCATATAGGTACTGTGCAATTTTTCACGATTGTTTGGTGGGTCCTTCCCCCAACATCTTTGTCGTTCATTAGTGAATGTTCAGTGAGAATTCAGGCTCTTTGAGTCGAAAATTATTGGAAGACCTGGAGTGCGATGGCTCCTGATTAGGGGCGATTTCCCTAGAGTTACTGCGAATTGATTTCGGGGCGAGGGGATTACTTTCTGCCTGAGTGTGAAATCACTCCGTATGCCGAGTAGCCTGTAGATTCGGCTGGTTATTCTGAGACAATGTCTCATGAATCTTTCCATCCCGGGGGGGGGGGACTGCGCTGACAAAACGAGAAAGCCTTCGCCGCCCCTTACATTCTATAGAAATAGCCGAGAGAAACAGTTCGACCTACAGGCAGCGACAGCACCCAAAATCTTAAAGTTGAAGACAGCTGAGCCCTGCCCGCCGGGAGGACCCCGTCTTTTAGTCCCTCATCGTACAACACGCTTAAACTCACCCGATGGCATACTCAACGTCGTAGCAACACCCCTGCAGTTCACTACGAACTTTGGCCACTTCTGTCCGTTTCTCAATCATCGGAGGCAGAGCCTTTCTAACGTGTTCCTGAAGACGGTAGAAGGCCAGCGACGGCTCGTTCGCAATTATGTGAATGTTCTCCGATATCCTTTCAGTCGCTGTGAGTGGAGACAACAGTGTTCAAGTAATCTTTGTAATTAGGGAAATTCTATTAAAAATAACAACCAAGAACTCACCTGTTTTGACCTTCTTCTCCAAAAGAGCGTCATTTTCTTCCAATGTCATCAGATTACCAGAAATTTTGGATCAATGCAGATGTAAACAAACTGAGATCTCACGAAATGTCATTCTGGTTTCGTATGATAAGAATAAAACCTTTGGGCTCTCTGTGCTGTCTGCCTTCAAACACAGAGAGTTCTCATCACAGCACATGAGCACACTTCACACGGTCTCATGAGTTTACCTGCGAGCTCTGATTTACCACAATTTAATTTGCTTGAGTGCGGACGGGGTACTTCAGTACTTGACCCGAAAAGTGGAAGTCGTTAGCAGACAAGGGAAAATAAGTCAAACGAACAAGGCAAATGAAGGGGAATAGAGCGACGAATAGAAGCCTAGTGCCTTCCACTAGTCTTGGGTTGAGGATCAAGGCTCGCAGGCCGGCAAAGAAATGGAAATCGAGACATGTTGGTGAAGTGTTTCAAAAGAGTCAGCGCTCAAGTAAATTTCCTTTCCACTCTCCTATCGTCAGACTAGGGAGGATCTAATTTGCGGAAAACCCGTGATGCTTGCAAAATCGACATAAAAAATGATCCGACGACGATGAAAAGGCTCACAGTTACTACTCGCCCTGATCTAAAGAATATTTGCTGACAGTTATCGAAAAGTACTAGTACTTCTCCCCGAGGAGTCATTTGCGGAAAAGATAAAAGCTTGCGGAAACGATATGTAAAAAAAAATTGGAGGACGCTCAAACCACATACAGTTACCGCTGACGACGTTTGACAGAATATTTGCTGATGGTAAACATGTTCAAATGTGGAAATGTTCAAAGAATTCCAATTTAGTATTAGGCTAGAACTAACTCATATACAAATGTCCAAAAATGAGCATTTCGCGTTGCAGTTACAGTTAGGCAGATTTTCTATACTCCAAGCGGCCCGGCGAAGTCCGCGTGTACCGAGCCGCTTCCTTGGACTTCAGGCCTCATCATCTGCGGAAAAATTATTGGTTCAGCTTCTGTAAGCGGGCGAAAGTGACCTGTAACACTCTAACTACGTCAAATATCTTCAACGGCTAATTTTTATTATTTAGTGAATGTTGAAGTAAACTTTAGGTAATTATATGATTTTTCTGGGTAAAAAAATTCATTTTATCACACTTTTGCCGACTAGTTTCGGGGTATGCGCCCCATTATCAAGGCTCACAAGGTCTCGTATATGTCAACACAAAATTCTCAAAAATCCTGAGGACGGACGTATGTATACATGGAAACTTGTTTCTCAACATCGAGAAGAGTTGACAAACAACTTTCTAAGTGCGTCCGTCCTCAGAACTTTTGGGAATTTTGTGTTGACATAATGACAGAGAGATTTGTCTCTGCCAGGAATCCAGGATGCCTTGATAATGGGGTGCATACCCTGAAACTAGCCGGCAAAAGTGCAATAAAATGAATGTTTTTACTAAAAAAAAAAAATTGAGTTATCTTCATCGACCCTTCTGATTGAAAATATCGGGAATTTTCGGGTTCTGTGTGTCGAGAAACCCCACGATGCGCGGATTCGTCCATTTTTAAATTTTGGTCATTTCATCCAAAATCGCCCCTTATCTGAGTGACTTTTAGGGTCATTTTCTCTGAGTGTTTCGATGTGAGCCGATCACGTGAGTCCCGTGGGGAATTCTCATTTGACCAATGTATATAGCCGGTTTCTCTCAACTTCACTGAATGTACACCAGCGTCATAAATTGGTTAAAAGTGAGCTTTTTGCATTATATTATCGATTTTGTCGATCTGCATCCGGGATGAGGACTTCTTGAGACTAGCGGACAAGACTCTACTCAATCCAAAACAAGGGAGAATTCATCGAAAAGAAAATTCTCGAATGTCTAATGCATCGATTTTGTAATTTTGTTCTCGGACAAGTCTACGATAAACACGGACCAGCAAGATGTCCAGTAGATTCAAGAGTGTACTCTGCGCAGGCTGGATGGAATGATGGCATCAGTCCTACAGGACAACAAGTTTGGGCGGGAAGAAGGTACTATCCTGGAATGATGGCTAAAATGTGAAAAGCCCCCCCCCCCTCGACGTGTCGAAATTTTAATCTGACCCCCCTCCCCGCGCAGGACAAATTCCTATCTACGCCCCTGGTCCCAGCGCGCAATTTTGACTTCGAAGCAGCGAAAGCTGAAAAAAAATTGTTTTTTGGGTGAGTCAGCTTCGCGAAATCTGGGGGGTGATTCTGTAACTTGCAAAATTTACGTTTTGTAACTGGGAAGGAGGGGGAGAGGATGTACCCTGTTGCCTTGGTTTTTCCACACATTTCTTAAGAATTTATTATTTTTTCTTCGAGACCACACATTCTCGCGTTAAAATTCCGCAGCTCAATTTACTAGGTATCGTAAAAACCATGGCAACGAGGTACCTCCCCTCGCTCTGCTTCTTCCATTTTACGACACGTAAACTTTGAAATTTACAGAATGACCCCCCTGGGTTTTCATGGGCCAATCCACTGTTATTTAGTTTTTCTTCAGGGAGCCAGCCCCCACAAAATTTATTTTGAACGAGCCAACTCTTAGAAATTCCTTTATTGAAAAAGTCAAACCTGTTGAATGGGGGGGGGGGGGGTTCGAGTGGTTCAAACACGAAAAATTGTTGTGTGGTGCGAGAGAGCTTAGCGAAATTGGTTTTGAACGGGCCAATCCCGCGAAAATTGCGAAATTGATTTTAATTGTGTGGGGGGGGGGGGTTGATAGAGTGAATTTGAGTTGATAGCGATTTCAGCCGCGCTTGTAGATTTCGCCGGTTAGGAACATGCGGATGTGAAAGTCACTCACTTCCATAAAAATGTATTTATTTTTGTAGGAAACATTCACATAAGATATCAATTATCATTGTGTTCGATATTACACACTATCGATTCGGATGCTTCCCGAATCGAAGCGAAATGAGCTCGAACGATTGATTATGTTGCAATGATTTGCCTTCTTACAAATCTTGACATATTTTTGGGTGAATTTTCAACGTTTAGCGTTAAATAAACATCCAACAGTAAACACAACAGTTATAAAATGTCGAAGAAAACATTGAGCGGCGATATATCTCGCCGTATATTTTGATTTTTTTTCATTTTCTCACATTTAAAAACATCCAGAAAGAAAATGCACTTAATTTTGATACGTTAGTGCTAGCGATTGGCGATTTTTATATAGGAAGAAGGCACATTTAAACATCTATTTGAAAAGACGATTCCCGAGAGAGTCGGTACGACGCTCCGGCGGCGCTCCCTCTTGAACCTCTTCTCATACCTAATTTGTTTATATCACATTCAATTTCATTCAGTTCTCTGGGCAAATAGCGCTGGTCGGAAAATCTGCTTGGAGGGTTAATTCTATCGCTGTAACTGAATTTTTTTTCATCATTAAAGCAATCTGCCCCCCCCCCCCCCAACAGATTTCTCACCTGAAAGTCGTTTCGTCATTGTGACTAGAATAGCCGCTGCTACTTCGGCCCAGTTTTTTGAACGACGGTTGTTTCATTTTGATTTTCCTGCTATGCGGACATTTCCTCGAGTTTGTAGGAGATCTTTCGGAAGACGAGCTAGACTCATCGATTTTGCTTACATCCGCTATATTTTGTGTGGGTGAGACGAAACGTTATAGAATTGTCAAAGGGGGGGGGGCACTTCAACCTGAACATATTTACTTACGCCTAGAGATCCTGTGACGAAATGGGACCATGTCTTGATTTGAAGACATTGGATGAATTTCAAGTTCACTGTCACTCCCATGCGTGTCGTACTCGGAAATCGGTAAGTGGAGCGTAAGTATTTTCTTGACTTCAGAATCTGTGCTCCCAAGATTGTCAGATTCTAACGGTTACAAACAAAAAATATTAAAATTTGTCGAGAACGAGAATGAAACGACCTAAGGTTTACCTTGACTCTCGGAATTCGGATCTCGTAGCCTTGTAGGTTTTCTTCGTACTTTGGTATACTCCGGCTCTTTCGACTTCCCCCCCAAAAAATTCAATAATTCGATGAAAGCTTGCTACGTAACATTTAATGCTTACGTGTCTCCCTTTGTACGTGTCTTGGTTCGATGGGACATCTCTGTAAACAAATGAACCTCTAACTGAGTGGTAAGGGCCGCTGTACACATTTCCACTAAACGTGCTCTCGGGGTAGGGTTGTTTGGCAAGTTGAAATGTGGCGTATGGGCATACATCTTCGATGTAGTCTGGGAATGAGTGACCAACATGAAAGTTACAATACGATGCCTTCAAACACAAAAAGTTACCTGTTGAATCAGTCTTGTAGGTTTGACCGTCGATTACAGGGTTATTCGGTTGATGGACCGCATATTGTTGGTCTCGATTCTGTTGATTTTGCATTCTGGCCACAGTTGCGGACTCTCCCATGGTAGTTTGTGGGCCTCCCTCTTTAATTATAGGGTTCAATTATCATTCCCTTAAATTAAAAACATTCACTCACTTTTTTTCTTAAGGTAGAAACATCCAATGGAGATAAATGCTAATGACAGCACTATAAGAGAAAGAGTCCATGCAATTCTCGAGGTCAACAACAATGAACCGTTAACGCTGTCAGCAGTTGGGTTCACAACTGGAGCTGAAAGACCGAATTAATTGTTGAAAATGAAATTGTTGAGGGGGTTGCTTGGGGGGGGGGGTATTAAACCCACTTCCATCCACAGCAAGTGTGGTAACGTTGTAAACAGCTCGAGTTGAGCCTGCATTATTGAACGCCGTTGTTGCAACGAAATATCGTGTAGCCGGTTGAAGATCGGTCAAGGAAAAAACTTTGTTAGACGCCTGTATGTGATTCGCCGACCGGACCCAGTCAGAGCGCCCGTCCTCGTGGTACTCGACGATGAAGTACTGAATGACACATCCGCCACTGTCCCATGCGTCCAACCAGACGCTGATAGCCGTTGAGTTGACCGTTAACAGCTGCCCTGGAGCCGGTTTATGGGGAGCTGAAACACATAAATCTCGAACATGAAATAAAAATAGTGGATCTGTTAGATAGACGTATTCGCGATTTCTCTCCCCTCCCTTCCACGAACGACCACTCTTTCTCAAGTTCAGTCCGCGAGTAGCGGGTTTTCTCACAATTTAGGCTTGAAAATTGACACAAGAACAGCACAATAGCGTTTTTAATTTATTTTAGCAGTAAAATGGCATCTAATATCCGCGAATTAGCGCTTTTCCACAGGATTGGTATGGAGTTTTCATCACTGAGAAACGGCGAATTGGCGCATTTTCTCATTTTCAGCCACAAATGAGCGCTTTTTCTCAATTTTGGTCGCGATCAACCTTTTTTTCTCAATTTTAACCGTCAATTAGCACTTTTAGTTGATTTTGACCGCGAAACTAAGCTATTTGTCCACTCCAAGGACCACGGTGGGAAGTCCGCGCGGGTGAAATAACGCGGAATAGCCGTCGGAGAACTCCCAAAAACGCGGTTTACATCCCGATTTGTTTAATCTGAGAAGCAATGGGGAGCTCGTCGGCAAAGTTACCCAAAATCAAATTATCATTTTTTGACTAAAAAGCGTGGTTTGAAGATATCCAGGGCTTCTGCTTTCTATGCATACAATTCGAAAGTAAAAAAGCCGCCAGAAATAGTGCCCAAAACATGATTCTGCATCACGATTTGACCATTCTAAGGAGCAGTGGGTGGGTCACCGACAACCAAAGTCTGACAGGAAATAATTATTCTCGGACTATGGACGGTTTCCTGGCTCAGTTTCATATCGGAATGATGAAGGGGGAGGGTGTGATGCTTACAACACTTGCAACAGTGATAAAACAATTGTTTTCCTGTTTTAACCACGAAACTGCACATTACGAAGTTTATAGCCCCGATCTTGTCATTCTGAGAACCAGTGGGGGCCAGACAGTGAGAATCACTGGAGAAATAATCCTTTTTGGACTAAATAGCGTGAATGACGAGTTCCAGTGACAGTTGACTCAGCGGGGTCTTATTGGGTCTGTAACATTGGGGTTTCGGCCAGTTCGGACCAAGTAGATCTTGAATGGAGCCTGTGTCCGAAATTTCAGATTTTTCAATTGATTCTAAAACGAATTAAGGCGAATTAATAAAACGACAGGGGACGGATAGTTGTTTTTTTGCTGCCACTGGGCCACTCTAAGGAAATATCGGGGAGCTAGACAGTGAGAATCTGAATGGAAATTATGATTTTTTGACCAATAAATAGCTTAATTAATCGTTACTTGGCCCAATTTACTCAAGAGTAGTGGGCGGAGTAGTCTGCTTTTGGTGCTAAATAGTGTTTTACCTATACTTTCGCAATTTTAACAGCGAAATTGCACAAAACGTGATTCACTGCACGATCTGTTTACTCTGAGGATTAGCGGAGAGCAGAAGGAAATAATCATTTTCAGGCCCGACTGTATAGATTACCTGGCTTAATTTTCCATGAGTGCGGGGGGAGGAGGGTATAATCCCGAGTTGAAATTTGCAGTTCTTGATTGAAAAGTCGTAAAACTGTAGTCTTTGATGGAACATAGTAATTTTGGGGCCAAACCTGTTCCTTTAGTAAAAGTGTTGACTATGTCGCAAGGTAATCCGGTTCCTATTTTGTTAAACGCTGTGATGTATAGCTGATATCGAGTGCCACACCATAAATTTTGAAGAACGTGCGATGTATCTCGAGGCCCAACATGAATCTCCTCCCAGTCACCTTGGTCTTTCTTGTAATTTATGACGTATCCTAAAAAAGAAAAAGCTGTTGATGTAGAAATGAATAAATCAAAGAAATAATGGACTCCGTTACCTAAAATGGGCAGCCCGATATTACCCTTCACGGACCATTTTAAGTGTAGACTTTCTGTATCAGCATTTACGATTGAAAGGACAGGCGGATCGGGAGGAACTGATTGAACAAAAGATACTTTAAATAATGAATTTTTTCGAGATATCAACGTAATAGTGTAATTAAAACCTCTGACGATGACTTTATAATATATTTGATCCTCTCCATGTTGATTAGAACATGTGCAGGTATAGTTCCCTCTGTCCGAATATTGTATATCTTTTATGATCAACATGCCACTTTTCACGATCTAATTTTGAATATAATGTGAAAGTTTTATTCAACAAAATGCCAACAGGCTAATGCGAACCGTGTAGCGCCTTGATTTCATGTCCAAATTTCTTCCTTCAAACTGCCATAAAAGTTTAGACGTCGTCGCTCCAACTGTTCGACACGGCAGTGAAACGTTATGCTTCCAGGGCGTTGTTACGTCTCGACTAAACGATATTATTCTGGCTGGAACTAACCGACTCACGTTTAGAATTGAGGGAGGGGGGGGGGTGAGAAGGGCCGGATTTCTTACTTTTATTTGTAGGAGTTATGGTGACGACTCTGGTTCCACTGCTCTCGCCGATTTTTGTCGAGGCTGTCACCCAGAATTGATAGGCGACACCTTCTTGAATTTGAGATAGCTCAAAAATTAGTTTACTGGGACTTATTTCGTGCTTGTGGGTTCCACCCTGTCAATTTTTTAAATGGGGAGGGGAAGGGGAAAGTGATGAATGATGAAGCGTTGCTTCAATTCGGAACACATACCTCTTTACCACTTTCAATTATTCCCATATACATCGTGTAGCCCTTTATATCTCCGTTGGGATAAGCTGGAGGTAGCCAACTGACAACGGCTTTTCCAACATTTGCTACAACGGCTTTTATGTCTGCGGGTGGGGAAGGAACTGAAATGAAACGCGAATAGTTAAAAATTCGGCTATTAATAGATCCCTGTTGGGGTTAGTTTACTGTCTTCTCCAGTTTTGCAGTAAATGGGCGAGCTGAGCACTCCTTCACCGGCTGATGTGCAAGCTAGAACCGACACACTGTAATTGGTGTACTTGAGAAGAGAACTTAACACTGTTTTTAGAGATGACGTCGATTTCATGTCCTCCCCTGATCCCCCTATGGTAACAGAAATATGAAAAACGAGTTGGATTCGGGAAAATGTTGGATAAAAGTCATAAAAATACAAGTGATAAAAGTACTAACCATACCAGTCTTCTTCAGCCGGAAAGTACATCACTTTATAGCCCAGAATTTGGCCATTTCTACCTTCAATAGGGGGAGGCTCCCATGACACCTCTAAAGATGTCGACGAAGTTGCTAGGCAGTATAATTTCTCAGGAGGCATAGTAGGAGCTGAATAAATATAGAAATGAATAAATCCCACTTTAATGAGTGGAAACTTGAGTTGTACCTCCTTCTTTAGTTCTAGCGGCCACGGGCTCCGAGCTCGGCCCTCCTCCTTTACCATTAAACGCTTGAACCGATATTGAATACATTGTATACTTTGCCAAACCGGTCAGCTCAGTGCGACCCTCAAACTGTTCGCCGACATCAACCGTTCGGACTCTAGAGTTTTGCAAAGCCGTCGATGACATGACCGCCTCGGTCAATTCGGCGAAGACAACATAGTAGCCGAGAAGTTGACCGTTCCAAGTCTCTCTGGGCGGTGCCTCCCAATGAACGATCAATTCGGTGGAGCTTTTAGCTTCCGCGTGAACGTCACGAGGAGGACTGCTGGGAACTGTGGACATTAAGATAATAGAAAAAACAGAGAATTGCTCGAGTCCGTTGGTGTGACGAAGAGCTCACCTTCTTCCTGTGTGGTCGATTGGATGATTTCACTTGGTTCACTCACACCCAAATTATTTTCCGCTAACACTCGAATGTGGTATGTATGAGCCGGAAGTAAATTCGATATTAAACTAGCTGTCTGAGTTCCTGGCACGGTTACCTTCAATGGATGCATGTCCCAGGTTTCTAATGAAACAAAAAACAACCGTTATCACTGAAAATGCGAAAATAATTACCCACTTATTACCTGAAGTAAACTTGTACTGAACGACGTAACTAGTAACTGGGCTGTTTCCACCATAAGGCTGAGTCCATGACACCTGGAGTGAACGACTCTGCTGCGCCATCACCCTCACATTTTTCGGTGGCTCGGGAGGCTCTACAAAAAAAAGTTCATAGAAAGCTCATGAATGGAAGCGTGGTCCCCACATCAAACCTTGTACGATGAGCTGAATTGTCATTTCATCTTGACCGAATGAGTTGCTGGCAAAGCACGACAGCACACCAGTGTCATGTCGAAATACGCGAGTTATCCCCAATTCAGACACCATACCTTCGTCCAAACGCTGCTCCCTGATAGTATACCTAAAGATGTCTTGTAATACGAGAGTTTTCCTTATACCCACCGTCACCCTCCCCCAGGATCATACCTCTGGTCTATATCTGCGTCAATTCTCTGGGGCCCCACTTTCCACATAATAGATATAGGATTATCCCCCAGAGCAGTACACTGTAAATGAGCTTGTCCCCCTTTTTCAACGTAGACCTGCTTACTCTTTTGAGGGAAATATGCAGGTGCTGCAATCATTACATCAATTATTACACAGCAATTTCTCTTATGAACGCTCACTTACTGTTAACTTTAACAAATATCACTTTACTAACTCCGTTGGAAATACCATTTTTTGCTTCGCATAAAAAATGGCCCTCACTGTCTTTCGTTATGTGGGCAAATTCAACCGAACCGTTTTTATAAATATTGATATTAGGCTCGTATAAGAAGTCTTTATATTCTCCCGGATGATCGCCTAAATTCAAAATAATCAAATAGGAGTACGGGGGGGGGGGTTCATGGTAAATTATCAATTTTTGACCTACCGACTGCTTTTTTCCATAGGACATTTGGTTCAGGATAACCGTCGGCTTGGCAATTGAGCATTAAATCATTCCCCAAAACAACACTGACGTCCATAGGCTCAGTAGTCCATCTTGGAGGAACTATTAAAAACAAGGTAAATACCTGTAGAAAAACACACACACACAAAATAACGAATAAAACTCGGTGAAGGATTACCGCTGACAGTCAAGGGAACAGTGATGTTCTCCGACCCTGCCCTGTTCTGCACTGTACACGTATAATTGGCACTGTGAGACGACTGAATTTTCTCAATGATGAGTGACGTTGAATATTCATCGATGCGTCTGACTGTGGCGCCAGAGCCTAGATCATTCAGCCCGTTCCTTTGCCATTTAAAAGTCAATGGAAGATCACCTTCTAGGACTTGACACGAAATGGCGGCTCTCATACCCTCTCGGAGAAGATTAGTCATTGCTTGCATTGGCAATAGTTTTGGAGGAACTGTGGGGGGGGGGGCAGTGGTGAATTTTTTTTCTCAAAGCACACGAAAACCCGGGAATCTTACGAAGGACTTGAACTTCAACGTTCCGCCGAGCGGTTTGCTTTTGACGGCTTAGAGCTTGACAAGTGTAAGTTCCTTCGTCCGTGGGTTTTTGAGCCTGCTCAACTATTAAAGTTCCATTCGTGTAGACTCTTTGTCGGCGATTCATCGGTAGAACATTGCCGTCTGCACAAGGGCGACAGTGAATTATCGATAAAGTCTCTTTAATGAGTTAACGGTTTATTACCTCTTTCCCATGTGATTGACTCAATCGGATAGCCAGCTACAGGGCAGTGAATGACAAGATCACTTCCAGATACGGTGCTTGTCTTCGGCATAATGCGTATAAACGGAGATCCTGTGAAATAAACGTAAATATTATGAAGGAAGAAAAAAGTGCATCCGACCTCCCCACAAGGGGTTGTAGGAGGGGGGCATGAGACCATCTGACCCTCGCTTAAGTTCAACTTTAGATTTTTACGTTACTATCAAATTCTATAGGGCATAATCATGTTTGGACTTGATGGCCCGATTGATGGTTACAATCTACTCGAACATTACGCGTGAGAAAAACTGTTTCCGTGAGAAAAACTGGATATTTCGACGGTTTATAGCTCGATTTAACCCCTCTGAGAACCAATGGGAAGCTCCTGGTCAAAGTAGCGCGCGTATCTATGGCGTTGAAAAGATTGTGTTTAAAACTTGAGTGTTGAAACAGTGTGTGAAACACAGTTTCAGTTGTACTTCGTTCGTTTTTGACGCACCTCAACGAGGGAAGAAGACAATGTAGGCTCCAACGGCCACAACGTTTTGCATGCACTACCTACTAACCCTCGTCGTTTCAGCGATCTCACTAACAAGGAACAAAACTTGTCTTCCAGCTCGATATGATCATTCTGTGGTTGGGGACCAGTGGGGAGCCGGACAGTGAGAATCCATCGAGAAATAATCATTTATGAAATAAATGGCTTCCCGGCCGAATTAACTCGGATTGAGGGTGAGCAGGGGATTTGATTTTTGTGCTATATCACTGTTTCAGCTCTCTTTTGGTGGTTTAATCCATGAAATAGCCGCTAGAATAGCCAAAACGTGATTTATAGAACGATCTGGGCACTCTGCAGAAGTCCAGTATTGAGGCAGACAGCTGAGAATCTGAGCATAAATAATCAATTTTCGACCCCCCCCCCCCGATAAATCGTCAGATTGAGTGGCGCAAAAACTAGTCACCAATCAGGTTTTACGTCAGAATTTTCAGTTTTGGTGCTGTGGTAGCCTGATTCTGGAATAGCGATTTAAATGTCTTGTACCATCACCACTGACTTCGATTAATTGTCGCGTAAGTACAGCTTTTTAAGCTTCGATGATGAAAAAAATTATTAATTTTGAGCACGTTTTGAAATACGGTCATTATCGAGGTGAAAGTGAAGCCTCTGTGGCTAAATGGTCGTTAAAAGAATCCAATTTTCCGTTTTAGGGGCGACATTACAATCGAGATGGTGGAACTAAATTTGAGAGTGTTCAGAACGAGATTTCTGAAAAAATTTGCCATTTAAGGATATTGTTATCAGATAAAATTGGTGTGTTTGTAGGAGGGGGGGGGTGTGACATGACCAGAATTCTGAGCTAAGAGTTTCTGTAATAGGATTGGCCGGTGGGTGGGGGGATTGAAGTATTCTTTAACCACTTGGGGTTTTCTATTCGGCCAAATAAATCATTCTCAAATCAAATGAAAACGTTCAAGTTGAAAAATGTGCGTTGTTATTATTACATTTTTAGAGGCTAAAATGCACTGTGAATAAGTAAAAAACGCACTCAACCGAACATTGGAAAAAAAAAAAAAAAAACAGTTTAAATTGGTTTCCGTTTCAACATCCAACAAGAGACGTCCAGTTGGCTGAAAGAAATAAGGGGGAAAAAAAGAAAAAAAGGTAGCGAAGCTCTCCCCCCCCCCCAATCAGCCTCTTCTTTCTAAATCACCAGCACTTAGCCGAAAAGTTTTGAAGTTGTAGTGAGATAAATCTTCACAACGGTTGTTTAGCAATCGATCTACCCCTGTCTTGCTGCTGTGATTATGTCAAATAAAATTGAGGTCACGACCTTATTAGTTGTTTGAACAGTCAGTTTATATTTCAATCCAAACAGCGGTTAGGTGTTTCAGGTAGCTGAAGAAAAGGTCTTTGATGATGTGTGGGAAAGCGGGGGGGGGGGGCTCTACGATTCTTGGAAAATTGCTTACAACAGAATTTTTTAAGAGCGATTTTTCTTAAGAGGAAGCAAATAAAGTGAGAGTGAAGGAATAAAGAAAGTCCGCATCTCTTCTCTGCTAATGTATTCACTATGCCCTTTCCAAGCTTTAGTTTTTTTGTGTGTGGAATAGAAACGGAAAGAAATTCATAACAAATGATTTTTGCCACCTTTGTTTACGACAATACAATTGTTAATAACAATGGATCTCTTTGTTATAGAGATCCCTTCATGGCTATACAACCCCGCAGTCTCACAATGAATGAAAATGTCTAGTCTTTAGTGTAGATATCAACCAACCAATGTTTCTTAATCGAGAATTGGACTTTTCATGGAAAAATCGCCAGTTTATTAGAATAATCAAGCATCCAATATAGCCCAAAAGTGGGCGCTAGCGCTCCTTGTTGAGCCCCTCCCCTCCCCCAAGAGCAATAAATTTATGGTTCGATTGTAGTGGTTTTTGCCCAGGATGCCGTTAATAGTCGAGGGTAAAGGGTGAGGGGAGTCACTTCGAACGCTTCACCCAAAACGCCAAAGCGAGTAGTCTAAACGCATCCTCTAATTTTTGGCCATGAAGCTTGCCAAATAGGCAAATGTGCAGAATATCACTGACGGAAATCAATGGCTCTTCCTTGAAATAGACAAAAAGTGAAAAATCAGCAAGTTGGATTCATACACCCGTGAAATATCTCCTAATGTATTGACGTTTGGGTGCATTCAAATTTACACTTCATTTCGCCTCTTTCATATTTTCTACGCACAAAAATCGGGGACCCTTTTTTTGTCTCTTATAGAACGGGAGAAAGAACAATAGGACACAATTTCAACCCCTAGAAGCTTGTTCTATGTTCATGCTTTATTACTATTCATATTTTTGCACGTGTATTTTATAGCAACCTGTGTATATGAAAAGAATGGTAGGGGCGTTGATGTACCCGTTCAAATTCACCGCATACTTTTTTCTCTCTCAGAGTAATGAACTCGTATGAAAAACCGTTGCGACAGACGACCAGTGGGGGGGGGGGAGGGTCAAACAAGGTTTGTAGGTACCACAATTTGAAGAAAAAGGCGAAATTGACAAGTTTTAACTGAAGGGGAACATAGGGAGAGAGTTCTACAGGCATATATCAACTACTGTGGTGTCGATAAAACCATAACCCTTTCCCACCGTTCCACCGTGTACGATGAAAATTTGTGTTTGGCTCTTGTTCACCATATTTTTCCATTTACGACTCAGGGAATTGGTCTGTTGGTTCGAACATTCAAGGCTTATGATGGGAGGTTGAGGGGGTGCATAATATTTCAGAGCAAAAAAAAAAGGATTAAAGGGCGGACCGATTTAATGTTAAGCGTGAAAAAAAAAAATGAATAAATTTCCAACAGTTCACGGTCCATTAAACCATTAATGACGATGAGATTCAAGAATTTTTGTTTGATTATTCCGTGGAAACTGACTCCCGTGAAGCACTTACAAATCAAATTCTGATAGCATCAATGCGAGAGCTTTGTCTCGCGAAAGGGATTGAAGGGGAAAGCCTGCCTTGAAAACTGTGAGAACGGAGAGCAAATTGATAATTTCTGTTTTCTGGAACAATGGGGATTGAATCGAGAAAATGGATTTTAGGGGTGGATGGGTGGTATAAGTGGAGGGGGGCTTGTTTTTCTTGTAAATAGTCAACTGCTTCCTGTTAGCCTGCTCAGCAGAAGTAATATTTTAATTGGCGGTGGTTTGTGTGCCATGGATGAGAGAGTGGGGGGCATCATTCAACTCCTAAAATGTTTTTTAAACTCTCAGTGATGATTTTTCATAGTACTTCCATAAAAAATAGCCGAATGGGTTATAAATTATTGAAGCATCTTACCATAAACGTTAACTTTAGCCCCGTGTGACACCGAAGAAACAGAATTTTTCGCAATGCAGGCGTATTTACCGCCGTCCTCGGTTTTAATATTGGATATGTTAACGTGGCTAACAACATCGTCATGGATTGTCACGTACTGGCCGACTAGAAACCTAAAGAAAACAAAACATAATATACCTCTTTTGTTAGTTTATTTTTCAGTTTTTTTCTTTACCTCGTTGAGTCCGGTAAGGGGAAACCGTCAAGTGTCCACGTGAATTGCGGCGGAGGGTTACCTGTTGCAACGCATTTGAGCGAAACGGGGGGCCCGGGCTGAAGCGTTTGCTCGGAAAACACGTACGTGAGCTCTGGGCTAGCGTCTGAATTTATTCATAAATTAATTATTGTATAAACCTGAATTAAATAAAAAATTGCCTCAACTCTCCATGAGGCAGTTTAAGCCTTTAAGGTTCAACTTCAATACCTTTTAAGCGAATTATGAGGGAGTTTTACCTCAAATGTGTGAAAATGTTCATAAGGTGCTGGAAAACGTTAAAAGGCCCAGAATAATAAAATGGGCAAACTGGTTGAGTAAATGTCCTGCCATACGAGATTTTGACCATTTCGCGAGTTTCGGCTATTCAAGAAACCAATTTGGCGCGTCCGGCTCATTAAAAATGGAATTTGGTGGAATTGGCTGATTGAAAACGAGTTACGCGGCACAGGTTCGCCCATATAAAACAAATTCGTGGCATTCACTGTCACAAAAGCATAATGAGGCGCTATTGACGAATTAAAAATGCAATTTTGACTCCTTTTAAAAAAATTATTTCGCAGAGCTGGGGTCACTGGAAACTAATTTAGTGGGATTGGTTCACCTAAAACCACAATTTCGCGTTGGAATTCTTCAAAAATTTAATTTCGCGGAGTTGGCTAGTTCAAAGACAGTGACGCTAACTGAAAAAAAAACGGAATGCCATGGGTTTGGCTCAATAATATTCTATTTTTGTCGGGGCTATGCCTCGCGTGAAAAAGCAATTTCGCGGGTTTCGCTGCATCATAAAACCAAATTTCGCACTGCTGACCCATTCAGAAGGCAATTTCTGTGGAGTTTGCTCAGTAAACATTGAAAGTAATCTCATAATGCTTGGATGAGGCTCCATTTAACCCAACGCCCGTCCGGCTAAATACGACGCAAGCCACTTGAGGAGACAACCTCCAACACCCAGAAAGTCCAGTTTTTTCAACAGAAGCGCATGGTCCACGGTGTCAAACGCCTTTTCCCAATCGGTATAACACGCATATACCAGGCACCCACCCTCCATAGCGCTAGAAATATAATGACGATACAGCAGAAAATTGGTAACCGTCGATCGCCCAGACAAAAACTATGCTGTTCTTCAATAATCGTGTCTCTAAAATGCCAGGACAAAGTAGCCGTTAAAATAGCCTCCATAAGCTTTGGGATGCACGATAATTGGTTACGTCACTCTTATCACCTTTCTTGGGAATAGGAGTGACCTAGGCAGGAAAGATGCCTTCCTTCATGGATTTATTGAATGACACGCACAAAGACTTAGCAAGAACAGAAGTACACTCTTTCAAGAATACCGGACTAATTAAATCAGCTACTGCGCTTTTGGAAGGATCTAAGCCACGCAATTTGTTTAGCAATTTGCTTCATCGAAGTCAATAGAACAGATTGCATTAACGGATGTATTTACCTATGACGTCCAAGTCAATTCAAGAATTCCATCATGTTGCCTAAAACTTACTTACCACTAGGCTTTAGGTTCTAACAGCTCATTCTTTGAATTGATTATTCGTTGAAGCAGCCCCCCCCCCCCGATTCGTCCAATAAATCACCAAAATTTACAATCAAATAGACTTACCGCCCAATTGTAGTTCTGCCGCCGCCTGAGACTGGTCCCACTCGTTGTACACGAAACACTGGTACATTCCCACGTCCTCTTTCATCACTGGATAAATATTGAGTCTTTGGGGAGTTGACTCTATTTTATAGCGCGTGTCAGCTGCCAAAGGTTGTCCGTCTCGAAGCCATGTGACTCGAGTTACAGGATATCCCGAGGGTGAACAGTGAAGAACGGCCTCTTTGCCCACGTCGACTATTTGACTCGGCGGAAGAATGTGAGCGGACAGCGGAGCTGGAAAACATAAAATTAGAATATACAATATGCTTAAACTGTTATTTGATGAGAATTTTTAAATAGATGTACTACAAACAGCAGGAATGGGGGAAAAAAGTTTGCGTAAGGGAAGACCCATTAATAAAAACACACCCTTCCCTGATCAGTGTCAATTCGACAGGATTGGAATAGTTTCAGGAAGCTGTTTGTCACGCTCAAAAGATCAGAGGACATACCAAATAAAAAGGCGTTGAAGCTGGTTAAATGAGACCGGGGTATTCTATTACGGGAGTAAGCAATAAAAAGATTAAACACTGGCGATGGAGCTAGGGGGTCAAGCAAATAAAGAGCTAAATGCTTTGTTCCTTGTGTCATCTTCCTGTCTACATGTAAAACAAAGCTGTCCTATTCCTATTCCAATAAAATACGAGCAACTTTGAATAAAGAGGGAAAGTGTGCGTTTACAACTTTCTATCTAATAAACTTGCTGATGGTGCTAAATAAACGGTGCAGTGTGTTTTGATTCAAGGGAAACTTTAAATAAATCTTTCCTTCAGGAGTTTAGAGGAAAGACAGACATAATCATAACCAAACATGCCTTCCACATATAAAAATAAAATAAAATCACTCACCTGTTACCGTGAGTGTTACTTGAACAGCCTCTTCACCCACCGAGTTATTTATTCTACAAACATATTTCCCCTTATCTTCCAGTCTCGCCTTCGTAATTCGTAAAAGACCCGTTTTTTCGTCAGCCGTGATTCTCTCGTCTTTGGGCAATGACGACAGTTTTTGACTCTCTTCCTTGAACCATCTTGAGTTGTAATTAAAAAACACAATTCGTTACTAAATTATTCCCGGTCAAAAAAAGCTTAGATTTAATCTAATTAACGGGGGCCGATTGCAGGGAAAATGAAGCGTTAATGAATGAAATGGAGCCTCAAAGGTTGTTTTATGTTACGTCCTTCCTTATTATCGTGGAGGAAATTGCTAATGGGTAAGAGCAAAAATTATTAGAAGGCGATTATAGGGAACCCCGATCCTTTCCCATCAGCATTAAGAGTTTCCACAGTTTGCAATACCCCCCCCCCCACCCAATATAATTTAGGACACTTTTATTAATTCATCATGAGTGAAAGGTAGGGAGCTCCCCCCCCAGGCACCCCTTTTTTTTTACTTCTTTCAGTGAGTGACACAGTGACTTGATTGATGGGATTGAACCAGGGCAATCCTTTTTTTTGTCCGTCAGACTCCGGTTGAACTTAAAAGAAAGCTCCTCAGATGCCCAACTTGGTGAAATTTAGGGGAGTTTTGAGCTGTATTACCTGAGGATAAAATGTATTAATGAATAGGAGTCTTAATGATGGAAACTTAATTAACAAATTATTTAACGAAACAAAGAAACGAAGACACATTATTACAGTGCCTCCGAAAACCTCTAAGCAGCCCAACACCGAGGCTGTGTTTCAATCTACAATATTCCCAAGATCCCCGAAAGCATCTGCATGAAGAATCCCGCAAGTTTCAAATGCTTTTGAAGTCCCCTTGTTTTGATATTTTAGGCTAATAGCTTCCCTTCTAACCGCGCCCTGCCTTAAACTCAACGCTCCCAGGAGATATGTGAACAATCACAGTCCTCAGGGACCCCT
This sequence comes from Corythucha ciliata, assembly GCA_038030265.1. Taxonomy (NCBI): domain Eukaryota; kingdom Metazoa; phylum Arthropoda; class Insecta; order Hemiptera; family Tingidae; genus Corythucha; species Corythucha ciliata. Next base: position 22,232,684 of record CM075940.1, read on the forward strand.
CATCGATGTCAGCTATTTCCAATTAAATCCCCTCATGAATGAAAGAAAATGCTAAAGCTAAATTGATTGGCTCCCTGAATTTTCGATCAGTAATTTTTAAAATCGATTGATGACACATAAAAACGTCAAAGTGATGAGTGAGTGAAGGCGTTTCACCTGTAGGTTGGAAGAGGAAACCCTTGAGCGAGGCAGGAAAAGATTATATCCTCTCCAATCTTTACTTGCTTCCTGCTATGCTTTTCAACGCGTATTCTCGGCTGAACATCTCCCTTCGGCTCTAAAAAACAAACATGAGAAATATTTTAATTAAATTGAACTGTCCGAACTTTATGTTTCTGTTCGTGTTTATTACAGAAGAGGAAGGCGTATAACCTAATTAGTAAAACCCTCTGAAATAATACAAATAAGTTTTTTAAAAAATTGGCTTGTTTTTTCCTCTTGCCATTCATTTCATGTTTTATAGTTTTTACCTAGCGCCATATTTATAGTTCTTTTGAAACCAGAGCAAGGAAAGGCATTTTTTTTTCTCCTCCTCCCCTTCTCTTCTTTGTGCCTTTTCATGATCACAGCACTGGACTGTAGGCAGTCGTAAACTGTGTTGTGGAAAAGGTCCCCAGTTCCAATTAAACGTTCAGATGGGGAAATACTCAGCAACGGCGGGAAATATTACTCCTCTTCCCCCCCCCCTAGACCCTGCAGCCCATGTGTTGTGGGTGTGAGAATGAGAAGGAAAAACCACCCAAAAAAGCAGCCCAACACTCACTCGCTCTCTCTCAGTCTCTCACTCAACCTATGGCTGGAATGCGAACGAAGAAATTTAATCTCTACGAGAAACTACACTACTTTAATTAGAATGCGGTGATTTAATTGAACTTGATCAGGACGTGAAACAATTTTCAATTAAACGAAATTGAATCGAATCCCCCTCCCTACTGTTTGATTTAGATAAAACGAATTTAATGAACTCAAAAGGATGACGTCGAAGGGGGTTGAGGTTACGTGCAGCTTTGACGTTTTTGTTCTTCACACGCAGTATAAAGGCAAAGGGCGAACAAATAAAAAAGGCTCAACGGATCAATTAAGTACTTTCTTTTTAACGGCTTGAAGATGGTGTGTGGGATACATTCAGTGAGCAGGAAAATTTATGATCTACGATTCATCGGTTAACTTTGTGATACCCCCCTCCCCACACAAAAATTGTATTTAGTCGCACAGTTAGACTTTTTCCATCACGACAGGATCGGTCGAGCGTTTCAATGCCTACCTTAAGCTTATAGTAACCGAGACAGTAATAGCCTTTAATGAATTACATAAAAAATGGTTTACTATCAAAATAATAAAATCGGGTTGGTCGAATTTTAATGGAGACGATTGGAGTGACTTTTAGGGCCTCATCTCAATGGTTAAGGGGCGGAGGATAATATTTGCAAAGTTAAATCCACACGGCCCACGCGGTAATGGGAGCAGACATCGTTCAGACGTAATTGAAGGTTGACGGAGGGGGAAATGAAATGTTCATTAGTAGGAAGTAAAAACAGAACAAAAAACGCCAACTTATAGGTCAATATGAAAAAAAATTGTTTTTTTAAATTTTATATTATGACCTTTTAAACAATCAAACCTTTCGAGGTTAAATTCCACAATTATTTCAAGCCTTCTCACTTCTCTGCACGAATTTATTTAATTCAGAAATTTTCAATAAATGTGATCCGACAAATTTTAGTTTTATTTATGCAAGAACTCAATACAAAAACAATCTACTTTTTTGAGGGCCAAATAGATTGAAAAAAACAAACAAAAAAAAAACAGTGGACTGTATTGACTGAGTTAGCGTTAATCTCATTTCAAAAATAATAATGCTCGAGGGCACCGAAAAAGAACGTTCGAGGCTTTTTGCATTTAAAAAAAAGAAGAAATGAATGGACAGAAAGTTGAGCACTAAATCATGAAGGAAATGTAAAATGAAAGGTAGGATTTATTGGGCGATGAAAAAGAGAGTATGGTGGAGTTGAGAAATTAACTTTTCGTAAGAAAAGGTAAAGGCTCACGGTTGAAGACGGTCGGGGTAATTTAAAGGGGGTGAGGAGAGGTGGAGGCTTATTTTTCAGATTGAAACAAATGCGGTTTTTATCCACTTTGCAATGGATAAGATTTTAATAAGCGCAGGGGTCTGGAGGAGCAGCCTGGATGCTGCGGTTTCATCGGAGATGGAAGGACTCTGATGGACTCAAGTATGGAGGGCTTTTGAGGCCGGAACCGTGAATAGCCGGGAATCAAACGACGCCCCCATCCGAAGGCTACTTTACAGTTGTGGTAGTTTCCCAGGGCGGCTTTTTTTTTTCTCTCTCTCGCGCTCTCTCTCTCTCTTCCTTAATGGATGCGTTGAATGTTAAGGAAAATGGGAAATAGACTATCGATTAAGCCAAAACCACGAAATTGATTTGTAGATAAGCGAAAACTGATGAATTGGGTCTCAAAGATGGAAACCATCTTTCAATTTTTTTGTTTTGTTTTTCAAAGTGTTTCGATTTGCGCTGGACGCGGTTTATGAGCCCCTTAGACCATGCTAAATTGAGAAATGCAGGTTGTTTAGGTCGGAGTTCCTCAAAGTGAGCGTTTCGTGTACGTCGTTGGTTTCGGAAAAATGTCTCCACCCCACGGCGGGACAGCGAGGGCCGCTTGAGTCTAGGCTTTTCCTTGGGCATCAGGGCTGATGATCCTGTGGCTATTGTCCACGGGAAAATTCGTGGGGCCCCGGAAAACGGGCCAAAATCACCAGAAGAGTCCCTTCAACCGGTCAAAACCTATCAAAAAGTCATTTCGATTTTCCTGTCCCCCCTGGTGGAAAACCCCAAGATACGCGGTTTCCACCCCCCCCCCTAACATATGAGGGATCTTCGATCGGGCTCTTCAATGATTGCCTAGGTCACACGGCATTCCATTTTTAGATAAACTTGAGAAATTTGTAGTACGCGGAATCGGACGCACGCGGATTTGCAGTGCGCTTCTGCGCACGTTTCTGTGTTTCACTACAAGTCGTTGAAGGACCAAATGTTTTTGTGTCCGGTCCTCACAAATAGACCGAATCGGACCGGAATAAACCACAGCTAGGACCGAAAAATAAATTCGGTTCGATTCCGGGCTAAAGACCAGAACTGGTTTCACCCCTCAACAGCGGGCCCAGAAGACCACACGAAATTGCCTTTTTGAACGAATCAACCCTGCGAACTTAGTTTTTGAATCAGCCAAATCCATGAGATTTCCTTTTGAAACGGCAAAACACGTAAAATTAATTTGCTAAGAAGCGAAGTCCGCCTATTTGGGGTTTGAAGGAGCCAAATCAGCGAAACTCGACTTTTTAAAGGAGCAAACCCCACGCTATTATTTTCGAGGAGCCAAACCCCACGAAATTGCCTTTTACTGAATGAGTCGATCCGGCAAATTTAGTTTTAGAAACGGCCAAATCCACGAAATTGCCTTTTAGAAGAAAGGCAAAAAAACGTGAAATGGATTTGTGAAGGAGTGAAACCCGCCTAATTAGTGTTCGAACGAGCTAAAACCGCGAATATGGTTTTTTAAAGGGCCAAAATCACGCCAATTTGTCTTTTTCAGGAGTCAAACTACGCGAAATCACTTTTTTGACTTTGCCATCCACACGAATTTGGGTTTCTGAATGTGTCAATCCTGTGAAATTAGTTCCTGATACAGCAAAATTCCCGAAATTACTTTTTTGACACGGCCAAACCCGCGAAATAACTTTTTGAAACAGACAAATCAGGCAGGCAGTGACGGGCCTTCACTTATCGGAGCTGGGGGCGGAAATCTCTATGATGCCTCTTGTTATCCAAATGAACAAGATACATGAATTTGGTTAATCATTATTTTTACGAAGTGTTAAAATGGTTTTTTCTTAATGAAAGCCGCGAATTAGAAATTTTTCTCAATTCTAGACACGAATTAGCAATTTTCCTTCTCTGTCTCCTTTTCACGTGCCTGCATCTATGAACATGAAATTGAAATTGAAATTCTCATTTTTCCACCTTCAAGCTTTTTGGGGGACCTTCTGACAACGGACCACAGGCGGTACGCCCCTTCCCCCACTCACCGCTACCTTGGTACGCTGTTGCATGCAGGCCTGGAAATTTGAATCGTTAAAAAGACTGGCCACTTTCAATGCTTACAAGTACGAGCAAACAACGGCGCTGGAAATTGCGCGGTTTAATGCTGTAAACTACGCGGATTTCCCACAACTCTTTATTTCCTGTCCAATTCCGGATCATCCACCCGTAGAAACGAGCCATATCGTTGGATTTCTCGAAGGCCTTTACGAATCATCTCATCTTTTACAAAGCGGGTAACATGAAATCTCAACGCCCTCTGCCCCGCCCTACCGAACCATTTTTCCAAAGTCACGAACAAAGCCTTTCGAAACAACGAATGCCCCTTTTTTTACTGCCTACCCTTCCCCACCCTGTTTTAACACCCTCTGATAACCCCAGGAAATTGTATTACCTAACGCTGAATACTTGTTCTTCTTAGAAACATTAAATTTCGGGTCACGCCGTCTTTCAACGACGAGCATTTATTTTTATTTGGCATAAAAAACCAGATGTTTCTCACAATCAAGCGCAGAAGTTGTGGGGTGGCGTGAAAAGGGTGAAGCTCTTCTTTCAATAATAATTCAATTAAAACCTGGGCGAAGAAAATTAAAACTGCTACTCCAGCGTGAAACGTCCCTGTTCCACTACAATTGAAAAACATTTTTAAACTCATTGTCTTTTTTGGAAGGTACAGGGGGACACGGACATCAAGACCCTACTTACAAACAAGTATTTAAAAGTAAATTGGTTTTGATTGTGACGTCATAGTGAAAATAAAAACGCCGAGGAGGAAAATTAACGCCGTCACTGGAGGCATTCATAAGTTTGGAAACTCTTAAACTAACTTTAATTAAGTTTTCTGCTCGTTCAAGTTTGTTAAGGAAGCAATTCAAAAACATAACTCTTTGTGAGTGTATTTCCTCGAGGAAACATGTATGAATCTCCCTCGCTCTCCCTTCTGAAATCCTCACCCACTACTTATCAAAAAGTGTCTTCTTCGTCCACTGGTTTTCCACTCAAGGGTGGTAAAACGTCTTATACACTAAAATGACAAGAATCTCAGTTCAGTTCAGAGTTAAAAATATAAATACCTGTGACTATAATCCGTCCGGAATATGAGCTGGCTTGAACCTCTCCTGTTAACTTGTGAACAGTTCGACAAGCGTAGCTTTTGTAGGCGTCGCTGGTTTGAGTGTCGTAAACATAGAGGTCACCATTGCTCATGACAGCAAATTTCCCACCTGTTGAACAATCAAAAGGTAAAATAAAAAAATCATTTTCGTTAGAAATAAAATATCGGAAGGTTTCTATGAGGAAAAAGTATCAAAAGCAACAGTAATAATACATCACACGGTTCCCTACAGCTTGAAGTGATTGGCTTTCAGACGAGAGTAAATTTCAACACCCCAGCTAAGTGTCAGGCAAAGCTTCGGATCTAATTACTTGGGAGAGGTTTGACTCCTTGATTTACTCAGTTTGAAGTTCAAACAGAATCCTGAGGATTTCGTCAAGCACTATGAGGCCTATCGGTTCAGATGTTTCATTATACTGATCTCTCGAGTACAATAACTTCTTCTCGTGACAGGAATACTCATGCACTCAACAAAATAGGTTGAAGGAGGGGGGGAGGGGTGTTTCTCTTCCACGCACTCACCAGCCTCACCATTGTAATTCAATTACTTGGGAAGGCTGCCCTGTTTATATACAAAGCGGTGTTTAAAGAAGGTGGAAATGGAAGGGAAAACGAGAAACTGAGAGAATAAATTCCTTCGGCTTAAGGTTTTCGGTTGTGCACAATACTGAGCTAAAGCAGGTTTCATTGGCTTAAATCAGTGGCACGAACTGTCTCTCTTTCTCATCAGACAAACGATAATTAGCGTTCAATGTAACATCAAAACCAAATCATTAGCACGAAGGTTTAGAGTTTGAAAAGGATTTCAACCCTCTTAGTCACAGTATAGACAAACATTTATTTTTACACTGGAATCGTCTCAAATTCAAACACGAATTCGTTGAATGTGAAGGGAAATTAGAAGTAGAGTCTTGAATTAGCAAACCCCGCAACATTGATGTGTGAAGTTTGATTCATCCGAAAAGCCAATCCCGTGAAGTTAAACAGTCAAATTCGACGGAATGGAATTCCGTAAGTGACAAGTCCACGAAATTGACTTTTAAAAGAAGCGAAGTCAGCCTGAGTGGGGATTGAAGGAGCCCAATCCGCGAAATGGAGTTTTTGAAAGGGCCTAAACCCACGATGTTTTATTTTTGAGGAGCCAAACCCCGCGAAATTACAATCCCGGTCTACACTGGTTTTAGCTGGCCCGTTTTCAGGGACCGCACGAATACTCCAGCAGGCGGCGGCCACGCTATCGATAGGTCCTGATGTCCAAGGAAGATCCTCGACGATCGACGAACCTCATTGGCTCACTTTTGGAGCAAAGGTCGACACCCCTCAAAATTGATGTTTGATGACCTAAACACGCGAAACAAGTTTTTGAACGACTAGACCTCATTTGTGTTTTTTAATGAGCCGAATAATCCGCGAAATGGGTTTTTTGAGTGAGCCAACTCCATTAAATCGGGTTTTTGAAGAGCCATAGCCGTAAAATTGGTTTTATTCGTAGCACCCCTACTATCGTACAACATATTTGGCTTTACAGGCTTTACTAATTTTTTCCCACAAAAGACGCAAAAATCAGTAGTTTAGCCGTCAGCTTGGGCTAAATTATGGACAATATATAGACTTATCGCGATATCGTTGTTTTTGCACGATTTTCCCGAATTGTGTGTGGAACCAGCGATGCCCGTCTGCGTCGAGACTCACCCATTGACGAAAGCCTGTCATGCGGCGTTTTAACCCGTTTTTTAAGGGACTTCTGTGGGTCCTAGACAGAACGCAAAATAACATGTTTAAACAAAGAAGGTGAGACCCGCAACTGTAGTACCTACACGTAATTTCATATTTATTTTTTCTTCGCATACGGTAGTGTAGAATAACTTTTTTTTTCTCCACCTGACTCCAATTTTTCCCTTCTTTACACCGAAGTAATTTCCAGCAAGGCGCTATATCTGCATAACAACTAGTTGTTATGCACAGACTTTGTAACTGATTTTGCATTTTAAAAAGGCCAATCAGGAGTAGTTAACTGGATGAGGAAAACCACCAGCACACTATTTTAAGCTCCGAAATGACACTGAGTCGATTTAACGATTTTGAATTTTATATTTAAGGTATAGAGACGCTTGAAAGATAGTTCATGCTTAATAATTTCGAGCCCTGTCGATTCATTGGCACCCCTCCACTTTTTATTATTGGTCAGGTCACAGAGGAAAGACTACTTTTACACGGAAATAGCGATTGGGAGGACATTTACACTTCTATCAATGTTTCGTGCTCCCCCCCTTTGAAAGTTGGTCTTTACTCAAATTAAATCAAATTTAAGCTATTCTCCACCAAATTCGACGATGGAGCCCTTCGTTTTGGGCAATGGGGCTAATATAATGGCCAGTGTTATCTTGTGCCCACCCTTTTTAGGATTTCCCTTTTAATCGGTTTTAGACTGCCCTCAATCTAGGATCACTAAATCAAGTGACTCCGGGATTCTCGTAATATTTGTTGGGCTAAAACGTTTGCCTAGGCTGCTTTGTTGGGCGACTGAAAGAGATGCGGGGACGAAGAGGGCTCCTATTTTATTAGTGAGGTTTCCCTTCGCCCTAGACTCCACGTTATAAGCTTTTAACTCGCTAGTTCTCCTACTCTAGGCCTGTTTGGCTTTTTCATTAGAATGACTGGGACTGTAAAGAGAGAGGGTGAGAGAGAGAGAGAAAAAGTTTGTCCAATCTTTGATGCTTCCTGAGGCTATTTCCCGGAATATAATATTCTTGTGCTTCACCAGAACCTGTAGCCCTGGGGTATTTGTCCCAGAATGAAAGCTCTCAACTCCCCCTCAACCTGCCATTTCCTATCAGCCAATCTTGCGCCAAATCTTTTGAGTTTCTCCACAGTTCAATAATAATTTATTGTGTTCGGAAATTTTATCAGAAGTGGATTTTCACGCACTCTCACTATTGAGCCCAACAGTATTTCCACTTGTGGATTTAATATTTAATGTCACGATGGAAATGACATTTGGAAGATGAATAACAAGCCGTAGAAATATGACCGTCCCATGATTTTTTGACTGCACACTTAAATTGCAGTATCAAAGAACGAACAAAAAAAAAAAAAATACTTTGATATCTGTCAACGTATAGCATTCAGGAACAAATGTACAAAGCACAGGATTCTGATTGAATTATAAATCCCTCGGACCATTCCTCTACAGTGGCATCCGCCAAAGCCCCCCCACCCACCCGCCAGAGTGGCCGCCAGGTCCCTTTGAAGTGACTAAAAACGAGTCTTTTGGCATTGTCGATTTTTCGTCGATTCAATCTCTTTCCTATTATTTTCCATGGACTTGTAAAGAAAACCAAGTTCTCCGAATCGGAAAGATTCCAATTGCCTTCCCCTCATCTTCATTATAACTTGTTCTGATTTAATTTTCGACAATTTCAATAAAGACGACTACTGCCTAGGTAGCTATAAACTCGAGTTATGCAATGAAACGCACAGCCGATCAGTCGTGAAGGAAGAAGCTGAACTTGAGGAAAACGAGTTCACTGGCCCGTCAGTTTCAAAAACCAATTCCACGAGGTTGAAACATTCAGAGAACCAAATTCTCGGGGTTGGCATTTCCAATGAACTAATTCGCGTGTTCAGATGTTTGAAAATCCAATTAGGCGCAGTTTCGTCCGAATTTAAACTTTGGCCATTTCTGACGTAATCGCCCGAGTTGGGGCGTTTCTTATAAAGGCATTTTTTTTTTTCAAAGGGTTTCGATTTGATCCGGTAAAACTGCTCAATGCAGTCGGCAGGGGTCAAAAAGCAGTTAGAAGAGTGTCAGAAGCCCGTTGAAGGGAGCAAAACTGAGTGTTTAGAAGGGATTCTATGGTACACACGCTCAGTTTTCGGTGGGGGGAGGGGGGTATGACTCATTGCAGTAGCCCTGGTAGAAACAAGAGGACCGATGTGTTTTCATCCACCGTTCACCCAAACGTATGAGAATTATAGCTTTTATCATTCCACACTACTCATACGCGTCGTTTTTCACCTTTGATTTAACGGTAACGAGAAAAATGTCGCTGTTAAGCTCCATTTAAACTTTCATGACTAAGTTTCATAAAAGGCTTATCTGTATCAACCATTTTCTCTCGCAAGATTGTCACTTCACAACTCTTTCCGAAAGACAGGACCGGTGGGCGGAGTTGAGAACGTTTTTTTTTTTGTTGCAATGACGTTGAATTTCACCCGCGCCATCACTTTTTTATCGTCATTTTAACCCCATAACCCTTAATGAAGGGTTTTTAGAACGTATAAAGCAGGAGGCTGAAAAAAATTCGTTGAGTTATTAAGAGCTATATTAATTTATTAAGTAAGTAGGATGAGATTGGGCCCTGCCAGCCCCCGGATAGAGCTAATAATCCGTCGTTTCTCCCTTCATATTTAAATATTCGAGAGCAAATCGGTTTATTGAATTTTAATTTTAGCGGCCCTATCATTTTAAAATTGAAAATAAGTTCGTTAAAAGCTTCGTTTTTTCCCGGCGGAAATAGCTAATAATCCGTATCCCAAGCACCATTTATTGTTGTATTCTTTTCCAACCTCGTGAACATGAAAATTTTTCCAAGTTTGGATGAAAACGCTCTTCTTTTGAGTCCAGAAGAGTTTTTATTTTTCTATTCACTCGCCCCCTCTTAGTGACTTTGAAAGGGCGAATAACTTCTGGCTGCGACTATTTACTAACTTTTCTTCAATTCAATATATCGAATCTTTAGAAAGCAAGTTGCTTGATTAAATTTAGAAGTCCTAGCTCAATTTATTGACCTGGACCCCTCCCACGAGGGAGTTCTTTGCGCGTCTTCATGAGGTATACAAGTTTGTTAAACATTATTCAATTTTTATAGACTGAAAGCATGTGGTTTACCCCAAAATGATGAAGTAAAATCTTCAGAAATATGAACGTGTAGTTGCTCAAGAGCAAAAGCTTACTGATAGTGGTTAAGGGCTCCTCTAAAATCAAATTAAATTCACTCAATATGTAAGCATGTCGTTTGCTTATCCTGGAAAGCACCTTATTACTACCGCAAGGCTTGATCTCCTAACCTTGACTCTCATTATGATACTAATTGTAAGTGGGAACAAAAGTAAAAAGGGGCGGAGCGTGGAACTTCTCAAATGCGTAGATTTAGAACGGTTCACGCTCTATTCCTCGCACCCCTCGTTAAGCTTTCCAGTCGCGTTTGTTATCGCCCTCTCCAGCGCACACAAACTCATTAATGGCTATCAATTCCGTTTCCACCCACGTCCTTTTTTTAATGAATTGCTCTTAAAAATTGTCTTAGCCTCCCTTGACATTCAATGAAGAGTGCCCGCTCCTCCTTTCCCCCTCGCCAGTGCTTCACTTTAATCCTCTCCAAAATAAGATAAATTAACTTTTGATTCGACTTTTCATTCACTCCTGCTCGAAAGAAAAAGAGACTCTCCCGGTAATCCGTCACCGAATTACAAATGACTCTGCAGCACATGTTGGATTATGTTTCTAAATTACCGCTCGTTCGCTCGAAATACTATTTGTAACGTTATTTATTTCGCTACAAAAAGAGAGGGAGTGAGAAAGGGGAAAAGGGTTTGAAAACCATGTGGGTTGTTATTCCCGGGAGAGCTGTTCCGTTTTCTAAACATACGAAAGGCAATTCGAACATTTAAAAAATGTTACTGTCTGTTGTTTGTATCTGCCCATTTCATGTTTTTCAACTAATTCGAGACAATGCTCCTTCTTTTCAGTTCAAGTTTAGGCACAAATCCAACTGTTTAATTTTGATGAGCGAGAAGTAGGGTAGTGATTGGGAGGCCTTCGATTTGGCTCCATTAACTGAAGTAGTGTCTTATCCTGTCAACCTTGCTTATTTAATGATTAATACTATTCTCATACTTATTCATTACCAGAAATTGTTGATATTTCAAGAGATTTTCAATAAATTTACGCAATTAATTTTTAAACTTTCCTACGTAGATTTGACTAAATTGCATCCAAGGACCAAGGAGAGACACCTCCTTGCCATCGTATATAAAATTCCGTGTATAGAAGTGGACAAGAAGCCTCTAAAGGGAAAAGTTTCATAATCCCTGCTTGATAAAGGCACCTGAATTGCTTTTCGAAAGCTCTTCACCCCGTCTTCTCCCCCTAGATAACGAGATAGAACTTATTTGCTCCCTTTTCACTCCTCTCAAGTAGAAAAGAAGTGCATAAATAAAACTGATCAATATGGAGTAGATGAAAAGGGAGATGGGAGGATGCCAGCAAACGTAGTTTCACGCTAGAACTCAAGCAGGCCAAACGTATGATAATATGGATGGGGGGGGTGTAGAGGCGTAGCTAGGATACCTGATGCCAGGTGTGGAGCTCCTTTTGATGCCTAAAAACGTTTGCATGGCGTGGCCCTCGGCTGTCCACAAGGTACAGGTGGAGGATATTTTAAAAAGTGAATAATAGCAAGTGCAAAAGAGTGCCTCTCGTATCAAGATTTTGTGCATTTGACCTACTCATAAAGCAATTTCGCTTGGTTTGGTTCATTCGGTTTCGCGTGGTTTGGTTTTTTCCAAATAACTAATTTCGCGGGGTTCGCTTATTTTTGACCCATTCTGCTACAATTCATAGCGGAGAAAGAAAGAGAGAGAGTGAGAGAGAAGCTGTCCTAACAAAACGCTGCAATAGTGTGATTCCTATGCTGAGTCGAGCACACGCCTTGCTCCAAGTGTCCAAAATGGAGCGTTCCCGCTTGGTCTTCCACCCCTCCCCCCCAACCAGTTATATATTCCCTTCGCTAAGAGGCTCACCATCACCGATTGTCTTGGCACTTTTTTCCAAGTTTTAGCCTGTAGCTCCTTTCCACTGTTTCGCTATTTGTCGTGTTATTGCGAATTACACCAAACTTGTGTTACTCCTCCAATTCACGATTATGTCAAAATATTGACTACTAAATTTCTTCGTAGATCTCCGGGTAATCCCAACCTTTTACTCTACTCTCCAACATTACTGCAAGGCAATGCCCTCATAAATCCCCAGTGTCTCTGCACATAGTTGAGTGAATCTCTTTTGTAACACAGATTAATACGATATTTCATCTTTGGGGTTTCCCTACTAATTATAATGTCCACTATCAAGCTAAGGGTTTTTTGATTATTTTCTCCCTTTTCACTAATCGTCCCGCGGACAACGCAATCGAACGCGTTGAATTCCAAGGAAGAGCCTCAACGCAAGCGAACCTCGCTCTGATGGGGTCGAGAAAAACTGACCGTGACTCTATAATTTGACTTTTTGGAAACCCAACCGATAAAATGTTATGAAATAGTTTTAAAAGTGGATCTTCAAAGCATTAAACTGGCGTTTAGGCTGCAATGGAAAGATCATTAACTGCCTTTGAACATAATTTATCTTATTTTTCAACTATAACTAATGTGAAAACATCAAGAGAGTCGATAAAAATGGAGACTGATTGATGAGACTTCCCGTTTAAGACAAGGATCACCGATACAATTCACTGGAAGAATAAGAACGAGTGAAATGATAGTAAAGAGAGGGAATTATCCCCCGCTCTCTCTCACTCTCTTTCGTTTTTTATGCATTACAGTCAGCCTTCATCAAATATTTCGCGAAATCTCTGGAAAAATGAGATGTGATAGGGTTTTCCCTCTCTGATATTATAAAAAAAGCCATTCTGTAACGAAAGTAGAGATGAACCCCGCTTTTTCCCGAAAGTAAAGAATGATTAACTCACTTCTTTCCCTTGGCCATTGTTTCTAAAAATTCACTGTATTTTTCGATATATTCTCGTCTTTTAAAGGAAGATATTAGGTTTAACGACTCAAAAGAACTCTTTTCATTATTCTTCATCCTTTTTTTTGCAGACTTAACCCTTTTGACCAGGTCCGAGGGAGACAGCCTTTTTTTGTGGGTGTGTGTGATAAGAAGTTGGGCTCAAATCGCGATTAAAAACGAGGGGAAAAATGTAATTAACTTGATGCATCGGAGAATTAAGATGGGTTGGGCGAGGATATAAATTGTGAAATACTGATTCTGGAGTCTCAGGGTCCAAGAAAGTTTGATCGAGGATGCGTGGTGTTAACTATGATGAGTGTGGGGGGGGGGAGGGTTGGCAGGCGCTAGCTTTTAGGTAAATTAAATTCGATGGGTTGAATCCAATCAAGGTACACTCGATGAGTTATTTGTAGGACTTTAGATTGCTGCAGACATTAAAGAACAATTAGTTGGCCACAGAAATTATAAAATAAAAAAACTGAATGTTTAAAAAAATTGTCATGATATAGTATTTGTAAATAATACTACCGAAGCTTACTTGTGAACGTCTTCGGTCCGTCTAGTAGGTTGAGGGGAAACTAGGGATATTTGACCTATTAGGACGTTGGAAAAGTGTCAATTATGTTTTTACAAAACAGATAAGTGGGGAGAATCGAACTTCCGCTACAAGAGCCTGTTGATAACGGAGTGGACTACTTGCTCCTTTTATTGTATATCAGCATACGGTGCCACGAAATTACATCATTCCAGAGCTACATATCTGCGAAATGTCACGTTTCGTGGCTAAATATCCTTGAAATAGCTGGTTTCTGGACTTAATTTTCGCGAAATTGCAAGTTTCGGGGTTTTTTGTTGTATTTTTTTTCAGTGACCGCGGAACCCGAGCTGAGCGAGTCGAATAACCGTAGAATTGCAGCATTTTGAAGATAAATATCCTCGAAATTGGAATTTTTACTAAATTTTTTTCAATAACCGCAAAGCCCGAGCTAAGAGGGACGAATAGCCATAAAATATCAGGATTTTGAAGCTAAATATCCACGAAATTGGAAGTTTCCTAGGTGAATATTCGTGAAATAACGAGTTCGCGGTCCTAAATTCAGAGATACTGCATGTTTTGGTATTTTTTTGTGTGTGGGCCGGACGGACCCTGGCGTAACAAGCCTGATGAATTGGAACAGTTAGAGCTAAATATTCAAGAGTTCTTTGCAAGTTCGGGTTCTAATTTGAACAAAATTCCCAGTTTCCTGGTTGAACGTGTACACGAAATGGACAGTTTCGGGTCTTAATTTCAGGAAAATTCCAATTTTAAGGCCGTAATGAAGGGAAAATTGAAAGTTTCAGTGCCTTTTTTGTGATGGCGAAACCCAGGCTAGCCGGCCCCGACAGCGGCCAATAATAGCCACGAAATTAAATGACTCAAAACAAAAAATGTACGAAATTCAAAGTTTTGGGTCAGAAAAACCGCGTAATTGCTAGTGGTCTTTATTTTCGCGAAATTTTAAGTCTTTCGTCTTTGTTTTCACGCAATTGAAAGTTACGCGTTTTTTTGTTAGTGACCGTGGAACCCGGGCTAGCGGTCCACGACAGTGGCTCAAATTCTGACGATTTGGCGAAAATTTCAATATTTTTGAGCTAAATACCCGCGAAATTGCGAGCTTGCAATTGATCTTTGTGGGCGTCGGATAGTTCATTGCCTGTTATTTTTTTTGGTCAATTCATGTGCTACAGAAACGATAAAGGCCCCCTCAAGCCCAGGGGGAAAAATCTGGTCACACTAATTATTAGAGCGAAAGAACCAGATTGTCAGTTGCTGACAAAAGAAGAGGGGGGGGGGGTCAAAAAGTAAAAAAAGTATCATGAAAATTCCTATCTTCAGAATAATTTTGCGTGCATTATTGGCCGCTTTTGTCAATTTCTGGGGCTTCATTTGACGCTAAGTTCTGATTTGTCCACTAGTAGGGTCACATAATCAACAAAAATTTAGTTATCGCCGAGATTTTGAAGGAAAAATTTAAATGGGCCGCTCAGAGCAAGGATGAGTCCACACCCACGGTCCGGAGATATTAAAAGTAATAAATTAGTAATTATAGTGAACGTTTAGTAGGAGTGGGGGTCAGGGTTTGTTTTTGACACTTGCTTGCATAGTTGTGTGTACTCACGAGTCCACAATAATTAAATTGAACAATAAGGGATTGATGCCCAATGGAACTCGCCCTTTCAATTAATATTGTTCCGTTAGTCTGCTATAGTTCGCAATGAAGAGATTTGAAAGCGAGAGGGAGAGGGAGTGAGTGAGCAGAGAACAATAGGTAAAAACCACGGTCTAATGCTTTAGGAGAACGAATGAGAGGGTTCTTGTCCGTTTTAGTGGGTATAACTAAACAAGAACGGAATTAGTGCGTAGCCTTGCAAAAAGCTTTCAAACTATTGTGATACTTAACCCTTTGCCCCTCCCCAACCTTACTACATTACAATGTTTTAACGATGGCGAGAAAACATAATAAGCCACATTTTGACATTTTGCACGCACGTGAGGCAACCTTTGTTCGGGCTTAATTTGAGGCTACGCACCTGTGTCCGTGCTCGGGTATATGTTGACAATGTCTTCTTGAATCCATGAAGTCACAATGACGAATTCAGCCGCGAAGCTGGGTACTTGACATCTGAGAACAGCTGTGTTGCTGCTTATGGCGTACTCGTCGTACACTTGAATTTCGTATTTCTGTTTGACAACTGAAACAAATGGTTAAAAAAGCTCTAGAGACAGAACAGTGCAAAAAATATTGATTGTTTTTCAACGAGGTCAATTACAATTTTTTGGGCAGGAAAAAAAAAAAAAAAAACCATTCCGACCTCCAACGTAAATTGGAAATCGGAGAACTAATGGAGATTGAAATGGCAAAGCTCGAGGAAAATTGAAGAATTGTAAAAGACTAGCCTTCCCCTCCCCACCAACCGAACATCCCATCAAGAGTTCAATTTGATTAGGGTTCTATTTTAAGCCCCCGGACTTTAATAGTCGTCGTGGAAGAGTCTTTATACTTATTATTCTTTTTATTAAAACCGCTTGCGAGTCACAAATTTTTCAAGCTAAGTTCGACTGTTTGAGTCAAAAATAATTATGAAGTAGGGAAAATGGCATTATTATTATTGGATTTTAAGCCATACTTAATAGTGATTTATTTTTGGAGTTTTGACTTCTTTTTCATTCTTTTCTTTCGTAATTTTCGGAGCTTTCGCCGTCCTTGGCTGGAATATGAAAAGGAGAAAATAAGAAAAACATTTTCTCTGACAACGCCTCCAGTCCAAGAAGGCGAATGCTCAGAAAAAACTCTAAAAATAAATCATCAACTAGAGAAAGTGTCATTTATAAATTAGGAATGATTAACAATTACGAGGAAGCACCCCAAGGGGTCGAACCTCACGATGAATGGTCGACACATTATTTTTGTCTCAAGCTGACCTCCGGACGCTACGACCCCGGAGATTTTTCTCCGTCGTAATTTTTCTCTGTATTTTTTGTTTATAAGAAGGAAGAGAAGAAAAAACTCCAGGCCTTGAAACGTGTGAAAACCAATGAGACCTCGAACATTGCGTGCATTCCCACAAACCAACAGTTGAACTAGTCGGCACGAAGGTAAATATTTGTTTTGTTTTTTATCGCGTTATTCAATTATTTCAAGTTTAGCGATAAAAAGAATAAAAAAGATGACGATGGGGGAAGGGTTTTTTAAATCTCCATCAATCTTGACTTGTTTTATGGCGCTGTTTTCTAAATCTTCACACGCAGGCACAGTGATTTTATTCCTTGTTTCCACTCAAGCAGGATTTCGAAACGAAAGAACTGTTCCTTCCGCTATCGCGTCACCCTTGTTCCTTGATATACATTCATACATATTTTCAGTTGACCTATTTTTTTTCAAAAAGCAGTAAATCACATCGACGTTTCTGAGCCGTAAAAGTTGAGGGATTTTTTTTGTGTGTGAAAGGATCCGAGGGGGGAAAAAATTGAATAACAAAAAAAAAAAAAAAAAAAAAAAAAAAAAAAAAAAAAACTCACCCCCCCTCACATGAACGTCTCTGCTGACAATTGTTCCTAATGTGTTACTGACGCGACATTTGTAAACAACGTTGTGAACATCTGGACGAAACATGTCGGGTGAGAAGGGCAGAAATGTTAAAGTGCCATTTTGAGGCACGAGTCGTAGCGATGGTATAGTTGTCACTGGAGAGCCATCGGCTGAAACAAATAATTTTAATCGTGAAACATAAATAACGGAGGTGGTGGGTAGGGAAACTGATGGTGGGTGAGACATCACCGAAAAAAAAACCACTTCTATAAAACGCCATCTCTTCCATCATTAATTCTCAAAAGCATGTACGTGACCAAGCTTCATTCGAGTTGAAACAATGAGAACGAAATACGTATTACAGCAGTTTCAGGTCCTTTCTTATGGTAGAAGCAATGAATAATACAAAGATATTCATGGAACCACTTCACCAACATCTAAGTTGTAATATTTTAATCATTTTCATTATTTAAAAAAAAAACTGATGAGGCCTGGCATATGACACATTAAAAACCATCTAAAACACAACGACCCGATACGGCCCCCTGAGATAAAGGCTCAGGAGCAAAAGGGGGCGTTGAGGGAGCATCGCATTGTACGTAAGAAGTGGGAGCCAAACGACAAACAGCAACTTAGCAAGGACCCTCCAGAACAGCAGCTCTAATGACCTGTTCCAATGATGGAGGGAGAGTTTGGAAAGGACGAGGGGGCCCTCCCATTATTTTTCATTCATTTCAAACTTCAAAACTTTTGTTTTGGTCCGGGAACAAATAATATAAAGGTTTTCCATACTCTCATTTAGCTTTGTTTTCAACTTGATGGCAAGTTTTTTTTTCTCTCAATACTTTTGTCTGAGTCGTTTCGAAGTTAATAATCACCAGTTCTTTCTCCTTTCATGTTTTTAAAATATCAATAATGAAACGCATTATTAAGCAAAAATAAAACCATAATTATTAATGATAAAGTAAATACTCCGGGGTTTGTTTCAAATAATTAGGACGAGAAACTACGTTTCAGATGCGACTGCGAGTCAAGATCAAGGAAGGTAAGCCTTCCCCCCAGCGCTTTTCCCTTCGATTAGTTGCAACTTATCCACCCCAACTACTATCCTTCTACCCCAGTGGTAATTTTTTCACAATTAGTATGAATGGGGAAGTATCATGGGGAAGTAGTAGAGGAGGGCAAGGCTACTGTTTTTCTCCGTCAGTCCATAAATGCCAGTTTTTAACAACTGGGGACTACGTTAACGGTATGCTTCAGCCACGCAAAAAAGGGAAAAGCGGGTCAAAGCCTAACCTTTTCCACCTATCAGGTTTACTGGCGCTCGTCGAGCGATGAGGTTACGCGACTTCAGGGACGGTCAATTCCCAAAATTCGAAACAGAATTTCAATCAGACGAGCCAGTTGAAGGGGATGTCACTGTGATTTCCGCGGCATTTTTGGTCACTTCGGTCCTGTTTTTCAGCGGGGTGGCGCACTTGTTTTCCCCCCACGGACGGCGCTCACGCATTCGAAAGCCGAAGAAAGAGCCTCGACGCAAGCGGACCTCGCGCTAGCTACCCCCTCTGAATCCAACGGCATCGCAGCCACTGGTCATGACTCATGAGCTCCCGAGCCAGCTCCTCCCTCTGTCTTTTAAAAGAAAAAAAAATGGGATTTTTATGAAGAGCCGAACCCAAGAAATCGTCTTTCTTGAGGGAGCCAAACGTTTCGAGGACTGAACTCCGTGAAATTGGGTTTTTCAACGACTGAACCCCACGAAATTGGTTTTTTGAAATGCCCAACCAGTGAAATAGGTTTTATTCTGAGTCAAATCCGCGAGAACGGGGTTTCCAAGAGCAAAATTTTTCGAGACAGTGTTTTGAACTTTGTGCAGAGCCAAACCCGAGAAACTGGTTTTTAAATGACTAAGCCCTGCAAAGTTGGAGTTTTGAGTGGCCAACCACGCGAATTTTGGTTCATTGTAGAGCCAAGCCAACGAACTTTTGTTTGCAAAATTGTGTTTTGTTTTTTTTTTCAATTGCTAAACCCCGTGAAGGCTGAGTTTTGGCGACGGCATTCCCTTTCGGGACCTTCGGGGGGGGGGGGGGTTTCAAAAGAACCAGGCCCGGAAAAAATTGATTCTGTAATGACCAACCCCACAAAATCGGCATTGTTGAAAAGATTAACACGCGAAATTCGTTTTCTCAACGACGGCTGAGAAAACGTTTTTCACGGAGCCCTAGCGGTTTTGGGGGAGCCCAAGCCATGCCGTGAAATTGATTCTATTCGGAAGCAAGAGCTAAATCCACGAAATTGGGCTTTACAAATAACCAGGGCTGCGAAATTGGTTTCTCGAAGATAGAAACCCCGCAAAATAAACTTTTTAAATAGCTAAACACGAGTAATTTTTCATTTGAACGACTTAAGATTGCGAAACTGGTATTTTCGGTGACTAGACCCTGCGAAATTGGTTTTCTGAAGAGACAAACCTGCAAAAATGATTTTATTCAAAGCTTTTTTAAGAGCTAAATTTGCAAAATTAGCTTTTTGAATGCCTCAAAACAACAAAATTGGTATTTTGGACAAGACAACATCGCGATCTTCACCACCAACACCGTGTCTGAGGATTTTCACTTTTCTGGTCCCCCCCCCCCGTCTTGAATTCCCTTCACGCGGCCTGAGGGACCGCTGCCTGCGACAAATGGGATTGTGTGTGGGGAGGAGGCGTAAACTGCCGCCCGGCCACGAAGACGTGCCAAAGTGGCCAAAAACGCGGGGTGGGTGGGGACCCTTTTCAAGGCATGTATAGTCTCGTCAGCGTCTCAGTGGACCGAGGGGTGGGGAGTTGCCATATCGGAATAGTTAGGTTATAAGGTTTTTCAGTGAGGGCGCTTCGATTTTTTTTTTTTGGCATGGAGGGGAGACGGGCACCACTCAATTTGGAGAGGTCTGATGAACGTACTTACTCTCCAATTATCTGCTCCGTCAATTATCTGGAAAGAATATAATTATTTCACGATTTAAGCTTACGATTAAATTAGAGTCAAAGCAATGCTAAACGGTGAAAACATAATAGATTTAGAGCTCTTCATTAATTAAAAACGCTTCACTCCCTTCATAAAAATAAGTGAAAGAGATTTTTAAGGGAAAATTGAAAAATTTATCCTTCCCCCCACCCCAAACAACTCTAAAACTCCCAGACAGTAAATAATCCCAATTATATGAAAATAATTTGAGTTAATATCTTCCGAGGGCGGCCCTGATAGGGGCGTTCAAAGTTTTTGGCAAGGGCTTCCGCCATAAACTTGATCATTGCCTGGTTTTGTTTGATGAGAGAGTAGAGTGGGAGGCTTTTAAAGCTGGAAATTTATTCATATAATCTCTTCTGAGTCCAATTTCAAAATATATAATGGAAGCTTTTCATTTTTCAATCATTTAATAAATTTTGAATTGACCACTACCGTTAATCCCCTCACTTCAGGCTCACAATGCCCTTCAGTTTAAACGAGAGAATAATACGAGCATTGTAAGTCAGCAACAATATAAATTGAATGATTCTCGTTTTTCATTTTTCAACGCATACACGACTAAATACATGTAAACTGAGATGACGGATGAAAAACTGAAATAAGCCAAATATCCCCCCAGATTGAGGATAAAACATTCGTCTCTGGGCCCAGGGGTAATACAAAGCAAAAATTGAAAGAATAGTTTTTTAAATAAGTTAAAAAAGTAGTAAACAATATTTCTTACCCAATATCCAATCGATTTTAGGGCGGGGATTGCTATGAGCGCTGCAATCAATTTTGGCTCCTGAACTGTTCGAAAATTCAACTTTGTGCGGGGGTTCGAACAGAAAATGAGGGCCTTGTATGTCTCCAGGGATACAGAGAATTACTGAAAAAGGGAGAAAAAAACAAACAATTACTCATGAAGGTTAGTGAGTTGTATTTATTGGTAGGAAAGGGAGGGTGATGAAAGTTCTCGATAGGTCATCATTTCACCAGAACCCCCCCCCCCTCCGAGTTGATTTTGTTTCGAGGAAATTTTAGTGTCGAGTCGCTCCCCCCCCCCCGGCAGTGGTCTCGACTGCGAATCCGAGGGGGGGAGCCCATCAAAGCCGGTGAGAACCACGAGGATGTGACGGGATATAGCGATATGTCATTTTTACCTAATTAAGCTGAAAAGTTCGAAAGTTCTAACCGGGTGAGTGGAGAGGCTTTCGTCTTTAGATAGAAAGAGAATGACCGATTGAGAAGTTCGAAAGGGGAATTGAGGTGGGAAAACGGGTGACACTACGAGGGAATGCTCACACAACCAATTTCGAAGTCTCCAAATTCCCAGCTTTTTCCCGTAGGCCGCACGCTCTCAAAGACGAAGGAAACACAGAAATAAATATAAATTGATACAAAGTGAAACTAACCGAGAGGATTCAGAATAATAACAGCGACGCTGTGTAGAAAGAAAGTAAAGTTGTAAAAGTCTGGAACAAAACTAATTTAACGGGTGAAAAGATTGGGGGAGTGACTTAATTAAATAATGAGTTGATACAACCCCCAGAGAAGGGGTTAAGAGGGCGCGAAAGGCCGACCAAAAGCCTCTAGACCGCGCTCAATAAATCAGAATTAGACGAAGATGAGATATTTATACAGACTTTAACTATGGTTAAGTTAACTCGTAAGGGGTTGAAAAGCGTACCCCCCTCCCTGGCCACCTCCAATAGTAACGACTGACAACGAGTGAGACACAAATGAAATAAAATTGACTTTGTTTGAGGCCAAATTACAGGACTCCTCTTAACTGCCTCAAGGACGTATGAAATTCCCTAGAAAAGGGACAAAACAGACAAAATGACTTTAATGAAACAAGCAAAACCCCGCACCATATGCCCTCGCCCATTGGTGGGTAGGGTGGCGGTGGGGGGAGCCATCCAACAATAAAAAAAGTTATTGGGTGATTTTGAGGCGTTATAACTCCGATTTCGTTCGTATGGGGGGCGGGGTTTTCATTTTTTGATGAAACGAACTACAATGGGCTCTGTCAATTAAGCCTAGAAACGAGATATTTTGTACCAAAAACTGAGATTTTCACCTCGAATTGGTGTATTTTTCTTAACTTAGCGGCCAATTAGCGCTTATTCTAAATATTGCCCCCCTCTGAATGGGAGCCAGGGTCGCGGGCGGTCCGGTCCCCCACACCATCATTTCGGTACGCTACTGAGCACATTCTTTTTATATACCTAGTATTGACAGTATCCGGTACCGGTATTGACAGTTCGTTTCTAAAGGAATCAGAATTAAGACTTTTTTTATCGTGCAATTACAGGGTTCGGCGAAATTGTCTCACCACGACCCGAGTTCACTTTAATTTGCTTAATTAGGTGCTTGAAATAAGCTCACTAATTATAGTTTTTAAATAGATTTATCACGTGAAAAAGCAGCAATTGAATTGATTCAAACGGAGTATTTTCTGAATCAAAGGGCAAAAACGGAAAGACTTTCCAAGAAAGTGAAATAATTGCCAGCTAATTCATTGCTACTGGCTTACTCTGTAGGAGCTTCCAAAATTCTATAACGACTGTAGCGGAACCTTTCCTTCAAAGGGATTTTCACAAGAAAATCGCGTTTGGAATTTGAGGCTTGAAAGTCGGGGAGAAGGTGAACCGATTTGTTGGATTCAGGCCCCTTTAAGAGAAACCCGTGGTTTGATTGGACGGATGGGGGTGGGAGGAAGTAAATCCATAGGAAAGTAGCGAGGGCGTCCCATTTAATTTAGAGCTCATTTGTATTGAGGGGCATAGAGCATTGGTTTCACAACATCATTAGTAACATACGGAAGGGTTATTAATTAAGTTATGATTTATTATAAGGAATTCATATGTATGGGAGAGGATCTCCTTTATTTCCATATTTTGGTTGAATAACTGTCGAGTAAGTATGGGGGGAAACGGATGATTCACGTCCAGTATTGGGCTAATAAAAGGGAGAGATACGCTGAAAAGCTCTTTTGGAGGTGTTAAACGAACACTGAGTAGAGGAGGGAGAGGCTAAACGACGTTTCGCTCAAAGTTTGTGGGAAACGATGTAAAAGAAAACACCCCTAAGAAAAAAGGCAACATTCATATTTTAATACGTAAAAAAGACCCTCCCGGCCCTCCCCCCTCTTCACCAGAAGCTCGAACAGAAATCTCCAACCTGCATATCAGTATTCGATGGCGATGAAAGCCTTTCTTTTCTCGTCCTTCACAAACATATGCATGCAGAGCTTCTCCAATTTTTTTTCCCAACACCTTCCACTGCAAGTTTATTCTAACGCTTCTATTTTTCATGGGCTCGAAGGTTTTGAATGGAATTGTTTCCGTAGTTCATTCAAAGTGGAATTCTTCTGGTCTGTGCGTTTCAAATAAAAGCAAACCTCCAAATTTTCATAATAGAGGTCGAAAAGGCACAATGTAACTGAAAAAAGGGGGGATTTTCATAGAATTCTCTGCACTGGGGTTTTTCAGGGAAAACCAGTTAACGAGAGGAATAAAACACTCTTAACAACTTTTTGAATTGATACAGAAAGTTGAAAAGGAAGAAAAAGAGGCCCCCAGCTGTAGCCAAGGGTTCCTTTTGAAGCTAGAACTGTCATTTTAAATGCAACATACCAATGTATTGAATACAAACCTCTATTGTTCCTTTTTAGGGAGGGAAAAGGAGAAAGAGGAACAATCTTCGAGAAATTTAAGCTTTTTCATTGCGGGCACTGTTAGAATTTTACACCAAGAGTCGAAGAGAACGATCGTTTTCTCTGTCTATAGTTTGTCCACTTAGGGATGGACTCTCGCCCGCCCTTGAATTCAGTGGAATGAGCTTCCCCTTTGCCTCTTTTCCTAAAAATGACGCACCGGGAATAATTTCGAAACAAATGATCACTGTGTAGCGTCTATACGTAACCATAGTGCCCGTGGTAAAAGTTTTCTTGTTGAGTTCTTAAAATATTTTTGGTGGGAGTGAACAAATCGAACTATCCACACGTTCGTACACACACGTTCGAGAGTCCATCACTAAGTGGACAGACTTTACTTTAAAATATCAAATACACATCATTCTCGGGATTACATCGCACATTTATTTTATAAGTTTTCCCAGTAACAAAGCCGTTGGGAATGGAGAAATCAACAGTTAAATACAGCCGAAATTAAAAAAATAATTATTATCAACATCAACCCCCCCCCCTCCCTGACGAGACGAGTCGCTCAAACTAAGTACTCAAGTATGCCTTTCATTGTGAATGCAAAATGTAAAGTACAAACTGGAAACATCAGATTACGGTTGAAAACAGTTTTTTGTTTTTATGACACTACGGGGACCCCCTCCCATTCCATTCAAAACTACCACAATATTTCAAGGAAAACTTTGCTTAACTTGCTTCTGAAATAGTTGCTCCTTGTCAAAGCAATACTTCCTGCAATTTATAATGGAGCAGGTTAATTCAAGAGAACATTTTGAAAGATGAAATAATACAGATGCGTTGTGCTTCATATATTGTACATCGCATCACTTTTTAAAATAGAAAACAAAAGCGGAGATAAGCTGTGCACGCTGAATTTACAGCTTTTTCTATAACATTTAAACTCACTGATTTCTTAAATAATGATCTGTTACTTGAGGACCGAAGCTCATCTGGAGCAATTGATTGGGCTAAGAAATTCGAGACAAATCGGAAAGAGGGGCAGAATTTCAAGGCGAGATAGGTAGAGCAATACCGGAACGGATAACTTAATGAAAGGAAAACGTCGTTTTTTCCTTTTCCTTTACAACGCTCTGCTAATTATTTCTCGAAAAGATCTTTTTCTTTTGTAAGTGGATATATACTTGGAAATTGGGATTCAATACCTTTGTATTCAGTGAAGCCATGTTTTTTTTTTTCTTCCAAGAAAATCGCTAAATTGCAATCATGAAGCCGTTGGGTTTTGATTGAAATAATGTTGACAACCATAAACCATATCAATATTTCACCTCGTTACACCTACAATTGAATCGTTTTATTTCTCGAATGAAAGCGACGTATAATTACCCAATCCAGTGATTTGGATGGAAGAGGGGGTTGTGAAATTTTTGATATATAGACACGTATGACGGAATGGGCTTTGGCAGATTTTCCGGTCTGCAAATCGAACAATAGATCCCTCCAATTCATAAACCGCCTATGGGGGTGCCCGCCTCGGTCTTTCATCGTTGCCCAAGCAATAATAATAGAAACGGAAGAGGGTTTGTGCAGTTCACGTTATTAGCTTTTGACGTAATTATCTCGGAGGCTCTTAATTTAGCGCTGGTGGGATGGTGGGGGGGGGGTTGACGTAAAGTGATTTGGAAACCAGTGGAGAGGAGATAATTTTTAAGTCAGAAATTATAGGCGAGGAATGGTTCAATTCTGTGGAGTTTGCAACGTTCAACAGGAATTACTTCTATTCAAAGCCCAAAAATGATCGATGACTTTGTTAGTGTCGTGAATAATATTCACTACTGGGAAGTTGATTGAAATATACACGTCCACGTTTTTATTCAAATAATGAAGGCATTATCGTCCTCCACCCCAGCCATTACAAAACTTTTTTTTTATTTTTTATTAAAGGGGAAAAAACAACTTTGTTTTTGTTCCTGGAATATGACGCTCCCACTCATGGGAGAGAAAGCAGGGCCCATCCTCATCAGAATAGTAGCACGGCAAAGTTTTTGAATCTGAAAACTAATTCCACCCTATTTAAAACAAGTCAATTCAATTTAAATGTAAATTAACGAACTTAAAACCTGTTCGTTTCCATAGTTCATACATCCTTCACAAGGGAAAGAGACTCCCACTATTCACGTCAATGGAGTCGACAATTAAACACAAATAATGATGATGATAAGTTAATGAACTTTTTCTTTTGTTTTCACCGTTTTTTTACTATTATTATTATTTTATGAATTGTTCAAAGCTCTCGGTCACGGAACATTGGGAGTGGTGTGCCTCGTAGACAATCATTCTGTTACCAGAACAAAGTTTATGCCGAGTATGAGCTCCAAGTTGTTTTGAAATGAGTTTTGCCGGTGTTCCTCCCAACATGGTGATTTGAACTTTGGCTTATTGTTAGTACAAATCGGACAAGGCGAGGGCTGTTGTATGAATATGCGAGACTCTGAAAAGTGGAGACTTCTTATTTTTATTTATTTTTTTTTTTTTTGTACCTGTTAACTCTCGTAGAACCAGCACTAGTGTGACGCTTCTCATTCTCCAGAATGGCCTCATGTCCTCCTGAAATATGAAAAATTGAAATGTAGAAAGCTCCTCAAAAGTTCGAAGGGGTTTTTTGTTAATACCAGGTAGAGAATAGGGGGTGGGGTCTCCAACATAATCCTCGACATACGCGCTTTTCAATTCGAAATCGTCTTATTAATTTTTAATGCGTAGTTTTACGCGTCTTCGTCAGTTCCAACGCATCCTCCCCCACTCAAAACGAAAAATTTAGGATGGAAGACGAGGAAAAGGGACAAAAAAAGGGGCGCTTGTCCTGATCTCTGATAGGTTTTTCTCAATTTCAGTCACGAACAGTGCTTTTTCTCAATTTTACCCGTGGATTAGCGTTTTACCTGATTATTTCAGCGAATTGTTGCGAATTGTTATATACTTTTAGCAGTTAAATTAGCTTTTTTTCAATTTTAGCCGAGGACTTGCTCCTCGGGGTTTTTATTGTAGCCGAAAAACAGGGCTTACAAAAATCAAAAATGGACGTATTTTCTCAATTTTAGCGATGAATGAAGGCCTTTTTGCGCTTTTTACCTATTCAAGCCGCAATTTAGCGGTTATTAGTGAGTTATTGCATAACAGTCTGACGGTTAACGTTAACGGTTATGTGACGTCATGATAAGCGTAAAATTCAAATTTTGAGTTTAAGCGTTAATGACAAACGTTTAAAGACGAGTATGAGGAGGTGTTTTATTAATTTGTTTGAAGCAATGAAGTGCATCTATGCCCTACCATATTTTAGTCAACTAGTGTTCATATTTTAGCGCAACTATTATTTGCAATTACTCTTTTTCCACCAACACGAACGGCTACGCTTGCGTGACGTCACATAACCGTTAACGTTCACCGTCAGAGTGTTATGCAATAACTCCCTATTATCAAATTTAGCCGAAAAATTAGCGTTTTTTCTTAATTTTAGCTGCAAATTAGCGCTTTTTTCGATTTTTCCTCCAAGCTTCCTCTGTCCAAGAACAGAGCATTAGCGTTTTTCTTCACTTCAGCCATAAAAGAGCCATTATAAACCAGGAATTTGCGATTTTTTCATCAACTTTTTGCTGGAAGCAGTATCGTGAAAATTACTGCATTTTCTCAATTTCAGCTTCGAAAAAACGCTTTTCCTTAATTTTAGCGGTGAGTTAGCGCTTTTTCTCAACTATATCCGCGAATTTGCCTCCTGGTATCACGATCACGAGTTGGTGTTTAGCATCAACTTAGGGTTTTTTATCAGTTATAGCCGCGTAAGGACCTACAGAAATGGTGCATAAGCGTTTTTTTCTCAAATTCAGGCGCTGACTTGCCCTTAAGTTTTCTCCAAGAACAGGGAACATGGACCTCGGTAGCCTATTTAAGGGGGTTGTAATAGAAAAGTGAAACATGACGACACGAGGGTGAATTTAAATTTAGCAGCCTGAAAGCGTAAATTTTATCTGTTATTGTCAATCTCGTCTCGTCTCACATGTGTTTCACTTGTATACAACAACCCACCTGTCCTGGAGTCAAGAGTAATTGTGCAAAACCAAGTAAAAGGCAAAAACGTTCCATTTTTCGGCACCGACGGGCCTTTCTACAGGCCGGGGCCAAAAAAATTGCCCTTAGTTTCGTCTTCGCAAGTTCTCAGTGGTTTGGGCTAGCAGTTACCGGTTGTCACGAATTGTTCGTGACAACCGCCGTGATCACCGCCTTTGAAGGAGACGGTGATCGCGAATTGAGCTTCGAAAGTTTGGCATAAATACGGGCACACTATGCGCCTCTTGTGGCTAAGAAGTCTGGTTTTGTTCTGATAGGTATGGGAAGCGCTAGTATACCGATCTCGGTTGGTATACAAAGTCCCGGAGGATCGTTCGTGCGTCCTTGAAAGGACGGCAGTGACGCCACAAAGTGATCAGTATAGGACACTTCACACCGAAACACTCAACCCCCCCTCCCAAGATCGCCAAACTAAATTATAGTTTTGGAGACCCGTTCTTGCAACGAAAAACATATTATTTCCGGACCACCAAAACGTAACATTATTTTGTTTTATCTTTTAAAAAACACACGACTTTTAATATTTTGTCGTCAACGTCAAAGGAATTCGCCGTTGAAAGCGAGCGAGATCAAATTCGAAGAAGAAATGGATTTTTGTCAAACCCTTAAAGTAAGCATTCTTCAACGTGGGTGGGAAACGGGAGGGATGCGTGTTTGTGAGTCAGGGAAGGATAAATAAATAAGGAGGCGGGAGGTGACAAAGCACAAAGTGTGGATGGTATAAGAGAAAATATTTAAATCTTCTTTTATGTTGCATTCCTGAAAGCGAAGTCCCCCCCCCCGGGATACTTCACCCGGAATTAAACTTTTCTCTAAACACCCTGCCTAAGAAGGGGCGGAGGGGGGACTTTATGAAAAACTGATTTGTTTCTTTATCAGCGTGAAAAAAAGAGTCTTTACACATTGAAGGAACAAAAGGTATTGTTCATGTAGTTCTCTCAATTAAAAGCCATAACCTTAGCAACTTTTTTCTGGTCGAGAACTAAAACTTGAAAGCTTTTCGTAAAACAAGCTTTACCCCCTCAGGGATTATTTTAATCCCATGAATTAAATGAGCCTGCACAGTCTTATGTGATAGGGGGGGATTGAAAAGGTAAAATGAGCCCAATATATAAATTCAAAAATAAGGGTGTGAGTGGGTGGGGTATTAATTAGATCATGGAAAGATGCTTTATCGGTGCTCGAGAAAGGGAATCTAGCGGAGATAACGTCTTACGTCTCGACATTTTCGAAGCATATACAAGTAATACGAGGAGTAACTTACATTGCTTGTATAATTAACTCACATCGCCCCGACCTGAGGGTATGTGATGATATATTACCTACGATCACAAGGCCAATTAGGTATAAGCGAAGACGTTGGTCGTGCAGCCTGTCAGGAATCCGAGAGGCGCGTGAGAGATTCGGATGAATTCGAGAGAAGTCTGTCGCAAAAGCCAGAGGCTGGTGAAGGACAACATGGAATCCATGACTTGATAGTGTCAGAGCGGATCTTCAACGGTTTTTGGGCGCTAAGGTCCCAAGTTTCGGAAGAACGAGCACAAATAAAGTAATAACGGGAAAATGCCCCTCGTTTATGTAGGAAATTCCCTCAAATTTGACTCATTAAAAATACAATTTTTTGGATTGTTTTGCTCCGTCAAAATCAATAATAATAGTAATTACAATAAAAGTGATAATATTAATAATAATGTCAACCCAATATTTTTCTCATAATTTCTTCATCAGAGTTGATCATTACGGCAGCAAGCTTTACTAAGAAGTCTTTTAATAAAATTTAAGTGGAACTCGTTTCAATCATCCACGGGTTAGCCTTTTATTTTTTTGGACCAGCTTCTTTCTCACAAGTGAAACTGCTATACAGTTCTGTCATTGAAAGAGGAGGGGGAGGTAAAAGCTTCTTTTCTCGAACAGCTTTTTTATTTGTTAAGTTAGAGTGGAGGATTGATTCTTCCATTTTACTTATTGTCGAGTGAGTATTTGCAGCAACGACACCACTCTTAAAGAGTTTTTGAGTGTCTATTTCATTCTCCATCTTTTTCCGTATGCAACGGAAACGGCGAAAATTATTTAAATCGTCAGCCCTTAGGCGCTTTAAATTATCTCTGGGGGTTATCTCTCGACATTGAAAGTGTTTGCTCAAATGAACTCAATTTGTTTGAAATGTTTTAACGCGTTCAACCTAAAATCATCAATGTCTGACCACGTTCACGGATTCAATTTATTTTAAAGAGCTACAACAATGCCTAATGAACACTCAAAAATCGCCTCCATCACTCCCACTTTGACAATTTGAACATTGATGGCGCACCCCACCACCACCACCACTACCCCCACCATTTCGACCGAAAACCATTCCATAAAAAAACTTCCAAAAGAGCTACATTTTTTGTAGGAAAGACTAACATTCTTCACTTCAAATCGATACGGTTTTAAATGTGTAACGATATAGACTGTAGGAGGTAGGGGGGGGGGGTTTGGATAAACCTGAATGAACGTCAAGAGTACAAAACAAACCAATGGAAAGCTTTCGCTATTTTCAGAGTGGAATCAATGAGCTTTAGGAGGTCGAATCCTTTGACTCCGTGTACCCTTATTACAGTGAAAATCGAGTTTCCCGCTCAGGGAACATTGTTTTTTCAGGAGAAAGGAAACGGGGTATTTTATTTTCTTGAGAAATGTGTACAAAGCGGAAAATATTCTTCAACTGAACTTGAACTAAAGTTCATAAAATACGTCTTTTGTATACACCCGGCATACTTTTTTTTGTATGTATATAAATGATGCGTTGGAAGCCTTCAAAGCTATTGAACCCGTTGATGTTTCTTATTCATTTTAATTATCCTTCACAACTGAATTGGCGTTGAAAAATAATTCCAGTTTTTATTAAGCCACCGCCCCCTTAAAGAAATTTAATAAAGGGAGGTCATAACTTTGCCTCAACTACCCACAGTTCTCCTTCACACTGATTACGTCATCACAAAAACTTATTCTGGCTCAGGTTTTAAAAAGCCCTGTTCACAGTTCTGTATATGGGCTGGATCAGTAACTCAACATCCATCGTTTCCTGTTCCATAGACGCAAAATACTGCGGGGACTACTTATTCTCAATTGGAGAGGAAAGAGCTTTTCGCAAAGATCAATTGAGCAAAACTTATCGCCGAAATTCAACCTGGAACAAGTGATGGGAGAAACTAAAATCAGTCAATTCGGGAGGTATGGTTGACAATGTTTCAAAAAGTAGGATGGGAGAAAAACTGATTAAGTATTATTGACCTCGAATATTTCCTGGATAAGACCGAGTTTGGAAGGTAATTACCATTTATACGGGCTAAGTTTTCGAACTAGTTATTTGATAAGGGATGGGGGGGGGGTGATGGTGAGGCTTGAACCCCTTACAAGTTGTTCGTATATACCAGAGCTAATTGCCAGTTAAGTGGAGGGCTCTTCTCGTACGACTGATAAAGTCTAAGAACCATGTTAGTGCGGGAGCTTGCAGGGATTCAAACGTGAGCAATTTTCCACTAATGCTTCCTCATGGCTTAATCTGTGCTGATGAGTCTCATCTAAATATAGACAAAAGTTTGATTGGAGAGCACTACAATTGTTTTATGCTTTCAAAAAAGGAAGAGATATATTGACACTTTGGCGTTTTTAGGCTGAAAGAATAATGAAAAATGTTAAAAGACAATGAACACACAGCAGGCAAACTTGTGAACTGAAGCGAAGAAATTAAGTAACAGGTTGAGTTTCAACGAACATAATACATAATTGAATTTTCTCAGTTCTGGGGTATAGCACGATCCCGTGCAGAGGCAAATTAGTCCGTAGTGAAGCTTCACTCAGGGAAAATCGATCTGCTGACCTTTTCACTAGTGGGATGCGATGGCGTTCAATTTACCATGTGGAGGGAGGGGATAGAAAAGTATTTTCTTGGGGAGATAAAAACAAATATTTTGATATCTCTTCAAGTCCAAATGTCTCCAGATTACTTTTAAAATACTTCCATTCCGCCTTCATTATTGTTTCAGTGCCCAGGAAACGAATACAAAAAAACAAAAAAACAAACAAAAAACAACTACAAGTATGCAAAGAAAAGAAATCTCATCCGCGGGTTACTGGGCAGCTTACAAGATTAATTGACTCTAGTATTTGTTGCTCGTTAAAAATTCATAAATCTTACGGGCTGTCATTTAATTACAATAGCAAAAGTTCGTCCCTCGTATCCTCCTTTCGCTGACAGAATGAAAAATACGCGCTTTGAATGACACTACACAAATAAATAGCCGATAGTTTTTTAATCAACTCAGTTATACGATAAGTTGATTTTTCCCCATCAGCATTGATTAATTGAATTAAATCTAGTCATTCGAATCGAATGACCTCGTCGGGGACGAATATAAAAAGCCTAAATTAATTACGGTTGTTTCACATTAATGGACTCCGGTGTATTGATTCACTGGTGGGGGTTCGGGTTGTAATTCGTTGGAGGAAACGTCCTTTGGAATAACTTCAAGGAACTCAAATAAGACGAAAGGGACAAAGTTGGGCAGTCGGGCTCCTTGGAAACCTCGCGGTACGGTGGCGGGACACGCATTCGTAAGCCCGGAAGGACCAACAAAGAGTCTCGAGTTCTAGTGTTGCGTTCTGGTCAAATTGTCCTCCGTCGCACAGTTTTGTGGAGAGCCACACAGGGTTAATGGTTCTTTCTGACTCCTGGCTTCCACAAAATTTGAAGGTCACGAGAGGAGAGCACTCAATGGTGAAGTGCACCAGAGGGTGATCGTTTTAGGGTCTGGCCGCACCGGGCAGCACAACGAAAAATTAAACAACGAAAGTTGGGAGAAGAGCGAGCGAGAGGTGTTGAAAGTTTGACGGCGAAGAACAGACTCTCTGACGACCACGACAAAATGGGCGTGCAATAATACAGCAAAAGTCTGGAAGCCTGACAGACACTCAGTTTTCGTTTGATTTGTGAGATTGGGATGCCTAACGTCACCAAAGTGGGCGTTGCGCATCTATTTTTGAGACGTATTTGGCACGTTTTCCAGGGAGAGTCGTCTAGCAGAAACCTCGTGGCAAGCCGTTATTTGAGAGGTCACTAAGTGGCCAAATTGACAGGTCACGCCCGAAAAATATTCATTTTTGGGCGAGCCAATCCCATGTTGTTGTTTATGAATGGGACAAACTAATAGGTATAGAAAATAGCCAAACCCGCGAAATCGCTCAAATCGTATTTTCATGACAGTTGCGAGTCATGAAAGCACGCGTTTTCACACCGAGTAGGATAAAAAATGTGTTTTCACTTCCATGTTCCCGAAGAGTCCGAGATTTCATATTCGTGACGCACAACCTCAAAAAGGTGGGAAAAATGGTTTTTTTGTTGCTCTGTAAAATGGGCCTACACCCTGACAATTTGACCAGAACCCGTGAAATTGCTTGGAGCTCGCTGGGTCATTCTCCAAGGAGCTGAGGAACTTCCTATTAAGTACGATCTCAATCTGTCCCCTGCGAAGCAAGTCAGGGAGGACACTCGCCATTCACCGAAGAATAGGCGCGGAGTCTCAAAGGCTCAATGCCCTGGTTGATAAGAGCCGTGTAGAGCTCTGTGGGCTGATGATCTTGAGGTTGAATCTGAGATTGAACCGCCCTTTTTGTGCCATTGTCTTGTTGTTCAAGCGCCCATGCGCAAATGTTCGCCCTCTTATGTCCGCTTACCTAAAGCCGACCACAAAATACTGTCATTCAGTAGATGTTGAAAGGTTAACAACATTTTCATGCAGTCAGTAAATCATTTTAAACTTCATTGAAATGTGTCCGGTTTTTAAATTTTTTTCCCCCGGGATATTGGGGTGGCCGAGGTCGCTAGGGCGTCGGCTCTCATGTCCAGGTATCGTCTGCTGAGTGGGTTCGATTCCCACTACAGGCCGGATTGTTTGAGCAAAGGTCAAATTATGTGTAAAAAAAAAAGAAAGAAAAAAGTTAAAAAGTGAAGTGTGTGCTCTCGCCCTCGTCCACGATACGGACGTAAAGCCCCGTTGGTTTACCAACGACTACTTTACTTTACTTTTACTTTATTGGGGTATTTGAAATGAGGAAGCAACACATTTTCCAAAATCATGCTGTTGTGATAGCTTGGGTACCAAAACTCATGAAAACACGATCAGTTCAAATAGAATCAGGGCCTATATTTTTTTATTAAGTTTTAAAACTTTTGGGTTGCGGGACCCATTTGAAATAGGCTAGATAGACTGATGACGTAATAACAGCATTCGCATTACCTTCACAATAGCTTCCCACAAATCAAACAATAGGACTTAAGAGAAAGGGATGGACAAGAAGGGGCAAGACGTGATAACAGCCATGACGCATAGGGTTGGGAGGGGTCACAACCCCTTAATTACGTCACGAGTCACAGACCGGCCAGCGCGCCTCGATGGTGTAATGGATACAATGCTCGCTTCGCATACCAGCGGGCCTGGGTTCGAATCCAGCTATTGCCCATTACACTATAAGGCTGCTGCGAGCTGTGACACGGCTCACTCGGCTTCGTGTGGGCGTTCACGGCGGTGTGCGTATGACAAACCGCGCATCGACCGAAACGCCCGCGTAGTACGGGTGTGAAGTGCACAGCTGATGGAGTTACAGGGTATGGTGTAAGAGCCACACGAGCTTAGGCAAACAAAAAAAAATTGGCAAGTTTTATTAATTCGCTACAAATCGAAATCAATCATTTACGCACTAATATTCAATTCCTGGTCATACTTAGTTATTTTCTTTCGAAAAAAATGTTTCCAGTGATTTTTATTTTTTATGTTACTTCCTCATTCTGATCCTGATTTTTCCGAATTTTGAGTTGGCAACCCTAACGACTACGAACATTTAATGCAAGAAGGTTAGGCTTCAACCCGCAATACCTATTGTGTTGTGCGTGTCGAAACATACCGATACCTATCTGCCCGTTTTAATAAAAACTGATGACATAAGACGAATGGCTCACTTAGTACGAATATTGCTTGAAGCCGCGTTTTTCTTGTTTGTCATATGTAATCTCTCAGAATTCGTACATACAGGTTTAAGGCCTCGTCACACCGAACACGAACTGCCGCGCGGACTGGTCCGCACGCGGAAAAACTATGGTAACGGAGTATACCTCACTCACGTTGTCATGGTTTTTTGGCGCGCGGAAGTTCTCGTTATTGTGTGGCAAGGTCTTAAAAAATCCCCCGCCACTCTTTGTGTTGAAACTTCCTTACACGCCGAAGGGATTTAATTATTTTTACCAAACATTTCACCATCGGCTGACGAAGAGCCCATACCCCCCCCCCGCCCATGTGTCGTTCGCGTTACGAACACACTGTAACAGTAGCCTTTCAAATAACCTTTACCCTGCCAGTCTTCCTTTTCGTTTCAACGTCGAGATTTCACAAACGTGCTCATTCATTTATTTATTTACTGTTTTCCCGCCATTCTCAGTTATGAATTAACAATGATGAATTAATAATGCACGCCTTTTCGGAAATAAGCCTGATCTTTCGACCTAGGTTTATAGGTCACATCATACGCGATCAAATCAGCGAAAAACGCTTGCTCAGTGGAGTGAATACGAAGAGTTCACCGCTAGTTCATTTTTCTTTCTACGAATGGAAAGGGACGTATGGTGGAAGAAGGGAGGGGGGGTTAGAATCACTTCGTAAATCATGGACTTTTGTTAGTGATTGTAGCCTCCCCTTCCCCGTACGGTTCGTTCGGTACAGCAACAGCCAATATCAATGACGATTTTCGCAGATTCAATTTCCGGCGTCACATTTTTTTTTTTTTTTCAAATTATGCAACAGTTCCATTGATTGAATACCTGAGAGGTAGAGCGTTATTGTTGACAAAAAAAAAATCTTAAGAGTCTTCACGCAAAAAAAAAGGTGAAAAAGGGTTGACTCAATATCCTTGCCCTTTTAGTCATAGTGAAGTATCATTCAAAATCTCCCCCAGAATCGTTCCCAAGGCTTGTACATGACACTGACAGCGACAATGGCGTCAGCTGATGCCTTTGTAAGGGGGGGGGGACTCTCGAATTATTATGATCCGAGTTCTATTCAAGTTCTCACTTGAAGGGGAGTTCGTATTTCATAACAGGGGAAGTGAGGGAACGAAGAATTGGGGCTTTGAATAGGGGAGCGATTGAATTCCGCGTGTTTAAAAAAAAACAAAGCCCTACACAGCGGGGGTTTTTTAAGAACGTAAAAAACTGTTAAGTGATAATAATTCATCGAAAGAGATTGTTAGCGGGTGAAGAGGGTTTGATTGGAAGTGTAAGAACAGGGTATAAAGGGAAACCCGAGGGGTCAAATCGATTACTTGGGCAAACATTGAACATAATTTAATTGAATTCGCCTTGAAAAGCTTAAAAACTAGCCTTTTTTTTTTGTTCGCCAGTTTTTACCAATGTTCTTTTTTCCTTCCCTAAAATTTCATGACCTAACAAACACAAACCTCCCGTCTTCCCTCCCCCCTTTTTTTTTTTAAAGGAAACTCTAAATTCCAGGTTTATTCCGTAACTTCTCACTGGAATGGATCGGTTTATTTGAATTTCTCTCCCCCTCACTCATTTCGTCGCCTTCACTTTTCACCCTCAACATTTTTGGACGGTTAAAACCTGTCAGTATTAGCATGTTCATCGTTCCATTTAAGTGGCTAAATAGAGTGAAAAAAAGGTCGATCGGAAAGAGTTAAAACGCGATGGGCGTTGTTTTGTTTGACTGAGAAACTGTAAAATTGTCAACTTTGACTCACCAAAAATAGTTTATTTGAGTCAAGCTTTTCCAGTTATTTTTAAATCCTTGGCTCCACTTAATAGTAGGTATGAAAAAAAAACGAGCCATGATTTCTGCTGGTTGGAAATCAATAGAAAAGAGTGAAAGGGGGGAGAAAAAAAAAACTCAGAACACACGTGTGAAAATGGTAAAAGGGGGACCCCTTCAAGGAGGGAGTGAGAAAGAATGAGCGAGGGCACAAAGAAGTTTAAGCACAATGAAAGCAATTCTCGCTCGCAGAACTTAGCCTCAATCTTGATAACCATCTGCGCCAGTTGAGCTTAGTTGGCTATCTCAGCTTCGTACATTAATGATAAGCTATTAGCTTCAGAGAGAACTCTGAACCTTTTTCTGAAGAGTTCTTCCCTTTCCGACCAACTCTTTTCACCGCTTTTTGACGCTATGCTCTGTTTTTTTTTTATGATTGTTTAAAAATGACCCCGCGGGGAATCACAACAGAAATAGTTCAAAGAATTTCACACTAAGAGATTCATCTTGTTTTTTGTCTCATACGCTGTTTGATTCTAAAGCGCTGGGGATCGCTTGTCATTCACGTCGTTTAAACGCAATCTCAAGTCTTAAAAGTTTTCCGAATGGCTCTATTTTCTCTTTCTCTCCATTTCTTAGTGCTTTATGACAGGATACATTTGTTCAGGTGGGAAGGGCACAGTGGAAAGATGTACCAACAGGTAGAACGTGTGTGGGGAGGGGGCTACAGAAGCTCATTCGTCTAGCGACCAATCTACTTTATGTGGCAGCTCCCATATATTGCTTGTAATCCTTTTACTTACTTTCTATCTGCAGAGTTCTTCTGAAACAAGGTATTTTCTCCCTTTTACTTGACGTATTATATTGTTGTTTTTTTTCCACGAGGTTCTTTTTTCCCCTAGGAAACTTGTTGTTACTATGTCTCCTTGCGAAAAATTAACAAATAAATAAGAATTCAATGGTCGATCGATCTCTTGTAAACAAAAGAATAATTTATTCCGACGGTTCGGGACGAATTAAAATGTATTTGTACGCCTAGATGCACTTATTTGCGGATCGGCGATTATAACGCAATATAGGCAGGGGCCACGCGAAACAGGATGTGTCTAACGGAGAATGTAATCACTACGCTGGAAACTTATTGCTCCATTAGCCCAACCACATGTTTCCACGTTCTTTCTCCATGAAAACCGGTGGTCGGGGGTAATATAAAATGGATGGGCAGAAGCAGTGGCGTAACGATTGCGTGGTAGGAGAGAGGGTGTCTAAGTTTGCCTCTGTTATCGTTTTGGGACTATAAAACCCCGAATATTCGGTTCACTGTGGTTAATTGACTGTTTACGTGCTGATTAGTCAATTTGCGTCGCACCAGTTGTCTGGCTAGGAAATCTTTGATCGCAAAAGGGAGCCATATAACCAACTTTCACGGTCGAATACTCAGTTCCTGAAATAGTCGATCTACAACCAAGCCAATCAGATTTTATTTCGGATTGCTATGGATTCTGGGGCCAGATTTCCACTTGATTAGTTAGGATACTGAGCAAATTGTCAGTTTCTAAGAAAAATTGACACTTCCCCTCGATTTTCCAACTAAAAACAGTCATTTTTGCGGAGAAAAGTAGTTTCATTGTTTTTACCATTAGGGGGCAAAATGTCCAGTTTCATGGTTTTCCTGGTTGGCAGCCCTAAGTACCCCCCCCCCATCCCACAAAAACTTATCCAAACCCTCAAAAGTTGAAATTTAATATTTTTGGGCCAGCCAAAGCCGTAAAAATTGTTTTGTTAAATAAGCAAACCGGGTGAAATTGCTGTTTGAGAGAGAAAAACAACAAGGAAGGTTGGTTTTTGGAAGAGTTTGGAAGAGCCTGGTCCAGGCGCGGATACAGAGCGCTCGATGGGTTCGAGTTTCCGGATTCTTGAATCGTTCGCTCCGGAACAGGCCAGGAACGAATAGCCAGTTCATCGATTTCAGGGCGCGAAAAAGTTAATTAATCTTTTAAGGGCACGAATAGCCAGTTTTGTCATTCTTTTATATTTTTTTTCGGGCGCAGCAAGTCAGTCAAACCATGTGGAAGGCGCAAATGATCAGTTTGGCGATACTAGGGCACGAATCGTCACGGCGTGGGGACTCAGTTGGGCCATTTTTGAAGCACGAATGGTAAGTTCCACCATTTATTGGGCACAAATGGTCTTTTTTAGTCTTTAGTCTTTTTTAGGTCGTGTCTAGCCAGTCAAGCAATTTTATAGCTCGAGAGTAGACGGTTTATCTAATCCGTCGGGTGCGTGTAACCAACACTGGAGAATTTGTTCAGTTGGTAAGGTGGGGACGGCCCATGTTCGGTGAGGAAACGCCAGCGGTCAGTTTATCGTTTAGGCGTGAATAGCCATGTTTGGCCTTTTTTGTGTGTGCAGATAGCCATTTTAAAGTCGCGAATTGTCATTAACACTTTTCAAAGCTTTTTCAGGGCGCAAATGATCAGTTTGGCCATTTTTGACGCGCAATGGTCAATTTTAATATTTTTAGGTTAGGAATCATATGTTTAGCCCTTATCAAAGCCTGAGTAGTTAGTTTAACATTTTATAGACCATACAAAGCCAATTTGGCCAATTTCAGGGCGTCAATAGCCAGTTTGGCCATTTTTGACGAGCGAATGGTCGAATTATCTGCTGTTCACCCATTTTCAGAACGCGAATATTCAGTTTATTCATTCTCCGAGCTCGTTAAGCCAGTTCGGCCATTTTCAGAGCGAGGTTTTGCCAGTTTAGCGCGGAAATAGTCAGTTTAACCTTTAGCCATTTTCAAGGCACCAGCAGCCAGTCGGCACAAGTATAGTCAGTTTAGCCGTTGGTATGTTGATTTTTTTGAAGTTGCGTTTTGAATTAGCCAAATCTGTGAATTTGATCTTTGAATAAGCCAAATTAGTAAATTTAGTCTTACATTGATTAAAAAGAGCTAAAGCCACGAAATTTTGTTTTTGATAAAGCGAGAAAGAATGATTTGAAAGAGGGAATGTCCCCAAAATTGGGGTTTAAAAGGGACCAAATCCGTTTTGGAGGTCAATTGAACAGTTTTAGTGCCGAATTTCAAAGAAAACCCTTCGAATCACTAAAAATTCAAAATTGTGTTCGTACCTGAACTTAAACAGACTGATGTTGCGGCATATCAAAACTCCCAACGTAACGTGCCCCGGATAGGACGAGAGATGACAAAATCGAAAACGCCGACCTAAAAAACAATGAGGCGATGCTTATTAGTGGTTTGTTACATCATTATTAGCTTTGAAAAAAGTTTCTCCCTACAGCTAATTTATCTTTCTAGAAGCTTTCAGCAATCCATCACCCTCCTAGGAATTGAAATGAATAGCGTAACGAGGGGAGGGAGGACACTTTCACGAACTCTTTGGGGAAAAAAACTTTAGAAACACTCCCTTAAACATAATTACTATGAATACATGAATCGTAGAATGCGGCGGTGATAATTGGATTCCCCCGGACCATTTTAATATTCATAGCAACGTCAAAAAGGTTAAGATTAACATTGTAAAGATCTTGTTTCTTTGGTATGTAAATAGGAAACGTATGGACTGTATACTGTATGTGGCGAGAGGGACAAATTACTGTGCCGTCGAGATTACAGATCGGTGGAGATGGTGGAGAGGGGTGACCGTTTATTGTAAATCAAAATGGGCATCAATAACACGATAGCCACCTAGGGAAAAGCGTTAGTTTCGTATAAATGAACACATTTTACTTTCAATTTTTTATAGGCATCGAGGAAATCTTATTAGCGGGCGAAACTACTCTAAAGATGAGCACGGAGAAGCTTGTTATCAAGTAGACACGGTCGTAAATGTTTTAAGCCTCTTAGGAGGCTGCCCTATGAAAACACACATATTGCCTAGAAATTCATTGAGTTGCACAGAGCAGCATCTAGGGGTCAATGAGCACGATGAGGGATCTTTTTTTTGTCAGATAGTATCAAACAAGTACTTTATAAGCTCCGGAAGTTGCACGCTCTATACACTCTAAGCACCAAGATTCCACGGAGAGACATTAGAATAATTTAATCAGATTTTGATATAAAAGGATTTTTTTTATCCAAATCAGTGGGCCAGACTACAATGGAAAATAGAAATTCTTCACCCTTTTTTGGGTCAATTCCTCGAACCGTTCCTTATATCACCTTTACCACCTTTACAGCGAAGAATCCAGCATGGGCAAGAAGCCACCCCACCCCACCCATTCCACCATATTCTTTCTTAATCCACTTGTTGCGCTCCCGGCTCCTTTTTTCGGCGATTTCCCCCTTGATACACATTGGTATTCTTGAGTCGTACCTTTTGAGTCCGATGAGGGGGTGGGGCGGTCTATGCTGGGCTCGTTTTATACTAAAAAAATTAACATTAATTACTTTTTTATTTCCTAGTTTACATCGTCAAACCAGCAGTAGTTCTCGCTGTAATTATCACAAAAAGGTTTATCGTTTTTTTAATTATTTCCCCCAGCCACCCTTCACGCTCGTCGTCATATAACGATGCACTTTTTTTTTGCTCGCCAACGCTATAGAAACTTGCTCACACAAAAGCATATCAGTTTGCTTAATAAATGATATCCTAGGTGACGCATAAATCCTACGTAACTCGAGACATGAGCAAGATGGAAGCCTGGCAGTAAATTGAGCTGGTTGTGTTGCACGGGAATAAACTCACATCAAAAGTATTTTTTTTTCCGCTAAATGCGACAGTTTTTTTTTTTTTTTTTTTTTTTTGAATGTTTCTTCAGAGCCTTTAATTAAAATACAAGAGAGAAAAAACATAGCATTGAAGATGGTTACGTATAAAATGCGTGGAAAGGGGGGGGGGTTGGACAAAATATTTTAATTTGTGGAATGAACTGTGGATAAAATTGGATTTAGTCATTTTTAGCAAGGAGAAATAAGGCAAATTTCAAAATTAATTCCATTTGTGTGATGCCGGGATAAAAAAATTGGTTCCTCCTGGTTCGCTAGCCCCTCTCTTCCCCTCCACCGATCATTAGCTTCAATAATGGGGGGAGGGGGGTCATAGAAGCCATTTTACTTCGATTTTTACGAAGGGGGAAAAAAAAAGCTTCGAGGTTTGAGCTGACATCAAATTCGTGTTCCAGACCCTCTGAAAGCCCTACGCATAGGTTTTAATTACGACGAGTCGACGACTGTCGTCCACCCGTCAGTAAACTTGTCACAGATTTTGATGAGCGGTGGCTCAAAAGTTGAGACGTGAAAGCGGCCAATTTCGCCGGAATCACGGTGAGAATCCACTTCAACGGCTCGTCTGATCCTAAACCCGTTTCAATTTGGAACTCTTCGTAGCGAGAAACCCCGAGATACGTGGTTTCGTCCATTATTGAATTAGTACCACTTCTACCAAAAACGCGTATTTTTTGGCCGATTTTCTCAAGTTGTCCCGATCTGAGCCGAGCCGGTCTGAATTGAGAAATGCAAGCGGGTTTTGCCGAAACGTCCCTCGGGGAAAGTTAGAACCCCTAAAAGTGGCCAAAAATGAACGTTTCGCGATGGTCGTAGGTTTCAACTGAAT
Source organism: Corythucha ciliata (assembly GCA_038030265.1). NCBI lineage: Eukaryota > Metazoa > Arthropoda > Insecta > Hemiptera > Tingidae > Corythucha > Corythucha ciliata. Next base: position 22,274,928 of record CM075940.1, read on the forward strand.
TTCTCCACTCTACGGTGTCAATAACATAGCAGCTTCCTTCCTTCTATACGAAACTACTTCATCCCACGTCAACAGGAATTTTAACTCCCACTTTGCGAAGCTGATCAACGTGACGTCTGTGGGTTTCTCCTTGGGCGTTTATCATATAGTGAAGTTTCCCAGAGCGTGATTCAATTAATCCAAATTTCCATTTGATTTCTTTGTTTCCGTGGAATCTCATTGTGACTTTTTCTCCCACATGAAAAAATTGACCGACGAGAGGGTAATTTTTTTATTTTCATCTTTCGACTAAAATTCCTTCAGAAAGTCCAAACTTGACCTTATTGGCCGACCAAGAAATAATTCTGCAGGAGATTTGCCTGTGCGGAGACCGCCTATAATTGAAAAGGAACTTGTACAGAGCTGAATCCGAATCATTGTGATCAGCCATAAGTTTACGGAAAATCTTTTTGAAGGTTTGAACGTTCCTTTCAGCTTCACCATTTGTTGCTGGATGAAAAGGTGCCGAAAACGTTTGCCTGATTGCATTAAGTGAGCAGAATTGTCTGATTTCTGTACTTATAAACTACGCGACGTTGTCCGAAACACTGAAGGACTGAATAAAATTCACGGACCGGATCGCCTTCAAGCTGTGAACGACTTTATACGTTCTGAAATTTTATGGGGGTCTGGAGTAAAGAAATTATCTAAACACTCCAACAACTCATCGAATTTCCGCGCTTCCGGAAGTTCAGGCTCACAGAGGTCCTTCAGTTTGCTGTAGACATCTTCACTCAGGCTACTTAGCAGAGCTAACACCCAATTGTTTTTAGGCGTGTTAGCGTTGAATAAAAGGTCAGTTTTTCGTCAAAGAATCGTCTTGCTGGAGCTGCAAGTCAGAGCTGGAAGAGCCACCTGGGGCCCTAGTTAGAGTTGTCGGGAAAAAATCTCGCAAGCGGTATCCAAGGACGCTACATCAGAAATAAAACTATCTCACCATAGCAACCACCTCACGTGAGTTTTTCCCGACAACTCTAACTACGGCCCCAGGACGCAGCGTCTCCGCACTGGTCGGATATGGCCACGTTTGAAACGAAGGAGAATTCAATTGAACACAAAAGTAGAGTATTCGTGTTGCTTTTTCCTCCAGGAGACAAGAACCTTTATTCTTGTTGAAAAAGTTACATCAACTGGTTTTCAAATACTTGGGGATGAGAGTTTGAAACTTTCAAAAGAGTTTCCACTAACAAGTTGATCAAAGATGTTTAAAGGTATTTTCACTGGAATATCAGATAAATGTTTTGAATCACTCGGGTGTATGATTCGCCACGTATATTCTCAATAGACTACTAATCGATTCGAAAGCCTTTCAACTGAATAACAATACGCCCTAAAATGCATGCTGACAAAATTAAAAATTCTTAGGAAAAAAAGATGGACGAGGAAGGATGAAACAAGTAATTTTACTCCTTTAGCCCCCCCCCCCTCAAAATCTTTTCTTTCTTTTGTCTGGCTTCTGGCTATCATCCTTTCCCTTCCCCTACTTTTTTTCCCTCTATGACCACCCATAGCATTCCTATTCCCCAGCTTTACTAACTCTTGCCTTCCCTTTCCTGTAATCTTCTATAGACCGTGAGGGTTTTCTCTCCTTCTGACAATCTTTGCCTCATCCTTTATAGGCTCCCTTTATCGTACTTCTCAGCGATGCGCGAAGAAATTGTTAGGAAGAAAAGTGTTGCTGGCAGCAACTTGGAAAGGGAGGCAAAAAAAAACTGAAGTGTAAGTCAACTTTGAAAAGTGAGGGATGAATGATGAATAAAATGTCGGTTCTGCAAGCGAATCATTTGGAATAGCAATCTGATGAATAACTTTGCACTGATAAGCCCACTCTAAATTAATTGCACGACACAACTACTTGGCAATCACCAGGAATTGTGTGTATTTACAGCCCTTGCTTTTAAGCTCACATTCAGTCGCATCTGCAGTATTCAACAGTCATCTTTGCTACGAGAAAGATTAAAACCATTTTGCACTCGAGACCTTACTATTGAGCACTGAATCCTCCCCGCCGGCCGCCATATGCATCCCTTAGTACTTCGGTTGGAGGAATTGGGGTATTTTCTTCTGCCTGGGAATGCTGCCAAAATCGTCTTTCGCCCTTATATTAATTCTTCGCCTTTGTTTTCGAGAGGTAAGACTATAAGAGCTACCCTCTTTCAGACTTCTTCAAACTTTCGAGTAGGAACACAGCCGGTGGTGGAAGGGGGTGCTGCGAGGGAAGCCTTTTTCTCATATTTTCTATAACTGGGCTTGATGTGTAGAGTAGTTTTCCCACCACTATCGCTGTAAATTAGAAGATTCTATTATCTTGGTAAGTTTTAAATCGTATCAATCCAATTCAAGTCCTTCTTAGAGGAGGTTGGTTATTGACGATTAGCGTGAGAATTGTCAGTGCCTATAGCCCAAATTGGCTTAACGGAGAGGACGGTGGGAGGGGAGGGCTCAGTCCATCTTTATGGAGACCTTGTGAGAACTCTCTAGTCGTCTTTATTGACTCAGTGACAACTAAACCCCCTTTGACATCGATTGTTTCCCTCTTTGAATGCCAGATTTTAGCAAATAAGTCAAATGTAGTTTGCTGTGGAGCCTGGTGAATTCAATTTCCTGGAGCGTTCTTGCGAAACGTCGCACCTTGGCGTTCCACGACATGAATAATCCCCAAAATTGAAACGGATTTTTGATCAGATGGGCCATTGAAGGGGGTAAAAAAAATATGACCCGGGAATACGGCGTTTTTGGCCGCTTTCCAGGAAGGAGCCAGGAGGTTTTCAAGAGCGGCCCAAACAGGCTGGCCCACTCTGGAATCGAGAAAATCGGTCGAAACCAAGGAAGGATATCACAAAACGCTGATTTTTGCTCCCGTCACTTCAGGAGGGAGCAGACGCCCCTCCCTCCATAAGAACCTTTTTGGCTGGAACCGGTTCCAATCGAAACATTTTGCTCAATATGATCGAAACATTTTGCAAAATGTTCCAAAATCGTTATATTGGCCTATATCGGCGACTTTTTCAAATTTGCAGGGATTGGCTGTTTCACAGCCCAAAATTTTGCACACACAGACACTCACAGAACCAAATTTTGAGGTTCTTGCCAATTTCGCGAGATTGACTCTTTCAAAAAAGCCATTTCACGGGTTGTGGTCCTTAAAAAACTTCATTCCGCGGGTTTGTCCACTTTCGAAGCCTTGATTTAACAGATTTGGCACTTACAGGACCCAATTTACGGTTTTGACTCACTCGCTCTGCTGTTCTTTCGTCTTTCGATCAATTTTGCGGGTTTGAGTTCTCCAAAAATGAATTTTCGTAGAGTAAACTCATTTGACGCCCTTTTTGCTGCTACCCAAGAGTGAAAGGGTGAAAGGAAAGCGCCCGTCCCCCCAGAAAGCGCTGAAACTTTGCTGCTAACGTCGCGGGGTAGGGATTGGGGGACTAGTGCACCTTTGTACACCCTCAGATACGCCCCTGAGCTCTTAATTCCTCGAGAAAAATGGCACTTTCGTAGTAGACTGATCGCCACTTTTCTTGATAATTTAATGGCCCCTTTATTGGAACCGGCTGCGATCCACCTATCTATAAGTTCAATTCCAGCATGAGTCGGTAAAATCACAAAGCATCAAAAACTGCATTTAGAAGTACTTGAGGCCACATAGGCTCCTAAAAAATAAATGTTTAAAAGTTGTTTTTATCGGGAACTCATTATCCTCCCACTTCCCTTTATTTTCAACCTTTTTTAATTCGCATTAACCGAGTCTTAATAATATCTTGTCTTTCCGACTCGCAGGAAATTAAACCGCCTAAAGGAAATCGGATTTATATTTGATTAAAGGAACAAATGAACCTTCCCCCATCCCCCTCATCACCAGCGGTTCAAAACCGTTTGTATCCAATGTTTGAACTTGGAGGCTTCATTAGACTATTCCTATTTGAAAGATTGTGCGGTGAATATCCGTGTAATGCAGTTCTTCATTAATTGAATTTATTATGCTCACTCAAGTTCACTCTTGAACTCTCTTAAGCCTTGGAAAATAGGCTCTCTTTGATGCATCCGAAAGAAAGAAAGAAAGAGAGAGCGTGAGAGAGTAGACAGAGGAGAAAAGTCGGCTTTCATCGGCCATTTTAATACTTTCCAAGAGGTTCTTAGATCATGGAGACTTAGCACACTACGAGCACATCAAGTTTCCACCTTTCCTTGAGGTCCGAGCGATATTACTGTCTTAAACCTCTCTTATGCTTCCTTTGAGATTTCGAATCGTCTATGAAATACATGGTGCGTGGGTGGAAGAGATTGATCAACATGGGTGAAATGGGAGGTCGGTTTTAGGGGTCTCTGCAAGCCCCCCCCCCTCTTCTGAACGGCTTATGAAAACTTAATAGACGGAATTAATAGAGAACATTGTTTGGAGAAATAACTGAGAAGAGGTGAAAGCTAAAATGTTAGTGATTAATGATGTTTGACTTGCTTAAGCAGGATCAGATGCGCCCTCCCACCAACGTAAAGAGGAAGTAGCCCAGCGATGACATTTTCTAATATCATTATTCATTGGACCCTCACAATTAGGCAGTAAATTACTTTCTTATCTTTATTCAGTCGATGGCCCCCTAAAACACTCTTTGAGTTTTGAAAAGTTATACTTGTTCAAGTACTTGAAGGAAGTTGATTTAAGTAACTAGAAGCTATTTTATAATCTTTATGTTTGTTTCAATCACTTCCTACTGCCCCAGACATTCGAAGCGTCGACGTGATGAGAAAAATGATTTTCCGACCCTAAGAGGAGACTGGCCTAGAAAAGCGTATCCTCAACAAAAGGTCAGAGACAAATCAAGGTAGACGTGTGGTGTAGTGAGAGGGGTGGTACGGAAGGAACGAGAACCACAAAAATTTTTTTAACAAAAGCAAATAGAACGGAAGGAAGAGGGAGGGGAGAAAGGTTTGTCCGATTTCAATTAAAAGTTTACCACCCCAAATAGTGAGGCTCAGCGTGGGCTGTCAAGGCAAATTGTAGAGTGAGTCGCTGCTTTTGAGAAGCAGCTAGGACAGGCCTCGTGTACAGTTTGCGTGACAAATAAATAAATAAAGTCATCATGCGAAGTTACACTCGTGAAGGGGTCGGCTTCCTTTTCACAAGCCTTTTGATTGTTGCACACCAAACGTCACCAAGATGGAGCGTTTTGTAGGACTGGGTTTCACTCATTAATACTAAGCCGTCTTTTGATCGAGGAAATTCAATTATGAAACATGTGCTGTGACTTGTGATCAAGATGAGCAATTTGTGTTTGCGACCTTGTAATAACCGAAAATGTAGGCGACAAAAATAAGGGGAATGAATGGTTTGAGGCTATTAAAAGTGAGTTGTGAGACGGGGACTAATGTTGAAATTATTATTCCAGCGAGTAAATAAATAAATGACCTGACTCATGAACAACGTTGCTAGTTGGCGAAAACCTCAGGGAAGCCATCAGGCAAGCGCTCGAACTGTCTCTTCTTCTCTTCGCCTTGCCATCACATTCTTTTCGCTCCCCCACTTTATGCATTTGTACATTTTGTGAGTGTGTGTATTTGTCCATTTTGCGTTGAATTTTGAATGCCTGGAATCCCCCCCCCCTATCATGAATATTCTCACCCAAGATTTGAACACTTTGCTAGATTTCCTGGAGAGACTCGTCCGGTCAAGAAAAGCGGTTTGCCGGAGCGCTCCTGTCCATGGCCTTTAACTTTCGATTGATCCAGAGACTTAAGAAAATAGTGGTGAACAGCAGTCGGATGGGCGGGGGGAGAGCTTAAGTTAGCTAATCCATTAATATCAAAGTATAACATTCTTGGTTAATGCGGAGTACTGCATCAAAGGAACGGTCACGTTCCAGTGTTTCGAACAGGATGAGAAGGGGGCGAACATTAAAATAGTTCAATAGTGGCAGTTCAAACGCCTCAGAGTTTGATGTTGTCGGCTATAGCAATCCTTTCCACCAGCACCACCGCCACCGCAGGATATTCATTCAGTTATTCACTTTGTAGACTGTTCTACGAGCCTCCAATTTTTCAGGGTTAATTCACTTGTGAGTCAGGCTCAGATGCTGAGTTGCCTTATGGGGGGGGGAGGGGCATGGACAAACTCCGACACACAATTTCTGTAGCAAAGTAGCTCCCATGTTTTCGAACAATGAAATACTTTAAAAACGACACGCCTACGTAGGAAAAGTTAAAAATGCACTAATAACAACAGCATAGCACAACAACTGGACATGAATCGGCGAAATTATGAAGCAATTATTTTGCTTTTGAACGTGGTTATACGTTTCGCTGAATGACTTAGAAGATAGGTCATTCAATAATCAAATTGTACGACAAAAAAATCACGGATTACAACATTTCAGACAATTCGCCAATGAAAATCTGCAAAATTGCGCGTTTCGGGTCTAAGTATAGGCGGAATAGCACGTTTCTGGTCTTCACTTTCGCGAAATGCCAAGATCCAGGGCCCTTTTTCAAATAGCCTGGATGGAGCGGTCCCGAGACCTCCCAAAGCCTGACTGAATTACCGCGAAAACATCAGTCAGTCAGTCAGTGGAGTGGAGTGGAGAAACAAGTTTCCTTGATGCCTGCCTGTCAGCAGATTGTTGGGAATTTTGTGTGATTTGACATGTGACAAAGAGATTTGTTTCGGCCTGCGGATGCTTTGATAATGGGGTGCATTACCCCGAAACTAGTCGGTATAGTAAAGAATAAAGAATGCGTTACTCAAGAAATTAGTTAATTACCTAAAGTTATTTAACATTCATGAAATAATAAAAATTTTTTTTTTTAAATTGTTAGTAGAGTCGCTTAAACTACGAGGGTTAGTGGTTAAATCATGCAAAAGTCTGTAGCCGTAGGAGCCTACATCGTCTGTCTTCCCTCGTTGAGGTTCGTCAAGAACGGACCGGTTTCGGCTGCTCGCCATCTTCAGCATTTGGTTTCCCAACTGAAACTGAGTGGTGGTCGTGTTACCCCCCTGTATTTATACCCCCTTGTCCTGTTGTGTCCTTTCACTTTTCTCCCCTGTATGTCGGTATCTGATAAAAAAGTCCGTTATTTTCTGTCTCTTGTTTGGTGGTGATATGATGTCTCGTGTATTTGTGTTGGTTGTGATAGTTTTTTGTTTTTTAGCCTCCGGTGAGATGTTATGGGTCGCTTTTCTTTTTACCGGGTAAATTTCCTTCAGAGGAGTGAAGATGGTGTCGGAAGTGGTATTCAGCTGTTCGTTTATTATGTTTCCCTCGAACGTTTTTTGCTTGTAGATCTCCATATTCTCCAATATGTTTAGTCTTCGTCCCTTTTGTTTATTGTGTAGCAGTGTCATAGCTTTTGTTATGTTTTGTGGTTGGTGGTTATATGTGCGGAGGTGGTTAGCATAGTTTGAGTCGTCTTTGTGTCTGTTGTATGAAGCTATATGTTCCCTGTATCTTTGCCTTAGCTTTCTTCCGGTTTGCCCTATGTAGACTTCGTCGCACGAACATGTTAATTTGTAAACTCCGTTTTGGTCGTATTTGTTGGTTTTTTCATTTTTTGTTTTGGTCGCGTTCCTAATTGTATTGTCAGTTCTCATAGCTATGTTCAGTCCTTTCTTAACAAAGAAGTTAGTTAGTCGGTAGGTCTCGCTTCCGGTAAAGGTGAACGTTGTCCATTTCTTAATTTCTGTGTTGTCAGGTATTTTGTTTGTCTGTTTCTGTTTTTGTTTAAGTAATTTGTCTATTGTTGTCGTTTTGTAGCCATTATTTACAGCTATTTGGTAAATTATATGTAGTTCGTTATTGTAGTCTTGTTGTGTCATGGGGATGTTCTTAAGTCGGTGTATCAAACTTCTGAAGGCCGACAGTTTGTGTTGGGTTGGGTGGGAGGAGGAGTTGTGGATTACCACATCTGACGCAGTAGTCTTTCGGAAAATTTTAAATGACAAGGTTCCTGAAGGGCTATTGCGGGTGATGGTGATGTCTAGGAAGTTAAGTGATTGGTGAATCTCTTTTTCTACCGTAAAGGTAATGTTTTTATGTGTACCGTTCAAGAAGTCCAACGCCTGGGTGACACTATTTTCGGGAATTATACACAAAATGTCGTCCACATAACGTGCATAAAAGGTTACGCCATGGTCCTCACGCAGTTTCGGCATAAAGATATCTTCCAGATTTTGTAGGAAAATCTCGGAGAGGATGGCTGAGGTTGGGTTTCCCATTCCCAGACCATCTGGCTGCTTGAATATATTCCCATTGAATTGGAAATAGTTTTGTTTAACTACTGTCGTGAGGACCCTGCCAAACACGTGGTTGGCGTCAACCGCACCGTTTTTCTCTTGTAGCATATCGCTTACAATTGAGAGAGTTTGTTTAACTGGGACTGCTGTGTACAGGTCTTTAATGTCGAATGACACCAGGATGGATCCCTCCGGAACGGCAACATCGTTAAGTTTCCCTATTAGGTCAGTCGAATTTTTCAATGTAAACCTATTTTTTAGGTTGATTTTAGCCCTAAGGATCTGGCTTATGTGTTTTGCTACTTTGTACGCTGGGGCGGTTGTGTAGTTGACTACTGGCCTGATGGGCACGTCCGGTTTGTGTAGTTTTGGTTGGGATATTAGAGGTGGGGCTTTTGGGTTCATATTCACGAGGAATTTTGATTGGGACGGGGTTATAACTTCAGGGGATTCTTTTAGTAATTTACGGATTTGGTTCTGGAATTGTTCTGTTGGGTCTTCGTTCAGCTTGATACAACCTGCTTTCTTAATGAACTCGTTCGTTTTGTTGGTGTAAGTTTGCTTGTCGATTAAAACTGTGGTATTTCCTTTGTCGGCTTTAGTCACTATTATTTCGTCTTTTAACAATTTCTTACGGAGTTTAGTCATTGTCCTATTGTCTTCATTGCTTTTGTGGTCGTACTCCTGTGCGTTTTTTGTTATTAGTTCGGCGACGAGATGTCTGCAGTGCTCCTGTTCTTCTTCAGGCAGAAGGGAAATTGCGTGCTCACTATCAACGATGTTTTGTTCGATGTCTTTTTGTATGTTATTCTGTAGTATGTTGTGTTTAAGTCCTTTTTCAAGCAAGTCAGTTTCCTTCTTGGTGAGTGTAGTTTTTGTCATATTTACCAGTCTCGGGAAAAACTTGTGGTCACTGTAGTTCTCAGTAGTTTTTTGAGTTTTGAGTTTGTCTATTTTATTGCGTAGTGTTTCGTATTTTCTCGTTATGGTCTTATGTACGTGTTTCCTAATCTGTGTGATAATATCTAATAGGTGTGGAATTGGTACTTTGTTAGTCAATTGGAGATGGATTCTGAAGAGGGCCTTGTTGAGTTCATCTTTCTTGATGTATAGTGACCTCAACTCAGCTTTCAACCACTCCCTCTGTCCTCTCTTCACAGCGAACCTTGAGGCGAATGTGTTGGTGTTTGTGTTGATGTGTATGTAGTTCGGTGTAACGTCTTCTGTGTGGCATTGTTTGTTAAACCAGATGTTAGCAATGGTCGTTTGTAATTTCAATGTTTTCAGCTGGTACGAATTTAACAGTTGCGATACTTCAAAGCGTTCGAATAATAAAGCTTGACTAGCTATAAGATTTAAATTGTTAGTAGAGTCGCTTAAACTACGAGGGTTACCACAAATTGGGGCCACAAAAGGGTGGCCACAAAACGACAACAATAGACAAATTACTCAAACAGAAACAGACAAACAAAATACCTGACAACACAGAAATTAAGAAATGGACAACGTTCACCTTTACCGGAAGCGAGACCTACCGACTAACTAACTTCTTTGTTAAGAAAGGACTGAACATAGCTATGAGAACTGACAATACAATTAGGAACGCGACCAAAACAAAAAATAAAAAAACCAACAAATACGACCAAAACGGAGTTTACAAATTAACATGTTCGTGCGATGAAGTCTACATAGGGCAAACCGGAAGAAAGCTAAGGCAAAGATACAGGGAACATATAGCTTCATACAACAGACAGAAAGACGACTCAAACTATGCTAACCACCTCCGCACATATAACCACCAACCACAAAATATAACAAAAGCTATGACACTGCTACACAATAAACAAAAGGGACGAAGACTAAACATATTGGAGAATATGGAGATCTACAAGCAAAAAACGTTCGAGGGAAACATAATAAACGAACAGCTGAATACCACTTCCGATACCATCTTCACTCCTCTGAAGGAAATTTACCCGGTAAAAAGAAAAGCGACCCATAACATCTCACCGGAGGCTAAAAAACAAAAAACTATCACAACCAACACAAATACACGAGACATCATATCACCACCAAACAAGAGACAGAAAATAACGGACTTTTTTATCAGATACCGACATACAGGGGAGAAAAGTGAAAGGACACAACAGGACAAGGGGGTATAAATACAGGGGGGTAACACGACCACCGCTCAGTTTCAGTTGGGAAACCAAATGCTGAAGATGGCGAGCAGCCGAAACCGGTCCGTTCTTGACGAACCTCAACGAGGGAAGACAGACGATGTAGGCTCCTACGGCTACAGACTTTTGCATGATTTAACCACTAACCCTCGTAGTTTAAGCGACTCTACTAACAATTTAAATCTTATAGCTAGTCAAGCTTTATTATTCGAACGCTTTGAAGTATCGCAACTGTTAAATTCGTACCAGCTGAAAACATTGAAATTACAAACGACCATTGCTAACATCTGGTTTAACAAACAATGCCACACAGAAGACGTTACACCGAACTACATACACATCAACACAAACACCAACACATTCGCCTCAAGGTTCGCTGTGAAGAGAGGACAGAGGGAGTGGTTGAAAGCTGAGTTGAGGTCACTATACATCAAGAAAGATGAACTCAACAAGGCCCTCTTCAGAATCCATCTCCAATTGACTAACAAAGTACCAATTCCACACCTATTAGATATTATCACACAGATTAGGAAACACGTACATAAGACCATAACGAGAAAATACGAAACACTACGCAATAAAATAGACAAACTCAAAACTCAAAAAACTACTGAGAACTACAGTGACCACAAGTTTTTCCCGAGACTGGTAAATATGACAAAAACTACACTCACCAAGAAGGAAACTGACTTGCTTGAAAAAGGACTTAAACACAACATACTACAGAATAACATACAAAAAGACATCGAACAAAACATCGTTGATAGTGAGCACGCAATTTCCCTTCTGCCTGAAGAAGAACAGGAGCACTGCAGACATCTCGTCGCCGAACTAATAACAAAAAACGCACAGGAGTACGACCACAAAAGCAATGAAGACAATAGGACAATGACTAAACTCCGTAAGAAATTGTTAAAAGACGAAATAATAGTGACTAAAGCCGACAAAGGAAATACCACAGTTTTAATCGACAAGCAAACTTACACCAACAAAACGAACGAGTTCATTAAGAAAGCAGGTTGTATCAAGCTGAACGAAGACCCAACAGAACAATTCCAGAACCAAATCCGCAAATTACTAAAAGAATCCCCTGAAGTTATAACCCCGTCCCAATCAAAATTCCTCGTGAATATGAACCCAAAAGCCCCACCTCTAATATCCCAACCAAAACTACACAAACCGGACGTGCCCATCAGGCCAGTAGTCAACTACACAACCGCCCCAGCGTACAAAGTAGCAAAACACATAAGCCAGATCCTTAGGGCTAAAATCAACCTAAAAAATAGGTTTACATTGAAAAATTCGACTGACCTAATAGGGAAACTTAACGATGTTGCCGTTCCGGAGGGATCCATCCTGGTGTCATTCGACATTAAAGACCTGTACACAGCAGTCCCAGTTAAACAAACTCTCTCAATTGTAAGCGATATGCTACAAGAGAAAAACGGTGCGGTTGACGCCAACCACGTGTTTGGCAGGGTCCTCACGACAGTAGTTAAACAAAACTATTTCCAATTCAATGGGAATATATTCAAGCAGCCAGATGGTCTGGGAATGGGAAACCCAACCTCAGCCATCCTCTCCGAGATTTTCCTACAAAATCTGGAAGATATCTTTATGCCGAAACTGCGTGAGGACCATGGCGTAACCTTTTATGCACGTTATGTGGACGACATTTTGTGTATAATTCCCGAAAATAGTGTCACCCAGGCGTTGGACTTCTTGAACGGTACACATAAAAACATTACCTTTACGGTAGAAAAAGAGATTCACCAATCACTTAACTTCCTAGACATCACCATCACCCGCAATAGCCCTTCAGGAACCTTGTCATTTAAAATTTTCCGAAAGACTACTGCGTCAGATGTGGTAATCCACAACTCCTCCTCCCACCCAACCCAACACAAACTGTCGGCCTTCAGAAGTTTGATACACCGACTTAAGAACATCCCCATGACACAACAAGACTACAATAACGAACTACATATAATTTACCAAATAGCTGTAAATAATGGCTACAAAACGACAACAATAGACAAATTACTTAAACAAAAACAGAAACAGACAAACAAAATACCTGACAACACAGAAATTAAGAAATGGACAACGTTCACCTTTACCGGAAGCGAGACCTACCGACTAACTAACTTCTTTGTTAAGAAAGGACTGAACATAGCTATGAGAACTGACAATACAATTAGGAACGCGACCAAAACAAAAAATGAAAAAACCAACAAATACGACCAAAACGGAGTTTACAAATTAACATGTTCGTGCGACGAAGTCTACATAGGGCAAACCGGAAGAAAGCTAAGGCAAAGATACAGGGAACATATAGCTTCATACAACAGACACAAAGACGACTCAAACTATGCTAACCACCTCCGCACATATAACCACCAACCACAAAACATAACAAAAGCTATGACACTGCTACACAATAAACAAAAGGGACGAAGACTAAACATATTGGAGAATATGGAGATCTACAAGCAAAAAACGTTCGAGGGAAACATAATAAACGAACAGCTGAATACCACTTCCGACACCATCTTCACTCCTCTGAAGGAAATTTACCCGGTAAAAAGAAAAGCGACCCATAACATCTCACCGGAGGCTAAAAAACAAAAAACTATCACAACCAACACAAATACACGAGACATCATATCACCACCAAACAAGAGACAGAAAATAACGGACTTTTTTATCAGATACCGACATACAGGGGAGAAAAGTGAAAGGACACAACAGGACAAGGGGGTATAAATACAGGGGGGTAACACGACCACCACTCAGTTTCAGTTGGGAAACCAAATGCTGAAGATGGCGAGCAGCCGAAACCGGTCCGTTCTTGACGAACCTCAACGAGGGAAGACAGACGATGTAGGCTCCTACGGCTACAGACTTTTGCATGATTTAATAAAAATTTTGTCATTTACATCAGTCAGTCTGTTCACAGACTAATGCCAGTAAGCTTGGGGTGGATGTGTTAGGGAGAATATTCTAAAAATTGCGAGTTTATTTTCCCGAAATGGCGAGTTTCGGGCTTTTTTTTTAGTAGCCACAAAACCTGGGCTAGCCACCCACGACAGCGCCCAAAGCCTGACGGATATTGTCACGAAATTTCTTTCTTTCTTTCTTTCTTATGTATTAATTGTAATCGCCATTCAACAGTACAGCGTCAAAGATAATATACTAACTAACTAATAATAACAAATAACGCTTCCTTACAGTCACTCCTAAAACTCAGATTGGACAAGACCCTGACGGCTTTCCTTTGTACCGAAAATAAAGTTTTTAGAACTGGTGAGTGATCCCAAGCGAGAACAGAGGAGGTTAGTATCGAATGGAAGCAAGAAAAATACGCAGCTCTGGCACCGTTCTCAGAAACGAAACTCATAAGTTTACTCACGATGACCCAAATATTGGCTGATATTTCACTCGAAGAATTCAATGAACCCTCAGCCATATGTTCATTTTTTTAATATGTATGCGCATTCCGGAGCGACCCCGCTCCATCATCAGCACAAATAAACAAAATGAACTCCACTTTACAACATATGTTCATACGTTCAATAATTCCTCCTTGAATTCTTCTCATAAGTTTACGTAAAAGGAAAATTGTAGAACTTAACTTCGAAGCTACATTATCCGCATGAATATTCCATCTAAGCTGGTCGTCGATATAGACTCCAAGGAATTTAGTGAACCGTGGCTCATCACTAAATTGAGGTGTGTTTTGCAAGCTGCAATGCAGGGTTACACTTTTATTTGAATGTAATTTCAGTTTATTTGCCAAAAACCAGTTCTCCACAGCCAGTTCTTTTTTTTTCTAAAACGAACTCCGCATCTGTGTCTTTGACCAGCAAGGTGGTGTCGTCGGCAAATTGGATAGGCACGACCCCATCTGGGCATGCACTTGGTAAATCGTTCACATACATGGAGGAAAGGAGGGGACCCAAAATAGAACCTTCTGGGACTCCCAACTCAACTGGCAGGCAGCTCGATACGGAGTTTCCGAACAAAAGCATTTGTCTCCTATTAGATAAATAGGACTTTAACTATTTGAGAGGTTATATTTTCTAAGTTTGTTCAACAGAAAGTCGTGAGAAAGACTATCGAAGGCCTTACTGACATCTAGAAAGCACGAAAAGAAAGAGGGGCTTTTCCTCAAATGCAGCAGAAATAAAATCGACAAGCGCAATTATAGCCTCCCTTGTTCCTAGGTTTTTCCTGAACCCAAATTGCTGGGCGCCTATCAAATTATGTGACTCGAGAAACTCTACCAGCCTTCCCTTAAGAACCCACTCGAACACCTTCGACAGGATCGGTAGGAATGATATCGGCCTGTAATTGGACGTAATTTTCTTGTCACAACTTTTATGCAGGGGAACAACGACCTCAAGCTTGAGAGCGGATGGAAATACGCTCTTATAAATACTCTCGTGAATTAAATCCCGCAAGGGACTCACGATAGCACTTCTAACATATTTCACAATGACAGTCTTCATACCGTAAAAATCGGAACTAGCACTTTCTTTTAGTTGCTTAATAATGTCACTGACTTCTTCCAAACTAACAGCTACCCTGCTGAAGACAAACTCGCAAGCGTCGAAGGAAGGAACTGTGAACACGTCATGTTTCAGCGGATTCTGCCCATTTGAAGAAAATAATGAATTTTTTGATCCTATTTCGGAAAAACATGTATTAAAGTCGTCAGCTGAAATATTTGCGTTTGTATTGCCTGAGTCTTTATGTCTATTCCGGTTGTCGTTTATTATCTTTCACAGTTCACAGTAGGCTAGTCCAATTGGTATTATTGTCTAGTTTACACTCATTATTAATGTACATTAACTCAACAAATTTCTTTCTCAAGTCATTTGTGTACCAGGGGTTACAGCTGGCTAGTTTTTCCGATTTAAATATAACTTCTTTTCACAGCAGACAAAAATCAATAAATCGAGTCATTACATTGACAAATTCATTCCAATCTCCAAAAAACGTCCAGTCGTAATTACTTAAAAGACAGAGAAGGCGATCAAGACCGCTAGGTGAGATGGACCTCACAACCTTCTTCTCCTCATTAGGACTGGCCTTTTTTTTTTACTGGAAAACCAACTAAAAGAGCAGAGTGATTTGACAGAGCAGGATCAAGAATAAGAGCATTTGACGTTTAAAGTTCGAAATTAACAAATACGTACATTATCGAGACCACTGTTCCCGCGGGTGGGTTGTGAAAAAAGGTACTTAAACCCGTAGGAACGAAAGAGATTGTTCGGTTTATGAAAATTATTACCTTTTTTTTTTATGAAACAAAATAATATTGAAGTCACCTGCTATTAATATCTTGCTTTTGTTCGATTTTACTCCGCTTAGTAAGGCGTCTAGGAATTTGCTAATGTCTCCATCAGGGGCTTTGTAAAACCCCCACCAGTATTATGTTACTGTTCTTCCAGTGAACAATTAAAGCCGAGACTTCGAAGTGAGTTTTCTCCGAGAGACAGTTAACAGTTCCTAGCGATGTAAAATCCACGTTTAAACTTTCATTTATTGCTGTAAGAACACCACCCCCACAGTGTTTAGTATCAGTTCTACAAAAAAAAAAAAAAAAGACGCAATCTTATAGTTATTAACAGTAAAATAATCGATGCTCAATGTTCGACGAGTTTAATAAAATCGGCTTTTATACTCGAAAGGCTCAGGAAATATTTAAGTTCAACCACATTGCCGAACGCCGAACAGATGTTCAAGAAAAATAAGGTGTTACTCTCCTCCAGTCATTCTTGCTGGTTAACCGAAGGGCAATGATCTACCGGTGAAGAAGGTACTCAGGTAAACACCCTGCTGGCAAGTTTTGCGGGTCCATTAGATCGTCACACAAGGAATCGTCAACTATGAGGCGGAAGGACGAGTATACGAGGAGTGCCGCTTATTCAACTGAACTCATTCAACTTTGCAATCCGGATTTCATCACTCTGAGCTAATTATTTGCGAAATTGCTAGTTCGTGGTCTTTAATTTCGCGAAATTGCAAGTTTGAGGGCTTCGCAAGTTTAGTGATCGCGAAACCCGGACACGCGACAGCACCAAATTTCTGACGAATAACAGCGAAATTGCAGCATTTTGAACCTTTTTTGGGGTATTGGGAGTTTCCAGGCTGAATATTCGTGAAATTGCAAATTTCAGGTCTTTACTTACGCGAAATCGCCAGTTTCTCGTCATTATTTTCGCTTAATTTGCAAGTTTCGGGCCTAATTTTTCGCGACATTGGTAGTTTCTGGTTTTTAGTTCAGCGAAATGACAACTTTCTGGGCCTTCAAATACGTTGTATACTGACCCCAGCTTCCAACCCTGGATTTTGGTCGCAAGAATTCGTTTTTGAAGGTCATGAGTAACCCAATCATAAACACATTACACCGACCAATACATTAAAACCACATCCATGTAACTTTGTATGGATCACATAAAAAGCGAGGAAAGCCCCTTCCGTCAATTCTTCCAGAAATAATTTCAAACAAAAAAATCCTTCCAAGGAAAATATGAAAGGGACGTCGTGCGAAGGCAGGTGAGTAGAAAACTTTAAGGGTCTTCAGGAAATCAAGTGCCTCGAACAGGAGAGTGTAAGAGCATGAAAGATAAAAGGCTTCATGAATAAATGCTTAATTAGCAAAGTTACAGGGAAACACAGGGCTTTATTAATTTAATAACTAAAACAATCCGCGCGAGTTCTTCGCACGGGTGATTAATTCGATCGAATTCATTATAACAACTTCAAGGGTTAAACTCTTTTCTTGAGGGATGAAAATAATAAAAGCTGCGGATACATGGGTCGGGGGCGTTATGTTTTTTTTTTCAAAAGAATGAAAGGAGTAAACCGCCTTGTCTGTTAGGACAATCACTACGAAAGCTTGAAAGAAGCGTAGTCAGGGGGTGCTCTTTCAGTCATTTGTCGTCTCCTTGTTTTTCTTGGCTTTAAATATTGCCTTTCATGAGTATTTTTTTTATGTGTGCGCCTTTTTCCATGTGTTTTTCCCTTTGGGTTTGTTAAGGGGGGATGAAATGAGGAAAAACAAGCTGAAGGAAGCTTTCAGAGTTGTCCCTGCGGTTGCTTGCTTCCGCTAAGACTCGTCGATTTTTAATAATTTCGAGCTCAGCTTTTTTTTTGACTTGCAATTAGCACTATTTTTCGGCAGTGTTACAAGAAACTTAATGAAAACAGCTGAATTTACTTCTTCTTTTTATGGAAGAAATGTCTGGGGCACAAAGTAATTTATAAACTTATTTCTTTCTGTCTTGCTTCTTAATTTGATTGGAAAACAGACTGAATCTTTTTAAAAATGCTGAATGAAAAGTTTTCAAAAAAAATCAACTTTTTCGTGTAATGAGAGCTTTTTTTCGCGCAACTTTTCAGCGACATGACTGTCCCCTTCCCAATCACTTCTCTGCTATTAAACTTGCCATAGACAAAAGTAATGAAACTACGAAAGCATCTCTTGCCTTTGAACTACAGTAATGAAAAATCCCCCGGCCCCGTTAAGTCTCTTTCCTTTTTTTTTTTTTTTTTCCTTTAGGCAGAATTGGAGGAATTGAATCGTGGTCGCATCAAAGAATTGGTAAGTACTGACAAGAGCAGGCAAACTAATTTATAGTGTGACTCTCTAAAGGTATTGATTGGACGACCAGTAAGATTTAAAAGTACAATTGATGTTCGGTGGTTGAATAGTGGTGCATTTGACCCCACTCTAACTCACAACTAAGTAGGATTTCTGTAAATTAGCTGACTAATAAGTGGGCTCAGTAAAATATTTCAAGAGTACTGACGGATGTTACTACTCTTCCCTGCCTAGAGGCAATTCGATTCTGAGGCACGTTCGCAAAGATAAAGCTCAAGAGCACCCAAAATTTTAAGTCTTAACGGGAAAGTTGAGATTTACCAGCCCGGAGGAGGTCCAAAAGTTAGCCAGTTTTAAGTGGTGGGTCGCGGTCGGGGAAGGGTTTGTTATTGCCGAGGACCAACGGGGGAAAAGGGCTCTTGCGGTCAGATAAAAGGGATATAGGGCTAAAAATGTGAGAGAAAAAAAATAATGGACTCACTATTTGGCTGCAATATCGATTGAACGTTGTGAATCACTTTGTGCACAGTTTGGTCGTCAGTCTTCCAATTTTAAGGGATCTTTCGTTGGGCTAAAAATAAAAGATAACAGAACACAAATAAATGAACTAAAAACAGGAAAAAAATGTTCGGTGATTAAAAAGTAATTTTTGTACATTATTAGGTATGTCGAATTTCATAACGTCGGATTCTAGCGCTCTAGTGAGGATCATTCAAATAAAACACAATAAGCCTCTCTTTTAATGTAAAAATAAACTGTCGCTGTTCCACGTATTTGGGGCTTATCGTTTTTTCTTACGATGCATTAAAAAATAACTCCCAAGTTTCTCCAATCAACTTGAATGTCTAGGTTTACCCCTTTGGATTATTTAAGGGAACTTGAGCAAGTCCCTCTCTTATTTTCTGAATATCTATCAAGCTCGTAGAGCCATTTAATGACACAAGTTTCAGACCTTCCTAGGTTTATCAAGTTGGAAGCGTTAGAAGTCTTTTTACGGCATTATCGACCTATTTGAAACTGTTCAAAAGACTATACACATCAAGAAAACGTTTTCTCTTCATTTTTATGTGATTCTCTATTTCAATCAATAGTTATATTTCATGACAAGTGTGGAAAGTATGAGGATGGGGACGTTAGAGTAAGAACTTAACAGGGTGCAGGACTCATAAATAGCATATATCTCCATCACACCCTAATCATCATTACAAGTTTCTCAATAACGTACGAAATAAATCAGTATTCTCATTTGAATCCCCTTCATAACAAATTCAAAATCATTAATTATCGCGAAAAGTTGGAAAACACTCCGAAAGTCTGCCGTGAAATAATTTAGAAATCTTCTCAATTTCACAGTTTGAAGCTAAATCGATAAATGGCGTGTACACCGAGTGACTATCCATAGGGAATTAGGGGACGAATACAGTTAATATCAATTATGACGTGAGTGAAAACAGTAAGTGGGGGGGGGGGGTTAAGATCACATAAAATTAAAAACTCAGCCTTCTTGGGTCCAAACCACCTCTATTGTGAAGTGGGGGGGGGGCAATTGAAGGGGCTAATGCTAGCCGAAATAGCAAGACGTTCGGGTAGAAAGTTGAGCGTGCGTGGCCATCACGCCGTTTATGAGAGGTTGCTGGAAAGATTACCTTGATGATATGGTGAGAGGGGAGGGCGTTGTAACAACCGTCCAGTGGTACGGGATGAGCGGAAACACAACCAAAGCAATCCAAGAGTGAAAGTCTGTAACGATCAGGGAAGATATGAGTCGCGGAAATGATCTGAAGAAGAGAAATTAAGCACGTTAAACTACGCACTTTTCAGTGGGAAAATAAACCAGCGGTTTTATTCTTCAAACTCTCAAGATTTCGTTTTAAGGGAAATCCCATTAACGCTCGCTTTAAAGCTTTCTAGAAAAATGCATAAATTTTTATGACCTAGAATTTTTATATTAATTGCCCTTAAGCTCTAAGTTTTATAAATAATAAAAAAAGGGTCGTGTTCAGAAGGAAAAATTGAACTTTTTCACTTCCCTCCAACTTTTTTTTTCTTTCGTAGCCTTAAGAAATTAATAACCAGGGATTTTGGCTCAGGTGGTACAGGCAAAGCCTGTAAAATATAATCGAGGTTTCATCTAAAGGGAAGGGGGTCGTTCTTCACTTCTGAGGTTCAAAAAGTTTAATTTGTCATCATCTATTAACAATATCTCATTTCAAATCCGCCCATATTTTACGGATGAAGTGTTGAAACATAAATCTCTAATTTTGCACTTTGCCCTCTCACCATTCCACTGCTGAACAGTGGCACAAATATGTACAAGATAACAATATTCACTTTCCTGGGGGTTTATATAGTGCAAATAATTATGAATTCATGATTAATGGCTAAGCTCAAGTCGATCTATAGCTTGAAGGTACTATATATTCGATGCAGAAGAGGCATTTCCGGTCCCTCACCCTCCACCACAACTATACCATAAATGCAATGGCACTTCCCGGTTTTGCGTCGCTCGATTTTAGTGAAATGATTTCCATATAATTTACTGACTATTGCGTCGTAGAGTGATAGTCCAGGAGCCAGCTAAAAAAAGTGGTAATTTGGGGTGGAGAATTTTGAAATGCGGAAGATGGCATAGGTCACCAAGATGTTCTCAAAACTACGCGTATGCCAGCTGATAGCCGGGGGGGGGGGGTTAAAAATGGCGGCCATTTCAAAACGCGAAAATTCACCGAATTCGCACCTTTTCGGAGACCTGAAAATTGCGTGAAAGTTCCTTCAATGCACGTGGGTGTAGGAAATCCACGTCTGCCACCTCGTTCACGACCGTCTGCCAACCACTTCCCACCGTGAACGAGGTGGCAGACGTGGATTTCCTACACTCACGTGCCTTAAGGAACTCTCACGCAATTCTCAGCTCTCCGAAAATAGTTGCGAATTCGGTGAATTTCCGCATTTTGAAATGGCCGCCATTTTTTAACCTTCCGGCTATGAGCTGGCAGACGTGCAGTTTTGAGGACATCTTGGTGACTTCTGCCTCCTTCCGCGTTTCAAAATTCTCCACCCCAAACTACCAATTTTTTTTTAGCCGGCTCCTGGACTAAAATTTTCGTTGTCCCTGGAAGAGTTAATGACGAGAACAACAGTGAGGGTTTTCATTTCTCGGTGTCCCGAAATCGACCATTTAATGGTGAAAAGGCGGGGGGGGGGGGTAATTGCTATGAAGTGGCTTAAAAGAACGCTTTTTTGGAAGATCGACACACGATGTCTGCGTGAAATCACAATGACTATTAGGGCAACGTGATTTTAATCCAGAAGTTTCACGTCCTTCTGAGCTAATTCTGAAACTAATTAAATCTTCTATCAAGGTTAAGACAAAATAATAGCCCCCCCTCGTCTTCCAACGACCCACCAGCCCAATCAGTTGCGCTCGATAGACGAATTCAAATTAAACTTTCGTCGTATAGTTAGAAAGGTTTGCACTTGGGTACTCAAAGCCTTGACCCTCTCATGTTATTTTCAATTTAAACGATAAATTTGAAGTGTGTTCAGCCCCCCCCCCCCATGATCCCGACTCAAGAACTTGTTGATTTCGTGACGTTTGTGTGAAAATTGGGGAATTACGAACAATTTTAATCAATTCAGTGACTGCATTGGCGTGACCTGTGAGCTCTTCGTAAGAACTCGTTTTTCAGCCGAGCTGTCATCTTTCATGCCGTCAAATGGTGGAGAAGAAAAAAAAAGGACAGGAAAAAGTGTATTCCTATCACTTTTCTTCCAAAAAAGAGTTGCAGTTTGCAGTAGTTCCCTTAAAGCCTCAAGAAAGTCTTATCTTTAAAATTTCTGATTTACCACCGCAGGTGATAGGTTCAAGGAAGTGAAAATGGTTTTTTCCGGGGGTTTCTCAGGGGCCAAAGTAAAGGCCACGGCGGAGAATGTTTCAAGTGAGAGGGAGAAAGCTTATCGCATCCCACCCGTCTTTTTCCCCCTTAATGGAAAGCTGCTCTCATCGTACTTTCAAGCCCGTGTAATCTGGGCTTCTTGAAATATTTTTAAGAAGCTCGGCAGATGTGGAGGAGAAGAAAAAATTAAATTATCAGAAAATTTACGATTCACTGAGCCGGGTAAGTTACACATTTCATCATAAGCACACACTAGAGGGTCCATGTACTTCTCAAGTAAGCAAGTTTCTGTATCAGCACTGATGTATGCATGTACATATACCATAACTCAAGGCAATTACAAACTTTTGGCGTTTTCAGCTTTCCTATGGCGCTGAGGTAGAGCAAATTGTCATCTTTTTTATATCTACCCCCCTACCACCCTTTCGTCCGTCACAGACTCTAGCTTTATAATTTTGAATAAAAGGTTGCATGAAATAAGTCATGCAAGGCAAACCGATGAGAGAACAGCCACTGTTAATTGACTCAACTGTGGGCAATCAAAATGAAGTCTCTACCTTTCGTCCTTTTGTAGTCAGGGACCCTAAATTAATATATTTAATTCATTCTAAAGAATAATTGACAGTTAAATTTTCCAACGATACAAAAATTGATAAGTCATTTCATTACCTGTGTGGGAGTGCGTGCTACTTGGAAATAGAAAACTCATTTGGACAAGCTGGGGGAAGGAGATTCTTTTTAAACCATTCAACAAATATTTAAATTCGGATTATTCTCTGAAGCAAATAGCCTCTCCCATCGCCTGATTTCTTCTTCAACAGAGCGAAGGAAATAAGGTCAGATATACGAGGTACAAGGATTGCCCTGGCCCATCATTTTGACGTCCTGAGCCTGCTACTCAAGCCAAAACCGGCCAATAGCACTCATCTCGTTTGCAGATTTCCAAAATCCGTTTACCCAGACACCATGACCATCTTCATCCTACAGGACAGAGAGGAGATGGAAACAGGTTCACGACTCCTCCTCCTACCCAGCCACCTTGTCAGACCCCGTAGGCAAATCTCTGCCGGAGCCGATATTGTTAGTAAGATCGCCGCTTAAACTACGAGGGAGGGAGCCTACATTGTCTGTCTTCCCTCGTTGAGGTGCGTCAGAAACGAACCGGTTTCGGCTGCTCGCCATCTTCCACTCATTTTCAGTTGTAGGCATGCTCTTCTAATGAAAATAACCATAATTATGCTTACATATTACATTGAACATGTATTAACGAATACTAGTCTGAAATGAAAGAAGAACAAATGAGAGGCACGCACATTTTGTGTGGACTTCAACTTCGTGTAGTCAGTATAGGGCATGAATTTTTGACCCAGGTCACCACGAACCCTTTCCATCTGAGAACGAATAAAATACCGAAGTGACTAGATGGGGTTCCCCCCCCCTCACCCCTCCAATCCTACCTTTTGCAATGAATGCTCTTAAATAAAGTGAAGGAACGGGATCGAGCTATAAATGGGTTATACACCTGAAAGTATTTTTAGCGCAAAAGGAGCCCGGCGGCATAGGTAATGCCCCTTGATTCGCAAGCTGAGACAACAAGCCCTCATTTTTTGCGGGCTTTCGAGTTATTTACTTCACAAATAGACCCATTAGCGTTCATTTCAACAATGTATCCATCCTGAAGCACGAATGAAGTTAAATAAATTATGGAGAAACTTTGCACCGGCGATGTCAAAAGCAATCTATATAAATGCATGAAGTCATATAAATTATGAACTCTTGCTATTTTCACTTTTACTGAAAGAAGGGGAAAAAGTTGATGCCATTATCCGAATAAAAAGGGTGAAATTTGAAAGAAAGTAAATGAAGTTAATTTTCCATTTTGTAAAGAAATACATTTTCATTCCTTCCTGTAGTTTTTTTTTCTTTCTTTTCTACCGGATAATTTCTGGCTTAGAACTTTTTCTAACCCCATAGAATATGTTTAATAGAAGCCAATTGCCTGTACCTATACGGGTCTCTTGCTTTTTATGCTCCCTAATGACTGACTCATCAAAATATAATTACTCCCCTGCGTGGAGGATTTGATGAAAGGACAGTGAAGGAGAGGGTTGAGCTTTGCCAAAGATATTTCGAAAATGACGATACACGAACGGGGAAGAGGGAGGGGAGCATATAACTGAGTTATCGCGATCATCGTTTGAATCGTTGATGCGAGAAGCGTGTCTAACCATTTAATCTAGAGGAAACAGCCTCTTGTCTCTTGTCGCTTAAGGGAGTTCTTTTTCTCCGTCCTGCAAGTCATTTTCACGTTATCTCTCTCTCTCTCTCTCCCTTGATGATTTTAAAATCATTTATCGTTTCAAAGTTTCGTAATTGAACTTGTAACGAGTTTCTTGCAATTTCGAACATTTCCTTGTTTGAACTGGAATTAGCCAGACCATCCCTTCCCTATTCAAAGGCTGGAGTGATTGATCTCCCATAAGAGTTACCACAGAAAGGTCAAAAGAAGGGCTTGAAGATATCTTGTTGTTCAGTTTCCGAATCCGTCCTCTATTGAATCCTACCTCAAAAGGTAACTTGTATGAAAGCAAAGAAAGTTCGTTAAAAACAGGAAAAATACTATTACGTATCACAAAAACCTAAGAATTTCCGGCTGTGAGTCTGGGGACTGACAGGTGGTGATGGAAAGGGGAGGGCGTGGAAAGTTCCAAAGATGGTAAACACTGGCTTGAAATATCACTTACGTCTATCAAGGAGAGAAATTGTTGTGTGTGCCCCCTGAAAACCTTTTCCTCTACACGAAAAAGCCCACACGTCTTATGGCTTCATTGAAAAATCTTGAAGGTGAAGAAAATAAATGTTTGGCAACGAGTCAACAAAATTGTTAGAAAAATATGTTCTCAACTTTTTGAAAAGTCAGCGTTATTTTCAGTGCTAAACTTCGTCGCTTGTCGACTAAATCGAATGCATATTGCAATATTGCATGAACGCAACAAGAATTTAACTAATACAAAAATATGCAATTTGAAGGATAGTAACAATGCTAATTTTCAACAACCTTTCCTTTCACGAAAGTTGCTTTCAGAAGTCGCGAATACGCGCTTTCACTCGATTTTAGCCCACTAATTTAGCGTTTAAACTCAATTTCAGCCGCAAAGTAGCGCTACTTCTCAATGTTTGCCGCGAATCAGCGTGTTTTTTCAACGTTTAGCTATACATTAGCGCTTTTAATCAATTTAAGCAACGAAGTAGCCTGCAAAACCCACGAATTAGCGTTTTCTCAATTTTTAATAATTTTTGCTATAAATTAGCGCTTTTCCTCAATTCTAGCCGCGATTTAGCGTTTTTTCTACATTTTAGCCGTGAATTAGAGCTTTTCTCTATTTTAGCGGCAAATAAAGATGTTTTGTTCACTTTTAGCAGTGAATTAGCGCTTTTTCTCAATTTCATCAATGAACTGTTGAATCCTAAAAGCTGCGAATACATGTTTTTTCATAATTTTAGTCACATATTAGCGCATTTTCCCAATTTTAACCGGGAAATATCTCACTTTCTCAATTGAAGCTTGAATTGACGCTTTTTTGAATTTTAAATGTGATTTATCGTCTTTTTTTCAATTTTAGCCGCGGATTAGCCCCTAGACTAGCCCATTATCGTTTTCCCCCAACTTTAGCCGAGAAACAACGCGTGAAGCTCGTAGGTATCGAGGAACTGCGAATTAGTACTTATTCTCAATTTTCGCCGTGAATTAGCGTTGTTTCCCCTTTTTAGCCGCTACGTTTTTTCTCAATTTCCAGCCGCCTAAGGGCGCCCAGAAACTGGGGATTAGCGTAGTTTCTCTATTTTATCAGCAACGTTGCCTACACAGGCCGCGAATTAATACTTTTCGCAATTTCGGCGATGAACTATAGCTTTTAGACTAGCAAATTGCGCTTGTTTTCAATTATAACCCAATGAAGATGCTTCCGGACACTATACGAATTAGTGTATTTTTACTAATTTTAACGTCAAATGAGAGTTTTTTATCAATTTTAGCCGCGTTAAGACCAAAAGAAACTGGACATTACCGCCGATAGTTGCAACCGATTTTCCGACTCAAGCAAAAAATTGCCAAAAACGACAGATTCACCATGGGAATACCGTCAACGGCTTGTCTGATGGAAAATGTGATTCCATTTTCGGATAAGGACATAGTTTGATGTACAAATCTTGAATGTATAAAAAAAAAATGTATTTGGCAACGAGTCAACCAAATTAAATAGATAAATATGTTCTCAACTTTCTGAAAAGTCATCGTCATTTCACTCCCAACACCTCCAGAAACGTTCAATTCATTAAAATAATATTTTTAGATTAAAACCACAGCACCTCCCAGTACAAAGAAAGACATTTCTTCTGCTTGGATTAACCCCTGCACAGGAGGTAGCATCCCCAAAGGGACACAAATTGGCATTAAACAGTTTTCCTTTTCAGCAAATTTGAATGAATGCTTCCTTTAAAAAGTATCCGAGGGGTAGGTAGGGGACAGGAGAAGAAATAGAAAGGGTTGGAGGTGTGGTGGTGATTGAAAAGGAGAAAACCTCCCGAGTAAATACACAATAAAGTGAAATTGCTTTTTAAAGAAGCCATAAAATATTTCTAAGCCCAGTTTAGCGGTTTGAGAAGTTTTCCTTCCTTAAAGTAATTTCCCATTAAATACGTATTATCTCAGTTTCAAAAAGGTAATGTTATTCATGTTTCATTGAGATTTTTAACATCAAACTTTTACACGCGTGAATTCAATACATATATGAATAGGTATATAATACACAGTGTTTTAAATAACGGCCTCAAGATATGTACTGAGGGAAGATATCAAAAAAGAAAAAAAGTTTGACGAGCGAAAAATCTGTAACACCATATTTGCTAGTTTCCTGGAGGCGGAGAGGGGAGCATTGAAGTAAAAAAAAGGAAGATTGAACGAAAGATAATCGTGAAAAGTCATGCTTGACTGATTTAAGAGGGAAGAAGTGCAAAAGTTGACAAAAAGAACGAAAACTATAGTCGGATTCAGGAATAAAAGGAGCGTTATTCACAGCGTGGGCACGTGTCCTCAGCGAACTCCCGATTGTTCTGAAATTCAACCCTCCCCCCTTTTTTTGTACCACTTTTCGAGTTATTGGCCTTTGGAGAATCAGTTTCTGTGTGTGTGTTTTTTTTTTTTTTTTTCAAATTTAAATGCAATAAGTGGAGAATACCGAATGCAATTTGAGTCAAAACGATCGGAGACTGTGGGAGCAAAAATCGCTAATATTTTTTCAATAA
Source organism: Corythucha ciliata (assembly GCA_038030265.1). Taxonomy (NCBI): domain Eukaryota; kingdom Metazoa; phylum Arthropoda; class Insecta; order Hemiptera; family Tingidae; genus Corythucha; species Corythucha ciliata. Next base: position 22,302,183 of record CM075940.1, read on the forward strand.
GTTGGTGTTCTAACGAGAGTTTGAGGGCCGGAAATAAATCACAAAAAAATTAACGAGTGGTGGTTTAGGTATCAAAGAATTTAAAAAAATAATATTTGAGACTTTAATCCCCAGTTAAATTAATTAAATATACATATATACGCAATAAAAATAAAATGTCACTACAGTTGAAAAATTAATAAAACTAAGTAGTAATTACGATCTTATTACCTGTAATGGAAGACTGCGATACGCTACCAGCGTGAAGTCCGAACGAAGACTGATCCTATGCTCTAAGCGGGACGAAGCGGCAATCGATGGCTGGACCAGTGAAGCTCAATGGCCCTCTCTCAGAGTAGTACAACTGCAACCATAGCAACCAGTTAGGGCAACGAATTTTTAAATATATTTATAAAAAAGGAGGAAAAAACATTTAAAACAAATAAATAAAAAAACAAAAGGAATGAAAGCAGTCTAATGATTTTTTTCCCCAAGTAAAAAGTGAGAATCTCATTAAGCAAATGTTAATTTTGTGTCACCCTGGAAGATTTAGTCTCGTAATTCTTGGGATGTAATCTAAAGTTGTCTGATGTTGTTGTTTAAATATCGCGTTTGTCTGTTTCTCTCTCCTCATTCTCCCCCCCCCCGCCACCGTAAGTAAAAAAGGCCTGCGCATTCTCAATGAATCACAGACGTTGCGTATCAAATTATCCCAAACGTGGTGGGGCCCTATAGTGGTGGGACGGGGAGCAACTGACAGTGAGCTTTAAAACGCTTATCCACTGAATTTCCGTTTTCAGAAATGATATGCGGGTTGACACCCCTAACCCTAAATATAAAACACAGTTTTATATTTAATTATAATTTTGAATTTTCCGAACTCCACCCGTTGTTCCTCCGGGAAACTCGACACACCGTACATAATAGTCTTAATGGACGTCACATATGAACCACTAAATAAATTTACAGAAAAAAAGAGGGGGATGACGGTAACCTTTAGGTTGATGAGCAGCTAAAGGTTGGTGAAGAAGGTGGGCTAATTAACTTTAATGAAAGATCCATTAATACTCGAGAATATCTTCTAGAATCCGCTTAAAATAATACGGGGCTGAAGCGATATCATCACGGTAATTCTTTCAAGTCCCCACCGTCCACCACTTATTTCCTAAAATATGACGCCTGCCTTATCTCTTTCTACGTTCATTCGACAGGTGAACGTTCCTCCCCTAGAGAATTTATTGAGTACCATGCCCCAGCAAGAGGGCAACTTCAGAGGCATTGCCTAGAATCGCGTGTAATGTAAGAAAATACATTTGTTCGGGATTTATTCAAGCGAGGACCAATTTGCATTAAAATTCGGCTTAGCTTAACCAAAGTGTCAGAGAGTGCATAATTACTTCAGTTAAATTCAAAGTTATAAGGATTGATCAATCATATTATATCGTTACTAAACTGTACTTATACATATTCATGAGAAAAGGATGGGTGGAAAATTCGTTTTCATCTTGTTAAATGATCTCTCCTCCAATAATTCATTTATATCTTGGCAAGGCTACGTCTTTTAAAGCGTTTCACGACACCCTAGATGAATTAAAAGTTTCAATCCGCGCTGTTGAAGCCTAAAAACGCCCACGGCCTACTTAATCCAATGAGGAAAGCACATGAGACGTAGGCACTGAGAAAGCATTTTCTGTCACTATTTGAAAAGCCTTTAGTGCTGAGTGTTGCTCACCAACGGTAAGCGTTAGAATCAGACGTCAGAACGGCTATTAAAATCGTTATGCACTTGACATTTAATGTGTAGCTCCTCCAGTCAGAGAGGTTGAGGCGTTTGTGAGTCAATTAATACAACTTTTGTATAAAGAATCGTCCTTCCTTTTGAGATACCGAGCGCCCAACAAACAAATGCTTCAATGCCTCAGTTTAGAATTCCTCTCCCTCTCAAACCATCCCTTCACCTGTTTATCCGTGTGTAGTCCGGTCCCTTCATCTATGTACGTACAAAGGAGACTATTAAGGCTCGAAAAAAAATAAACCCTTGACTCCTGTGATCCCATCTCAATCTTCTTGTTGAATATACCCCTTCACGCAATACACCTCATGTGAGGCAGGTCGTAGTATTCCACTCACTGATTTTTATGCGAAAAATAAAACCTGATCATTAGCAATTTAAATGCCTCGATAAAAGGATTCGATCGATTCACCCATTCAATCTCTTCCCTTTAGACCCTTACAGCCCCCCTATTATGCTCTCCCTCTCTCATTATCTCCCCCCTCACCAAGCCATACCCTTACTGAATTGATTAAAAAGTGAAACTATTGCCCCTTTTTTCTTAGTGGATTATTCATTTTCATTCCCTGGTGCCAAAGAGGTTAAGCAGGCGTTTCTTCAGTCCGTTAGTTCCAAGTGTTTAGATTTAAACCGGACGCAGTTCCTCTCGGGTCATGGACAATTGTGGAATGCAGCCGGACTTGCTCAACAATCAATAACTCAATGTCGTGAGGTTTACTCTCTAAAAAGCCAATTTTGTGGGAGTTAATTAATACAAAAATACAACTTCAGTAGTTTTGGTTCTTCAATAAAGCCATTCCGCGGGTGGCCTCTTTCGAAGTCCAACAAATTTCCAAGATTTTACTCTTATGGAACCAATTTCACGGTTTTGGCTATTTCAGGAATTATTTTCGTTCTTAGCTCTTGCTGAGAGAAAAATATTTTATTCAAGTATTCCCGATAGACTAAAATTAATTAAATTCATGCGACTCTCAGAGTGGGGATGAAGCCACAAAGAAAAATGACGCCACACATTCAAAAACAATGTTTCGCGTATTTTGACTGTGAGAAAAACCTTCACGGATTTGACCCGTTTCAAATAAGAATTTCCAGGGTGTTGGCTCACATGAAAGAGCTGTTTCGCGGATCTCGCTCCTTTGAAAAAAAAAAAAAACAACAAAAACAACAACAAAACAATATTTCGGAGGTTTGGCCATTTCAAAGCCCAGATCCTGTGGATCAATATCACTCACAGAACCCAATGTCGCGGATTTTACTCACTCAAAAACCGCCATGACTGCGGATGGCCATTTTGCTAGCTTGACACACGAGTGAAAGTAAAATTTCGCAGGGTTGCCTCATTCAAAACCAATATGATGGGCCACTCGACAAGCCCGCTCGCTAGAGGTTTCGGCTTCTTCATCGATGAAAAATAGGTGTTGGCTTATCCGGAAAAAACTATTTCGATGATTAGGCCCAATCGAAGTCATTGTGGTGGGTCCGGTTATTTCTTTTTCGAAATTTCATGGAGTTTCTCATTGAAAACCAATATTTTGGGGCTGGCTCACCAAAAAAACTAATTCTGCAGGGGCTCACACCAAAACAATCGATTCAACGGGCCTGGCTTCTCTCAAATAAAAAATTTCGCAAGGTCGGCCCTCTCACTAACAATTTCATTGTGGTTGGATACCACAAAGAAACAAAATTTCGTGGTGTTGGCTCATTAAAAACTATTTTTCCTCGTTTTCAGTTGAGATCGGATCTTGTACGAGTGAAGACCTTCTTTTCCCCGTTAAAAACAAATCTTGCATTTCATTATTCATTTTCATTTTTATTTCTATCGTTTTAATAATTAAAATCTTGGACGACTGACTTCTGGAAGTCTTCCGGAATCGAGGGATATGGGTGACGACTCAGGCCCCCCCCCCCCTGACGGTTCACGTGAGTACACCGAAAGTAGAAAGAATAATACATTTTTACAGATCGAATCACCCTGGCCCTTACTATTTACACATTGAGAGCTCATCAGAAAACGAAAAAGACGGTATTGCTCGTATTCACCCTATGGCCATAGGCAAACTATTATTTGAAAAATGCCTAGAGCACTCTGATAAAATTAAATCGATTAAAAAAAGCGGTAGGGATAGAATTGTCATCGAAGTAAGTATACACCTTCGGCTGCCAACTCTTTAATAAATGCTCCAATTTGGACGGGGGAAAAATTTAAAATTGTTATCCCCCATTACGTTATTCAACGGAAGGGAATCATCAGAGGTGTTGATACCTGCCGGACCGAAGAAGAGATAAAACAAAGTATCAAAGGTCCGTTGGGCGAAAACCTCGAAATATTATATCTTAAAAGATTATTACGAAGAGTAACAGACGACAAAGGTAATATTAAGTATGTTCCAACTCAATTAGTACCTTTTTCGATTAGGGGGCAATCTCTTCCTCCCTACGTTTCTATTCATCGTGTTTTATGTACAATAAGCCCTTTCGTACAAAGAGTTGTACAATGTGTAAAGTGCTATCGATATGGGCATTACAAAGATCAATGCAAAGGTGCAACATGATGCAGTAGGTGTGGTTCTGCTCACGAGGATAAAGATTGCACTGAAACATATGTGAAATGTTTACATTGTAAGGGTCCTCATTCAGCCAAAGAGAAAGGGCAATGCCCTCAATTTGAAAAAGAAAAAAAATTTAAAAAGTCATGTCGGAATCAAACATTCCCTACTTTGAGGCAAAAATGAAGGTAGAGGGTAAATCATTTGCTGTTCCTCTTCAAGCCCCATTGATTTACAGACAAACAGAATTTCCAGCTTTAGGTACAGATAATAACTCTAATGCTCGGAAATATGCATCATCGAGCTCATTCCCTCGGTCAACTAAAAGAATGCTCTCCCACCCTCCTCAATCAAACGAGTCATTTAATTTCTCTCCTCAGTTAAGTAAGCACGACCTTTCTTTAAATAGGAAACGGGTAGAGGGCGGCTTAATCCCCTCAAACCCTTATCATCCGAACCAATCGGAAAAATTTGCTGTAAATTCAGAATCATTAAACAAAGACATAGTAACGGTGGGTATTTCCTTGCGTCTGCCTACGGGGAATTTTCTACATCTAATTTCGGTATACAATCTTTCTGAGGCACAATGGACTAACTTCTTTAACTCAGTTCCTCAACCATCCTTGATAATGGGTGACTTCAACTGTCATAATACTGCGTTCGGATCCCACTTCTGACAGAGAAAAGGTGTCGAACTACTTAAAGCGGCTAATGCTACATATATCTGCTTTTTAAATTCAGGTTCCCCTACCTGTGTGAACTCTCAAAATCCCATTTATTTTTCTGCGATTGATTTAACATTCTGTTCAGCCAGCATATCACCATATTTTTCTTGGGAAGTTCTCCAGGATCCTATGGGATCGGATCACCTTCCGATTCACGTAGCATCCACACGTCACACTCTAAGTAGTACTCGTCCGTCCACACTTAGAAATTGGAACTCTCACAAAGCAGACTGGAAAGTATTTCAAACTAAAATAGAATCAAACAACAACGATAACTATAGGGCATTAACTGCCAATATAAACTCGGCGTGCGAGGTTTCAATGCAGAGCCGCTCCAAAACAACAACATCGGTAACGAAACTTGCTGTGTGGTGGAACCAGATATGTTCTCAATCATCGGAAGAAAGGAAAGAGGCATTCAAATTATTTAAACAAAGACTATTTCTGTCGACCTATTTAAACTTCAAAAATAAAAGCGCAGCCGCCAAAAGAGTGTATAAAAATGCAAAAAAGAGAATCCTGGAAAGCTTTCTGTGAAAAACTTAACAGGAACACACCTATAAAAAATGTCTGGTCCCAACTTAAAGCATTAAAAAACTCAGCCATCCCTCTTCCACCCCTCGCTATACCCGGAGAATGGTGTGACGATTTTCTACGCAAGCTTACACCGGATCTCGCTTCCCCCCCCCCACCAATTGAAACAGGATACAACGGTCATCATGTCGTCTCTATTAACCAGAGACATTTCGCTAAAAGAACTGGATAGAGTTCTCCCGGCTTCCTGTAACACTGCTCCTGGGATGGATCATTTCGACTACCCCATAATAAAACATCTGCCTCTCACAACAAAAAATGACTTAGTTGAACTATTTAATAAAATAATTAGGGAATGCAAAGTACCGGAAGACTGGAAAGATTTCTGCGTTATACCCATACTCAAAGCAGGTAAAAAGCCGAACGTTAGTGAGTCTTCTGGACCAATATCGTTATCCTCATGTTTCCTCAAGACTTTCGAAAGAATCTTGAAAAACAGGCTTGAATATTGGCTGGAGAACAATAGGCCTCTGCCGTACAGCCAGTTTGGCTTTATAAGAGGTCGATCTTGTATCGACAGCATAGCTCACTTAACCGCAGACATTCAAATTGCATTTTCTGAAAACAAATCCGTTTTAGCCATGATGTTGGACATCGACAACGTCAATCTCACTATCCTGGCCAAAAAAATGATCAATTGAGGAATATGTCACAACTTCGTGAAATTAGTCATGGCATTAGTTGAGGATCTTACGGTTAGCAACGAAATATTGGGCCCCAGAATTTCGCGCTCGGGCTTAGCTCAAGGGGACATACTAAGTTCAATCCTTTATGCCATTAACGTTCAAGCGATAGAAATTGTCTTGCCGGCAAACGTAAACATCTTACAGTATGCCGACGATCTCTGCATCTACGTCGTTGGTCCATGACCAGCGGCTTCTTTGAATTCACTGAAATAGGGTGTTCTCGCGGTTCAGAGTTTTCTTTTCGATCTGAGCCTAATCATATCCCCTTCAAAATCGACGATTTGTCCTTTCTCCAGGGCGAGAGCGTTGCTTCCGGATAGTGTCACCATAGGTGACGCATCCTTCCCTGTAAATTCCGAAGTCAAATTTTTAGGGATATATCTGGACCGTAAATTGAATTGGTCAAAACACATAAACCACCTGGTCACTAAATCAGAAAAATATATTAATGTAATGCGAATGGTCTGTCATACTCATTGGGGAGCTGACCCAACTACAATGTTATTATTTTATAAAGCCACTATTCGTTTGCTACTTGATTATGGGGCTGTTTTCTACGGACTGGCTGGCTGCTAAAACTCACTTAAATAAATTAGATGTTATACAAAACAAATGTCTACGGCTGTGTCTGGGACTTCTAAAATCTATACCCCCATAGATGTCCTTCAGAGTGAAGCGGGAGAACATCCTCTGCAATTACGAAGATCTATTTTGTCGGACAGACTGCTGCTTAAAGTCAAAGGTATTTACCCTCAGTTATTTTATCAAATATCAGAACTGAACCAACTCGATCTAACATCCAGTCAATGGAGAGAGAAGAAATCTCCCTTGCTGTGCCTCAGCTTTCGTAGCCTCAACAATATATGTCGTTCAGTACTCTCTGACGATCCTCCCCCCCCCCCTTAAATGCCTCTCTTTAAATCAAATGGACCAGTTTTATCTACATTTCTCTCCGGCTTTAACTTTAAAGTAAAATATTACGAAAAACCCACGCCTACTAATGCCGTCGTCCTAACACCGGAAAAATACATCTCCATAGCATTCCCAGATCACTACCAAATATTTATAGATGGCTCCGCTTCTAATTCTCAAGTAGGGTGTGCTATCTTTGACCCCGTGCTTGATTCTGGAAAACAATTCATATTATCGCCCACCACTTCAATCTTTACAGCTGAACTGTTTGCAGTGCAAGAAGCTATAAAATACTTCCTCGAAACTGGACATTCGAAATTATTAATCCTTTGTGACAGTAAAAGTGTTGTAAGTTGCCTAGAAAATATCACAATTAGCTCGAAAACTCACAATATCATTATTGAAATTATTAAATTAATAGCGGATATGGCAGACTGCAAATCAATTGTTCTACAATGGATCCCCGCTCATACGGGCACAAAGGGTAATAATCGAGCGGATCACTTAGTGAAAACGTGTCACCTCAATCCCTCTGCCATAATAGTGAACCAGTCCTTCCCATATTTTGATCATTTTCATCCACTCTTGTCTTCACACCTAAAATTATGGGAACAATTATTCTCAATATCCAATAAGGGCGCTTTCTACAAAAAAATGTTTCCCAACCCCTCTACGAAAACATGGTTCTCAGTAGAATACTTGAATAAAGACTTTATAAGATCAATATGTCGGTTACGGTCCAACCATGGACTGTGTCAGCAGTACTTACAAAAGTTGGGTGTGACCTTGTCTGGCAGTTGCGATCGGTACGAGGCACCAGGAACGCTGGAGCACGTGATAATGGAATGCCTTAATTATGACAATAGAAGAGCCTCGCTGTTCCGTGAATTGAGTGACCTGACAGTGTCGCCATTCAACTATCAGTCCATATTGGCCTCCAACTCGGTTGAAGTTTACAAAAGTCTTTACAAGTTCATTGTCGATATTAATCTCAAAGTATAATTTAGTAACAAATCACTTAATCCTAACATCAATGTAACTCTCTCACATTCTCGTTCCATGCCTTAAGAAATAACGCTTCAAAGTAGCCTCTGTCGTCAGGGGAAGGGGGAACCTGCGTAAGCTAACTAAACGATAAATTTTAACATGAAGTCGCTTATTGAAGGATCCCTGGCGTGGGAGAAATCCCCCTAAATCCTAATAAAAGGTTAACATTAAACCCTAATCTCCTAATCCTAAAAAGTATACATATTGTGGCTGTATGATTTCTTAATCAATGCCAAAATAAAAATAAATAAATACAAATAAATAATAAAAAAAAAAGCTAAGTACAAAATCTCGTTTTTCGCTGGTTGTAAACCTTCAATTCTCCTTTTTCTGACTCAAAACAGTTAAATCTTGTTTCACGCTCCTAAAAAGTTTTTGTCCCCTTCTACCCAAGAATTTTGAGCCCGCCGTTTAGAGAAAAGTCTGCCTCGAATAACAAAAATGGTAACTTTTTTAAAAGAAAGAGTATAATGTTACATGGAAAGATGAGAGGTTCGTCGATTATTTAATGTGACGGCAACGAGTTTGAAATTGTTCCAATGACACGTTAAAAGTGGGATTCACCCCCTTTTTTTTCAGTTTGCAGCAAGGGGAGTTGAAAACTGGGAGAGGGACGCAAATTGCAGTCTTGAGCACCTTAAAGAGCGTGCTGAGAATACCTACCCCGCACCCCTGACAATGAACTACTCTGACAGCGCAATTAACACACAAAAAACAATTTGGACTGGATGTTGAAAAAAGTGAAAACATTTCTACTTTGCATGGCTTTAACTAAAACTTCAATTGACTAAGAATTAACAATTATTTCTAGTTAAACGATACACTCCCAAGCTTTTAGGGACACAAAAAACGTTATGAAAAGGTAATTTTCTATGATGGGACAATCAGAAAGAAGGCACCAATCTTTCCATCTTTAAATCTTCTTTTGTTTCAGAATTCTCACTTTTTCTTCCAATGAACACAATTCCACAACTTGCCCATATTGAACGATGGGGTACGAGGGTGGGTGAGAGAGAGAGCGCGCTGACAAGAGAATTATAATAGAAATTCCTTCTTCTTTTTTTAAAGGGGAAGGGAGGGGATTTAATGGAAACAGAACCTTAAAAATGTTGAAATTGTTCTTGGATAAAGCTTAGCTGCGCCAGTGATGCATCAATTCTGTTAACACGCCCCACTAAGCAGCTAAATTTAATGAAACTCTCGAAAAAAGAGGAGCTTCAACTAATTCCTTTCTCTGTCCAAAAAGATTTTCCAGCTTCAACTAATGTGTGAATTGACTGTGAATGCTAATGAGCGAGGAATGTAAATGAAAGGACGAACTGATTTCTTTTGGAAAACTACTTACGAGTTGCTTCCCTATTTATTTGGCTCAGCTATTCGAGAGGAAAAACCTCCCCTACTCACACATTTCGATGATACGAGTACAAAACCGTGAGTTTTAGAGGACGCCCTCGCGCACAATCTCTCAGGACTCATTAAAATTCTGACTAACAGTTTGAAGAGGTTGAGTCGGGGGGGAAAAAACTAACAAACTGGCGTTTAAAAAATTCTGTAGAGTGGCTGTGTGCAATAATCGAACTGCGGCCTGTCGCTGCGGTATTTCACCCCTTTAACTAACCGATGACCTCCGTTCGTGGATAAGCCTGCTCGTCATTCCATCGAGATGCTTGTTAAAAGCCCGGTGGTAGCGATAGTGGTTATGTAGGGGGGGGGGGAGAAATTGTATACAATTATGGTGGTGCAGTTGTTTCAACTGATGATTATGCATTCGTTAATATGCAACCCTTGAACACTGATGCGGGTGTGGGGGGGGGGGTGACAATTTCTGGGCCCCTTGGACTGTCTGTAGTGGAACTTGGGCTAAATTGAGAGTATTCATAAGATGATCCCAAAAAACTCATCAGAATACGTTCCAATAAAACAATTACTTTTTTGTGTTTTACAGAGCTGTAAGCCTCATCATATAACTTTTTGAGAAGAGACAAACACAACGCTTTCATTAACCGACTGCAGCTGGTTCTAAAATTAATTATAATCAACACTATACTCTCCTTAAAAACGTGGGAAGAAGAAAAAAATATGAGCTAATTAGTTTTTGCGGTCTGGTAGCTGAATGCAATCATCACAATTAAGAGAGCAGTCTCATGTTTTCCTTTTATTTCCATGGAAGGTAATTAGAGCCTCACCCATTTTCCCTCGCGACTCAGCAAAACAAAAGTTGAAAGAAAAGTCATTCAGCCTATAAAGAAATTTGTGAATGGCTTTTCCAACATCCAGAAGATCGTCTCGCAATAATTTTACTGCCCAGGTGACGCAAGCTCATCCATCACGACTCACCCTTTGGTGTTCCCTATTTACGTGCCCCATGGTTTAGTTTTGCGTTTTCATCGTCACTTCACAAGGTTAGAGGTCATAGGGTCAAGCCTTGAGAGCAGTAAAAAGCAAACAAACAAATTAAATGAATCGTATAATAACGGAGCCATCGGCCATCTTTGAACCAACAACCAACCCAGGCGACAAGGATTTTGTCAAAACTGGGCCAGAATTTGAATGCAACCACCAGTGATGAAGAGGTTGCAACGAGCCCTTTGGGAGGGCTAAGAGCGTGTTTTGGTAGCTTGACCTCAGGTTGACGCGCCCCAAGAAACTTACAAGAATGCTTACTAAGGCTACTACTTAATTAAAGTTGTCATAGCGGTTTAATTTTTTCAAATTTTGCATTTTAAATTTTTGACATGTTTGAGCAGGAAAAATAGTCAACTTGATCCGTAAAAAATTGCTAAATATTATAGAATAATTTACTGCGGCAAAAAAGTGCTACATTTAGGCCTACTGTTAGTTGTTTTTACAATTTTGTTGTCCAAAAATCTGAAATAATTGGAGCCCCCTCTCTGTGTGCTAGCACTATCAAGCGGCAAGTAGCGTAGACCACACCTTTCTCAATTTCTTTTCTCAACTCTTTGAAGACGGTAGCCTACCTCTTCGCCTAGTTTGGCCCCCTCAACCCATGTCTATAATTTCCTCGCACTTACGCACATTCAGACATGGTGCTCCCTGCTCAATGACGATTGAAGAACGAGAAGAGGAACGTTCGAGATGAAAAGAAGAAGGCTGGCGCATTCTCTTTGGTTTTTAAGAGTTGAATTTTGGTTTGATGCTCTAGAATGAGTTTGCAAGTTGGGGTCCTAACATGAGTGAAACTACAACACGAAATTGACTATTTATGGTCTTAGGAACTTTATTTCCATGAAATCGTAAGTTTAGGGACTTAATTAAAGCACAAATTGCAGATTCAAGGCCATCCAGTGGCGGAACAACACTATCGCGGCCAAGGGCGGAAATTTCTAGTAGGCCCTTTTAGTTTCTAATTAAACTAGGAATATACATTTTAGTAGCGTTGAAGTACATATTTTTCTCAATTTTAGCCACGAAATTGCCTCCAAAAACCACGTATGTGCGTTTTCTCAATTTTAACTGTGAATGAGCGTTTTTCCTCAGATCTAGCACATTTTAGCTGCGAATTATAGTTTTTTCTCAATTTTACCCGTGAATTAGCTCATTTTCTCATTTTTTAGCCGTGAATTGGCGCTTTTTATAAGCTCTTAGCCGTGAAGTTGCCATAAGAATCCACAAATTAGGTATACTGTTTAAGTGCTCTTTCCCAATTTTATCCGTATATTAGCAATTTTTCTGAATTTGAGCCGTGAATTGGCGCTTTTCTCTATTTATTATCCGCGAATTAGCGCTTTTTCACAGTTTTAGCCGCTTGAAAGAGCGCTTTTTCTCAATTTTATTCCAGAAGTTGCCCCAGGAATCCGTGAGTTGGGGTTTTCTCAATTTCAGCTGTGAATTAGCGTGTTTCTCAATTTTAGCAATGAGTTAGAACATTTTTTCATTTTTATAACAGCGAATCGACTCTTTATTATAAACTCCTAGCCGTGAATTAGTCATGAAGTTGCCTCAAGAATCCGCGAAGTAGGTAACTTTTAAGTGCTCATTCCAAATTTTATCCGCAAATTAGCGTTTTTCTCTATTTTAAACGCCAATTCGTGTTTTTCTAAATGTTACCCGTGGATTAGCGCTTTTCAATAGTTTTAGCCGCTTGATCTAGCGCTTATTTTTCTCAATTTTATTCCTGGAGTTGTCCCAAGAATCCGCGAGTTGGCGTTTTCTAAATTTTAGCCGTGAATTATCATTTTTCTTTATTTTACCCGCGAGTTAGCGCTTTTTCACAATTTTAGTCTCGTGAACCAGCCCTTTTTCTCAATTTTATTCCCGAAGTTCCGCAAGAATCTGCGAGTTTGCGTTTTCCCAATTTCAGCTGTCAATTAGCCTTTTTTACCCTCAATTTTAGCAGTGAATGAGCACATTTCTTAATTATAGCTGCGAATCATAGCGCTTTTTTTTTCATTTTATCCATAATTTTTCATATCTTATAATTAGCTGTGAATTAGAGTTTTCTTCCACTCTTAGGCAGGAATTTGCGTTTTCCTTCATTTCGAGTCATGAATCAGCGCCTTTTCTCAATTTCAGTTCCAGCCCCGAGAATCCGTGAGTTGGCGTTTTCTCAATTTTAGGTGTGAACTCGCTCTTTTTTCCAATGTTTAAAGCCGCTAAATTGTTGCACCTTATAACAATTTTAGCCGTGAGTTTACGTGTTTCTCCCTTTTTATAAGACGATAATTCACGTTTTTCTCTTTTTTATCCTTGAATTAGCCCTTTTCTTCAGTTTTAGCCGCGTGAATTAGCGCTTTTTCCTAATTTCAGTCCCGATGTCGCCCGAAGAATTCGTCTCAATGTCAGCTGTGAACTAAGGATTTTTAAGTTTTAAAGCCGCGTATTGTTGCGCTTAATCACAATTCTAGCCGCGAATTAGATTTTTTCTCCATTTTTGCGACGAAAGAACTCGTTTTGCTCAATTTCAAAAAAGTAGTCTGCAAAAGATATAAAATTGAAAAGATAAAACCATTTTATCTGAAGTTAATTGCAACATTCAATACAAAAATGAAATTGTCCGCAAAAAAGTTACCCCAAGTACACGTCCATAAGCGTTTTCTCAATCTCAGCTGTGAATTAGGGCTTTTTCTTAATATTAACAGCCGCAAATTTTAGCAATTTTTCTCAATTTCAGCCGCGAATCAGCGTTTTTCTCAATTTTACAGGTGAGTTTAGCCACATCTAGTCACATCGGGTGGTCCGCCCCCCTCGCAACTGCCTCGTTACGCTAGAGAGGCCATCTTTGTAGCTGTGGAACCCAGACTAGCGATCAGTACCCATGAAATTGGAAGTTTCGGTTTTTGTCTCTGCGGAAATGCAAGTTTCGAGTAATAATTCTTGTGAAAATGCAAGTTTTGGGTCTTAATTACAGCAAAATTGCTAGTTACAGATATTGCTTTCGGGTAAATTACAAGTTCCGGAGCTAAATAGGTATCCGTGGCGGTTTTTTTGTGGGCTCAGACCCCCGGGCTAGCCGGACACGACCAGAGAACGTCGAGGCCAATACGCCTCAACAGCAACATTCTGGGGGCAAATATCTACGAAATTGGATGTTTCTAGGCACAATTTTCGCGAAATTGTGAGTTCCTGGGCCAATGATTTTATTTAGAGGTCGCGGACTCAGGACAGCTGGCGCCATACACTGACTGACAAGTATATAGGCGTTGTTCAGGGAAGAGAGAATTATTAAGGCGATTTATCCAGCCGCTCAAAATTCTGTTTTGCCTTCAAAATCGTTTATTAAATTAATACCTGTTTTAATTCTCCCTCTCTTTCGACTTCATGCAACATAAGGGGAAGAAAAGAAATTATTGTCATTCGAGCTTTTCAAGTCAACATCGTCGCTCCGATATTTTCGCACGTGAACTTCTCATAATGTTCAATCGAAGAAATCAACCGCTAACTGCAGCTAGTGGGCTCATTAGCATATTTTTGTTTTTGTCTCTTCGCGATCCTGATCCCGTCGCTAGAACTTTCGTCAGCGACTCGTCCGTAACTTCGCTTTTCCACCGACTATTTCGTCGCCCGTCGTCATTATATTCCGTCGCCCGTAGTCGGAACACCCCGTCGCCCCCGTAAAATTAAACCAGTTATTCAAATTCTTTAAATTTTTTTCTTTTACAGTCTAAATTCACCGGTCCACTACAAGTGCGACCAGGCGTGTCAATAATAGTAATAGGCGTGTGTTTCCTAGCTGAATATCCGCGAAATTCGAAGTTCCGAGTCTTAAGGTGTTAATTTAAGCGAAATTACAAGTTCAAGGGCATTAGCTTAATGAAAATTTTATGTTATGAGGCACTTTTCGCGGTGGTGGATCCAACAGGCTAGCCGGCCCTATAACAGAGCCCAGAGCCTGACAAATAACCAGGAAATTGGGAGTTCCATGGCCGAAAATCTGTGGCAATGCGACTTGCGGGTCTTAATTTCAATGAAAATGTCAGTTTTTGGGATCAATTTCAACGAAACAGGAAGTTTCGTGTCTTAATTTTGGAGAAATGGCAAATGTTGGTTTGTTGGTGTTTTTCTAATGCCCGAGCGCCCTAAGCATTGTCGGAACCCGTGGCTCCTCCCCCCCAGAAATTTACCGTCTCTCAAGAAAATGTACGCCCTGTAACGGTCAAGAAACATATTTTGTCTCAATTAACAGTGCAGACATTTAGCCAGGGCAATTGTCAATGCCAAGAGGTGCTGCCTCGAGTCTGCAGTGGCTGCTTCACAAAACACACGGCCTACTCAGGGGGGAATTTAACTGTTACCGGTTAATTGTTTTAATCGTTTCTATGGTTGTAGAAAGTCTTCTTGTTTTCCATGAACTGATGAAATCCGTCAATATCTGCTAATCGTCACTGATAGAGGGTTGGTAGGGGGGATTTGTCCCTCTCCCCACCATCACTGGAACAAAAATAATAATTTTATCCGGAAACTATCGTCGTAGCCCATTGTAAATTCTACTTCAGAGATCCAAATAATAATATTTTGCTTCGGAAACCTCCCAGGGCACCTTAATTTTCGCCCCTGTGTCTTTACTTGATAATGAAGGGTCCTTCATTTAATACTTTCGAATCCAATTTAAACAAATTTGGCTGTCAGAAATTACGTGTCTAGCCCCAGCCACCTCTCCAACAATCAGTAAATAAAATAAAACTGGGAGTCTTAACAAGAGAAAATCCTTATGCTCTTCAAGGACTTGAAAATGAACGTTGCAAAGACGCTAAAAACACAAAATAAATACATAAAAGTGAATTCTTGATTTAGTTCAGAGCTCGCAAGCACCTGTGTTGCCACGTTAGTTACCTTTGCTTTTACCTGATGGTTCTCTTTTTTCCTTTCTTTTTTTTTTAACCTGAACCGGCTCCTTCAGTGTCAAGGTTGTTTACTACTTGTTACGTCTTCTCATATTCCTTCTCGTCCTTATTCGATCTACACAGTTCTACACGGCGTCTTAGCCATTTGAATCAACTTTTTTTTTTTTTTTAAGCGTGTCCCTTGACTCCGTGTGTCTTGTCTGTGCCGCGCTTATGTTTCTCTGTAATGGACTACGAATTCAAAGTGAAAACAGCCAATGAAAGAGCTAAAGTGGAGGATTTGTTTGACTGTGAAGGCAAAGTTGGTCGTGGCACATATGGTCATGTTTACAAAGCGAGACGGAAAGACGGGTAATTATAACGAAAAATTGTGCCGTTATATTTCTGTTGTTATTTCCCTCTCGCCTCCTTTCAAACGCCTGAGCAGGTCTGACACTAAAGAATACGCGTTAAAACAAATAGAAGGCACTGGTCTTTCAATGTCAACATGTCGGGAAATCGCGGTAAGACTTTTTTTAATTAACAAAAAAGTCCAATTTAAGATCGTCTACAAATTTCAGCTTTTAAGAGAACTAAGACACACAAATGTAATTAATTTGATTCGAGTTTTCCTGTCACACAATGACCGCAAAGTGTGGCTTTTACTCGACTACGCTGAACACGATCTTTGGGTAATAGCGCTTAAAATGTTATTTTGTTATTCAAACTTTAAATCCTTAACATTAAAAGTGGTTTTTAGCACATTATCAAGTTCCATCGAGCGGCTAAAGCAAATAAAAAACCCGTCATGGTTCCAAAAGGAATGGTCAAGTCTTTATTATACCAAATTTTAGATGGTATTCATTACCTGCACGCTAATTGGATTCTCCATAGAGATTTGGTACTTCTACGGCTATGTGCAAGCTTTTCAACCCTAAACTCAACAATGTTTGTCGTCAGAAACCGGCAAACATTCTTGTCATGGGTGAAGGACCGGAGAGAGGGCGAGTTAAAATTACCGACATGGGATTCGCTCGATTGTTTAACGCCCCGTTGAAACCGTTGGCTGATCTCGACCCCGTTGTGGTGACATTTTGGTATCGAGCACCTGAGCTACTTTTGGGCGCCAGACACTACACTAAAGCAATAGGTAAGTTTATACAATTCTTAAAGAGGGGGGGGGGGTAGTTTACCCAGTCAAAAAAGAGTTTTTTTCTGTTCCATCTAGATATTTGGGCTATCGGATGCATATTCGCCGAACTTTTAACGTCAGAGCCCATCTTCCACTGTCGACAAGAAGACATTAAAACAAGCAATCCGTACCACAGGGAACAATTGGACAGGTAAGTGGCTAGCGTTTTTTAATGGAAGCTCCGCTTTAATACATTTTATTGCAGGATTTTCCATGTGATGGGTTTCCCATTGGAAAAAGACTGGGAAGACATTCGGAAAATGCCCGAGCATCCGACTCTTCTAAAGGACTTTAAAAGATCCGAGTCAGTAGGACCAATAAAAAGGCCTTTTAGGATAAATTAAATATCAAAAATAAATAAATCCAAATAATGGATTTTTTAGTTACTCGAGCTGCTCGCTAATCAAGTACATGGATCGACATAAGATCCACAAGGAGAGTAAAGCTTTCTATTTGGTGAGCCTCACAATGATTTTAATTTATTCATTTTTAAACCCAAACGTGTCTAAATGTGTCCTCTAGCTTCAAAAACTTTTACTCATGGATCCGAATAAAAGAATAACTTCTGAGGACGCTATGCAAGATGCTTACTTCAAAGAGGACCCTGTGCCAACGCAAGAGTACTTTTAATTCTTATTTATTATTTTCAACTTGCCATTTGATTTCAATTTTATGTTTCAAGTGTTTTCGCGGGATGCCCTATACCGTACCCAAAACGGGAGTTTTTGACCGACGACGACCAAGAGGACAAATCCGACAAGAATAACGTGAAACCCACGGCGACGAACAATGTGAGTGTGATGTATTCGTGAAGTAAAAATTATTGTAAGTTTGTTATTCGAAGGGGGGACAAGCCGGTGGTGCCACGAGCGGTGCCGCTCAGTTAGATCAACCGAGCAATCAAGGAGGCCCCAGCGCTAAACGTCCTCGCTTGTCGGCTCAATCGAGTGTGAGCAACAATCAGACTCAGCAACAGACGCAACAAGAGTTTCACCAACACCAAAATATGCAATTTCAAGGTGGACAGCAACAGTCAAATGCTAATTTTCAACAACCTTTCTGAGCATTGTAAATGTGTAAGAAAAAAAAATTAAACTAATTTAACCAGTGGGCCTTATTCTGAAGGGCCCGAGGTCTCGTAGTGGCCTTTCCACCTACGGCGAGGGTCCTCATCTTGAACTCTCCGGAGCATGCGATTTATAATGACAATCAAAATGATTTACTTATCTAATTATTGCCTTTTTCTTGGTCACAGTTTAGTGGTCTCATCGCAGGCGGATATCGCTGGCTGAAAGTGGGCGGAGGCATTACTTTAGGGAGGGGGGAGGGTAAAATCTGGCGAAACCAGGTTTGTAAAAAAACAAAACCAAAGCCGTCAAGTTAATTTTAGAAATAGCCAAATGAATGAAATTGTTTTGTTTTTTCATGAGCAAAGTCCACGAAATTTGGTCCATGAAACTGCCAAATCCGCGAAATTGGAGTTAGCTTTTCGAAGTGAGCCAAACCCTACAACTCTTGGGGGGGGGGGGGACCAATCACACTCAATTGGTTTTGAATGGGCCAATCCTGCAAATTTATGTTCTTCAAAGGATCGAGACCCTCAAAATTGCTCTGTAAAATGAGCCAATACTCTTGAACGTTTTGTTTTGAGGGTGTGAAATCCGTGAAGTTTGCTTTTTTAGGGAGCCAGCCCCGCGAAGTTATCGTTTCTGGCGCAATAGCCAAACCGGTTGATTTTTTTTTTGTTTCTTTTTAGGAACCAAAGGCGGAATTGTTTCTTGAATCAGCCAAAACCGTGAACTTGGGTCCTGTTTCTGTAAGTGCTAAATCTGTGAGGACTTATAAATACCATTGCCGTGAAATTGCTGTTTTGAAGGGCCCATATAATGGTTTCTAAATATGGAAATATGGTTTCTAAAATAGCCAAACCCCTGATGTTTGGCTATTGATTGGACAACAATCTACAACAACTAAATTGGGAGTTGTGGGTGGTAAATCCTTGAAATATGTTTTTGAGAGCGGAAAATCTGTGAAATAGGGATATTAAGGATGGTAAATCTGCGAACTACGATTTCAAAAACTCTGTTTGAGGTTTGGCTCCTTCAAAGAAGCCAAAATCGCGAAATCAGGGTTTGAATAGCCCAATCCGGGAAGTTGAATTACCTAATCATTTTTTGTGATCATAATTATAGGTCCCCTCTTCCCATTGAATTCTCACCCAAAGGTGCGCAACTGAATCAAACTGTAAAAAATAAACGATTTATTTATTGTAAACAGGCAAAGCATCAAGTACTATTTTGAATCAATTGTTCGGTAAACCATTCGACTCCAACCTGAAGACCCTCACCTGTTATAGCGTTCGTAGCAAATATGTGCCACGGTTTATCTTTAATCTGATCCAGTCCAAAAGCCGTTGCTATTTTGACGCTTGACAGAGCCTCGCGAACGTCCATCTTGTTCGCCAAAAATAATATCGGAACTCTCCGTCCGGTGATGTCAGGATGTTGAAGCAATAAATAGAGTTCCTCTTTGGCGACGGCGAGCCTCAGACGATCGCTGCTGTCAATGACAAAAATGATGCCGTCGCAGCTCTTGTAGTACCTTTCCCAGAGATAGCGATATCGTCCTTGACCGGACATGTCGAACGTTGTGAATAGAACTTGTTGATCTAAACAATTTATAAATAAAAGAGAGATCACTGTAATCATAATTTAAAACCCCACAAACCGGGTGTGTACACTTACACCTAAAGTGTTCTACATTTAAACCAATTGTTGGAACGATTTCTGAACTTTTATCGCCATCAGATTTCAACAGGCTCACAATTGTCGACTTGCCACTGTTATTCAGTCCAACCATTATCACTTTGACGGATTTCTTTTTAATTCCGAAGAACTTATTCAGTTTATTGAAAAAACCAGGCATGGGGGCAGTGAGCACGGCTTTCAAAACTTTCTGTTTGACTGTTTCAGCCGGGTCGCCCAGGTGACTGAAAAGAATGCGCGCGCAGCCTTTACTAAACATTGAAAGCATCTTACTACACTTATTTTATTATTAAATTTCAAAATAATTTGTAATTACTCAATTGTTTCAAGCCCTACATTTAGCAGATTTATTCTACTTATTTACCCTTCACCCACCCCACCACCCTTAGCAACCAAATAGTTTTTTATTTTATTTTAGAAGACGTTAGCAAACGTTACCAAGGAAAATCGCTATAGCACCAAACGGTTGATCAATCGGACTAGTGTTAATCGTATTTTCGCCTTTTAAATCAACGCCCACAAATGGTTTCTATAAACCCAAAATGACCGAAGTTGAAGAGGATGAAATCGGTGAGTCCGACACTAGACTGTTGTTCATGTTTCAACAGTTGAGCAAGTCCTTAAAATTTAAAGTAGACAAATGGCACAGAATGATGGCGTCGGATGAGTACAAGGTACACACAAAGTGGAACCCCTCCCCCCTTTTCCAAATGGTGGTTTAAATTTTTGTGCTGAATTCGTGCATTTTCAGGGCGTTGTAATGGAATTTTTAATCAAGCCCGAGACAAAACGAATTGTTTTTACAATAGCAAATACCGGCGTACTCATACCGTGCGAACAGATTCCTCTTGGAACTAAGTCGAAGTATTCATTTTTCCTCAAAAAGGACTACGTTGTACTAACGCCTGAAAACATCAACGATATTTGCATTTTTGGGGACATGTCTCCGTCCGCTCTAGACCAAATGGCAATAATGATAGAGGACGTGAGTATTCCTTTTTGTTTGTTGCAAACTGTCGATTTGTAGGGGCGGTACGACCTTGTATAGGCTGCGTACTCAATGCCCCCCCCCCCAAGGTTATTCGAACGCATTACGCCAACGTCCTAAATACGTGTTTCTGATCCCATGTTTCGCGTAACACCAGTGGTAACCCAGTGGTGCTGTAGATCCTCAGGGGGAGCACAGAGATCTTTCCAATAGTAACACATCCAAAGTAAAGATGGGCTAACTTTGACGTTTTGTGACCCAAAAATAGGCATTTTTTAGCTACATGGTCAAATTGGTTTATTGTCAGCTTCCACAAAACCAATGAAATCTACAGGCGTGTTTGGCTTTCAAGAACCGATTTTCTCGGTTTGTCTCTTTCTAATATCAATTTGATGGGCTTGTGCTTTTTATTGCTCCATCATAAAAACATTAAGCGCAATTTGGCCTTTTTAAAAACCGAAATTCGTTGGTTTGCCTCCCTCTGAAATAAATGTTGTCGGTGTTTGGCTCTTAAAACCCCATTTTGGCCGATTTCACGGCATGCAGTCTGATTTATAAAACCGTTTATTACGAGCGTTTAACCCTTTTAAACCACTAATCCCGTGGATTAATTTCGCGGAGTTGGTTTTGTTCAAAAAGGCCGATCACTCGGGTTTGGCTCTTCCAAAATCCATTTTGGTGGATTTCACTCCTTCAAAATCATTTAATTCGTGGCATCATGGTTTAGTTATAAAACCATTTACGAGACTTAGGCCTTTTCAAAAACCTAATTTCGCAGATTTCGGTTCTTGTATAACACATTTTTGAGGATTTGAGCTCATTAATATGAAATTGCGCAGATTTCGCTCCTTTTCACTCGTTATTGGCCCTTTCAAAAGCCCATGAAATCTCGCAAATTTGGCTCTTTCAAAAATCAATCATCGCACGTTTCGTGGCTCAAAGCAAAGCGGGGTTTTGGCTCTTTCGAATGTGTATTTCAATTCTTTAAAAGATATTGCGTGGGATTGGATCATTCAAAAGGCCAATCACGGGCGTTTGGCCACCTTTCGAAACGCAATTTGCACCGATGTGACTCTATTTAAAACGAATTTCGCTGATTTGGCTCGTTCAAAGCCGAATTTCGCGGGTTTGACTCCTTCAAAAATAATTTCGTGGGGTTGGCTCATTCAAATATCCAATCCACGCGCTTATTAGCCTTTTAAAAGACTAAATTTCGTTATTTTGACAAACCATTTTGGCGGATTTCAATGCTTTAAAATTCGTAGCACTTTCATTCAGCACGTTCATTCATAAAATCAACTTAGGCGCGTTTTAACGTGTGACAGTCGAGTTATATTTCGTTCAGCGGCTTTCAAAACTATCACTGTCGTCCGAAGTCCATACTCCGAAGTCCACCCGAAGTCAGCGGGCAAGAAATCCCTTTTCTGTGTACGGCAGTCGCATCATCGGATCTTGCCTGGTATTTAAAAGAGAGTATCCCCAGTTTTTTCCCCTACCGTGGGTAGACTTCCGCAAATATGCTCAAACGCTTGGTGTGGTCTGAGAGCGGGGGGACGCCACTGTCCATCATATTAGCATGTACACAGCTAGGCACTTGACGTGCCCTGATGGTGTGCAGGGATTTCCAGATTGCTTTGAAAGGAATAAAGCAGTTCTTGGTGGATCCTATAAATTGTAAAGACAAAAAGGTCTGCTGCAACTACCAACTATAAATTAGCGATACAAGTCATATAATTCCTCAGGTTATTTGGAAGGTTTAAACAGCTATTTTATTGCTCGTAGATTTTCCTTCCGATGCTCATAAATCAGAATAACCAAGCTCGCTGGCCGAAACCAGTTGCTGAAGACGTCACTAAACGAGTTTTAGACATGCGAGACATTGTTTTCAGAGTCAAAGGTGAAGTCTACGGAAGGACATTGCTCCCATTGCCGCAGGGGATTGAAAAAGTGACTGAGGAGTGGGATAAAATAATGGGAGGGAGTGGGTAAGGCAGAAACCACTAAACCAGTCCTATTTTCAACGGAATTAACTCGATTTTTACCATTTGTCGTTTTGTTAACAGTGCGAGCATCTTGTGTGACATGGAACTTCGCTGCTCTATTGAAAGCGCCGTACTGAGATGGTCTGCACAGTTGAACGAGATTGCAAAACAGTCTTCGGCTTCCGTTTTTGAAAACGACCCGAATCCTGTTCCTGATGCAGGTCAGTAGCACTGTGGGGGGGGGGGGTCCAGGCCCAGCCTCATACACCGAGGGGCCGCGAACTCGGAAGGCCTACAGCAGGACTCACCTCTAACCGAATCGAGCCCCCCCCCCCCCACACCACGCATTCTAGCAAATCGGCCCTCTGATTCCGCGGAACACATTTGTTTTCAGTTCTCAGATTATTTAATCCTTTTTGTGTGTGTGTGTGTGTGTTTTAATCGACTTCTTATTATTAATTGCACAAGAAATAAAATTCTGGTCCGCTCGAGCTCAAAATCTCATCGGAATATACGAGCAACTGAGGGATCCCAGAGTCAAAAAAATGGCACTCATTCTTGAAAAGACGGACAGCGCCTATTTTCCCTGCTTTCAAAAAATGTTCAAAAGCATCGTATCAGGTAGCTGTGTGACATTCTCTCAGCCCGTTTCTCACATTTTTACTCAAGTTACCCTCCCCCCCCCTGCCACTGTTCACATTCCACAGCAATGAAAGAAGCCAATGAAACCGACAAGTTTCTCAAAACAATCGTGCCCTTCATAAGCGAAATATCGAGCGTCCCATTGACGGAGTCGAAAAGAGTTTTCGAGCCTCTCATTCATACGCTCGGTCTCATTTGGGTTCATTGCGCCTACTTTAGATCATCCACGAAAATTGTCATTCTTCTTCGAGAAATTTGCAACCTTATCGTCCAAGAAGTGAATATTTAAAACATTTTTTGGGGGTTTTTAGTTCCTTAAAATTATTTTCCGTTTTAGTGCAATAAAATAATTGAGCCTCAAAGTATTTTCGACAGTGAAATCGAGGAAACTCTTCCTAAAATTAGCAATCTTCTACAAATACTTCAGTACTTCAGGTTCAATGATTTTTTTCTCCCATAATATTTTCGTGGTATAATTTTTATTTCGTAGAAATCTAGTGATATCGTACACAGAGAAAATCACAGGCATGTTTCCTGATGATCAAAAGCCAGTTTCATGGGTGTTTGACGATTGCATGGTTTTCGAAAGATATGACGTGTACACGAGGCGACTCGAATTAATTAAAGTTGTTTTATAGTTAATAAAAATAATTACTATTATTGAAGAGTTGAATTTTTTGCAGGATATATTCCAAGTCGTCGTAGAATACGCAAAACTGGAAAAAGTGGTAGTCGGTGGCAATAACGCTCATTCATTGAGCATGCGTTTAAACGACATCCTCGAAAATTTCAACGCCCTTATTTCATCTTTTTCAAATTTATCCTACGACCCTCTAGACATCGATCAAAATCAGTTTATCGACGACTACGAGTCTTTTAAATCGAATATATTCGACTGCGACAGGTGTCTCGCTGCCGTCGCTTGTTTGGCTTTTGACGACTGTACCAATTTTGAGCAAATATTCAAGGTATAAAGGGTTCAGTGTTATTATTATTATTATTTATTTATTTTATTTAGTAATTTCCCCCACCCCCCGTTGGGTTGGGGACAATGTTCCAGATGCTGAGCGTGTTTGGTGGTCTTCTGAAAAGACCGGTGATACAGAGTGAAATCGAACCAAAATACTATAAAATTGTTACTTTGTTCAAAGAAGAACTAGAAGTAGTGCATGTAACATGAATTAGGGTTGTTTTTTTTTCTATTCCCCCCTCTCTTATAATTTAATTCCCACAGGAAATATTCACCGCTAAAACGAAACTTTACGGTGAAACCGGGAAAATGGACACAACGCCCAACTGGTGGCCGTCTGTGTCGGGCACCTTACTCTGGGTTAAATGCATGAGAAATCGACTTCTGTCACCTTTGGAAAGCATCGAAAATTTCGGGCACGAGTAAATAAAGTCCGCTAGGCCTAATTGTTTTAAAATATTTATCACTTGTGCTTGTGAAAAGGATCACAAAAACTAAATTATTTCAAAGAATCAACCAAAAAGCTAATCAAGTATGCAATGAGCTCGACGAATTCGGTAAACAAGTTCTTAAAAAATGGAAAATAGAAGTTCCGAACGATATAAAAAGCTACTTAAAGGAAAGCCTTCTTAAAATACATCCAGACCGAACTATAGAACTGAATTTCCATAGAAAGGTGGGCTTGACTAATCCAAATACTGCCAAATAAACTCTTAAAACGATAATCATTCAGCTTGTTGCAGCTTTGAAAGAAATAAGGTATTTGAATTTGCTGGAAGTTGCAGACCTGCCAGAAACGGCTCTTGAGCTTTATCAGAGGAGCGAAGAATTCCATTTATGGATTGTGACCCTGAAAAAAATTACAGAATGGTACGAATTCTCCTAATATGATACTGAAAACTAAGTTTTTGTTTTGTTTTTTAGGTACAATAGAATGAGAAGTAGAGCAAAACCACAGGAATTCGCGATTGTGATCGATGAAATCTCTATAATCGATAATTTGCTTAGAGAAATCGTGTCTAATAACAATTGGGATACGCCAGGTTGTTATGAGTTATTGTTTTTGATTGAATTTGTTGTTTAAGGAGGAACTGCAGTGATGATTCCTCGACCCCCCTCCAATCACCCTCGTCTTCTACTCGGCATACATTTTCTGGCCTTATTTCTGCACCAATCCTGGTTTTTAAGGACTCGTTTTAATCTTCAGGAAATTCCGCATACGCAGTAGTTTTCCTTTCTTCAAATTTTATCCCAGAAGTTATTTTAAATTCGCCTTGAACTTTTACCTTGTAATTTCACAGGTTTTTTTCGACTTATTTGAAAAAAGGAAAACTACTGCATACGCGGAATTTCCTTAAGATTAAAACGAGTCCTTAAAAACCAGGATTGGTGCAGAAATAAGGCGAGAAAATGTATGCCAAGAATGAGCGAGGGGTGATTAGAGGGGTGTCGAGGAATCACCCGTGCAACTCCCCCTTAAGGGAGTGGGTTTATGAACCCACTCACCCACACCTAAAAACCGTTAAATCGACTCTCAGGAAACTGACCATTCGGCTTCGCGGACTTGCTACAATCTGGCAGTTCGGTGATCCCCCAAAAGCAGGCGTAGATTTCTGAATATTCCATGATTCCATTGTCCATGGCGCGACCATTTTGTGAGCAGCCCTTGCTTAATTTCATGATTTTTTTTTTCAGGAAATTGGGTTAAAATTAAAAATCTTCACGATATATTGTTCCAATTGACCGAAAGAATGAATTCAGCTCAAGACAATTTACAAAAAATTCAGAGCCTTATAAATCAATGGACAGCAGCCCCTCTGTACAACCGGGCCAAAGGGAAAAAGGGTGAACTATTAATTTATCAAGACGTTACAGAAGTGAAAAATAGGTAAATCGCTTCTGAGAGAGACAAAATAACAATCATAATTAAAAACGTTGCACCCCCACAGATATAACAGAATCATCAAGGCCGGATGCAATATATATGAATTGATCGATGCGAATTTTCGACTTCTTCATAATTTGCCAAGTAAAGAAGAACCGCCTAAAATCGACGTTGAAAACGGTGGATTTAATAACGATGATAGTGGTGTCCATGATGAAGAGGAGCGATATGATGAGGAATCCGTTAAAGTATAGGGGGTGGAATCGGAGTGGGGGTGAATGAACGAAGAATTCAAAATTCGCGTGTTTGCACAACAGGATGCTGAAAGTGAACACGATGAAACCCAGAATACTGGAGAAGAAGAATTGACAGCTTCTATGAGCGTTGCAAACCCTTTATTGGAGTCCGTTAAGGGTTTGTATGCACTGTTGTGCGGAATCACGGCGTAATCCCACCCCCTTACCTTGTTCTGATTTACAGAAAGTGGAGCATCGAGGAAAAGACGTAGTTCAAGTGTCCTACAATCGGGTGGTTCGCTTCCTAAAGGTCTGATGTCAAAAATTCATTTCGACTTAGTTAACTGTAAAACACCTTTGTTTTTTGTTTTTTTCAGATCGAGAACCCACAATTTTAATGGAGCATACCAAGAAAATACGGATCATGAAAAAATGTCTGTCGTGCCTTCAAATGTATCCATCATGTAAGTTGTTCATATTTACCCTCTCAAATGCCCTGCAATTATGGTTTTTCAAAATACTCCTCCAGCCACTGAGACGGTTTCATCCAGAGGAAACGTTTCGCCGGTAAAAGAAATATCAATCCTCCATCAACCATTTTAATTATTGTTTCAACATTTCAGGAAACCGAAAACAGTCGACGAGAACTCCAAGAAATTGACGTTACCCCTAGCAAGGAACGTCCCACACTGAGTGCAATGTAATGACTGTGTCATAGAGCTGAGTTGTTTTTAATAAATTACCTCCCCCCCCCCCCACTCACCAGGAATATGAATCACTTATGGTCGAGTGAGAGGTGCAAACTGCAAGAAAACGTTTTAGCATCTCTAAATGATTTAATTGTACCACAACATCCCGCTTTCTTGAAGGAAATCCATCGGCCCGAGTGGTTGTTCAGTCTGTGCGGTAAAGCCATCAATACTGATGAGTTCCCTCTGAGAAGTGACCAAGTAAGTTTTTTATTCGGCTGTTTTAGCGGTTTAAAACAATTGATTCTATTTAGGAGGACATACAAAACTGCATCGATAAAATGCGTTGCGATGGTAAAAAACTTGAATGTTGGAAATCTTACCTGGAGCTAGTGGACTCAATCGTAGAAGACGGCCTCTTGCACTGCGTTGGATCCTCGTGAGTCCCAACGCCGCTCGCCCCTTTTACTTCTTCTTTTGTTACATTCAACACTTTTTTTTCATTCAGCGTTGGATTTATTGTTGAACAAATGGAGGCTCACAGTAAAAACGGACCGCTGTTTGAGATTAAAATGCATTTGGACGATCCAAACATTACATTTGAGCCGGCCATGGTGGCCGATAAGTGCGACTACTCTCTGCCGAGTATTTTAAGCGGCATCGTCGAAGATATCAACGCTATGGCGGCTTTGGTGCCTCGAATCGCTTATAAAACGAAGACGTCTTCGTATTATGTGAGATAAAATTTAAACTGCGTTCACCGCAAATTATTGAAGCGAAATTGTATTTGTTAGCACGATGTAACTACTCACGATGATATCAAAGCTATGGAGACAGAAGTCCTTGATTTCTGTTTTGACAGCATCAAAAAAGTGAAGCAAATTCTGTTTTGAAAATTCAAAGCCCACTCCTTATCTTTTCATTCCCACAGATTGAACAATTCGTTAAGCCCTACTATAAGTATTCGTACCTTTGGATGGAAAATCAACAAGATCATTTGGCGCAGTTCCTCAAATATTCTAAAACTGAAGTCATGGAAGAGTTTGAAGCTGAAGAAAAACCTGATGAAGAAGTCGAAGCTATTCAGGAACGTCCTCCAACGATTGAGGATTTCAGAAAAATGGTGAGTGAGCATTACTTTATCCATTGGGTGTACTGGCACTTAACCCCCCACTAGTTGAGCTAATTAGGAAACTCCTGAACTCAATCCCCCCCCCTCCGTGCATCAAAGGTCAAGGCCTTCAAGCCCAACGACCCCAAAATCGCCAGGACAGTCAAGCCTCACCCATTCCCCACCAACAGACCATTCGCCTCCTCTCTAACACATGTCCGCTCCGTGCAGGATACTGCCAAGAAACTGACAGGGTCACTCGGGAACTCACAATTTTGCCCCTTACCCCAATCATCAAGGGTTCACCATATTCAAGCAGAAAACTGCGCAATCATGTTTCGGGACCTTTTTCAGCGAAATTGCAAGTTTCGGAGCTAAATATCTGGCGTACCACCAAAATTTATCCCACCCACGTCACGTACCCACTATATGAGACACGAAAAACCGCATATTAGCGTTTTACATAAATTTTAGCGCCTTTTTGGTTTTTACTTTTAACCGCAAAACCTGCCCCCCAAACAGGGCCGGATTTATGCTGCTGCCTAGGGGCCCCAGCCAAAATTGGGAAAAAGCGCTAATTAGCTACTAAAATTAGGAAAAACGATAATTCCCGGCTCAAATTGAGAAAAATGGCTCATTCACTGGGTCAATTAATAAAAACGCCAATTCGCGAAGGTGTAAATGGAGGGGGTGAGAGAAGGGGCTTCAATGGGGGGGGGGAGGGATAAACTTGAGAAAACATGCTAATTAAGGGATGAAGAGTAGAAAAGGCAACCAATTGACTAATTGACTGGTGAAATTAGGAAAAATGGCTATTTAGCTGCTAACAACATTAATTCGTGGCTGAAATTGATAAAAATCGTGAATAATTATCAGCTAAGATGAGGAAAAACGCAATTTCGCGGCCAACATTGGGAAAAATCGCTAATTCACGGCTAGAATTGAGAAACCCTCGTCTTCTGAGAAGCAGCTTTTTGAATGAAATGTGAAAACATCGCTAAATTGCGGCAAAAACTAAAAAAAAAAAAAATGTCTAATGAACCGTGTAAAATTGAGAAAAAGAGCAAATTCGCGGCTAAAATTGAGAACAACAGCTAATCCACGTACCACGGGTAATTTCGGGAAAAAGGCCTATTCACAGATACTAATTATAACGCACGAAAACACAATTATCGCAACTTCGTTGCTAAAACAGAGAAGCTAAAAGTTAAAAAATTGCTAAATTACGACTAAAATTAATGAAATTGACGAATTCGTGGAGTGAAATTGAGAAAAACTCGATTCATGGCTGAAATTGGGAACAATCCTAACGCTAATTGATGCCTAAATTAAACTAAAAACGCTAATTCGCGGATAATAATGAGAAAACCACAATGCCCGTCTTATTGAGAAAAATGGCTTATTTTATTCCCGGTAACGATTATAGGTAGCGTGTCGGCCTTGACCAGCTGGCAGGGACGCAGGACTGCCAGCTAAACTGACAGTTCAAGCCTTGAAAAGGCTATACTTAACCTGAAAATGGCAAAACCGACCATGCGAACTCCAAAAATGGCCAAACTAGCCATTCGTACGTAGAGAATGTTTAAAACTGATGATTCGAGCCCTTAAAATGCCATAAAACTGACCACTGGCGATCCAAAAATGTCCAAATTGGCCATTCACGCCTTGAAAATGGCAAAACTTACATTTTGCGGCCTTAAACACAACCCAACTTGCAATTCAAGCCCTGATGGCTTGACGGACCATTCTTTTCATCGAAAAAATGGTAAAATTGACTATTCACGCGCCCTAAAAATGGCCGTACTGTAATCAAACTGGCTATTCACGTCTTAAAACTGTAAAAAAGACACGAGCAAATGACCCGGATTTCTCATACGGTGGGCTCCCGGAATATTTTGATGACGTTTCAAGGGGCCCTTCTCAATCAGCAGCGTAGGGACCTCTCGTTCTCTACATCCGGCCCTACCCCCAAGAACAGCCCAATGGCGGGGATTACTTTCTTTAGCCAGGAAGTTGCCTCCAAAATCTTGAAATGGTGTATTTTTTCAAATTTAGCCGCAAATCAGTACCTTATTACCAATTTTAGCCGCGATGAGCGATTTTTCTCGATCTGAACCAGTAATTTTAGCCTCGAATAAATGCCGTTTCTCAATTTTTACTTGATTTCTGAATTTTTACGTTTCTCAATTTTTACTCCCATGCCTCATGGGAGGTCTTTTTGTTGAACCACAGTTCGCGCGAACTCCTTCTCATCCAAACCCCCCGTGGCACTTCTCCCTCACTCCAGCATCACGGAAATCAAACAAAGGCCGCAAAATGCCAAGGCCGTCGCGGTATAATATCCAAACCATTCTCCACCGAACTAGACCGTTCGAAATTGTCAGAGATCCTACAACGTTACTTCTTGTTCAACGCGAACAAGTCTGACCGCCACCCCCTTTGTTCACTCGACGTCCTTGCAGTAGGTCTTCCACGCTTCTGACGATTCCTGGGCCGCATCTTTGTCGTTTCGGCGGCCACTCTTTTGAGTAGGCGAAACCAGTTTTTTTTATATAAATAATTTGATACGGACTGGCGTTTTACAGATTGACTCCTACGATGATTTATACAAAGAAATATCAGATTTAATAGACTCTCATATGATATCGAGCTGGATCTCAATTGATATTAGAAATTTCAAATTCGCCATACTAAACCTGTGCTCCCACTGGGGTATGATGTACAAACAGTACTTGATCGACAACATAGTTGCCAAGTAAATCGCTCGATTTTTCGTTTCTTTTCATGTCTCTTGAGTTGGAATATTCCTGTTTTAGTTTGCAAGAGCTGGACCAATTTATTGAAGAGGCTTTCGTCGGTCTGAACAATCCCTTAATAAAAGGTGACTACGACGGCCTTGTCAACATAATGGGCTACCTTTTAAGAGTCAAACAGCGACAGGAGACAACCGACTCAATGTTCGAGCCAATCCGTGAGGTTATGACGTTGTTGAAAAGCTACGGACTTGATCTTTCCGACCAAGTTTACAGGCTTTTAAACGTAAATATTCCGTTGAACCTTTTCTCTATCAAAATTTTAAAGCTTCATTTTTTTTTTAGGAACTACCCGAGCGATGGCTAACTCTGAAAAAGTTATCCGCTCAAGTAAGAACAATGGCACAGCCCTTGATGCAAGAAGAGTCGAACACGATTCGTCGGCGCCTCTCTTTTTTCGACGTTCGTCAAAATCTTTATAGGAATATTTTCAAACAAAAGTCATTCTTTAGGTAAGGACGGTGACTTTTGTGAGTGAAAAAACGGGAAAAGAAACGAACACAACATTACAGCTGGGACTGCTCTTTTCCATACTGGGAAATCGATGAAACTCATTCCGAAGTCTGCCAATTGGAGGAGATGTGTGGAAAATTGGCCGAACAAGCAGCTCTTTTTGAAGTAGCCGTTCCAGAATTCAAAATTTTGAAACAAATTAGAAAGGACACAATCCTTGTTAAAGTACTCTGAATTTTTTAAAACAATTTTCAACATTTTACTAATTTTTTCAACGCGCTTTTTTAGATCTTGTGGGACTACATCTTAGTAGTTCGGGGTTGGATTCATGAGTGGGAGAGCACGAAATGGAAGAAAATAGACGCCGAAGGAATGGACATGGAACTCAAACGTTTCTCTAAAGAAATACGGAGTAGGAGTCTCCGTGGACAAAAATGGTTTTCGAGCCGTTTTACATCATTTTTGTTTGTTTCAGCTCTCGATAAGGATATGCGCGGTTGGGATCTATACTTGAAACTCGAAAATATCATCAAAAATCTAATAACGGCATTGAGGGCGATCACAGAGCTTCAAAATCCGGCAATCAGAGACAGACACTGGAAACAATTAATGGCTGCTACGAAGGTGAGTCTCAAAAATTAGGGGGTTTGCCCCCCCCCCGCCAACTCATCATGAAAACCCCAAACAGTGTGAAGTAAAATAACAAATTTAACATTTTTTATACGTTTTGTAATCTTCGGATAGTGCGTGACAAAAAATAAACTTACACAATTAGCAAAGCAAACCACTATAGGCAGTTTTGATATTCACCAAGGGCAAAAAATGTGGATATTACAAAATTTGAAAATATTTCCAGGTTACCTTATACAAATATTATGAGGTCACACAAGCAAATCAGGTTTGCAGAACAAAAAAAATGTTTGGCATGACTTAAAACAGTATATTTCGTGCATTATTTAAGCTTGATACTATTCATATTCTAAAGCACTTTGTTTTAACATTCAATAAGCGGGATGAGACGGGAGACGGTGGCTCCTGATGTCTCATCACCTCAATTTATCGAACAAATTACATTTTGAGGTAGTCTTTCGAACTTGTAAATAAATTATTTCACTTAGGTCACGCCAGCTTTCATGATAGGGGAACGTCTTCGTCATCGAACAATCTCACCCTGTAGGTTGACGTAGCGCTAGTTGGCGCAAGAATAATTTTTTAACAGTAAAAAGTTGTGCACGCTCTTACACATTACAATATTCTCCCAAATTTTCTCACCCTTCCCCCCCCCCCAGTCGTTTGACTTGCTCATTCTTGGGGGTAGTGTACGTACCTTTTTTTGCCTCCTAAACTGAAAAGGTGAAATTCGTCATCGATGAGTCAACTACACTGAAAGATCTTTTAGACTTGAGTCTGTACAAGTACGAAGACGAAGTTAAAACCATTGTGGACAAATCCGTGAAAGAAATGGCCATGGAGAAGACTCTGGGAGAATTCCAGAACGTCTGGTCGAATATGGAATTTGAGTATGAGATTCACTCCCGTTCTAACTGTCAGATTCTTAAAGTCAGCGAAGAAATCATAGAAACACTTGAAGAGAATCAGGTTTTAATTAATAATTGAATAATTACAATACACACCCTTCTGAATCCTTCAATCAATCGTTCAATTTTTAGGTTCAACTACAAAATATGCTCAGTTCAAAATTTATTGCCCACTTTTTGGACGATGTCTCGGAATGGCAAAGAAAATTGTCCAACGCCGACCAAATAATACACACATGGATCGAAGTTCAAAGGACTTGGATGTACCTAGAAAGTATTTTTGTCGGATCTGATGACATCAGGCGTCAACTACCTGTCGACTCACAAATTTTTGACCATGTTGACACCGAGTTTAAAGTAATCGAAACAAAAAATGACGGCATTAACAGAAGAAAATTTTAAGAACAAAAAAATTACAGCAAATGCTCGCAGACATCGCTCAAGTTCCCAACGTGATACAAGCGACGAGTCTTCCTCGTCAGCAAGAGAGACTTGAGGCCCTCCAGAAGGATTTGACGAAATGTGAAAAAGCTCTGGCTCAGTACCTTGAAACAAAACGCATGGCATACCCGAGATTCTATTTCGTCTCCTCGGCGGATCTACTCGACATCCTATCGAATGGGAATCAGCCAGCCCTCGTTTGCAGGTAAAAATTGTTTTTGGCCTAAATTCAAACTGTCCACGACTCATGTGGACCTCACTGGCTTGCTGGGTTGAAAAAATCAGTCGAAAACAACAATGTCCGAATAGCCATTTTTCGTGTTTCCGGATTGCGGTTAATTTGGTGACCTCAGGAATCAGCAACCTTCCCACCCTCCATCTATACCATCGTTAATAGTTTACAGCCACTGTTCATTGTTGAAGCTCATGCAACTGTTTTGTGGTAGAGATATTTACATTTTCCACTTACGTCCTCTGTTATAGACACCTGACCAAACTGTACGATTCTATCGCGAGCCTCAAATTCAATCAAATAGATGGGAAAGAGACAAGAACCGCAATAGGCATGGTTGCTAAAGACGGAGAATTCGTTAAATTCAACGTGCCTTGTGAGTGCACAGGTCAGGTAAATTTAAGAGCCAGCTGTCCGAAATTTCGTTATTTAAACAAGAATATAACAAATGATTGTCAGGTTGAAAAATGGCTGAACACCGTGACAGACGTGATGAGGAAAAGTGGTCGTCATTATTTCAAACGGGCTGTGAATACCTACGACGACAAGCCCAGGGAACAGTGGGTGTTTGATTTCCCGGCTCAGGCGTCACTCTGCAGCACTCAAATTTGGTGGGCATCCGAAGTGGCTCTTGCTTTTTCCAAAGTCGAAGAGGGTTATGAGAATGCTTTGAAAGACTACCAGAAAAAACAGGTTTATTCTCATTCATCTCCCGGTGTTTTTTTTTCCCCTCGGAACCCACCTTGGATTTGTTTTAGATTCAACAACTAAATCAACTCATTAATTTACTTCTCGGTGAACTGACGGATGGAGACAGACAAAAGGTCACCACGATTTGTACTGTTGACGTTCACTCGAGAGATGTAGTCGCTAAACTCATTTCTATGCGAGTTGAAACCAGTTTGACTTTTCAATGGCAATCTCAACTCCGACACAGGTGACGCCCCCCTCCCCAAGTAACCCTTCCTTTCAATGAGAAAATATCAATAGGTGGGACGCTGAAATCCAAGACTGTTTTGTCAATATTTGCGATGCTCAATTCTCGTACGACTATGAATACCTTGGAAACACTCCGAGACTCGTGATAACTCCCTTGACTGACAGATGTTACATTACGTTGACGCAGGTCCCTGCTTAATCGTTTAAATATGCTGATCATTTAAATAATCGCCGACGAATTTTCAGTCGCTTCATTTGGTTATGGGAGGAGCACCTGCAGGACCAGCAGGCACTGGAAAAACTGAAACGACAAAGGATTTGGGTAAAGGTTTGGGAATTATGGTGTACGTTTTCAACTGTTCGGAACAAATGGACTACAAGGTTAGCCATTTGGAACACTAAAGGGACTTTTGAGTTACATAAATATAATTTACAGTCGTGTGGAAATATTTACAAAGGATTGTCTCAAACCGGGGCTTGGGGATGCTTCGATGAATTCAACAGAATATCGGTTGATGTTCTGTCAGTGGTAGCAGTTCAGGTAAGAAGCTGTTTCTCCTGGGAAAAGTGACCTGTCCGCAGTAATAAATTCATTTTTTAAAGGTTAAATCAGTTTTGGACGCGATCAAGCAACGGAAAACAAAATTTAACTTTCAAGGAGAGTCAATTCCATTGATACCATCAGTGGGAATGTTCATAACTATGAATCCAGGCTACGCCGGTCGAGCTGAGCTGCCTGAAAATCTGAAAGCGCTCTTTAGGTTGACACAACAGCAGTGTATCAACGTATAAAATAACTCCCACGAACTTGTCAACAGGCCCTGCGCTATGGTGGTCCCTGATTTCGAGCTCATCTGCGAGATTATGCTCATCGGCGAAGGGTTTCAAGAGGCCCGAGTCCTCGGGAAGAAGTTTCTCACACTGTACTCCCTATGCAAGGAGTTGTTGTCAAAACAGGACCACTATGACTGGGGTCTTCGAGCCATTAAATCCGTTCTTGTTGTTGCTGGAAAACTTAAGGTAAGTGATGGGTTCATCTTTTTAGAACCAATTTTATCACAGTGCAGTAGAACGTGTGCCGTCTTTCAAAACAAATAGCTATTTTACCTGAAATCTATAAGCACTACATACAAGAAACACAAAATTTGATACATTCAACATAACAGACGATACGTTACAGATTTGTATCAAATTACTTATAAAATGTAATCAAATTTTGCCACCATTGGATCAGAGAGAGTACAACAAAGTGAGTAAAGTCCTAGCCCGAAAGAAATATTAAAATGAAACACAATTTTGCCTAGATCAGTCACTGTCTGGATTGGTGAATCCGGACGGTGATGCACGTCCCTTTTCGAGCACTTTTTTTTACGATAGAAACATGGCCGTTTTGAAGGTAGCGAACAACAATCGCGTTTTTCCCTTCATAGCACGACGAAATCAGTGATGTTTTTCATGTATTTGCGGATTGAAGTCGTCTTTCAGAAAAGAGGAAGAGATATTTCGAGTTGGAGCCCCCACCCCCTCCTAAGCCAAAATCTCATAAATACCTCCTCCTCCTCCTCGGGCATATAATTGTATAAAGCACTACCGTTTGTGATACAACACCATCTTGTAAATACGACCATGTCCTTTTGTGATCCAGAAATAAAAGTCAAGCACCCATTTTGTGTCATTAATCAATTCGTACAGCGCGGAGATCGAAACAGACCCGAAGATCAAGTTCTCATGCGAGCTCTAAGGGATTTCAACATCCCAAAAATCGTTACCGACGACCTCTCCATATTTATGGGTCTCATCGGCGATCTATTTCCAGCGCTTGACGTCCCCAGAAAACGCGATTTAGAATTCGAGAAACACGTTCGCTCGGCGACGCAGGACCTGAAACTTCAGGCAGAGGAAGGATTTGTTCTTAAGGTTCGATCAATTTTCCATGCACTTGGGTGGTACTGGCTTCAAAATAATCTTTTCCCAGATTGTTCAGCTTCAAGAACTCTTCGCAGTGAGACACTCAGTTTTTATAATCGGTAACTCAGGAACTGGGAAATCAATGGTGTGGAAAACACTGTTTAAAACCTACACAAATATGAAGAAAAAACCTTATTACAACGACATCGACCCCAAAGCTGTTACAAATGACGAACTTTTTGGAATTATAAACCCTCAGACAAGAGAATGGAAAGACGGTTAGTTTTTGGAACGACACACTGAAGGTTCTTCGTCGTTTTAAACTATTTTTCGCAGGTCTTTTCTCAGTTTTGATACGCGAGCAAGCAAACATGGGTGGTGATGGACCCAAGTGGATGGTAATGGACGGTGACATTGATCCTATGTGGATTGAGTCACTCAATACAGTGATGGATGACAATAAGGTTGAGTTTTACCTGGTGGAGTGAAATGCTTCAATTAAAAAAAAAAAATGTTTCTTGGCAGGTTCTTACGTTAGCGAGCAACGAAAGAATTGCTTTGACCTCTTCTATGCGTTTGTTGTTTGAAATATCGAATCTGAGGACTGCAACGCCAGCGACTGTATCCAGAGCAGGGATTTTGTACATTAATCCAACCGATCTTGGATGGAATCCGTAAGTCCCTGGTCCTTCCACAGCAAATTTTTGTTACACGGAAATTAAGTTGCGTTTAAAAACAAGTTGTCTACATTGAACCTTTTTTCTTCGGTGGGCTCTCCAATGTGCCCGACATCAGAAGCCTACAGTCCTAATAATCTAGTAATCAATTATTATTAATATATAATAATAATATTAGGATTACTAAGACAATCCCAGATCTGAGAATCAAACATTCCGAGCTCTCTCAATCGGCACACTCTTACTTTCAGAGGAAAGGCAAATATGTTCACCGTTTATCTTACCTGTACGTACTCTGGGGCCTTACAATGGTTAATTGGTGGGTTATATGATTGCGGAGTATATACCGAATCGATTTTCGACCTGACTAGGTCATCATCAGGGTTTCTTCAATTAAGAGATCCGAGAGGTAATCATACACTACCAGAAATGAACAATTGCGGAGTATCATTTTCCGAGTAATCCCGGTCAGAATTGTGACATCCCGCTAGATTGACCTCCCAAGGACTGGACATTGTAAGTTGTTTGGAGTGAAATTTGGTTTATTTTCCACTTGGGCGCTTTCAGCCCAATTTGCGGATTTTATTCTATCTGCCTAATATTATATCTGCCAGTTAGTGCTTTTTTCTAGCCCATTCGGGGGAATAATTCCGCCCAATCTGGTAGCACTTCCCGAGAGAGGACTGCACATAGCGGCAACAGTGCATTTCCAGACGGTCTTCATTCCCCCTTAGACTTACTGCGATTACACCCGATCATTATGCACCAGCAATGTTGCCAGATTGCCTGGGGTTATGAAGTCGAGGAGGGTCGTCCTCTGCCATCTCTTCTTCAGAGGAGAAAAGTGGGACTAAACATCCATCCCCCCCTCACATTTATTCATCAGTTGGGTATGCAAGAACCCGCGTGGCATGAGACGCAATGCGGTATATTGCCTAATCTTTGACCTATAGCCACCAACAATTGGTGTGTATTTGATTCTAGAAGCATCATATTCGGTACGATGATTTCATTTTGAAGTAACCTTTGATTCCCATTAAGTTCAGCTTAAACAAACTCGGCAGCAAGCAGTACGAGGGAGGGTCAAACATTAACGAAACAAATCATGGTCTCAACATTACTACTTCTGGGACGGCTTACGGAATCCGTATACAAAATGAAATGCACTCTTTCCGACCGCCAGCTGCCGGAGCGAAATTTTTTTATCTCATCCTCTTGTTTCTGGAAACACATTTTCGTCATTTTAAGAGCTCTAATAGTCAGTTTGACGAATTTTAGAACGCGTCAGTTTCTCGTTTATAAGGCGCGCAATAGTCAATTAATCCATTTATGGAGTGAATAGCCATTTTGGCCATTTTATGGGTGCTGAATTGCTCGAATGGTCCGTTATACCATTTTCAAAGCACGAATATCGTCAGTTTAGACATTTTCGTCGCGTGAATGGTCAGTTTAGCCACATTTGGTGTGAATTTTAGTCAGTTGCCAGTTTTAGGGCCCAAATCGTCAGTTTGGACATTTTCAAGTAGCGAGTGGACATTTGGGCCATTTTTTAGAGCGCAAGTAGTCCGTTTTGTCATTTACAAGGCACGAATATTGCCAGTTTAGACATTTTCATGGTGCGAATCGTCAGTTTAGTCATTTTTAGGGTGATAGGGTCAGATTTGCTAATTTTAGGGTGTGAATAGCCAGTTTGGCTATCTACAGGGCACACATCGTCAGTTCAAGTATTTTCAAGGAGCGTATCATCAGTTTTGCCATTTTTACAGCCTTGTCAGTTTTGCCAATTTTATGGCACGAATAGCCAGTTTAGCAATTTTCAAGGAGCGTATAAGTTGCAGGTCGCTGGAGGGATAACGTTGAGTTTAGTCGCCTCAAGATATTGGTCAGTTCAGCCATTTTTAAGGTTTAAATTCTCAGTTCACCAATTCAAAGGAAGAATTTGAGTCACATTGGCCGTTGAAGTATAATTCCCCCGTGATTCCAGCGATTTTGGCCTCTTCGGCCCGTTTTCCGGGGCCACACGAATATTCCTGCTGTCGGCGGCTATATTATCGTGAAAAGCCTCGACGAAGGCGGTCCTCACTGGCCCACGGGGGAGCGGAGAAATTTGGCCGAAGCCAAAGACAACCCGAAACGGACAGTTTTGGTCACTTTGAGGGGGGGTAGACGCCCTCATAGGTGCTATTTGGCCTTAACCGCCTGCAGTTCTCAATTCAGCATGGTCGGAGGGACTCCAGCGTACAGCTCAAATCGAAGTACTTTGAAAAATGGTCGAAAGCGCTCATTTTTAGCCACTTCACTTTGAGGAGGACTGACGCCATTGTCATTTTAGCATTGCACTAGGGACTCATAAATAGCGTTTGGCGCAGATCGGAACATAATGTTGCAAAGTCGCAGCTATTCAGCATTGTTTGTGCTTTGTCGGGCAGCCAGCGAAAATAAAGACCATAGAAACTCATTTTTAGGTCAGAAAGATCTCATTTCGCGGTTATTTATCGAGATTTGGCGGCGCTGGCTTGACCTTCCCTGGGTGGTTTCAAAAAACCCTGAAACTGGGAATTCCGCGGAAATTATGAACCGAAGCTTCATCCCCGCAAACAACCAGTTTCACAGTCATTTCGCCCGTAATTTGCACTTATTTATTATAACTGCACTTTTTTTTCAACTTTGCTCGATTTGAATCATTCGACCCAGGGGGATGCGCTTGCCCTGTTCCCTACCCACTTAGATTCACTACCTGGAGTCCGAGCGTTTCCCGTATGTCGTTCGTTTCGGCCGATTTTTTTTTTTTTTAGCCGCTTTGGCCTGTTTTTGGGTTGCCTAATTAACAGTTGCCGAACCTAGTAAGTACCTTTGGTGACAAAATGTCTAGTTTTGTTGCCAAAGTGTCCATTTTCAGGGGCAAGATTGACAGATTTTGCACAATTGGAAGGCTACACCGATAGTTAACCCAGAAAAGTGACATTTTTTATGGAATTAAGGCCTTTTCTACGGCTGCACAGTCAGTTTCTAGCGTGAATTTGACGCTTTCCGTATCAAAATTAGTGTAACTCGTAAAATTTCGTTCACGGGTTCTCAGAAGGAAGGCAACCGTTCTTAAATCATGTTATTACATTGTCTTTTACAGGTATGTGACGAGCTGGATAGACTCAAGAAAGTACGAAAATGAAAAAGTCAACTTGACCATGCTATTTGACAAATACATTCCCCCTCTTCTTGAATCAGCCAAGAATAGGTTCTTTAAATAACACTTTTAAAATGTCTGGGCAATTTTTTAACGTGTATATGTTATAGATTCAAAAAAGTCACTCAAATCCCAGAAATAGCCCACATTGAAATGCTCTGCACCCTACTCGAAGTCCTCCTAGTGAATCCCAACATTCACACCGACTGTCCTAAAGAGTGGTATGAAATTTACTTCGTTTTCTCCTGCATTTGGGCTTTCGGATCTGCCTGTTTTCACGATCAGGTAAAAAGCCTCAAATAAAACAAATTGTTTGACTCTCATTCCTAAACAATTTTTTGTTTGCAGCTTGTTGACTGGCGAATGGAATTTTCTAAATGGTGGGTGAGTGAATTCAAAAGCGTTAAATTCCCCCCTGAGGTACCACAGACGGAACAAGTTTTCAATTATTACGTCGACTGTGACACGAAGAAATTTGTTTTGTGGTCTGATAAGCTGGACAGATTTGAATTGGAGTATGAAATTCCATTGCAGGTATATTCAATTTACGACTTCATTTCACATTCGGGTTCATTTGTGTTAAACACTTGGCAGTCCGTTCTTGTAAATACCGCCGAAACGACGAGGATTCGCTACTTTCTTGACTTGCTGATTGAAAAAAATAAAGCTGTGATGCTTGTAGCGCCTGCTGGGTGTGGAAAATCTGTTCTCATCAACGATAAAATAAATTCTCTCTCGGATAAGTATCTTATAACAAACATATCGTTCAATTTCTACACGACATCAGGTAATAACGGAAATTTCATGATAGCAGGCGCAAAAATTGTTGTTTTTTTTGTTTTAGAATTGCTTCAAAAAGTCCTGGAGAAACCATTAGAAAAAAAAGCTGGTCGAAACTACGGACCTCCGAGTAACAAAACAATGATTTATTTCATAGATGACATGAACATGCCTGAGGTATATTTTTGGTTCTTTATACCCTTGGTTCAGCTATCCCCTGAGTTCCGCCTCATCTTTTAAGGTCGATAAATACGGCACTGTACAGCCTCACACATTAATCCGTCAACACATGGACTACCAGCACTGGTACGATCGTCAAAAACTGTCCTTGAAGGACATTCACAACATCATGTTCCTGAGTAGTATGAACCCTACGTCCGGTAGTTTCAGCATTGATCCAAGACTTCAACGTCATTTTATTGTTTTTTCGATGAGGTAAAACAGAAATTGTCTGCTTTTTATTATGTCTAACAACTGGGCTTATAGTTTTCCAGGACTTGACGCTCTCAATCACATTTATTCAACCATCATTCATCAACATATGTCGAATCCTCTCAATAAATTCCCGTCTTCTGCAATAAAAATGACGGAAACCATCGTTCAGCTGGCTCTGCAGACTCATCTGAGAATGCAGCAGACTTTTCTGCCGACAGCAATCAAATTTCATTATATTTTCAACTTGAGAGATCTGAGCAACATTTTTCAAGTATAGTAATACACTAATATTACAAAAAAAAAAAAAACGGGGCTAACTTATCTTTTACTTACACCCTCACTTTACAGGCTATCATATTGACAACCTCGGACTGTATTCCTGACGCGGGGAGTTTCATTCGAATTTGGATGCACGAAGCCACTCGAGTGTACTCGGATAAACTGGTTGACCTCAAAGAGCAAGATGTTTTCAATAAGATGTTAATGGAAACGATAAAGAAAGTCTTCACGGTGAGTTTTATTTTATTTTTTAAATCAATAGCTTATAATACTACTACCCCCCCCCATCACCCCGAGGGATAAAACATGATGCAGTTTTTGACGTGTACGAAACCGCGACCAAGACAGGACAGGAGTGGTATCGGTCCCGAATGTGAAAATAATAATAATAAAGTCGGTAGTAATAAGTATAAAGTAATAATAATAATAACAATAATAATAAAGTCGGTATCGTTATAAACCATAAATCAGTTTGCAGGGAAAAATTACCTCGCCGGTTTAGGGACCAAAAATCCGAGATTTACCCGGTTAAAATTCCTCCTGTTTTTTCAGATAAACTTGATGGCTTCCTTAAGTCAAAATCATTGAAGCAAAATCTCTGCGTCAAACCCCTCCCCGCACCCGACAGACAAATTTTGGATTGGAATGCAATTTTCAGTTTCGAGGGTCGAAGTACTATTTTTCCCCTTCAAACAACTAGATTCCGGCGTAGTATATCCATATTTTTTTACTATACAATAAACAGTTATTGGCCGATAATACCATGCTTGACTGAACAACTAGTTACGGCGCTTGACATCGTCTATTAGAGCAACGAGTATCGTTTATTTGGGCCGAAAATCGCAGTCGATGGCTCAAAGAGTCGCGATTCGATGCATAAATATCAATGAAATTTCAAGTTTCGAGGCTAAACCGTAAAATACGAGTTTTAGGGATTGCATCGTCGTTTTAGGCTAAAATGCTGGAATAGCAGAGAGAGCTCCTTCAACGGTTCGTCTGATCGAAAATCCGGTTTCCATTTTCGGATTCACCGTATCGAAAAGACTCATGGTACGCAGTTTCGTTCGTGTGGTCATTGTGTGCACAAATTACCTGATACTAAGTTTACGGTCTCTTTTCGAAAATTGTGGTCTCGATACGGTACCGTAGCGTACGGTAAGTTGCCGAGACTTGTTCTTAGGAACGGTGCATCACTTAGGTGCGGTGGAGATGGGTGACGGAGCCAACTGTGGTATTGGTGGTGGTGGTGCGGGGGAGGTGGTCATCCCTTTATTGACAAATTGACTATTCATCCTGAAAACTGACAAAGTCAGGGAGAGATGATCCATATTTAACCCAGCTTGATGTTACTCTGACGGTCTAACCCCTAACCCATTTATGTCGCCCCTGTTTCCTGATTCTCTGTGCAAAGAGGGGAGGGCTAAAAGCTGGGCGCGACTAAGGAAATAATCCTTCTCTTATGTGTTGACATTTATTACTTTTATTATTAGCTTGATTTACATTTAATTATTTTGTTTTTCTCCCAGCTTAATTTAATCGAGGTAAGAGAAAAGTTTTCACGCGCACTCAATTTAAATAATTAGCCCTTCTAAATATTCGGTTCGTTTCAACGCTTTTTGTTGACATGCCTGACAAACAAAAATAAAACTTGATAATTCAAGTGTCAAAATGTGGTCTGATGGCCTCAAAGAGCTTAATTCTGCTTGATAAGTCCCACAACCATCATCATCATCATCATCATCATTGTATTTCACCAGAAAAGGCTTTCCACCTTATTATACTCGTCTCACTTTGTTTATGTGGCTTTTATGTTTGTGGCGAGCCTTTTACTTATACAACTTAATAACATTTTTCATTACCTAAAAATTCAGGATTTACACGAAAATGAATACATGAGTGACCCTCTGATTTATTGTCATTTCGTCGATGGAATCGGTGACCCTAAATACCTTCAAGTACCATCTTGGACTCACCTCAATCGAGTTCTAAGCGACGCCATGTCCCAGTATAATGATTTAATTGGCACGATGAACCTTGTTTTATTTGAGGACGCCATGGCTCATGTGTGCAGGTTTGTTCGACTCACTTTGTTCCCCTTTTTCACTGTAATTCCTCCCGTTTTATTTTGTTTTTTTGTTGTTTTTTTTTGTCTCAGAATCAACAGGGTGATGGAAATGCCAAGAGGCAACGCCTTGCTTGTCGGTGTTGGAGGTAGCGGGAAACAGTCACTATCCAGACTTTCCGCATTTATTAGCGGATTGGATCCGTTTCAAATACAATTGAAGAAAGGCTACTCTACGACTGATCTCAAGGTCTAAAAAGGGTCACTTTCCGGGCATAAATGACACAATTTCATTGAGATCTTTTACTTTAGATTGACCTGGCTGGACTTTACTATAAAGCGGGTCTGAAAAATAGTGGGATAATGTTTTTAATGACGGACTCTCAAATCCCCGATGAAAGATTTTTGGTGCTTATAAATGATATGTTATCATCAGGAGAAATACCAGACTTGTTTGCTGATGACGAAGCTGAAAATATAATAAGCAGCATTGGGCCAGAAGTAGAATTAACTCAAATTTTTTTACATAAAATATTCATCGTTTTTCCCCCCAGACTAAAGGTTCTGGCATACAAGACACGAAAGAAAACTGTTGGAAATTTTTCGTCGACCGTGTCAGAAAGAATTTGAAAACAATTTTATGCTTCTCTCCAGTCGGCTCAACTCTAAGAAAAAGGGCCAGGAAATTTCCATCGCTGGTCAATTGCACAACAATTGACTGGTTCATGGAGTGGCCTACGAAGGCTCTGGAGAACGTGTCACAAAAGT
Organism: Corythucha ciliata; assembly: GCA_038030265.1. Classification (NCBI taxonomy): domain Eukaryota; kingdom Metazoa; phylum Arthropoda; class Insecta; order Hemiptera; family Tingidae; genus Corythucha; species Corythucha ciliata. The sequence continues at coordinate 22,346,713 of CM075940.1, forward strand.
TTCTTAACGAAATGGAAATCCTTCCGGTACAATTTTTTTTTTGTTATCGAATAAATTATCTTCTAAAGCTGTTTTAAATCATCCAGAAAACACTGACCGAGCCAATGTCTCAGCTGATGGCATTTGTTCACATGTCCGTCAATAAAATGTCTCAAACGTTTCTATTGAACGAGCGAAGACACAATTATACGACTCCCAAGTCATTTTTAGAGCTCATCAATTTATACAAGAAATTGCTGAGACAAAAAAATGACGAAGTCTCCACTAAAATTGGCCGCCTTCAAATTGGACTGCAGAAACTTATGAGCTGCGCAGAACAGGCACTGTTTTAGGCCACATAATCCCCCCCCCTCCATCCTTGGTTTGCTAATTATTTGTCTCCTTCGTCTATTAGGTGAGTTCGTTGAAAGTTCAATTGGCCCAGCAGGAAATCGTCGTGGCGGAGAAAAATCAAAAAGCGAGCGACCTTATTGAAATAGTTAAAAAGGAGACGGACAAAGTTTCAAAAGAAAAAAATATTGGTAACTGCCGTTAATTTCTATGATAAAGACACCATTTTTTAAAAAATACATTACATTACAGCCAAAGAGGAAGAAAGAAAATGTCAAATAATCGAAGAAGATGTAACTGTGAAACAGAAACTGTGCGAGGAAGATTTAGAAAAGGCTTTGCCGGCTCTCGAAGCGGCTCAAACCGCCTTGAATACCTTGAATAAGGTAAATGTTACAAAATTATTTTCGTTGAATAGACTCATTTATCTTTTCTTCATTCCGTTGTAGACGAATCTGACCGAAATGAAATCGTTTGGCACTCCACCTGAAGCTGTGGCAAAAGTGGCTTCAGCAGTAATGGTTCTACTGGCGAAAAAGGGGAAAATTCCTAAGGATCGAAGTTGGAAGGCAGCCAAGGTATGTTTTTTTCTGTAAATCTTTTTCATGGGGGGGGGGGGGGTGAAGCAAGAACAAACTACGCCTCTGGGCATTGACTAGACGTAGCCAGAGGGTGGTACGGGGTGGGCAGTTCTGTTCACAGATTATCAGCCGGACGGCTTCTACGTGAATATGACACGTGTCTAGCCCCCTGCTCCAATCTCTAGCCAATTAGCCATGTTATGTACCAAACACTGTAGTCTGGCCGCGGTTTTTTGGCGAGTGGGGAAATGCCCGCTGAGACATCTTGGCATCACCTCAAAGAAGTTTCCCTTTCCTAAGATCAAGAGGTGGCTACACGCTCATTAAAGACTGTAGTAACTTGACAGTTTACAGAGGCTAGGGAATTGGGAGTGCCTAATTTACTGACCCAGGGTTTTCTCTACTGACCGGGCCCAACCAAGGGGAGTCTCGGAGATGACAAAAATTTCAATTTTAGCTCCGATAGTATCACTTGTTTAGGGACAACATTATTGGTTTTTTAACTTCTGCGATTTCTTTCACCCCTCATTCCCAACTCACAGTTTGGATTCCGTCCGTCTCATTCCTGCTCACAACAACTCCACAGAGTTACCGATACTATTCTCGACACCTTTGAGCGAAAATAGGTCTGCCTTGGAGCATTTCTAGACACGGAGAAGGCATTCGATAGGGTGTGGAATCCTGGGCTACTCTTCAAAATAAAAGATCATCTGCCTGACATAATATATTACAGGCTCATCCAGTCATAACTAAGCTCTCGATCTTTCTCTGTCAAGTGCGATGAAGCGATCTCAACGTCAAAGTCCATCAATGCTGATGTCCCCCAGGGCAGTATACTTGGTCCCTTTCTGTTCCTTATCTACGTCATCGATTTCCCAACACGACAGGGAATTATGTTAGCACAGTTCGCGGACGATGTTGCAGCCTTCAACCAAGATGTTTCCAGCGAAAGGACAGCTGCAAAGATGCAAGGATTTCTCGATGAAGTGGAAATATGGTGCGAGCAGTGGCGAGTTGTAATGAATACGGCCAAATCTTCACTGGTTACATTCACGTACAAAACGAAATATGTGTTTAGTCCCTCTGTTTATCTGCAAAGTGCAACTATCCCGAATAACGACTCGGTTAGATACCTAGGAGTGATACTGAATGCTAAACTCACCTGGAAACATCACCTCTAGAACATCGTACATAGGATGCTAAACCGGATAAGAGACAGCTAAAATCTCAAGAGACTGCTATACTTGGCCCTAATTCGGCCAATCTGGCAATTCGCTTGCGGTATATGGGGCAGCGCTGCCAACTCGCACATTACTCGCGTACAGACTGCTCAAAATCGAGTGCTGAGGCTTATCACGGGAGCACCGTCGTACGTGAGAAACTCCGTCCTCTACAGGGACGGCCGCCTTCATTCCAGTATGTTCTACCATCCGAACAGATTGGTCCGCCAAATCTTGGGAGAACCACCACCTCCACCTGCATCACGTCGACTCAAAAGGAAGTGTACTCAAGACAACATACACGCATAGTCTCTAACCTAGTCAATTGAAACAAAAACAATACTTCTAGTCAGCACTTATCGCAGTACTTATCATTAAAATTGTCTATTTATTCTTGCGCTGTGTTCCCCCATCCCCCCAAAAATAAGCAGTTTGTAGGACAATTGATGAATTGTACCTACTAGTCATGTTTCGGGTCCTTTACTTAATAATATATCTATGAACACAACTAAAATAATAAAGTCAACGACAGTTTCGTAGCACATACGTTAAAAGTCCTAATTAATATAGATGTTTTTTTTCTTTGACAATCACCCAAGGCAATGATGGGATCAGCGGATGCTTTCCTTAACAATCTAGTCAGCTACAACAAAGAAAATATTCATCCTGAGATCGTTAAAGCCATACAACCCTACATAACAGACCCCGAGTTTACCCCAGAGAGTGTCATAACAAAATCGAGCGCAGCTGCCGGTAATTGATTCCTTTTTTTTTCTTGTTAACAATAAAACTTTACCCCATAAAAAAATAGGTCTTTGTGCTTGGGTTATAAACATTATGAAATTTCACGAAGTTTGGATGATTGTCCTGCCGAAGAAAAAGGCCGAAGCGGCGGCTCAAGCCGAATTGAATCAAGCGAGGGCTCGTCTGGCAGAACTAACGGAAAAAATTAACGTACGTCTAAATGTTTTCAGTTTTCAGCCCTTTTTTTATTCGTTCGACTTGTAGAAATTAGAAGACGAGTTAGCACAACTGACAGCCAAATTTGAAGCCGCCATTACTGAAAAATTGGCTTGTCAGGCTGAAGAGGAAAAGACGGCCCAGGCGATTGATTTGGCGAATCGACTGGTCAACGGGTTGGCATCGGAAAATTTAAGATGGAAGGAAACCGTTTCTGAGTAAATTTTTGGGGAATGATTAATTTGGAAAATCGAATTGCGATTAAATTTTGACTTTGAAGGCTGTCAGGGAAAATAACAACTCTCCCCGGGGATGTCGTCCTAGTTACAGCCTTTATTTCATACGTTGGCTGTTTTACAAGAGGCTACCGGGAGGAACTCATGGAACAGCAATGGAAGCCTCAGCTGACAAAAACTAAAGTAAAAAAACAAAATGCATTAAAGAGTCCCAAAGACTTGAAACTGACGAGCCCATGGTTTCATAAAGCCTCAAATACCATGCACGCCTTTCATCGACCCCATGACGATGCTGACCGATGACGCTCAAATCGCTGCCTGGAATAACGAAGGATTGCCCAATGACCGAATGTCAGCTGAAAACGCGACTATACTCACAAATTCTGAGCGATGGCCGCTAATGATTGACCCTCAAGTATCCATTTTGTATAATTTTTTTTTTTTTTTTTTTGCGTTTTACATGCAAGGATTTTATATGCAAGCTGCAAGGTATAAAATGGATAAAATTCCGGTTCGGCGAGGAATTGCGGGTGATTCGTCTCGGACAAAAACAATGTTTGGACAAAATTGAACGAGCAGTAACAGACGGAGCGGTTCTGCTAATTGAAAATATCGGTGAAACTATTGATCCAGTTCTAGATAATTTGCTTGGGCGAAACCTCACCAGAAAAGGAAAGTACGCAAAATATTTTTTTCATGGCGCATCATGTTTAGTTACGAGTCCCCCAAAAGATGTATTTGTGCAGAGTTTTAAAAATTGGAGACCGAGAAATTGACTTCCATCCTGATTTTCGTCTTATTCTCCACACAAAACTGGCAAATCCTCACTATCAGCCTGAAATTCAGGCCCAGACAACGCTGATAAATTTCACTGTGACGAAAGACGGTCTCGAAGAGCAGCTTTTGGCTGAAGTGGTCAAAGAAGAAAGACCCGATTTAGAGGAAATCAAAGTACCCGAAGCTGAGTTCCCTTAAAAACCCGGATACAAACCAATTTTTAATGTTCGTAGGGCTCCTTGACGAAACAACAAAATAATTTTAAAATTCAATTGAAACTTCTGGAAGACGAACTCCTTCAACGCCTGTCTACGGCGGGCCCCGACATTTTAACCGACAAAGATCTCGTTGAAAAATTGGAGTCGACCAAAAAAACAGCCGAAAGCGTCGAGTTAAAAGTGAAAGAGTCCAGAGTTACGTCGGAAAAAATTGACAAAGCGAGAGAAATGTATCGACCGGTCGCGACACGAGCCTCTATCATTTATTTCATAATGAATGAATTGAACAAAATTAATCCGCTTTATCAGTTCTCTTTAAAGGTTTGTCGATCCGCGTTTGTTCAAATGGTGAACTTCTGTGATCAATGTCCATTGCATAGGCCTTCAGCACTGTGTTCCAAAATGCCATTTCCACCGCTAAGTCGTCTGAAACTGTACACGAGCGAGTCAACAACCTGATAGACAATATCAGCCTGAAAACATTCATGTACACCACTCGTGGACTATTCGAATGTGACAAACTGATTTTTGTTGCCCAACTGGCGATTCAGGTTCGTTCTTGTTCTGAGGCAGTTCAGGATTCTCATTTTCAGAATAGATTCTTTCACTGCCCAAGCATTATTTCTTATGGTAGAAGAAAACGTTTTGTTTCTTTCTATTTGAACAAGGACAAGTCAGATGTGCTCACGTAAGTAGGCGAAAATTACTAAGCCTTGAACGGTGGAAGAATCTGAAGTGAAAAGTATAACTCAGAACCTCAGAAAATAACCGGACTAATCTCTTATTTGGTTCTTTATAAACAGATCCTTCAAAAACAAGGAGAAATGTCACAGCCAGAATTGGATTATTTACTTCGGTTTCCATACATTCCGAATATGAATTCACCGGTGGATTTTCTAACAGGGACGCTTTGGGGAGGTATAAAAGCACTTTCACTGATGGATGAATTCAGGTGAGTCAAGGAATGATTTTATATGCGTCCTTAATCAATTGAATGGGTGTGAAGGGGGGGGGGGTGCCGTGACGGGAGAGGGAAGGAAATTGAAATTATTCAGCTGAAGGGCAAAATAGAGGGGTGATCACTATCCATCCAATTCCACTATGAAATCGGGAAATTCCACCTCAAAGTTCAAATGATTTGACGGTAAACTGAAAATGTCGGTTCACAATTTGATTCATATAGGGCTCAGAATCGGACTGAATCGCCTCTAAACACTAATGTTGTCCCCAAAAGTCGGATTTCTTGGTCAAAACTAAGAGATTTTGTTTTAAAATCTCATTTTTCGACTCGGAATTTTATTTCAAATTCAGTTCACAGTGTGCTGTTTAGTTCTGATAACTCTTTCACTCTCAAAAAATATTGTGAATTTGTGGCCCAACAAAATTTCATTTCTGGCAAACACAACCCATATCACCCAACACCAATTCCATTCATCGACGTAGCCAACTCAGGGGGGAGGGGGAGGGTCAGGGTTTAGCAGTTGCCTTCCCCTTAGACTCGAAAGCGCGGATTTAGAGGGGGAGCTGCCCCTCATCAACCCCACCAGATACTATCGAACATTTAAAAATTTAACAGGGTCACCACATTTTGTTCCGTCAAAATATTTTCAGGCGAGACCTGCGATAAGTCAATTTCGCTCACTAAAACACCAAGTTCGCGTTTTTTTTCTATACTGAAAACCACGGTGGCGTAAAAACCACGAAATTGGGGATGGCACACTTAAAAATCTGTTTTCGAAGTTCTGCCTCACTAGAAAACCTATTTCTCAGATTTCGCTCTCTAAAAAACAAATTTTGTGGGGTGATTTGAACTAAAAAACAATTTTGTCTTTTCTCAATTTAAGCGACGAATTAGCGTTTTTTCTGTGTTTAGCGTTTTCTCTCAATTTTAGCTGTCGACTTGACCCACGAACTTTTTCACAATTTTAGCCTAGAAACAAGTCACTTTTAGCCGTGAATATTAGCGCTCTTTCTCGATTATTGCTGTGAGCGCTTTTTCTCAATTTTAACCGTAAAAGGGCTCCAAAAAACGTGAATTAGCCTTTTTCTCAAGCTCGGTTTGGTATAGTTGCATCAAGAAACCGCGAATTGACCCGTATTTTAATTTCATAAACCACGAATGAGCGCTTCTCATCTATTTAGCCGCGAATTAGCTTTTTTTTTAAAAAAAAAAAAAAAAATCCGTTTCAGCTGCGAATTAATTATTTTTCTTACATTAATTCATGGATTATCGCGGACTTGCCCCAAAACAAAGGCCTCTCAGGGCCTCGCCACACAGAACGCGAATCCTCGCGGACTGGGTCCGCTCAACAAAAAACCATGGCAACGGGGTATACCTCGCCCACGTTGTCATAGTTGTTCTTGCGCGTTATTAGTGCGTTTACTCAATTTTAACCACGAGATTTCGTCATGGCTCTATTATGGACGCACGTTGCCGGACAGACCAAACTTTCAGTATCGCGCGACCTCCCCTAGGGTATAGAACACCATCACTTGCCGATTCCTTTTGGATTGGTTTCGGCCCCTTAATAAAAAAAGGTGTGGGCCTTAAAAACGAATTTCGCGCATTTCATTTTGAAAATGCACTATTTCTCTTTAAAAACCCCAAATTTTGCGGGTCTGGCTATTCAAAGACCCGTGAAACTGATACTCCGAATAGCCCGTGAAATTGTTTTTACTAAACGGGCGAAACACTCAAAAGTTGGTTTTTGAAACAACGAATTTGGATATTTTGTAATCTTGAAATTGATGTTTGGGAGCCATGTCTCGAAATTTGGTCCTTTCCAAACTTGATTTTTTAGGTTCTGCTCTTTCATAAGTCAATTCAAAGACTTCCGGATCTTCATAAACGTTAATATCGTGGAGTTGGCGTTAATTCGCTGGTTTGGCTCCTTGAAACCCCTGGCTCGGTTTTCTGAACAATTCGTAATTTTTTATATATATAAATACATTCTAGTAGGAGGGAGTTTCTTAATCTTTGCCCCCTATTGGTCGAAAGCGCAGCTGGGAGAGGTAACAGCAAAATTGTCGATGGTGAACCGAAAAATGAGTGTCGCGGATAGAATTGACGGTTTTTCAGGAACCTGAAGCAAAAATGACTGCTATAGAGAGCTCTTTAGGTGGCCCTCGCATGTCCGCAATGGGCCTTGTGAGCAGGCCAAGACCGCACGGATTTTGGGGCTTCGTGGACAAGGGATGGCGGGAGGGAGAGGGACCTCAAATTTCAGTGTTTCCACCGTGTTATCGTGAAAGATCATCAGTTTTTTTCAAAATAAGAAAATCGTGTTCTCTTATTTTTAGAAACCTGGACAAGGACATTCTTGGATCCGCCAAAAGATGGAAGAAGTTTACTGAAAGTGAATGCCCCGAGAGAGAAAAGTTTCCACAGGACTGGAAGAATAAATCAGCTTTTCAGAGACTTTGTATTTTGAGAACTCTTCGACCAGACAGAATGACGTACGCTTTGAGGTGAAATTGTAGAAACAAAACCCTTGAATGTATTAATAATAATAGAACATCCCAGGCACTTCATCGAAGAGAAACTGGGAAATCAATTCACTAACGCCAGATCAGTTGATTTTGAAAGCTCTTACGAAGAGACAAGTTCCACAACGCCTGTTTTTTTCATATTGTCGCCTGGGGTTGACCCGACTCGAGTAATCGACTTGGATGGGGAGAAGGGGTGTATTTTTAAAAATCATATTACGATTGCAGGACGTTGAAAGAGTCGGCAAGAAACTTGGATTCACTAATGAAAAAAAGAACCTGCAAAACGTCTCGTTGGGACAGGGACAGGAAAATGTCGCCGAGGCTGCTCTGGAAAAGGGAGCGCGACTAGGGCACTGGGTCATTCTTCAGGTCAATTATTCGATGGTTCAATTTGTATTTTTTAAAAAATTTAAAACGAAACTTTATCGGCAGAATATACACCTTGTTGAAAACTGGTTGCCCGTTCTCGACAAAAAAATGGAAGTGGCTCAAGAGAAACCGCACACCAAATTCAGGCTGTTCCTCAGTGGAGAGCCCGCTCCCGACTGTTCAACTCACGCTATACCACAGGGTGTTCTCGAGTCGTCCATTAAAATCACTAATGAGCCACCGACAGGAATGATGGCCAATCTTCACAAGGCTCTGGACAATTTCTCACAACAGACACTGGAAATGTGCTCGAAAGAGTCGGAATTCAAAGCCATTTTATTCTCCCTTTGCTATTTTCATGCAGTGGTGGCTGAGAGAAGAAAATTCGGAGCTCAGGGGTGGAATCGTATCTACCCATTCAATACCGGTAAGACAGCAATGCATTTTTTGGTTTTTTAAACTATTTTTGTTGTCATACACATTTTTGTTATAAACATTTTCAACATAAAGGTGACCTGACTATAAGTGTTCACGTTCTCTATAATTATTTGGAGAATAATAGTAAAGTGCCCTGGGAGGATTTACGCTACCTTTTCGGGGAAATCATGTACGGAGGTCATATAACAGATGACTGGGATAGACGTCTCTGTCGAACATACCTTCAGGAATATTTGTGCCCGGAACTGGTAATCACCCCCCTCCCCCTCACAAGTCAATTTAATCAGAATATTACACGCTCAACTTATTCAAGGTTGAAGGTGAATTAAGTTACGCCCCAGGGTTCAAAGCTCCACCCAACGCCGACTTTGAAGGATACCACAAGTAAAATTTGTTGTATTTTTATTTTTAAATTGAAGAAACTAGAATTTATTCCGAAGGTACATCGACGCAACGCTGCCGTCTGAAAGTCCCGTACTGTACGGTCTGCATCCGAACGCTGAAATTGGGTTTCTAACGATGCAATCGGAAAATGTCTTCAAAACTATTTTGGAGTTACAACCGCGGGACTCAGGCTCAAATTCTGGGAGTGGAGTCACTCGTGAAGAAAAGGTAAGGTTTCTTTACCGCGTAAAAAGTAAACAATTAATTGATTGTATTTATCTGCCAAGGTGAAAACAACCATCGACGAAATTCTGGATAAAATTCCAGATGAATTTAACATAGCCGACATGATGTCCAGAACTGAAGAGCGAACTCCCTATGTCATTGTAGCGTTTCAGGAATGCGAGAGAATGAATATTTTAATGAAAGAAGTGAGGCGATCAATGAAGGATCTAAGCCTAGGACTCAAGGTTTTTCATCATTGGAAACAGAGAGAGAGTGAGAGAGTGATGAACTACAAATAATGAAATTCCATTTTTAAATTTCACAGGGAGAGCTAACGATAACGAGTGAAATGGAAGAGCTTGACACAGCTCTTTTCATGGATCTTGTGCCGGAAATTTGGGCAGTTAAAGCGTACCCGTCTCTTTTGGGACTCGGCGCCTGGTTCGTTGACCTTCAAATGAGGCTGAAAGAACTGGAGGCCTGGGTAACAGACTTCACCGTGAGTTTCGTTACTTTTTTGGAAAGGGGACAACGGTTTTTTAAAATTGATTTTATTGTTCAATCAAAGTTACCAGTCACTGTCTGGCTTGCCGGATTTTTCAATCCACAATCATTCCTGACTGCTATTATGCAAAGCACGGCCAGAAAAAATGAATGGCCCTTGGACAAAATGTGCCTTCACTGCGATGTGACCAAAAAAACAAAAGAGGATTTCGCGTGAGTAAACCCCCCCCCTCCCTATCCAACCACCTCTGACAACATTGCCAACGGAACGCCCCGCCCCCAACCATAGATCACCACCCCGAGATGGAGCATACATCTGTAATTTGTATCTGGAGGGTGCCAGATGGGACGTCAATACAGGCGTACTAGCGGAGTCGCGTCTCAAAGAAATGTTCCCAGTGATGCCGGTCGTTCACATTAAAGCGACAACGATTGACAAACAGGACAATCGAATGATGTACGAGTGCCCTGCATACAAGACCAGGACTCGAGGTCCGACGTATGTGTGGACATTCAACCTTAAAACGAAGGAGAAGCCAGCCAAATGGGTGCTGGCTGGAGTCGGGATATTGTTGGGCGTCTAAATTGGTACGCAATTAAATCAAAAGTTGAAAATAAAAACGTATAATTATGATTTTGATAGTTAGACAGGAAAACTACGACTTTCACCGAGTAAGCCGAAAAGAAAATGACTACCCAACGTAAGTTCATCCATTTTGTTCGTTTGCCTTGAAATAATAAGTTAATCCCCCCCCATCCCTCCCTCCCATCTACTGCTGTTCATTTATCCCTGACTTCAAGTGGTTTATCTTGAAATAAACAACGTGAAAATTTTGAAGAATGAACTCCTCGCTGAGGAGCTCACGCAGTTGAGGAGACAGCAAGCTTTTTCAAATGCTCCATGAATACTTGCAAACTGACGTCATCAGTCAAAACTGGAGCTCCCGCTTCCTAAAATTAGCGAGATCAAAAGTGAGAGCTCCGAGAGAAAAAACAGGCTAGGGGTTTTTGTTTACTTACCCCTCCGTACGAGTACATGTTGTTGTGAGTTTGCGACGGGTTTACTTTCGATAACAAAAATCTTGCCTGTGGACGGGGGTGGGGGAAGAAGAACATTTAAGTATTTAGGCATTTAAAACGTCTCAAGGAGGGGTAGTGTGAGGGATGAAAGTGATTGGTAGAAGCTGGAAGCTTCCCCCTGTTCTGAAAAACTGTTTACTCATCTCACTGAAGTCCCCCCCCCCCACCCAAATTGATCTTTCAAGAATTCGATAGTCCCAAAGTATGGCACCAGATGGGCACCACCTCCGAAAACAAATATATTCGCTATTTTCATTGGGGGGGAGGCTAACTTTATGACAGCCCCCATTTTCAAATTTTTCTCTGTAAATTCACGGTACCCGCAATTTAAATTAGAGCCGCTTGGAAAAAAACAGATTAAATTATTTTTATTGGGGGTCCCTTAAACCTTTTGTGGCCCAACAAGGCTAGAAATACTCGGCGAGTGGTGTTCAAAGGGTACTTGCGATTTTATCCGTCAGAAGTCCAAAAATTAATATATGAGTGGGTTTCCCACTCATACTAATTTAAAGAAAACTAAACAATTTTTGAAAATGGAGGGCTGTCATTACGTAAGCCTCTCCCCTAATGAAAATGGCGAATTTAACCGTTTTCGGTGGTGGTTTTGGGGCCATCGACGTCTCAAGCAAGCTAGGTGGGGTGGGGGGCAAGCTTCAGGGAGGAGTTCAACTCTAGGCCCAGAAACGGCAACATTTGGGCTACGAATCTGATCAACTCTTAATTTAGCCAAGGGAATTAGGCCAGGCACATAAAGTGGCATTTTTCATTAAAAACAACAATAAAGCGCCTCGGGTTAGCTGTCGGCCGGCTCAATGACGGTCATTGACGATAGCCAGAACCCGATGCGTCCCTCCCCACAGCGTACGAGGCAAACAAATTTGTTTTTTGACTTTTTTCATCTACCTGGGATCCACCGTGTTCTGTGTCAATGTACCGGGGCATGGGGAAACGTGTGTGAAGGATCTCTTTTGCGTCGTCGACCGGAGCTTGAAGTAGTTGCTTGAAATTTTCGTACTCAGGCATGTCTTGGTATCCTTGTGCTCTCCATTGAGCAATTGTCTGAAACAAAAAAAAATGTAAATTACGACGCATTTTAAGGAAAATGAAAAATAATACCTCGCCATGATAAATAAGAATTTGAAAAAATGTATCCATGAGAAGAATCCGGTCCGGCTGGATACTTGAAGAGTCTAAAAGAACAGGCTCTGGCCCATTGAAACTGTAGCTGAACAGCACGGGCTGAATCATAATCAGACTTTGGGATAAATCTTCCCTCAAAAGAATATGTCTGCACAAAAACGCACGAAGTTACTTAAACATTCTTTCAAAAACGCATTAAAATGATGATTGCCTGTAATATGATGTCTCATCCGGGCTGTTATTAAAAACCTGGAGAAACTGAGATCGTCTCAGATGGTACATGAATTGAGGGTATAGGGAAAAATTTTCAGGTAGTCTGAAACTATTCGGGTCGTCCTTATGGTATTCGCCGAATTTCTGACACTATATGGCAATAAAAATTAAAAACTTGAATCAAAAACACTTAAGAACAGCACGAACCAATCGTATTAACATTCTGTCGGCCCATCTCATAACGTCCGGGCCATCGTCTGACTCAGCTCTATTCACCACCATGCGTGCCATAATTACCGCTCCGGCTTCTTGGTCAAATCCTGCACTCACGTGGTGGATACTCGCGGTTGCATCAGCCCAACTAGACAAATGAAAAAAGTCGAGTTGTGATCAAGTGAGATCGAAGTGTGTGTGATATTTGACTCACTTTCTCGCGACAGTGGTAACTCTTATGCGTCGCTGCCCAGAAGCGTGCTGGTACTGAGTTATAAACTGAACACATCCCCGACCCCCTTGAGGTATTGGTGCGGCGTGCTTCAGAGGTTAGGGGAGGGGGGATTAATAATTTGGTACAACAGACAACAATTTGATGACAATATAGCCAACCTGATTCACGACTTCAAAAAACAGGGCTGTCGTGGCATTCGAATTGAATGAACAGAACTTCCATTGACACGTGCCTCCGAGACCTATTTCCGTGTCACTGACGCAGCCTCCTTTGGCGTTTAATGAGACGCAGGGTCCAATGGCTCCCATAACTAGAAAAACTCGATCATTGAAACAAAACAAAAACATCAAAAATTTAACGGTAGAATTACCTTTTAATTCTCTGGACGTTTTCACCTCCAAAGTACCGTTAAACGCCATTTTGAAATCTCCTTTTTGATCTCTTGACATCACACGTTGGAAGGTTTGCTTGAATAACGTTGAATTGAAAGTGTCGCCCATCACCATGTGACCTCTTTGAAACAATTAACACTAGCAGTTTTATTTAAAAAAAAAAACAACAACGAAATTTTACAGGAGTGACTTACCCTGTAGAATTGCAACAAGCCTTCATCTCGTGTAATCCCGTCTGATCCAAAGCGCATGAGTAGATATCGATGCTGTGGCCGTTCGCGGCAGCACGAAGAGCTAAATTTTCGTAATGTTTAGTCGCTTTTTTCATGTAACGAGCATTATCTTTTTGAATATCATGATGGGATCGAATGGGTTCACGTAAATCATCGTTGACAACCAGTCCGGGCCCTTCTGAACAGGGCCCGCCGACGAAAAGCATGACTCGAGCGCCGGTGTTTGCGAATGAGCACTAGAACGGTTGGTTGTGATTATTGTTGAAAAAATAAACACCAAAGAGTGCCGATTCATACCTCAAGGAGACCCACGGCGATCGCTAAAGCGGCCCCAGTAGCCCTAAGAGGACGGTTGCCTTGAATAACAGGCCAGGGATCTCTTTGCATTTCACCAAGTAGATCCGTTAAACTCATGTCACAGTTTTGAATCGGCTGAAGAAACCTTGGAATAAAAAAACAGGGTCATGACAGCTCGCCTTTACGAGAAAAAAAAATTAAATTAACTAACCTGTTTGAAGGTAAATTCAGTCGGCCCTGCTGTCCGAGTGGCTGCTGTTTCATAGGAGCACCCGACGTTGGCTTACCAATTCCAAGCATGTCTTGAACTTGTTTCGCCGACAAATCTTTGGTACCGCGAAAAACGTAGCTCCTCGAACAGCCCTCGCAGTCCAATTCGTGGACTTGAACCATTTTACCGAAAGTGATGAGGCCGACAAGGGAGTTGCTCGGCAGGAGAGACAGGGACGTTTGAAGTGAGTCCTTGAGAGCACGTAATTCCTCGTCGTCGATGCATGTGTCGACGACGAAGAGGAAAATTGGGGGAAGAAACTGGGCTCTGAGAATTGTGTACTCAATGGTTGAAAAGGATGGAATGAGTTCGGCGGGCTGGTGTTGCTCGGAAATAGCGGCGTACTGAGGCGGAAACTGTGATTACAATGACAAAATAAAAAATAATGGCAAAATAATTCGTGACAAAATTTGATTCTCAAAGTTTACCGGATTCCTCTGGAAGCAAAAGTTGCAAACCCATAATTTAGCCCTGTAGTCAACTTGACACATCGGGTTCAGAATGGCTCGACAAGTATTTCTCGTGCACAACACCGGGTCATACTGTATCGGCGGAAGATCTTCTCATACAAAAAAGAGCCTGATGATGACGGGGTACACCATCAATAAAAATTAAAATAAAAAAGAACTGACCAAGTCTTTCTTTCAAAGGTTGGTACAAGCAAGCCACCGGTACTACTAGCCTGGTGGCTTCAAGCCGACTAGAAGGCCAAACATTCCACGTGAAACGTATTCCATCTCTTTCCTCGCTTTGCTGGATAAACTCTTCGTAGGTAGTCATTCTGAAAGTATAAAAGTTTTCGATCAACAGGGTTTACAGGTCCATAATTCAAGTTCTAGGTTTTTGAAAAAGTACGTTTTCAAGGCAGCAGGTGGATTACAGAGACAAAGTTGACATTTTTATTGCTAGCAAAATCTTCAGTTTCTAGGACTAAATAACCCTTGGTGGACCGAAACGTTGAAAACCCGTACAAACACGTCATTCCGGGGTTTTTGGCCTTTTTCAGCCCCCCCCCCCCCACCCGCCGACGAAGTCAACGCAATCGATATCCGTCAAGTTCGAGAAAAAGTTGCAAGACCTCGCTGAAACACTCGATACCAGTCGATAAAACCTTTAGGGACGAACGACATCACCAAACGATATCTAAGAGCCGCTGACGCCCCCTCAGGTAATTTTTTGTCGGGTTCGGCTGAATTTCGCAATTTATTGTTACCCCGGGGGGGGGGGGGAATCTGAAATCGGAAGACTTCGGGAAAAAATGGCTCTGATAAACGCCACTTAAGAGAAGAACTACAGAGCGATTTTGGCAAGAATGACCAAAATTTAAAAATGGACGAAACTGTGTGAATTTTGTATCTTGGGAAGTTTTTTGACACGAGGCATCTGAAAATCATAACGGATTTTCAAACACATGAGCCGTTGAACGGGTTACTCCCGTAAATTCGGCCGCTTTAGCTCTCGTTTCCAGGGGCACGCACGATTCTTCACGCGGACGGCATCTCTGGACTTCGGTTTCAACCGTCCGTGGGCCGATTCAACGTCACCAGAGCAGCCCAGCCTTTATCTGGCCTCTCCCCACTGTCTTGGAGACCACACTAACCGGCCTCTGTTTCGCCATTTCGTCAGCCTTCTCATCCCCAAATTGGCAAGTTTTGGGAGGTATTTTTCGTGGCAACAGACCCAACAGAGCCTAACAAATACCCAGGAAATTGTAAGTTCCATGGCCGAACATCCGGGGTAATGCGACCTAATGTGGCCTAAGCTTGGTGAAACCCGTGGTCCCCCTCCCACCCGCTGTCACTATCCGACGCGAACCTTGTTGAGAGGAATACGCTCGAGGGCTCAGAGGAATGCGAAAAACAGCCCACCCTTCTGTCCAGAGCTAGCTACGCCCATAGAACTACACGACTTGTGTGAAATTCTGCCCCATGAACAGGTTATGCGTGGAGTAAACTGGGAATTCGGCCCCTCATGATGTGCCAAAAGTGACCGTTCTGTTCCGCAACATCGATTCCAACGAAATTTTTAAAAAAGGCCGTTTTCTCACGAAACTATGAATTGGCCTCGAAACCATCAATCTATCAAGAAAAACAGACACGAATTTTCTGTCTTTGATCCGGTGTGGTTGTTTGGATTTGCGAAAAATAACGAGTAACAGTGACTTTCACTACGGAGTCAAGTTTGTCGGTAACGGAATAACGGGCATAGCGACGAAAACGTTTCGAATAACGATGCCCAGCTCTGAAGAGTATCTGGAATTTTCCTTTTCTCAGCAGGCCAAGTCACTAACAGGAAAAGATCTGTCGTGAGAAACTTGCTTCTTCGCCTTAGCCTCCGTCATATTGGCTACATAGGCGGCCAACTTGAAGTTGGCATCGACTCACCGTCACTGCAACGTTTCTGCCCTTTTCTCTTCAACTTGGTTCTTTAAAAGCCTTGTCTAAGCTGCAACGGCGTATTTAGCCAGGAAGGCCAGATACCTTGACCGGCAAGTGCTGGGTCCTTCCAATCCTTCGACACCCCCGGTTCCCACGTTCACGTCAGTATATGTACACATGTACACAAAGTGCCAAAAATAGGTCCAACAAACAATTCAAAACAGAAATTTTCCAGGAAATTCAGTTAGTCGAAGTAGAAATCAAGTTCGAGGAAGCGCACATCCACATTCTAACCGATTGCGTCGGTTCTCAGAGATATATTGAAGAGTCCACTTACCTTCGGTATTAGAACGCTACTTCCTCGATAGTTAAAATGTGTGTATTTTATTAATTAAACTACTTTATTATTAGATTACACAAATTTAAACACGGATAGAGATGTTATCATCTCCTCACACTTATCAATACCTTATCAGTCAGCTAGGCTTCGGTTATGCCTCCCAACAGATACTGCAGTCATGTAATTCAATGACGGACGCTCATATGGAAAAGCCTATTTTTTCTTTTTTTTAGTGGCTAAGCGTCTCAGAATTTGGTGTACAAGTTTTCGGGATTCTCGTGGGTTTGAACTATTTATTTCCGGTTTATTCGCGTCGTGGTTCTTAAGGTAAGACAAATCACTTTACCGTTTGCTTGACTTCCGAGTTCATGGCTTTATTCGAATAAGTTTTTGTGTGTTTCAATTAGGAAAAACGGCCTGGGAACATTATGGCTGATGCGATCAATTTACGGCGTCGGCTGGTTCGTCGATCCAGTCAGAATGAAGACCGCTGGGAACCGGCTAGCTTGTTCCATATTGACATGGGCAAGGGCCGGTCAAGCTCTGTGTTGCCAATAACGGCACTTTGCTCGCTTTTCTCAATCGGGATGGCTCTATTTATAGCCAGCTTACTAATTATTTATGATTTGCCGACTCCAATCGTTAAAGACGTTGAAGACGCGTATGTTTTGAGGGTTGTCGCTGGGTGTTTTTTGTGTGTATTCTTTGTACATTCTTGTCTTTTGCAGGTTTAACTCACATCGAGCTATGGCTCATTTGACTCGACTTGAAAGTTTCGGACCTAAAGTGACTGGAAGTTTCGAAAACGAAGTTATGGCTGTTAGTTTCATAGTGAGGAGCATCGTTGAGATACAGAAGGACGCCAAGGACCATCACAATATGACGTACGAAGTTCAGCGTGTCAACGGTTCTTTTCATTTGTCGGAACCAATATCGGAGACCCTCGTCTACTTCTTCGTTCAGAACATCATTGTACGACTCTCGCCTGCGGGAAACTCGCTAGATTCTCCCAGTCTTCTCATCAACTGCCATTTTGATTCGGTTCCAACAAGTCCAGGTATTGTTGTAAGTTAAGGCCTTTCGAGAATGTTTTACACAAACTATTTGTTCTAAATTGGCATATGATATTAGTGTGGGCGCATAGCTTCAAACCCGGTGTGAACTTTTGGGCTCATACCCAGCGCCAGCTTTAGGACAAGGTGAACCAGGCGATCGTCTAGGGTATTAGTCTTTCTGGGAAAGGGGGAGGGGGAGCCGGGCTCTCAAACAAAAAATGTTCACCTTTTAGACATAAACCACGAATTTGGGTATTCTCAATTCTAGCTGCGAATGATGGCCATATCTTAATTTTAGGAGGTAATTAGAGCTGTTTCTCCATTTCGGCTGCGAATTGGCGTTTTTCTCAATTAGCGATGTTTTTCTCTTAAGCTATGCACTAGGCCATTCCTCTATTATAGCCACGAATTAGCCTCCAGAAAACGCGAATTGGTTTGTTTCCAAATTCTAGCTGCGAATGATCGCTTTATCTTAATCTTGGACTTGAATTAGCGCTTTTTATCAATTAAACCCCAAGTTAGCCCATTTTCTTAATTTTGACCGCGAATTGGCTCTTTTTTCTCCATTTGACCTGAGAATGAGCGTTTTTCCCAATTTTTGCCGCTAATTAGCTCTTTTATACAGTTCTATCCGTGAGTTAGCGGGTTTTCTCAATTCGGGCAGAAAATACGCGACTTTTTGCAACCAAGCCATGAATTAGAGTTTTTTTTCTCCCCTTTAGCCATGAAGTTGCTTCCAAAAACCACGAAGCACCTGCGAAAGATTGCTTTATCTATGTTTTGGGTGTGACCGCGTGAATTAGCACTTTTCCCCAATTTTTGCTATGAGATAGCGTATTAGTCAATTTTAGGCACGTCTTTTCCTCCAGAAAACGCGAATTGTTTTTTTTTCTGATTTCTAGCTGGGAATGATCCCTTTATTTCAACTTTAGGCGTTTATTAGCGCTTTTTATCAATCAAACCGCGAGTAAGCCCATTTTCTTTATTTTGGCAGGGAATTGTCACTTTTTTTCCATTTGACCGGCGAATGAGCATTTTTCTCAATTTTAGCCGCGAATTGACTTTTTTACACAATTCTATCCGAGAATTAGCAGGTTTTCTCAAGTTTAGCAGTAAATACGCGATTTTTTGTAACCAAGCCAATGAGTTGGCGTTTTTATCTCAGGTGCCTCCAAAAACCCGAATTGGCGGTTCTTGTTCACTCGAGGTTATGACGACCTAACAGACTGTACCCGATGGGATTTAAATAAGTAATATCAAATCAAATGGAATTTCGCGGCTCATCGAATCTTGGGGGCTCGGGTCGAGACCGTTAAAAAAAGGCCTGAAACTAGCTCCGAATGATTGTAATTTTCTGGCTAAAATTTCCAAAAATACGCTAAAAAGTCCAGGAACCTAGGGAGGTATTGTAAGTTAAGACCTTTCGAGAATAAGGCTTTATTCTGTAAAATTTTATTCTAAATTGACATATGATTGGGTTATTATTAGTGATAGTTAAAGGGGAGATATTTATGACGGCTATGAATGATGGATGTCCCTGGAACGGACCAGTGAATCTGTTCTGTGGTTAGGAGCAAGGGTTTAAGTAGTCAATTTTTCTCTTTCAGGCGCAAGCGATGATGGAGCAAACTGCGCTATAATGTTGGAAACTCTACGTGTTTTGTCTCTTGGACCCCGCCTGCAGCACGATGTGATATTCCTATTCAATGGCGCTGAAGAAAACCCACTGATGGTATAAATTATACCGGGTTGGAGCTGCTTTTTGTAATACAGCCCACCCTCTTCTTTCTTTTTGCTTTAAAGAGAACAAAACTCCATACTCTTTCGAGTCATTCACGTTTCAGGCATCTCACGGTTTCATCACGAAGTACCCTTGGGCCAACAACAACAAAGCTTTCATCAATCTTGAATCTTGCGGAGCCGGTGGGAAAGAGGTCCTTTTCCAGAGCGGGCCCCGAAATACTTGGCTACTCGAGGTAACGTGGGCTCTTCGAAAGAAAAAAAAAATCGTGATTTTTGTTCCCCGCTTTCACGCATAAAAAAAAAACCAACATTCTAGAAATACGCCCAAGTTCCCCATCCTTCTGCACTTGTCGTGGCTGAAGAAATATTCCAATCGGGTCTTGTTCCGTCAGACACGGATTTTAGAATTTTCCGCGACTATGGAGAAATCCCCGGTGAATTTATAAAAGCCAACAAAAAAAATATTGATTCCAGGGTACTTATTCTTAACCCCCCTGGACTCTCGGGGGCTTTCTTGTTTCAGGCCTTGACTTCGCTCATTGCTTGAATGGCTATGTCTATCACACGAAATACGATCAAATCAGCAGCATTGTAAACGCTCTTGGAGTTCTTCAACACACTGGTGACAATTTACTATCGCTGATCAGAAGCATCGTCAATTCTGATGATTTTGGATCGACTCCCAAATTCACTGATGCTAACCCTGTGTATTTTGACGTCTTTGGAAAATATTTCTTCGTCTACGACGCTAACAAGTCGGGTTTTAATTGGCTAGTGTTCGCATTTGCCGCTGGCATCATACTGTTGTGCCAACCGACACTAAGTAAGATGAGTGGTACCCCGTTTTTTTTATTGCCGCAAAAGCCTTGACAGCTCTTTCCACAGATCTATTGAAAAGAACGATAACTTTTTCGATCACAATTACATCGGCTGTTGCGCTCAATCTAATGATCGCGTTTCTCGTCGATTATTTCGGAGTGTCCTTGAGCTGGTACTCTAGTACAGCGCTGATTGCCCAGCTTTATTTCATGCCTCCTTTTATTTTATCGTCGTTGATCTTGATTCACATGGAAAACTATTTTACGGTAATTCACGTGGCTGAAAACCCTCTTATTTTTGTATCACTTTGGTTCTTTAATTTTTTTTTTTTTTCAGAATCGTCTCGTTAACAATGATTGCCCAAAGCGTTGGTTTTCTATGTATCTCAACTTCCTTGCAATGCATTTATTTTGGACATTGATTTTTGGTGTCATAACTGTTTTGGGAATCCGTTCATCGTACCTACTGGTCTATTTGATTGGACCGAACGCAATTACGCTGGCAATACTTTACATTTTTAGAATCAATTCAGGTATAAATCCTTATAAATGACAGGGTTCTAGCTGAACATTTCATGAAACATTGCTTGTGTGTTGGCCTCTCTCCGTCCAATATTTCTGTTTAATGATTTTAAGGAAAACTTTGGACCATTTTATACGTCCTAAGCACGACCATGTCTTCAATAAATTTTTCTTATCTCGGGATTCTCGTGTTCTACCTATTCATACCGATCACTGGGCGTGCAGGCGACAGCAAAAACCCTGACATTTTGATCGGGGGCCTAAGCGCCGTACTTTTCTTCGCCATTTTCTCCTACATGGTAACGCCGACTGTTTATTTCATTTTCCCTTTTGTTTGACCCGACTAACTGCGAGTGTTTTGTTATTTAGCTCCCCTTAATGTTTCTCGTAAAGAGTAATAGACGTTTTCTGTGGACTCTGGCGGCTTTCAACTTGTTCGCTGTGATAGTCACGTGTAACACGCCCATTTCTTTTCCATTTTCAGAGTTGAAACCACAAAGGCTCATAGCAAAGGTATTTCGTCGCGTGAAGTCATCAAATTCTACACTAACGTGTAATGTTTTTTCTTTCAGCATGTGAACAGAGAGATTTATTCTTTCAATTCGTCGATCATGGCTGATTCAATAGTCTGGGTCCAAAGTTTGGACAGACGAGGCCTGGCCCATTATACGAATCCAGAGTTCAAAAATTCTCTTCGTTTGGACCGTTTCTGTAAATTAGACGCTCACTGTGGGGTACCGTGGCCTAACGCTCGCTCTTATTTACGAAGGTAACTGTTCGCTATTACTCAAGATTCCTCCATTATTATTTGACAGTAAACGAGAATAACGTTGGAGGTTAGACCCACTAGACAATCATAAGAATTGTACCTAGGGCGCGGTCCAGTCTCCGTTTGGACCTCAGACCTCTCAGCTATTAAAGCTACACTGGTCCTGGTCTAATCAGCCCGGAAATTAAGAGCCCCGAGCCGATTGAGGTTGGAAGCCGTGGGGGGGGGGGGGGTTCGTAGTGCAGTAGCACTTCAGCCCATCGGCTTCGTACTCGACATTATTGCCGAGTCGATTAGACCAGGACCAAGTAGGAAGGTCTGAGGTTGAAACTTAGACTGGACCCGTACCCTCGGTGCCATTTGAGTCTAAAAGTTTCTTGCTCACCTTTTTTTTTCCTTTTTTTTTCAGTACGTCTAGTCTGTCATTCTACACAGCTCCGCACAAAATGCTCACCAATTTCACCGTAAATTATAAAGTGGAGGAGATTAATGCCGAACAACGCCGCTACAGCTTCACTGTTTCAGGTGAGTCGTTTTCAGGGGCGGATCCTAGGAAATTTCGGAAGGGGCGATTGCCCCTACCGAAACCTCTAGTCCCCCTCCTCATTACTGATTCTATCATTCATCGAATATTTGCACTTCACATGACAGACGTGAACGTCCTCTCATCCTACGATCCCTGTACTGTCAATATTATCGACTCCTCACGTGGGAGTCAGCTTCTGATACCGTAATTTTCCTTGTCGCTAATGTGAAGTCGGCTATGTGGGGTGGGTCTGAGGCGGATGAGTGGGGTGAGGAAATCATCGCTCTCATTCTTTGCCATCACCTTACCAACCAGATCTTAGGGCATGACTGTTAGACGACTCTTTTCGACCTGACCATTAAGTAATTTAAATTGTGTCCAGTCACATTGGACACATGCGGGGAGAAAGAGCTAGTTCACGTCTCAAATGGAGAAAAAGCGTTAATTCGCGGCTAAAATTGAGAAAACTCTAATTCGCCGTTTCTGGAGATTTCTTCATCGCCCAAATTGAGAAAACTGCTAATGCTTGGCTAAAAGTGAAAAAATAAAAATTTGAAGTATCTAAAAATGTGCTTTTGACGTGCTCGCTGGTTTCGGCAAACTACAGGGAGGCCCAGCTAGGTCCGGGGAGCTGGGACTTCTTCCTTGTTCTTCAGAGGAGTCGATAACCTGGCCACCGTGGTGTCTCCAGCCGGTTGATACAAAATGAAAAAGCCTCTTCTAAAAGGCTCTTGCCAGATCGGGTTGAGAGCCGGGGGCGAGGAGCGCAGTGCAGTCCGCTCCCGGCGGTCCATCGGCTCCGTACTCGGCTCAATTGTCGGGCTGATGAGACCAGGACCGAGTAGCCCTGGTGGCTGAGGGACTGAGATCGAAACGGAGACTGGACCGCACCTTAGGTGCAATCTTCGTGAAGTGGGTGGGTGCAGTCAGTCAGTGTGACTAAGGAATCGAAGAAAACAAGAACACCACCCTCCTCATGTCCCATACTCTCCCCCATTCCATCTGCACATAAGAAACCCCCCTCCCCACCACCTGAAAACAGCCTCTGGATCCCCGCCTTAAGGAAGCGTAATGTTTGTTTTTTGTACCTCAGGCCAACCAGACCACATGGTGATATTCATCAGACCTCGTCACCCCGCTGAGTTAGCGTCTTGGACTTTCTCCTCCGACGCTCCAAAGCCCCGCCTTGAGTACGGCACTTACGTTGTACGCTACGTTCACGGCCACCAGAGACCAATTTTCAAATTCTCGATCGATATGAAACACGTAAGTCATTTCCCTCCCTCCCCTTCCTCAACCCCCCCCCCCCCAATTCAGGTTCCTTTATTGCTCGTTATGTCTAGGACGAAGGAAACACCCAACCAACGATGGACATAGCCATCGTCGCCGAACAAATTCATGAGACTAAATTCACGGATTCGTTCACCAATTTCATTTCTAGTTTGCCAAATTATGCCCACGTCACACCGTCCGTCACTTATTATAAATCTTACGTTCTTTAATTCAATCCTCCACCCTAAATTCAAAATTTTTTTGTGTGATTAAACTATAATTGTCGGAACGGAAACACCAGTTTTTGTCTTACTCGTTGGAGCTGCGGTCTTTTTATTGTGTCGTCACGGGTTTTGTGGGTTTCTTTCACTTGTATTTAACAATTTAATAACATTTAGGTAATAAGAAGCTCACAAGGAATACTTGTTAAGATTTGTAGGCATTAACTCATTTTTTTATGCGAGTCCAGACCCGTTGGGGCGTAAATATTTGAGATTGTCCACCTTTTAAGCTGCAATAGCCCGTCAAGAAGAACCCGCGGCCAGCGCTCTCCCATTCGATTACTTGCAACTTATCTTCCCTCTACTTTCATTGCCGAATTGGTTGTCCCACTGTTCACCAAAGGTAAGTGTTATTATGAAGCCGAAGTTCCATGGAAGTGGTAAGGAATAATATCTAGAGGGGCTGATCACAGGAGGGCGAGGTCCACGTTTAACTTGACGGGCTATAATTGCTCAATTCTTACTATTTCTCATCTACTTGTTGTAGGTTATAAATGTTTGGGAAAAAGGAGGGGTGGGTCGGTTGATCTAGTCAATTAATCTGTGATTGCGTGATGAGCCAAATTTAAGTGTTAATTTCTCGCTGTATTTGTGGTGTTTTGTGCTATTTGATACAGTTTTATTTCCTAATATTGCACAAAGGATTAAGTACAGATGTCCTATGGTGGATTTCACCACCAAGAATTAAGGTTTAAGTTACATTAACTCAGAATTAACGAAAAAAATGCGTCACAATTTATGTAAACAATATTAGAGTTCTGTAACTCCCGGTGGTGGAATTTACCATTAGAGAATTAAAATAAATTCTTCGTGTTGATTCGTGGTCGTATTGTTTAGATGCTTGGGTTTTGGAGGAAGTTAGTATGATCAATGACTTAGGGGTTATTTTCAACAGTAAAGGCGATTTCCATGACCACATTTCTAATACATATTAGAAATAAGGCCTCAAGAGATTTAGGTTTTAATAAACGCTTCACGGCGGAGTTTGGGAACCCGCTTGCAGTCAAACTGCTACACCAATCGTTGGTTCGGAGTCATCTTGAATATGCATGCATCGTCGGGGACCCATTTTTTAAATCTGAGATCTGTTTTCTTGAATCGGTTCAGCAGAGAGCGACTAGGTACCTTTCTTATAAAGTTGGAGTCTCTGGCCTCTCTTATAGTGACAGACTTTGCTTGACTGGCCTGCAGTCGTTAGTGGACTGACGACGAATTCCTTTCTGGTCTTCCCTCAAAGTCCCGCAGCGGAATCTAAGACCAACAGGCAGGACCGTTTTTAGCGGGTAGGCAGGATAGGGCCCCCGGCTTGGAATAAAATTAATTATAAAATAATCGTTCAGGAGTTACACTCGGGCTTAATTTTTACAATTTTGCACTTCTGTTAAAACGATTGAATTGATGTTCTGAAGTGCCAAAGCACAGAAAATAATGATTTTTAATGGAGAGAAAATCCGGGAAATTGGGGCTTTACAGAGCTAAATTCCGAATAATTTGGTTTTTGTAAAATTCAGCCCCACAAAATTGGATTTTCCGCGAAATTGGCTTTTAAGCCAATAGATCCACAAAAAGGGGCCTTGAATGATCCAGAAGTGCGAATTTGAGCCCAACACCCGAAATGTCCATTTGAAATAGTCAAATCCACGAAATTTGGTTGTTAAAGTGGACCAAACCGTGGATTTTAAAGGAAGACAAATCTGCCTAATTGAGGCTTTAAAGAGGCCAAATCTTGGAAATTTGATTTTTGAAAGAGCCAAACCACCGGAATTGGTTTATTCAATTGAGACGAACCTCCAAAATTACTAATTCAAAGAGAAAAGTCCGTTATTTTAGTCATTTTCAGGGAACGAACTGCGAGTTCAGCCATTTACAAGGGGCAAATCGTCATTTTAGCTATTTTTAGGGCGTATGGAGTCAGTTTTGCAATTTGTAGGGCGCGGAGCCAAGGCGTGAATGCTCAGTTTTAGCCATTCTTGGCACACTTTTGCCATTTTCAGAGCAGAAATCATCTGTATAGGCATTTTAAGGGCTCGAATCGTCAGTTTTAGTCATTTTTAGAGTGCGAGAAGTCAATTTAGCTGTTTCAGGACGCCCAAGTATCCAGGAAGCCAAGGCTACTTTTGGTGCGCGAATGGTCGATTTAGCCATTTTTAGGGCGCGAATCGTGAACTTCTCAGGTATTTTCACGGCACCCTAATCGTACGCCTAGCAATTTATAGGGCGCGAGAAATCAGTTTGGCTAATTTTAGAGCGGCAATCGCCAGTTTCGCTATGTTTAGGTCGTAGTTTATAGTAAGTTTAGTCATTTCTAAGGCGCGAAAATAGTCAGTTTTTGCCATTTTTTGGTGCAACTATAGTTAGCTTATCCGGTTTTTTGGAGGGGAATACCTATTTCAGCTATTTGAAGGATGCGAGTGGCTATCAAGCCAGTTTTAGTAGAGCAAAGCATACAATTTCTGAAGCCCCTCCCTTTTAAGCAAACCCTGAATTCGCGTCTGTGTTTAAGTATACATTTACAATATCCACCGGCTGTTAGGGGGCTTCAGGGGTCCCGCGAGAGCTAGAAACGGCCCGGCCAATAGGTATAACCTTCCATGTAACTCCCTTACGTACAAATCATGGGAGACATTACACGCTGGCTAGATTAGCTTCAATAGCCAATATGGTTCCACCTCTCTACGGTTTCTACTCTGATTCGTTCAGTTCCTTTATATGACAGGCGGGGGCGGGGAATTCAAGGGGTTGGTACGTGAGCCATGCAACCAGTTGCTGGGTCCCATCAGGGGTGGGCAAATTACAGCTTTTTGATTAATTAATTACAATTGCTAATTGTAAGAGAAAATTGCTAATTTGCGGCTAAAAATTACTTCCAAAAAAGAGGATTAATTACAAATTACCAATGACTTTTCACTTCCACGAATTACAATTACTGTAATTGAATTACTTTTTCAATTACCCAAGAGCTGGATTTGTGGAACACGCAAGCGTCTTGCTCTTGTTCACTGTCATTTTTTTTAGTGCGTCCAGCCAACAATCGAACGTCAGAACAGATCTTTGAGATAGGAAGCAGGAACAGCATAGCCCCAAGATGCCAAACGCGTCGCATGAGTAGGGTTGCGAAATGTCCGGGGTCAAATTTGCTAATTTGGTTAATTTTGCCCCACATCCCGGCCTGCGAACTGTCACGGAGAACCCCGGATAGTCATAGTTTGCTAATTTGGCTAATTCGCTAATGGCTGATTCGTGGTCTCGCGAAGCAACTTCCTGATTAAAATTAAGAAAAAAATCGCTGATTCGCGGTACATGGAGGCCATTCTACGAATAAATTGAGGGAATCAACGCAAAAGTGTTGTATTTGGGGCAAACCCCGCGGTTAAAGTTGAGAAAACACGCTATACTATTGACAAATAAAAGACGCTTTCAGGTTAAAATTGGACAAAAAATGGCAAATTCACAACTGAAATAGCGTAAAATCGCCCCTTCGCGTATGAAAAAGGGAACAGGATGCTGAATGGCCGCAAAATTAGTACAAAACGCTATTTCACAGCTGAAACTTGAAAAAATCGCTAATTTGCAATTTGCAGATATAAAGTTATGGAAAAACGTTAATTCGCGGATACAAAATAAAGAAAATCACTAATTCACGGCCAAAATTGAAAAAATCACCAATTAGCACAGCTAAAATTAGGAAAAACGTTAATTTTCAGTTCAAATTGGGGGAAAAGTGCTAATTCTCAGTTAAAAATGGAAAAAATTGCTAATTTGCAGCTTAAATTGAGTCAAACTCCGACTATTGGCAAAAATTGACAAAACTCAGTAGGTAATGCACGGGTTGGAGACGCTACCACGCTGCTAAAATTTAGAAAAAGTGAAAATTTGCAGCTAAAATTGAGAAACATTACTAATTCACGAATTGAGTGTCGTGAAATTTATAATTTAAAAATGATGATTTTTTGACAGAAATGAATGGATAGATGTAAATTTTTAGGTTTGAAAAAAAAAATACATTTATAATTTAAATTCGCACCTTCTGAAGGCAATTTTGTGGCTAAAATTCAGAAAAATGGCAAATTCATGCATGGTTATAGTGAAATGTTAAAAACTACGCTACTTCACGGCTAGTACTGAAAAGAAGCAATAATCTATATCTATAAAAGTCATATAAAATTGCTAATGCGGTGGTAAAATGTGAAAAACCGCTAATTTGCGGGTAATATTTAGAAAATAAAATAATCTGCCTGGTCAAAATTAAGAGAAAGGTTAATTTTAAGCCTAAAAATTGAGAAAATTGCTAATTTGCGGCTAAAAATTGGAAAAATCGCCAGTATACCGCTAAAATTGAGCCAAACGCCAATTTGTGACTGAAATTGAGAAAATTCGCTAATTCACAGGTTTGAAACGCTACGACGCGTCGCCGCTACGATTTAAAAAAAGCGCTAATTCGCAGTTGAAATTGAGAAAAATTCTTATTTGCACCAAAAGCTGAATTTGCGGATTCTGAAGGCAACTTTTCAAGCTGAAATTGAATTTGTGGCAATATGTGAAGAAACCGTTAATTCGCGAGTAAACTGAGAAAAATCGCTCATGCATTGCGTATGGTGAACCAAAAAA
The DNA here is from genome assembly GCA_038030265.1 of Corythucha ciliata. Taxonomy (NCBI): domain Eukaryota; kingdom Metazoa; phylum Arthropoda; class Insecta; order Hemiptera; family Tingidae; genus Corythucha; species Corythucha ciliata. Next base: position 22,374,830 of record CM075940.1, read on the forward strand.
AATCCTAATTCGTGAAAAGTCCCCCTATTTTGCGGCTAATATTGAGGAAAACACTTAAGAAAAACGTTAATTTCCAGCTGAAACTGAGAAAAGTGCTAATCCCCTGGTAAAAAAAAAATTAAAAATCGGTAATATGCTGCTAAAATTGAGGAAAACGCCAAAACTCGTGGATAATTAAAAAACATCGCTCACGGGTTAAAAACGATACTTTGCTGCTAAAGTTCAGAAAATGCGCAAATTCATGGTTATGGGAGGGGTGGGGCAAAACCGCTAATCTGCGGATGAAATTGAGAAGAACGATACACTCGGCCAAAATTGAGAAAAGCGCTAATTTGCGGGTAGAGCCCAAAAATTGCCCTTAACTGAGAGATTGAGGCTATGATGAGGCCAGCAAGATGTCCAGATTCAAGAGTGTGCTGGCTGGGTGGAATGATGACTAAAATGTGAAATTACCCGCTTCCTTTCAACCTTACGAGATTTCAATCTGTTCCACCCCCCCCCCCCACCCACAGGACAAATTCCTACTTACGCCACTGGTTTGGGGTATCGATCTTTGAAACTTTTGTACCGTTTTTCTCAAATTTCAAATTGGCGAACCCTAAGCTCGAGAATATCGCTCGTGTCATGAATGCTTTGAAACTCTTATTTTTCAGAGAATTTCATGCAAAAACTCCTCCAAAAGCTCCAAGTAAGGCGTGAAATAGTACCCGCTGAGTTTTCGAAGGCTTGGCTCTGAAGATGGAAATGTAATTGGTAATTGTTAATTACAAATTACTTCGAAAACGTGCTTTTAATTGCAAATTACCAATTACAATGACGTGTTGTTATCAATTAAAATTACCAATTACATGTAATTCAATTACAGCCTTGGACCGATTCAGCCTGGCCGTGGACCGAGAAGGCGCAAGCGATCAAAGGCGACCCGCGAAATTAAAGCTCAAAGATGCAAAAAAAAAAAAAAAAAAAAAAATGGGGATTTTTTTAGGGTTTAAAGTGTTAATTTGCGGCTGAATTGAAGAAAAGCGTTAATTCACGGCTAACATTTAGAAAAATCGGATTTTTGCGGAAAATCTCGTTTTGATGCTCGGATTTTCCACATGGAAAACCCTCGATCTACGCGCTTTTCGTGGTTTCCTCAATTTTTTCCATTTGGGCATTTAGGCAGAAACCACCGAGAGGAAGTGATCGATTTTTAGGGCAATCGTTTTCGCTCATGCAATGTTTTGACTGGTCATCGTTGCCTCGACTACAAACAGCGCTTTTTCCCAATTTTAGCTGTGTATGATCGCTTGTTCTTAATTTTAGCCGTGGGGTTTAAGGGGGCATACAAGTACTACCCCTCGCCCATTATCCCCTCACCGTTTTACGCGCAAAGTATTTGGAATATTTCATTTTTTATGGTCTTGTTGGTCGCGTTCTCTTTGGTATACAAATAACGGCCAACGAAAGATTTAGAGATCTTTTTTATTACGACAAAACGACAATAAAAAATTGGGAAAACACGAACTCGCGATCAAACTGACTTATGTTGTTGTTTTTTATACATGAGGTTTTTTGTTATTTTGAAATAAAAATTGAGGTTTGTTAGCTGTTGGCACGCTACACCATTCCTCCTCCTGGAATGACGGAGTCAGGCCGACGATAAAAATTGAAGTCGCTCCAATCGGCTGGGTTTTGCAGTAGAGGGTGGTGCGGGCTTGTAACTATTGCTGGTATGTGTCATATGGCCCGGGTCATTGGTTGTATACGACGGCGACCACGCGTCTCTTGTTTACTGAGATCGTGAAGTTTTTTGAATTTCTTTTTTCAACCGGTTAGGGGCCGGAGTATGGTCGTTGGAGAGATGAACGTACGCCGTCATTACGGAGATAGACGATACGTCGAGGTCGCGATGTGTGAATGGCTTATTGTTCGAATGCCATGACGGTGCTCAAGGTCGAAGATAATCAAAGACGGCATGGAGACGTTCTGCGTACTCGACAAGGCTTGAAGTTGTTTGTACTTTGTCGAAGAATTCTCCTGGTAGGCGAATGTCTGTTCCGATATACGAGGTTCGCTGACGAAGCTTCCAAGTCTGGTTTGAAGGCACATCTAAGTCCAAGGAGAACAGTTGGAAGTTCGATTGTCCACTGAGTGCTCACATTTTCGGAGCGTGCCATTAAAGACGCTTTTAGTGTCCGATGTTGTCTCTCGATTATGCCATTAGCTTGCGGGTGATAGCTCGACGTGTGGCGAAGGTCTACACCTAGGATCGTGGAAACTGTTTTGAAAAGATTGGACGTAAAGTTACGACTCTGGTCAGTAACGATGGTTACTGGGCAGCCGAATCGACATATCCAACCTGAGAATAGAGTTTCTGCCACGGTTTCGGCTGATTGATCTACCATAGGAATTGCTTCAATCCAGCGTGTAAATCTATCAGTGCAGGTAAGCAAGTACCGGAATCCTCGAGACTGGGGAAGTGGACCGATTTACATCGATGTGAATATGAGAAAATCTTTCGTCCAGAAGTAAAAACTGGGATAGAGGCGTCTTTTCATGCCTTTGTACTTTCGAACTCTGGCAGGAGTGACATCGTCGGATCCACTATTTGATATCGGTTGCTATTCTAGGCCAAACGAACCGTTCGCAGATGAATTTCGAGCTGGCTCGAACGCCGAGATGAGCGATGCCGTGAAAGTGTTGGAAAATTTCATAGCGATGGGCCTCTGGAACGAAAGGTCTGATGCGTTTGGTCGATATATCGCAGTAAAGTTCGGAATTTTGGATGACGAGTTTTTGAAGGAATAAACCAGTCGATGACGGATTATTTAGAAGTGAAAGAAATTGTTTATCTAACGATTGGGCTTTGGCTAAATCGAGAGGACTGTTCCTTTGACGATGGATTCAATGCGAGAGAGAGCGTCAGCAGTCAGGCGCGGATCCAGAGTCAGCTTGAGGAGGGGGCCATATTATGAGTCCATCCGGCCCCCTCCCCAAGAAATATACCACACGTCACACAGTTGCTAGACAGACACAGTTTTCAATGGTCTCAATCACTGATAATTAGAAAATTAAGGAAATCCAAAGGCCGGAAAAGTGAAAAAAAAAACAACAACATTCAACGTAACGTGAACTATTAGTTTGGCAAAAATATGCCTCCCGCCGAATGAAGTGAACTCAGCGCACTGGTGGAGGGGAAGCTCTTATGTCCCACGGCTAGCGCTGTGATTTTAACCCTCAAAATTTGATTTTTTGGCGAGCGAAATCCGGGAAATTACGGTGAAACCAGCAAAAAACTGTTCTTAGTGCGCAAAATTGGCGCAATCGGTCACTGAAATTTGCCTCCCAGCAAAGTTGGTTTAATGGTAAACAAATTTACCCAAATTGGCCGTTGATAAAATTGACAGTCTCCACATGAAATTGACGATTTGCTCATAAAATTGAAAATTTCCTAATAAAATTGACAATTTCCTCATAAAATAGGCAATTCCCTATAAAATTGATTATTTTCTTATAAAATTGAAAATTTCCTCATAGAATTGACAATTTCCTCATACAATGGACAATTTCCTCATAAAATTGACAATTGCCCTGTAAAATTGATTATTTCTGCATAAAATTGAGAATTTCCTTATAACATATACAATTTCCTCATAAAATTGAAAATTTCCTCATAGAATTGACAATTTCCTCATACAATGGACAATTTCCTCATAAAATTGACAATTGCCCTGTAAAATTGATTATTTCTGCATAAAATTGAGAATTTCCTTATAACATATACAATTTCCTCACAGAATTGACAATTTCCTCATAAAATTGACAATTTCCTAGTAAAATTGACAATTTTCTCATAGAATGGACAATTTCCTCATAAAATTGACAATTTCCCAAGAAATTGATTTCCTTGTGACATATACCATTTCCTCATAAAATCGACAATTTTCCCACAAAATAGACAATTTCCTCATAAACGTCATCATTTCCTCATAAAACTGCCAATTTCCCCGTAAACGTGACCATTAATTCCGCCTAAAGGCGAAAATTTACTCTAAAAATTGACAATATCCTCATATAATTGAGTTTTCTGATAAAATTCACCATTTCCTCATAAAACTGACAATTTCCTTATAAAGCGTACAATTTCCCCACAAAATTGACGATTTCCTTATAAAATTGACAATTTTCTCATAAAACGGACAATTTCCTCATAAAATTGACAATTTTCTCATAACATTGACAATTTCCTCATAAAATTGACAATTTCCTCATAAAATTGACAATTTCCTCATATAAAATTGACAATTTCACCATAAAATAAAAACATTCCTCATAGAATTTATTATTTCCTCATAAAATTGACAATTTCCCCATAAAAGTGACAATTTCCTCATAAAAGAGACAATTTCCTCATAAAACGGACAACTTCCTCATATAATTGACAATTTTCTCATGAAATTGACCATTTCCTCGTAAAATGGACAATTTCCTCATAAAATTGACAATTTCCTCATAATATTGACTATTTCCTCATAAAATTGTCAATTTCCCAGTAAAATTAATAATTTCCATATATAATTGACAATTCACTCTTAACATTGGTCATTTCCGCGTATAATGGGCTATTCATATTAAAAATGATAAGTTTAAATCCAAAATAAACGATCACCAATTACTGTATTAACAATTAGTCACGGGACAAAATTAATAAGTTCGAAGGACCACAACTAAATCATTGAGGATGAGTTACAATTTCCACGTTAAATTGACAATTTTAGCTTCAAATTGACAAAAATTTTGAATTAAATTGACAATGCGCTTATAAAAAGGTCAATTTGAAAATTTCCTCGTGAAACTGAAAATTTCGTCCTAAAATTAACGATTCCTAGAAAATTTACGGTTTCCTCTTGAAAGTAACAATTTCCAATTCGAACTAACAATTTCCTTACAAAATTGGCAATTCATTCAAAAGGACAATTTTCTCATTATACCTATTGACAGTTCCTCATACAATAATGTGTCATTTCATTCATAAAATTGAATATTAGCTTATCAAACTGACAATATACTCATCAAATTGACGCCTTTTAGACTGAAAATTTCCTCATTAAATCAACCATTATGCTCATAAGCTTAAGATGCCTTACAAAATTGAAAGTTTTCTCATAAAACAGACAATTTCGTTATGAAGTTGCCCATTTTTTCGTGATACCGACGAGTTTTTTTTATAAAATATACAATAATGTCACCTTAACATTGCTCTTGGTGAAGCGTTTCGCATTATGTGTTGCCCTTGACGCTGCATTCCACGTAAATGAACGCCTTGAATGTGGCGATTCACGTGAGTGTTTTCCCGAATGTTTCGTTTTGCCCGCCGTGGGGCATTTTGCGTATAGTTTACTCGTTGTGCCGCGGCCTTTCGAAAGAGTTTTTCCCCCACAAAGTGACGTTTCGCTAAAAGTTTGCCCTTGATGGCTGGACCTTTTCGCATAAATTTATCCCTTGACGTGGTCGCGTTCCAGGACGTCAATTTTCCCCTCAGTGAAGGCCATTCGCGAGAGTTTTTCCCTTAAATAACTTGGCATTTCGCGCCTCTCGCGAACCTCTGACCCTTGAGCCTCTGAGAAAATGATCCTAAAATTAAAGGTAATCACCCCTTCTCGATGGGATTTTGCCATGGCCCCTGTGGCCCCTCCCTTGGATCCGCCACTGTCAGCAGTAGCGTTTAGAGTTCCGGTGACGTATCGGATATCATTGGAGAATTCACTTATATAAGCCAGTTGACGGATTTTTCTCGGAGACATCTTATCGCCGCGCTTAGTAAAAGCGTGAATTAACGGGCGATGATCTGTGAGGATCGAGAAATAGCGTCCTTCGAGTATGTGTGAGGAATAGCGAATAGTCTCGTGAATAGCAAGAAGTTCGCGATCGTACGTGGAGTAGCGACATTCGGTAGGAGTCAATTTTCGAGAGAAGTAGGCGAGGGGTCGTTGTCGGCCGTCTATAGACTTTGGTGTACGGCACCTCCTATGGCTACGTCTGACGCGTCTGTCATAACAGACAAGGGTGCGTTAGGTGCAGGAAAAGCGAGAACAATTTCTTTTGTTAAAATTGTTTTGCATGCCTCGAATGCTACGTCCATGTTTGGTGTCCAAGCTATATTTTCTTTGCTTCCTCGGCAGTTAGGAAGGTGGAGAGGAACTTGAATGTTAGCCATGTGAGGGTGTATAGGTGATGGTAGAAAAATGCTACGATGCTTCACGTCGGGGTCACCAGTTGTTGGTCGCGTTCTCTTTGGTTTACAAATAACGGCCAACGAAAGATTTAGAGATCTTTTTTGTTATTTTGAAATAAAAATTGAGGTTTGTTAGCTGTTGGCACGCTACAGTCTCATATTAAACCTTATAGTCTTGAGACTTGCCCAGCAGAGCCCGAATTTCAATTTTGACTTTCCTAGAATTTTAAATCAACTTTATAAAATTACTAGCTGAGGCTCCCAAAATCCCCCCCCCCCCACACGTGAATTTTACTAAAGTTCATTCAAGCTCTATCGCCTCTCATATCCTTGCAACCCCCCTCCCCCTAGCCTGATCCTATAAATTACGTTAGACCCCGGTACACTCAGCAGCTGAGGAGGAAAAGCCCTGGAGGAATGTATTGCGCAACCTCACCATAAAAAATAAGAAAAGCGTGGAGGGTGTCGCAGTCAACATTTTCACCCCACCGGCCACCGAGAGCATTCCTCCCTCCAATTCTTTCATTTTCTTTTTCTACTTCTTCACTGTTCACTTCACTTTAGTTGCGCGTTTTGAATTGACAGTGGACTCTACGGCTGCTGGCTGTTATCATATCACTTGAGCATTTTGTTGTGTTATGTTGAGTAGTTCTCTTATGACACATTGTCGTCGTTTTAAGTTTCTTGGGTTTGAATTGATCTTCAGGTTACTACTACTGTGGTCTTGTGAGTATCAATTTATCATTAATTGCTTGTGTGTTTTTTTATATGACGTGTTATAGTGTCAGTTTTTTATTATTATATTTCATTCAACTCTGTGTCGTCGCTATCTATGTGAAATCCCTCTGTCCTTGGGGGGGTATTGTGGTTTTTCGCCTGTCTTTTTTTAACTATTTACTTTATAGCCGATAATCGCTTTTTGATGAGTTATTGTGTTCTTGTCACGTCCTTGCCTCTTCTTTCGGGGTCCTTCATAGTTTAGCTGCAGCTTCATTTTGATCACTTCGTGTTAGAGGTGGACCCGGGTGACACGATTTTGTCGTTTTTGCATTTACTTATCGATTTTCGAGGGGCTTTGTGAGGCAAGGAGTCAAGCTCCTCATCGTGCGTGTGTAAGTATCCCTTGGCGTGACTATACCGCTCAGCGTCAGTCGTTAGTGTGTTGTCACGGCACCTTGTTATTTTCAGGGTATTTAGCCCCCGGCATGGTTCTCAGGTTGTCCAATTTCTTAGTTGGACCGTAATTATATTGAAACATATCAACTCTTCAGACTTGGGCTATATCCGTCACAGTGAAACACGTGGGGGGGGGGGGATCACCGGTCAAGCATTTGGCTTATACATATTTATGACGTTACATTGTATTCGTTTATACATAACATGATTTATATGTACATATAACACTTTTCATGGTGCTAGTAGTTTTGAAGAGCAGTCCCCTAGATCTTGGACCATTGCTTCGGGGCCGGATCTTGCTTTTTACCGTCCCATATCCCCCCCCCCTCACCATTCGCTGTCTTCCTCAAACGAAGATTTGTGGAGCCAAGCAAGTAACGAGCAGAATGAATTCCAATAGTTTCAGAGGGAAAATAAGCATTTGTTCGACCTGGCAGAAAAACCTCAAGTCGATGGTAACTCCAGAAAGATAAAATAATCTTGGCTTTTAGTGATGGACGCGAATGACGTGGGGGTTTCAATCCACCAGACAATCACAGGGTGTCGACCGACCCAGGAATTTTCAATAGTCGGGAAAACCCCGAGAATTTTGTAAGTTGTCCGAGAAATTATTTTGCTTTTTCTGTTTCAATTAAAATGTGAAAGAACGATGTAGTGGACTAGAGATATACAGGGTGTTTGGTAAGTCGACGGCAATAATGCAGGGGGTTTTTCTTGGTCCAAAATGGACCAAAAAAGTCCATATAAACATAGGTCCGATTTCCAACCGTTTTCGAGATAATCGATATTTTAATATTTTTAGCCATGAAATATTCAAATAGTCATAATCAATTTCCAAATATGAACTGATTTATTTATAATTAAACAATTAGGAATTAATTGTGGAAGAGACATATGGAGAAGAAGTGAAGGGGATTATAACGATGTATGAAGGATTATAACAATCTTCCGGGGGAAGGAAAAATAAACAAGACGGTTGAGGTTCAATAACGGAGCCAATCGGGTTTTCTTTTTATCCGTGTTGATCTTCGCAGTTCGTCGATTGTTGGTTCGCGAAGTTCTTGGTTGGAGCCTATGCTTTCTCTTTCCTCTGCTGTAAAAGGCTGAAAGGTGTCTTCATTCGAAATAGCATTGGGAGGTCTTGGTCGATATATGAAGAAAGATGCATCTTCGTCGAAATCCTTGGATCTAGTAGGCGGACACTTTGTTTTGGTAACCTTTCCTGACCGAATTGTTCGCTGACTTCTAATTGGAGAGTTAGGTATTCGTCGAAGATGATCAATGTGTCGGCGATGAATCTTCCCGTTGATTTCAACATCATAGAGTGAATTTCCTACCTTCCCGACAATTTTTCCGAATTTCCATTTTGTCGTATTCGAAAAATTCCTAGCTGTTACTTCGTCTCCAACATTGCAAGAACGCTTAGGGCTTGACATTGTTTGATCACTCCGGTTTTCGCGGTTTTCCTTCAAAAGATCAAGTCGAACTCTGATATCATTTTTCAAAAGCATCTGTGCTGCACTTTTGCCTGTGGTCATGTGTGGCACTTTCCTCAATTGCATCAAAATTCGACATAATTTTGTGTGTAAGTCACCTGGCTCATTAGCCATTGCTCTCAATTTCCTTTTGACTGTTTGAACGTACCGTTCTGCAAGTCCGTTGGAAGATGGATGGTAGGGAGGTGAAAGCAAATGGTTAATGCCATTTAATCGAAGAAATGTCCTAAATTCCGCCGACGTAAATGCTGATCCATTGTCGCTAACTAATACCTTCGGTAGTCCGAACCGAGCAAAGATTTCTCGAAGATTTTCTATGGTTGATGAGCTAGTAATTCGTTTTTGAATGATGACTTCAACCCACTTGGAGTAAAAGTCAACCACAATGAGGAAATGCCGGTTCATGAATGGACCGGCGTGGTCAACGTATAGCCTTTCCCAGGGTTGGTCGGATGTGATCCACGACTGTTGAGTTTTCGGTGGATTATTGGCATTGACATTACAAGATTTACAAAAGGCTGCCAAATTTTTAATGTCTTTGTCAATTGAAGGCCACCAACAGTATTGCCGGGCTAGCTCTTTCATTTTCGTGACGCCTGTGTGAGCTGTATGTAATTCTTGTAACATAAGTAGCTGTTTTTGTTTAGGAATGACTACTCGTAAACCTCTGAAGATGCACCCTCTTTCAACGGCTAATTCTTTTTCAAGCCCTTTGAAAGCTTCAGGCTCCGTAATAGGAAGTCCTTTCTGTAAAGTCTTAAGTAGCTTTTGTAGATCTGGGTCTTTTGAGGTGGCGTCGGCTATGTCTGAGGCAGTTACGGGAAGACTGTCGAGTTGAATTTGTAAAATGGGCAATTCAGTAATTGCGTTGCTAGGCAAATCGGGAAGTGGTTTTCGTGAGAAGTAATCTACGTTGACGTGGTCGGAAGCTTTGCGGTAGCTCACCTTATAATTGAATCCCGATAGGTAAAGAGCATAGTGCAACATTCTCGTGGCCGTGAGTGGAGGAAGAGCTTTTGAAGGGTTGAAAATGGAAACTAAAGGTTTGCTATCAGTGACTAGCGTGAATTCTCGACCGTAGCAGTATTGGAAAAATTTCGTAACACCCCAGTATATTGCGGTAGCTTCCTTGATTATATGACTGTATTTTTTTTTGTCTTGGAAAGAGATCTGGACGCAAATGCAATCGGTCTTTCAGATTCATCGGGCAACTTATGTGACAGGATTGCTGAGAGGCCAAACGGTGAAGCATCAGTGGCAAGGATAAGGGGAAGTTTAGGATCATATGGTGTCAGTACCTTGTCCCTAGTAATGTCACGTTTGATTAATTTGAATGAATTTTCACACTCGGTCGACCAATGGAATTTTTGTCCTTTTTGTAGTAGTTGGTATAAAGGTTGTAATTTTGTGGATACATTAGGAAGGAAACGGCAGTAGTAATTTACCATTCCTAAGAACTGTTGAAGTTCATGGATATTTTTTGGTCGTCCGGCTTTTACTATTGCATCGACTTTTTCCTTTGACGTGTGAAGTCCATTTTTGTCAATGATATGTCCCAGATACTTGACTGACAACTCGAAAAATTTACTTTTTGCTTTATTTACATGTAAATTGTTTGATGATAGCCGAGTTTTCAGTTTTTCAGGATTACTATCGTGACCGCGTACCACTTGATTGATACCGCTAATTGTGATTCCAAGTTTCCTAATCCAAGCTCGCCCCAAAATACTGGAATAGCCTCCATCAACCACGAACATGCGATCTGAAATGTCGATACCATTGAGGTGGACGTTGACTTTTGCTACCCCCCCAAGCTCGATAGGGGATCCTGTGTATGTTTTGAGCTTAATGTAGGGTGAACGGTCGATTTTAACTCCAGGAAATCGTTTGATAAATTTGGAGTGGGACATGGAGGAAACAGCTGCTCCCGTGTCAAATTCCATTTTACATTTACGACCATTTATGAAAGGTTTAACTTTGATTTTGTCAGTCTCCCTTCCGGATGTCTCTGAGCTGTTTAAAACGAAAACTTGATGTATGGAACTTCTGCTGTCATCTGATTCCAGTTCCGAATCAGTCGACGGATGCTCAGTCGATTTAACCTTGAAACTTTTGGATGATTTGCAAACGGTGGCTAAACGCCCCTTTTTCTTACATTTATGGCAAGTCGCGTTGATAAAGCGACACTCATTTGCTAAATGAGAATTTTTCCCACAGCGGAAACATTTCCGTTCAACGCCCTGCTCATTCTGCCAGCGAGTTTTGGTTGACCTCTTAACGTTAGCACTCACCTTATTTAATTGAGAACTCAGATGAAAATTTTTACCGTCTATTTCGGAGGTTTCCATTGATATTGCCATTTCTATTGCTTTTTGTAACGTCAATTCTTTCTCGAGCAACAATTTTTGGCGAATTTCTCGATTAAGTAGGCCCCGTATGAATTGGGTGCGGAGATGAACATCGTTGATGTGCGTTTTACAATTTGGACATGTGAAATTACAGTTCAACGTTAAACTTTTTAGCTCTTTTACGTACATTTGAATTGATTCACCGTCTCGTTGGTTCCGACTGTAGTATTTGTTTTGTTCCATCAATTCACTTGGAGTAGGATCAAGGTGCTCTTTAAAAATTATTAATATTCCCTTGTAGGATTTCGTGGAGGGCTTCTCAGGAGCAACGAGATCGACTAACAACTGGAAATGCTTGGGAGCTAAACAATTAATTAGTACTTGAACGCGTTTTTTATCCATTCCGTCTTCGTCTCCGTTCAAGTCAGCGAGATCGAAATAATTGTCCAGACGTTGTATGTAGGCGCTGAAAGTCTCTGCATCTTCATCGAATGGTTCCAGCCTCGATGGGAACCGTGGTCGATAGTCTGTAGAGACGTGCTGCGATCGCAACATCGCTAATAACGCCGCGTTTTGTTCGTCCGATGTCGCCATTGAAATATTCAAATAGTTATAATCAATTTCTAAATATGAACTGATTTATTTATAATTAAACAATTAGGAATTAATTGTGGAAGAGACATATGGAGAAGAAGTGAAGGGGATTATAACGATGTATGAAGGATTATAACAAGCCATAATGTTAATTTTATTGGATTCAGCGCTTATAAGTCGAGAACAGTTACACGTACATTAAATCTGAGGGCACTACCAAAAAGAGCAGACATTTTTCAGTGGGAATTGGTCCAGTTATCCCCCAAAGTAGTCGCACTTTTCCAGTAACCAGTCAGATTGTGAAGATTTGTACCAATTTTAGGCAGTTTAGCCGTAACTTGAATGCATGATAGCGAATCTTGAAATGCTATCCAGTTTTGGCAAATTTCACAAAAACTTGCCTCATTAGTGAGGATGAAAATACCAAACCCAGATCATCGCGCCCCTTCGTAAAAGTTTGGAAAAATGAACACATTTCGAGCTAAAAGTGCTTTTTTGGGTGTTCTTTGCAATAGGCCTTTGTGAATAAATGGAAGTGAAAAATGGAATCAAGCACACTATTATTTCTCCTAAAATGATAATAAAGCTTCTCGTAGGTCTAATCGTGGTCAGCGATGCAAAATAATAACATTTCGTAGCGTTTATTGCACCAATTCATAACAATTAATAAATAAAATAACAAATAAATTACCTAAAACTCTTTTTTTTACTATACATTTTCAAAATGTCCTCCTCTGTTCCGAAGGCAGGCTCTTGCCCTTTTTCTCGTGGCACCCACTGTCACGCGAGGAGAAATGTCGGCTCGAAGGGCCTCAAAAGCTCCTGTAATCTTTCTTCGAAGCTCCTCCTGATGCAGTAAACACGGTCTTTTACCAAACTCCAGACGTGGAAATCCATGGGCACCATGTCCGGCGATCGAAGTGGTAGTGGAATTGAACCCCCTCGTCATATCCACATATCATAACTTCTATCCAAATACTGGCTAAATTCGATCAATTAGGGGGGGAGGGGGCACGATCATGTTAAGAATAAGGCTTCGACGAACATCTTCCCCCAGATTTTGCATTGAATGAGGCAAATCGTTCTGAATAAAGTTCAAATACATATTACGGGAAGTTTTTATTTTGCATCGCTGACCTTGATAAAGGCCTAAAAGAAGTTTTATTTTCATTTTAAATAAGAAGTAGTGTGTTTAATTCAATTTTTTCCCCTTCATTTCTTCGCAAAGGCTTATTGCAAAGAACACCCAAACAAGCACTTTTCGCTGGAAATGTGTTCATTTCTTCAAACTTTTACAAAGAGGTGCGATAATCTGAGTTTGTTACTTTGATCCTCACTAATGAGGCAAGTTTTTTTGAAACTTGCCAAACCTGGATGGCATTTCAAGATTCGCTATCATGCAATCAAGTTACGGCTTAACTGCCTAAAATCTGTACAAATCTCCACAGTCGCACTGTACTTTCGGGGATAACTGGGCCAATTCCCACTGAAAAATGTCTGCTCTTTTCGGTAGTGCCCTCAGATTTAATGTAAGTGTAACTCTTCTCGACTTATAAGCGCCGAATCCAATAAAATTAACGTTATGTCTAAAAATACTAAAATATCGATTATCTCGAAAACGGTTGGAAATCGGACCTATGTTTATATGGACTTTTTTGGTCCATTTTGGACCAAGAAAAACCCCCTGCATTATTGCCGTTGACTTACCAAACACCCTGTAGAAGTAAGTATTCCAAAGATGTGTCAGTCCACAAATTGTTTATTCAGTTCCAGTTCCTGTCGTGAATGAATGAAAATGGAACAATCAATATCCCGATCAATTTAGGTAGGAACTATAATTTAATTTTACAGAACAGACCTATCGAAAAACAAATGAGGGCTGAGATTGCCTGTAGTTGTAGTCCGGAAGTTAACGGCATCGACTCAGTAAATAATTATTGAGCGATGACACTTTGTAGGATTATTCTACAGAACTATATAAGATAATTTTAAGACAAGTTACTCGTCTGTTTACATATACAATCACAGCACAGCCCATCACCCAATGATGGACTCAAGTCTTTAGTCTGAGCGACTTGAAGTAAATACTGCCCTTGTCAGGGCCCCCTAAAAGCTATTAAAGCTGGGGCCCGGGAGCCCATCATTGGGCCCCCTCTTTTACTGAATTTCACTCATTAAAATAAATTTGTATCTGATATACTAATTTCACGGGTTTTGCGCACTAAAACCCCATTTTTGAAGGTCCGACTCACTGAAAATAATCATATTCGCTGGTTTCAAAAAACCATTTCGTCAATTTTTCTCCCTAAAACCCCATTTTTGTGGTTCTGCCCCACAGAAAACCCAATGTCGCGGTTTTTCTGTTGCTGAAAACCTCAATTTTTCGGCTGTTTGTTGCTAAAAAACCATTCGCCTCTTAGTGAATAGAGGCGAGGGACTAAAATACTGCAGTTACCACCCCAGGAGACGAAAATTTTAAGTTCAACTCCAAAAATATCACTTATATTTATATAAGTTATAAGCCTAAATAAATATTTAGCCATGAGTTAGCAATTTTTCTCAATTTTAGCAGCGAATAAGCGATTTTGTCAATTTGAGCAGTGCATTAGGCGCTTTTTTTCCATACTACCAGCGAATTGGCGATGTATTCGCATATGTAGCAATGATCAGCACATGTCTCATGTTTAGCCCCGAGCTAGCGCAGCTTCTCTGAAGCTGCCTCCAAAAATCGCGAATTGACGGTCTCTCAATTCCAGCTTTAAATATAAGCACTTTTTCTTAATTTCAGCCGTGACTAAGGACCTCGTAATTTACGCGAGTTAGCGCTTTTTCCTCATTTTAGTAGCGAATTAGCCCTCATTTTAGCACGGCTGATACCCAGGACTCTTCCCACAGCTGTCTGGATTTTGATAAGTTGGCTTACTCATGACCCCCGCAATTTGGCGGGGTTAGCTCTTTAAAATACAACAATTTCTGTGGTTTCACTACTTCAAAATCAATTTTTGCGAGGGTCGACCCATTCGGAAAAGCCATTTCACGGTTGCGGCCATACTCTGATCCAACCCACTGCGGCGCCGCTCCCACTACGGTGGGAACCGTCATTCGCAACCTGTAGGACGCGCCTGATAAGGGAAAGGATTGACGGGCTTATCGTGAAGTAATCCGTCACAAGAGCCATTGTGCAAGATGCTTATTTTGAATTCCTAGCTCAAGCTCGAGGTTCTCGACGGTTTTTTTTTCTCATTTTTGTTTTGTTTTCAGCTAGCCCTTGTGAACTGTCCCGTACCTCATTGCAACAATAAATCAAAGAGCTTATAAAGAACAGACAACGTATTCCCAAGAACTCAAGTTTGAAATGAATGAAACAACCAGCGTGAGTGAGCCTTCAAGGCCTTTATCGTCGTTTTTTCTTCTCCGATTCAGGATTACATCTTGATGGGAATGTCTTTCATCGCCGAATGGTATTTTAACGGTCAATACATCCACAAATGTGCTCTCGATAATAATTGTTGGGTTTTCAGCATTATTGTAGAAAATGCGCTTCCCTAAATGTCACCAATGGAACCTAAGCGTCCGCCATTGGAGCACTCCACGAGTTTTCAGTCGCCCATTGATGATGTCACAGAGAGTGCGTCGTCTCTCACGTTGGGCGAGAGAGCGAAGCGTCTCATTTACCCAAACGTGCCCTACTCCCCCTACTCTTCCCCAAAATCCGTGAGAAGGAAACCTCCGTTGAAAGAGAGTCGGCGTATCAGCATCGACAAGTCTGGAACGTTCTTACATTTGAACCAGTACCGCTTATTGGACTCAATTGGCCAGGTTTGTAATGCCCTTCCCACGATTTACCACCTTTCCGCTAATTTATCTTTTTTTTTTAGGGATCATACGGAATCGTTAAACTTGCTTACAATGCTGAAGACGACACGCACTACGTACATTTATTGCTATTATTATGTCTTACCCAAAAAATAATGTTTCTGTTTCTTTCAGGCCATGAAAATTTTATCAAAGAAAAAACTTTTCAGAAAAGCTGGCATCTTCGGTAATATTTTATAATGACAACTGCCAGCCTTCCGTACTAATGTCTCGAAATTCTTCAGGAATAAAAAATCAGAACAGAAAAGAAGTTAATCCGCTAGACAAAATCTATCGAGAAATCGCCATTTTGAAGAAGCTGCATCATCCCAATATCGTCAAACTTGTCGAGGTGCTTGACGATCCTGTTGAAGACAACTTATACATGGGTTAGTGCCTTAACCTTGTTTTTTTTTTTATGCGCCGAGTATTAATTTGTATGTTACACAGTGTTCGAGCTTGTTAAACGGGGCGAAATTATGCATCTGCCGACTGATTCACCGTTGAGCGAGTCTCAAGCTTTGGACTACTTCAGAGATATCATCCTCGGACTTGAATACTGTAATTAGTCGCTGAAATTATTTTACGTTTTATAATCATTGTTAAACGTACGACTTCATTGCTTAGTGCACTTCCAAAAAATTGTCCACCGAGACATTAAACCCTCGAATTTATTGCTGGGTGAAAATGGTCATGTTCAAATAGCCGACTTGGGAGTATGTAATGAATTCGATGGCATTGACGCATGTTTGAACAACACAGCTGGAACTCCAGCGTTCACTGCTCCTGAAGCGATATCCACTCTGTCTCATTTCAGTGGAAAAGTAAGTTTAAACCGATTTTTTATTTCTTCTGGTAAAACTCAGTACTTTCCATTTAGGGGTACGACATTTGGTCTTTGGGCGTTACATTGTATGCCTTCGTGTACGGCAGAACGCCTTTCGAAGCTGATTCCATTCTGGTTCTGTACGATAAAATACGGAAAGATCCGGTTGTGTTCCCTAAAAATCCATGCATAAGCGACGAACTGAAGGATTTATTGAGAAAAATGCTTGAGAAAGACCCCGCTAGAAGGATCACACTCCTGGAAATAAAGGTTTGCGCGTTTTTTCCATTCGACCATTTTGTGTATTCATTCTACGTGTTTTTACTTAGGACCACGATTGGGTGACGAGCAATGGAACGTTTCATCTGCCGTCTGAGAGTGACAATTGTCAGTTGGTTGAAGTGACTGAAGAAGAGATCAGAGATGTTGTGACTTCAATACCAAAACTTGACACGTTGATACTTATCAAAGCGATGCTTAAAAAACATTCTTTTCAAGTGAGTACTCTTATTCTATGGTTCTTGTAACATCGGAGCCCCCCGGTCACCTTGGGTACGCCGAAGGCTAGAATTTGCGGATTTCCACATTTTGTTCCTAATTTCGCGGATTTGGCACTTGAAGAAATCAATTTCGCAAGGCTGGCTCATTCTTCAAAAACTATTTCTCGTGGAGTTTGGCTCATTCAAACCTAATTCCGTGGGACTTATGAAAAAACCCAATTAATTTGATTTAACTCTAGAAGTTTTGGGCTGTTTGAGCTCTTTCCAGGTCTAAATCGCGCGGATTTGGCGCTTACAGAGCCCCAATTCCGCGTTTTTGGCTAATTCAAGAACGAATTCCGCCTTTGGCTCCTTGGAAAAGAGCGATTCCTCCTATTGCGATCTTTCATTAACCAAATGCCGCGGATCTGGTTCGACGGAAAACCCAATTTTGCCGGTTTAGCTGCTTCAAAAACAAAATTTCGCCCTGTTGACCCATTAAACGTACAATTTTGTTGTGTTGGTTTTGAAGCCGACTTCACCGCGAGTGTTTGCCTTCCTTGTAACAGCAATTTCGCGGGTCAGGCTCCTATCAAAAATGTAATTTTGTGGAGTTGGCTTGTTCAAACCCTATTTCTAGGGGCTTGGCTCCCTGTGAAAACAAAATTTTGCGAGTTTGGCTCATTAAAAACAAAAATTTGCGGGACTGGCTCACCCCATAATAAGTTAATTTGCTGGTTTGGCTGCATCGACGACAAACTTTCGCGCTTTTCACCCATTCAAGAGTAAAAGTAATTTTGTGGGGCATGGGTATTGACAGTTCTTCGCCTCGTTTCAAAGGCCTCTTGGGCTTCTCCCCAATAATTTCCACCTCCATTCCCGTAGAATTTGAATTTAATTTACACCAAGATAGACAATGGGTCTTGGGAGATTTATAACATACACATATACACCGCGAATCAGCACAGACAATTGAGTGAATGACATGCCGAGGTTTCCGGAGGCAACTTCGTGGACAATTAGCAAAAAGCGCTAATTTACGGCAAAAATTGAGAAAAATCACAAATTCGCGGCTAAAATGAAGACAAATCGCTTATTCACGGCTAAAATGGGGGGAAATATCTGATTCACCGATGAAACTGAGAATAAGCGCTGAAGTGTTGAGAAAATGCTAATGCGCGGTTAACGTGGAAAAAACGCCAAATCGCGGCTTAATCTGAACGGTGACTTTATCCTCTCGAGTTGACCACCTTGTCTGACAAAGGCTTTTCACAACAGTTGTGGTTAGTGGATACTGGCAATGTGGTGATAGTCACGCGTATTATTAAACGAGGACGTTGATAGTTAGTTTGTGGGCGAGCTCATATTTTATATACACGCGGGTTTGTTTTATAATTAAATTTAGGAAGAGGACAGGGCCTCCCCCCCCCCCAATGGCCGAGGGCCCTAGGCAGCTGCCTAGGCATAAATCCGGGCCTGGCTGCCCAAGTGCCCAGGTGAGATTTATTCGAGCAAATTTTGTTGTGGTTATGACAGGTGGCCGCGACGGATTCGTGTCGAGAGGGGGGTCGGGGGTCGATCGAGAGGGAGTGGTTGGGTTGGGAGCTGGCGACTGGAATCAGTTTGGTGTGTGTTGGGATGTTCGGGCCCGTGTTTCGGCTGCCGTGCTATTGTCGCGGTCCCATTATTCCTAAAAATCTCAATCGATGGAGGGTTTGGCTTTAGGAGTCCGAAATTCCGGTCGTGAGCCGCCTTCGGGCTAGTTACTTTAGCAGTGAGAGTCGAGAAGAACGATCTACAAGAGGTGGCAACCGTCTTCCATGTTGGAAACGCTCTGACTCTGCCCACACGAAAAGGAACAGAACCGTGGGGAAAACTCACAAATATCGATGATTGCTGAAGGGTGTTCGTTAGATTTAGTTTCACCTCGTAAAAAAGTGCACCCTTTTTTTTTTCCCACAGAATCCTTTTTCTATCGGGAGTCGAATGAGGCGTCTCTTTTCGACTGGAAGATCTCATTCAGCTCCTGGAGTCTGCAACTGGTTCAACTCCGAGTACGTACTAGTTTTATAATATAAAGAAATACTCAAGAGTCTGATTTGCCACCCCCCCCCCGCCACTCTCACCACACTCCACCCTTTTTAGCTCATCCAGCTCCAGTAAAGCTCTAGCTCCAGTTTTTGAATCGTCATCTCAACCTGGCCCATCTAGTAAATAAGTTTTGGGCAAAAATGCGACTGAGGAGACTCCTCAGATCAAATTATTGAACTTGGATAAACAATTTGTTCCCCACCCGACGACGTATCTCGTAAATGAGGGACCAGACATTGGAAAACTACAAAAAAAGATTATTTCGGAACATTTGATGGTGCTTCCTTTGTAGATTTTTTTTTTTTTTTTTCTTAATTGAAAATTAAATACTGTCGTAACTAAGGGTCGACAACGTAGTTTATCGTTGGGGTTTTGTATTATTTTACTGTAATTTTTATGCGCACTGTTTTTCTCATTGAAACCTGTCAGCGAGTTTCAAGGCTCTGAACAGGCAATTCGTTGATGGAAGCGCGTTCAGTTTCAGAGGCAAAGGCCACGAAGCTTCTGAGTTGAACGTCACTGAGGTTTTTATTGTTCTTGCCCCCCTCCATTTTTCCTACGGGTTTTTATTATTTTGTTGTTGTTTTTGTTTTTTTTTTAGTTTCACAGCAAAAGTAGAGTCAATTTAGTTGCCTGTTTAGTTTTTTTTTTTTTGGTTTTCACGACCAGGTACAAAAACCTATTTGTAAGGTCTTCGTCTTCCGTGCTCAGAGGGATTGATATATATTTTTTTTTCTGGTCGTTTTTTCGCCTTATACGTAAGTCTAAAGTAAAATTTTAAGTGGTTCGTTGCACTGCCTGCACTATTTGAAAGTAGAAACACGTGGATTCCTGCACATTGCTCGCGTCCTTCTGAATTTAAAAGGTCGGCTTTTTGGGTGCGAAGTCTTATTGGGTTGACCGGAGGACCATTTTGTACTTATCAATGAAGAGAAAACACTCTGAACAGTCAGTTTTTTGTGTACACTGCTTGAGTTCCTAGTCACAAGTTATTGTTTTCAGAGTAATTTCTTTATAGCGTTAAGTACATTTTAATTGTGCCTGTCTTTCTATGTGTTATTTGCTTTCGTTTGTGGTAAAACTTAATCAAAGACTGATGCAGCAAAATATAAAATTGTTAATTAAAATAAAGAAAAGAAAAAAAAAACGGCAGAGAAAAAAGGAACCTTGCATCCTGAATTAGAATAATATTGAAGTATCCAGCAACTTCTATTACCAAATCATTGGCTCAGACACAATTTTCTCTTTCTGGTCTCCCTGCTGATTAACCTTTTTCTAGGCGTATATTTTTAAGACAAATATTTTTAAATAAGTGTATAAATAATTATAAATAACACGGCTCAATGTAATCTACTTTGATAGTGAGCTTACAGCTTCTCGGACGAGCTTTTGTTCTTTTCATCTTCTATCACGTTAAAAAAAAAAAAGGCGTCTTGTCGAGAAGTGGTCTCCTCAATTAGTCACGTAAGGGTTAGCAGAGGTGAAATCCCACCGCTCTCCTTCTTCCAACCACACCTTCCAAAATTGTCCCTAAAGACTGCAGTTTTTGTTTTTGTAGCGTATTTAATATGGGAGACGGACTTTGGGTGGTTTTTTTTTTAAAAACAACCCTTGGCACAGCTGCACGGTTTTTTGGGCGTTGGTGACTATGTAGATGAATTGTGAATTAATGTTATAGTTTTTTTTTATATACCGTCCTCTCCTGGGAATGTGATAAAAGCTCAATAAGTTGTTACCATTTGAGTGTTCATTTGAGTCCTTTCTGCACTGATGCAGTGATTGTGATTATACTTCGTGCCAAATAATCGCCTCATTCTTTGCATAACAAAACACGAAGAAGAAACGTGGCACATTCAAGTCGCACTGATGAGCATTTTCTTTCGTTTGTACTTAAGTTTCCTTTGTTTGGTTTTTTCTGTCCATTAGTAAAGTTGCACTGACTACAATTTTGAAAATTAGTTAAGCCTCTTATCCCCCCTTGAATGATGTTTCTGTTAGCGTGGGTGTTTAAAACTACTCGCTCTCACTCATTTATCCTTGTATGAAGGAGAAGAAGAGGATAACATTCCACGTGTCGACCAAAAAAAAACTGCATTCGGTGATACAGGGAGTTAACCATTCCGTATATTTTTTAGGGCGTTGTTAGCAAATAAGAGTTTCATCATTTTCATCGTAAGTGCTGAACGTTTTTTTTGGATAAAAATTGTCACTATTTTTCTCTTCACTTTCATCAAACGAATGAAAGCTCACGTTCTCTGGCTTCATCATTCTGTTGACAAAACGTCACATATGGCCGAAATAAAAAGCTTTAAGCATGCATTGGATCGTCTTCAATCTTTTGAATACTTTTTGTGATTCTTGCTTTAAAATTCTCAAGTGATTTTCAATATGACAAGAGAAGTAGTTCATGAAGCTTTAAGATGTAAATTTTCGTCTCAACATAACTCTGTACAAAATGTTGAAGCGTGTTACATAAAAAAAAAAAATGTTAATATTTTACTAAACAAAGATTTTTGGCACGATAATGCTATCGTTAAATATTTGAACTTTGCAATGATTGCTCACTTTTTTGTATCAAGTCGCTCTTTGAAGTGACCTGTATTGTGATATAAGTAGACTGCAGATTTGTTGCAGGACGAAATAATAATTTGGTGGTTACCCCCCTCAACCCTCCCTTCACCCGCAGGGCTTAATGTATTTTTGTACATTGAAAACGCCAATTTCGCGGAAATTGTCGTGAACGCTACGTTTTTTCTGTAATAAACGTACAATGTGTTTGATTCCAAACGCCCCATATACGTGTGATACTTTACGTTACCATTTTTTTTTAAACAGCGGTTTAATTTCGTTCTTTTTCATGTGATGTATTTTCATGATAAGGCTACAACCGTGCTTTAGGTCAATGAAGCCGATACCCCTGTTATTAATTAGTTAATGTTAAATTGTCTCGCTTAATATTGGTATGTGATCGTTCGAAAAATCATGAGTAATCAGCAATGATTGAACAGAATGGAAGTAAAATTGATTCAGGGACGTGATTTTTGTCATTTTGAGGTCATCCAATCCCGGAATTGGTCCACCAGTAAATTTTCCTCGAGGGACCCGTAACGAGCTAGCCAAGACGTTTTATTTTAATAAAACGTCGATCTCACGTAATACTCAAGGGCTTGAAGAAAAAGTGCCTTTTTAAAATTTTATTGTTAAATGAGAATAAATCGAGGGTGTGTATTTATTAAATTTTAGTTTTCAAAAATTATAAACTAAGAAGTTGCTAGCCTACTGAGGGCTTTACAAGGGGAATGTTCACCGTTCGATCACGTCCCCCCCCCCCCCCAGAACTGTGAATAGCCAACGAATGAGTTAACAATCATGGACCATGAAAACATAATAATTAAGAATTGAAGCCAATTCAAATATCTTCATCTACCGATCGTTAAAATCCTTGCGTGATAATTTCAACAAGTCTTAAAAGATTTTAAAAGTCCACCCACCCACACCGAAAAAAAAAAGCCTTACTGTACATTTATTGACTATAAATGTTTGTTACCAACATCTATGTGTATATCAATCTTGATTCATTGACATTTACCTTAAAATACATTTCCCTTGTTGTTTAGTTGATTTGAATTGAAAATACATGAATATATTGAATAATACGGCTGTTATTAGTGCTTCTTCAGGCAATTCTCTGTGTCAATGGAAAGGGGGGGGGGGCTTTAGAAAGACGCGTTCGGCCTAAGGACACATTGAGGGCGTGTTCTATCGGGAGTGACGTGAACTAGACAAGGGGCCATTGTATACGTTATATGCATAAATAAGGTGAATTGATGCGAACGTTTTATGTAAAAATAAAGGTGAATAGACGGGAATAGGGCGGGTTTTTCCTATGACTTCAGTGTTGACGATTATGGGCGTCAGCAAGGGGAAGAGGCACACAAGAGGTACATTATCACAGCGCCACCCTTTCGCTGCCTTGAACGTAAATATACAGTGAAATTCCGTAACATATGCTTTATATTTACAAATTTAATAAAGAAGAAAACCAGATTAATTGAGAAAAAAAAATCAAAAACAATACCTGGTTGCTAAATATCTACAGATAAAGCGCTTACGAATTGAATATTTTCAAAATAAATCTTTAAAAATAGAAAGAAAAGATCACAATTTTCATTTAAATATTTTGTACACTCAAAATTGGGGGGGGGGGGAGATATTAGTCGATGGACGGTAGTGTATCTAAATATTAATTACGGTTAAAAAGATGGTGGTGAGTGGAGATGGTACAGAAGAGCACGATAGGACTTTGTTAATTTTAAAGGTTTTTATAGCAGGTACGGAAATTGCTCGTCGTCGCTTGACTCCTCGCTGGAAGGCGGAGTGTCTAAATGGGGCAATTCGAGGTCAAGGTACTCCTGGAACCAATGACTACAGTTGAAGTGTTGGTGTATACAGGAATACAGGGTTACCCCAGGTCCCCCCTAAAGTTTCAAGTGACCCCCTCCCCACCCACGGACACCTTAAACAGGATGAATAAGAGTAATAAAATGAGTATTCGGAAATATAATATGCGGTTCTGTAACTGAGTATTCAGAAAATGGCTACACCCCCCATTTATATTACACTGGAGATGCTAATGAAAAAACATGTAATTCTGTTGCAATGAAAGGCAATCTCACTCCTCACCCCTCCTCACTCGGCTTGCCTCGCCCGGAGATGGATCCTCCTCCGGACCTGTTCCTCAATTGCGTGCCAAACTCCTAGAGACTCATTATGACTATAAACTTGTTATTGATGATTAGCAAGATGTCTCCGTATTTTAATGGAATAAAGTGAACGATAGTGATGTTTTACCGGAAGACCCGCCCCCCTCCACGAAAATAGCCCTTCAAAATTCGATTTTCGAACAAAAAAATAAAAAAAAAAATGGGCGTCGCCGGTGGGATTTGAACCCACATCTCTGAAAACATAGTCCAGCGCGCTGCCAATTGCTCCACGGTGACGCCCTCGGGCTCTTGGGTTTTATGTCTGGGGTTTCCAGGGATGGAGCCAACCGAGTTGTGGTACGATAAAATTGACGAAATGGACTTGTTCACAGTCCTGTCCCTCTCCCCCACACCCCCCCCCGCTTGTATGTTATGTCAAACGCATGCGCCTCTTGGAAGTTCTAGGCTTCTAGGGTTGTTGCCAACCGAGTTTGATTGTGGCACGATCACTTTCACGCGAAAAAATGTAGCGCCCCCACTCCCCCCGGCCTATACTTCATGTCGACAAAAAACGCCGACTTCTTGTCTTAATTTTAAAAATAAATCTTTAAAAAAAGAAAGAAAAGATCCCATTTTACATTTAAATAT
Organism: Corythucha ciliata; assembly: GCA_038030265.1. Classification (NCBI taxonomy): domain Eukaryota; kingdom Metazoa; phylum Arthropoda; class Insecta; order Hemiptera; family Tingidae; genus Corythucha; species Corythucha ciliata. Next base: position 22,399,263 of record CM075940.1, read on the forward strand.
TTTGTACACTCAAAATGGGGGGGGGGGGTATTAGTCGATGGACGGTAGTGTATCTAAATATTAAGTGACGGTTAAAAAGATGGTGGTGAGTGGTGGGGGTACAGGGGGCTCCAGGGACGTTCCAAACCTATTAGTGGGGGGAGGTCCTTTTTTTTCTGTTAAGGCCGGTTTCCACTTGTTCTTTTGGAGCGTTCCGTTCCTTCACGCCGTTCCTTCTATGAGGGAACGGGCTAAAAAGTTGCCCGTTCCTTTAGAACGTTCCTTTCCTTTGATGTTTCGATGTAAACCTCTTTTTCACCGATCGGCTCCGAAGGAACGATGCGTTCCTTTTTAAAACCCAGTTTAAATGTCCAAATTGGTACTTTAACAAGGAACGGAACGTTCCAAAAGAACAAGTGGAAACTGGCCTTTAGCAGGTCAGGAAGTCCCCACCACTCATCCGCTCGAAGGTGAAGGCCTCTCACTCGCACCGGTACCGGACCAATGCGTCGAGCAGGAACAAAGGAAGTCGGCTGGCGGAACCCAAACCTACACCTACAGGGCGCCGCGTCGGTACACTAACAGTACCGATATAATATACGGTATACTAACGGATCAACGCGTGTCGCTTCAGGCTCCTCCCCCCCCCCCCATCGCTGCTCTACCGTCATCCGAAAAACCATGGGTTCATCATAAAAATTATCGATAAATATCCCACTCCCTCCACAATATGTAAAGTCTGGACTTACGTAGTTCGCTGTGGCCGCGAGAATTCCATCGAGCGCTTTTACAAGTTCAGTGAATGAAGGCCGCTCGTTCGGTTGATAACTCCAACAGTCACGCATCAACATGTAACTGAAAAATTTAGACGTTAAGGCTTGAAAAAAGAAAAAGTTCAAGCGAAAACTTACATTTCAAGCGAGCAACAGGGCGGTTTTTCCATTCGATGACCACTTCGAAGGAGCTGAAATAGTTTCTGCATGCTCGGAACAGATGGATACGGTGAACCGCCGAGCGTGAAAATTTCATACATGAGAACTCCGTACGACCAGACGTCCGACTGACTCGTGTAGACTCTGTGAAAAAGAGCTTCGGGAGCCATGTACTTGATCGGAAGGCGGCCGTCCGTTGTTTTTCTATAATAGTCGTTACTGTGGATGTCTCGGGCGAGGCCGAAATCGGCTATTTTCAGAACGTAATTGTCGCTGACGAGAACGTTTCGAGCCGCGAGATCTCTGTGGATGCACTATTTGGACGATATTCAACGGACAAATTATTGCGGTGATAGCGCGTGTGGTGAAGGGGGGAAGTAAAATTACCCGCCGCGAAGCAAGGTACTCCATTCCTCTAGCCACTTGATACGCGAACGATATCAAATCTTTTTGCGTGAGAGTATTTCTCTCCTTGATGTCCTCTCCAATTGCAGGCTCATACCCTGATGACGGTCGGTGCTGACGAAGAAAATCCTTCAGATTTCCGTAAGGGGCGTACTCGACAATAACAAAAAGAGCTCCGCCTTGGGTACAACAACCCAATAAATTGATGATGTTCCTGTGCTTCCCAATCATTTTCATCATTTCCATTTCCGAGACTAGAGCCATCATTTCAGCGTCGGTATGGCCCTCTGGAAAGGGACGGGGGAGGAGGGTTATTTGGGTACTTTAAAAACAGACCAACAAATTATCAAACCTTTGAGCATTTTAACTGCAACAATCGTAGACATTTCTTGAAGAAGAATTCCTTTGGCCTCGGCTTTGACCACTTTACCAAAAGCGCCTTCACCCAAAGTTTCTCCGAGAATAAGATTGCTCCTTGGAAACTCCCAATCAGAGTCTAAAGGTAGTTCGTACTCTGACATCAGGTAGTCAGCGCTTGCTTTTTGTTTTTCAATTTTGACTACAGGCATGAGCTGAAACAGAGGGATTATTAAAGCTGAGCGAGCAAGCGAAAGGGAAGACTACGCAGTGGCGTCGACCCCCCCCCCCCCAATCACCACCCGCCACCGGGGGAGTTAAACGTTTTCAGAACGCCACTGTTAGTCATGTCCTATCCTCTGTTTTGACTTTGATGAAACAGTTACTAACCAATGGATCCGATTCGCTCGCCAATGACTGCTTTTCGACGACGATTTTCTTTATCCACTGCGTGATTGCCGCGTTTCTTTCGGCTTCGATAGCGTGCAGTTTCTTTATTTTTTCTCTGTAAAAAAAAATAAATAAATAAAAAACGCGAGTGATTAATGGATGCAAATCCCAATAATGTGTACCTCTTCAAAATTCTTATCGCGTTTAGCAATAGGAGCGTTCCAAAAAGGAAAGCGGCCGACACAATGATCGCTGCGATTATTATAAACGGAAATGGCTCGCTGTCTTCGTCGATAAGCTCTAAAATGAATAAATAAATAAAACTCCCTGACACAGATTGAATTGCCCCACTCACCGTCCACAACTTCTAAATAAGCGCTCGCAAGGGTAAAGCCCAAAGGATTGGCCGCAATGCAAGTGTACCATCCTTCGTCACGTTCGGTTACATTTTGTAAAATCAACGTTCCAGCGTCTTTGTTGTCAGAGTCGCCAGCCTATGGGGAACACCATTTTTTTTCTTTTTTTTTTTTTATGAGCGGCGAGTCTGAAGAGGAGTGACACCATTGGTGTTGATGGGTGGGGGGGGGGAGTGAGAGTTAAAAAGTAACCAATACCGTAGGTACCAGCCCCTTCATTAGACACCATTCAAGTCCTTAATTTTGGCAATTCTGCCTTAATTATAAACGTTTTTTTAGACTTCTCTTTATGAGATCTTTAAACCCAATTGAAAAACCTCCACCTTTGGTAAACGTCTCCCCCTTCCCTCCCAGCCCAGAATCGTTCGGAATAGACGGGTGTGTGTCTCTGTGTGCAGAAATACACGAAACAGGAAAAAACAAAAGTATAAAAACAACGCAAATAAAAATAAAACGAGAAAGGGAAGTTGCATGTTGCTGCAAACTGTTATTTACAAGGAGGCAGGCCGTTTTCAACCTCTAATACAACTTCCGTTGAATAAGCAGATTGTCGTTGTTTATTTATTCCGAATTTTGTTAATGGAAAAAAATAAATTTAGACGCTTGGACATTCAATTCAATGGTGATGGTGTGTGGGAGGGGGGGAGTTCTTTGAGCCCCTGTTATTGACAATGGAAAGACTCTGAAAAGCATTAAAATAAAACACCCGCATGCAAAGTATACCTTCACCAAACTATCAATATTCGACAGATTGACGGCCGAGATCTTCCCCTTGTAGAAATCAATATGAGCGTGCAGATCTGACAGAAATTTGCACCTGAAAGTGGCCTGTGAACCAATCACCACTGTGCTGTTTTGGGGGGGCAGGGTTATAACTGGCGAATGGTTCATGCGTTCTAAAAAATAAAAAAAAGAATTGGGCACATAAATTATTTAAAAGATACCAAATGAGCGACATTTTTCGATGAGCCATTTTTCCGAAGCACCCAACATACATAGAATACGTAACGAGGTTGAGAAGTGATGAGTAATGGTGAAGGGCGAAGGGCGGGGCAGTTGTGGTTGGGTAGGTACCTTTTTGATGACTGTCCCATTTGGTTTTTTGTCATCAAGGGGATCTGGGTAGTAGTCTAATTTCATCCACACGACATAAGGCTGCAAATCGCTAAGAAGCTTACACTCAAACGTAACAGTTGAATTTACAAGCGCGGTCACATTCTCAGGACCCTCAACAATGTAGGGCTTATGAGGAAATCTTTCTGCATAGCATGAAAATATAAAATTATACGATTCTGATAATGCTGGTGCCATAGAAAAACATTTAAACGCTAAATTAATTCAAGAAAAAGACCTAAAACGAGGACTTTGTATGTGTAGTTGATGCAGGCATGGTTGCACACGACACACGTGTAATTCCCAGAATCTGACTCAACTAAATCCTCTAAAAGAAGCGACCAGGGACCATACTTGATAGTTCCGATGTTTCTTTTGGGAGTTGCGCCATTTTTCACCCAAGTAATATTAGGAGTTGGATTGCCTTCAAACAAGCAAAATTAGTTCGGTAATAAAGATTCATAAAACCCTGCTATACGGGCTCACCAGTGGCTAAACATTTCAGTTTTATCATGTTTCCGGCTGGCCTAGCAATCAGATGGCGCATTTTATTCGCTTTGATGAAAATCGGAGCGACTGCCACGTCTGTTGAAAAAAAAAAAATGAGACTAAAAAATGAGAGAAAATTACAACACGGTTACTGCCTTTATCGACGTGAAGCCAGGCGCTGCTTGACGCATTGCCCTTGGGTGTTTGAACGAAACAGGAGTACCGGCCAGCGTTTTCCGGCTGTATGCTGTTTAGTACAAGCATCCCGTCTCGAACGTAGTTCGTTTCGGACGGACTGTGAGACTGAGTTTTTATCTAGAACGGCAAAAAAGTGGTGATTTATTAAAATCATCGTTATAATGATACACGTTAAAACTTACGACGCATTTGTCAAAATCCACCGGGATCCCAGTGTAGCTGACGTAGCACCATACAATCGACAGAATTTTACTGGCTTCACACTCAAACACGGCGGTTCCTCCGATATTGGCTGTGGTGTTGGCCGGTGTTTTGGTAATGACTGGTAATTCTTCTTCAATATTGTATACCCGCAATTCCGTGCTATGATTGTTAGTGTCATTCCCTGAGCTCACGACACACGCGTATTGACCAGCGTCCGACACTTTCAGGTTCTTCAATTCTAGAGTTCGAGTTGGATCAACTCTCAATTGAACATCATCCTTGTACCAGAGGACGTCCGTTGCTGACTCGCCTGTATCAATTTGCGTTATTTAACTTGAAAAATCGCTTGAATAAAATTTTTAAAAAACCTAATGACGGGCACGTCATAACACAGCGGTCCCCAACTTTTTTAGCGATGACGCTGTGAAAGACAGTGTAATTTGTGAGAAACGTTGGTTCGCAATCATCGTCGTCGATTGTCGTCGTCGCTTTGTGAACGTCGTCATCGTGATCGTCATCACCAGTGTCCTCTTTTGGCTGCTCGGGAACTGACAGACTGTGAGAGAGCTTGTCGTTCTGAACGCTCACCAAAAAGTGCTTAAGACCGTTATGAGTCCCACTAATGAAATCCGCGACATTCTCCTCTAGTACACATGCGTACTCTCCGTGCTCTTTCGGTTTGATATTTCGAATAATGAGCCTTTAAAAAATAATTTTGCGTGATAATAAACTTTCCTATTTTTAATTTTTTCTGTCAAAGATTAATAATTACTGCATGTTGGACAGCTTAATCCTTGGACTAGTCGCAATAATTCGGCCACCATCTTTAAACCAAACAATTTTGGAACCGAATTCAGTTTCAGCAGTGCACTGAATGCTTAAATCATCCCCAGCTCTGACAATTATTTTGACTCCTTTTTCTGCTTAACATGAAATAGCTTTGTTTACAAATTCCGCGACCTCGAAAGAGTGCAGTCAAAACTTACCATCGAGCGTTCTCGCTTGAGAATATACAAATACGTTTGATGCAAGTAAACATGAAATTAATATTCTACTGGCTTGCGCCATAGTGGATTCTGCAACAGAGCAATCAATCCGTTTGATTAGACGAATGGGTGGTCTTCCAAAAGGATAAACAAGTCAAATTCTAATTTTAATTCGGCGAGTCAACACGTCCAGGTATTCATAAACATAAACAATCGAGCATTGTGCAATAAATTTCCTCCATACACGAGCATTAATTGTATCAACAATGTGTATTTTTTAAGAATAAAAGAAACAGCGTGTCGTTTCAAAGTTTGGAAACCTATGGTCCACAGGAGCAACGTTCCGTTGAGTATTATTAAAAGAGGAGGGCAGAGGTCGATTTCACCCCAAAGTATCATTGTTCGGACGAAAAACTAGTAAATTTCATGTGCAGCCCTATCCACATTGAAAATGTCACCCCCCCCCCCACCAGCACTAAATCCGCCCACCTTGAAGAAGCTGCCGCCCACCCATCCCTTCAACTCCTTTAGGGTAGATAATAGAGCGAATTAACGAGTGGATAAAAGTAACTCCAATTAACATATTCTTCGGACTATTGTTCTGAATGCGAAATTACAATGCGAGAAATAACTTGCCGTCACAAAACACGTTGTGGTGGGCTGAGGGAAATCATAATTCTCTGCCAAGTCATCGCACACTCGCTTCTTTTATTATTTTAAGCCCAGTCAACATAATTTCCCTCCGTATCCGCCAAACCCACAAGTAATCCAATCAGTTCGAACGAAACGTTTAGTGTGTTTATTCAAGGGAGCTTGACTTCATAAAGAAAAAAAAAGTGAATATCATGCAGTTGCTTTGCATAAATAATTTTGTTTGCTATTCTGCTCAGTTAACAGTGGGCGTTGAACTTGTAAAAAGAGCAATTCGATGCTGAGTGCGATCCTCGGAGCGACGTCAAAAAAAGTCTGAAGGTTTTTAATATTTTATCGTTTAGAACATGACACGTATTCATAGGATGTATTTATCAATTGAATTTATTCAATGATTCATCAATTTCGTAAACGAGTAGGTATATATTGCATTTATAAATAATTATAACTGAAAAAAATTTCAACGCCTTCTGAATTTTGGCCTCCAGATCATTTTTACCCCTTTCAATAGGGCGCAGACACCACCACTCAGATGTGTTTGAGCCGTAACCGGTTGCGTTCCGCAACCACGTCCGGTTCAAATCGAATGACTTTGAAAAAATGGCCCCGAAAAACACTCGGGTTGAGACAGAGAATGAAGGGGGGGGGGAGCTAAGTATAAGGGAAGGCCTTGACACACGTGTACATCGACAGGCCGCTGTGGAGTCGAGAAAAATCAACCAATGACAAAGCAAAACGGCCATTTCCGCGGGCAAATTTGAGAGGCGCTGGACAGCCTTTCAAGGTTCACGAAGCACTCACAAATCGCTTCCGGCACAAATCAAAAAACTTTGAAAAAATGGCTCAAAATCTCCCGGTTTATTTCTATCAGAGTGATTTTGACATAAATGGCCGCAACATTTTTAATTTGGCAAAAACGCGAATTTGGGGTGTAACAACGCAGGGAATCCAAAAACTGAAACGGATTTTCGGTCAGGTTTCGGCGTTTATGGGCGCATTAACCAATTCACAGAGGGACCCCGCACGAATTTTTCCACAGATGGCGGCCATACATTTGCCTGGCATCACGTCCAAGGAAGAGCCTCGACCGGCCGTCGCTGCCGTGGAGTGGAGCAATTCGGCCAAAACCAGCGACAACGAAAAAACGCTACCTCCTTAAGGACTTTTTGGTCGAGACAGGCTGCATTTATAAATTCACCATGGTCTGAGGGGCTTATAAAACACGTCTGGCAAGATTCGTAACACTTCGAAAAAATGACCAAAAAGCCCAAAACGCTCATTTTTGGGTCACTTCGAGAGGCACTAATCGCTCTTTCCGGAAACGCCTCAATTTGTCAGTTGAGCATAGTCAGGGTGACTCATTAACCGCACGTTCGGCTTACATCGGAGCGCATTAAAAAATTGGCGAAAAAATGTCCACCCCCCTCCCCGAACGAGTTTGATAAAAAGGACTGCAAAATTTGCTGGAGGAATTAAAGAATCTTGACAAGGGCGGACAAGGCCTTCCCCCTCTCCTTCCATCCCTCAAGGTGCGTTGTGGCTCGGACCGTCTGCATTTTCTGACCCATGCAATTTTTCCCAGATTCCTAATTTTAGAACCATCCCCTTTTGAATGACGAATCAGTTCCATGAAGTTTTTTTGACGTCTTCACAAATGACACACGGTTGCATAGCTAATGAACATACGCGAGCTCGCGACGCGGCCGTCTACAAAGGAAAGATACTTCTCCTACTAAAATTAAAAATTAAAAATACCGCACAAAAAAAAAAAAAAAGGTGAGCTCCAGACTGCCTGTCTCCTTTTAAGGTCTTATGCTTCCCTTTTTTGTTAGTTATTCAAAGAAAGCTATGAACAAGGGAAGTCCTTTCATAAAAACGAGTAAATATGGTTTTATGAGACGCTACTTATCAAAAAGCCCTATCGAAATAATCTATGGGAAGGGGGGGTCAGGTATACCTGTCATATACCTGCAAGATTTACTTAAAAGAGGGATATTTTTTATAAGTTAAATACTCAAGGGGATGGATTCTGCAATGCCTGTAAACCTGATATTTGAAGTTGTAGTATAGTTAATTGTTTCATCAGGAATAACTCACAGCAATTGTGGAAGAGGAGTTCATCGAATTTCTAGCGAGCTCTACTCTCCAAGTTCAGATAGAAAAAAATATATAAAAAAATAGCGTGGATTAAAAAGAATAAAGAAGGGAAAAATATATAAGAAGAGAGTTCGTATTCCATAAGAAACATACAGCCGACAGGAAGCCTAAGCTACCTGCTCTCGCATTTTTAATGCCTTGGAGAGCAAACGAACGAGTGCACACTCCTGGGCTACCTATTCACCCCCCCCCCACCACCGGCTGTTTTCGCCTTTATCGGATTTATTTTTCTTTAAAAAAAACTGAAAACGGCTCGGACGCCAAACTTTCCGAGTTAGTTCTAATTTTAATCAAAATTTGTGCCTGTGCCAGAAATTCGGCGAACCTAAACCAAAAAGCATCGATCTCAAATCGTCTCGCTTCCTTTAGAGACGTAATGATGACGATTTGGGCCCAACGTTAAAAAATATTTTAAAAACTTATGAAATCCCTGGAGGGGGGAAAAAGACATGCACATAGTAAAGCACTTACTTGCGGTTTCAGTTTCTGTCATTCTATCGCGTCTTTATCAGGGGCGTCATGGACATCCCTCGGGGGTGATTTTTGTCTTTTCTTCAATAGATCTGAAACAAAACGAAAAATTAAAATGAAACTTTTGAATGAGGGTGTTGTGTGTAAGTTTTTTCAACTTGGCAGTTTTGAATGAATTCGAAGATGATGATAGGGGGGAGGGGGTAAAATAAACTGCTGCCAAGACCTCATCGCGTCCAAGTTAACGAACTTTTATTTGTTTTTGTTTTAGAATTAGAAACTATGGCAGATGAAAAAAAAGTAGAGCTGAATAGCGTTGTGAAATCCTCTGCTGGGTTTCACCTACACCCCTAATCGCTTACTATTCCTTTAGAGTACAAATCCACGCGCACGATGAATAACTTAACAGGTAGCCCCATACGTTATAGAATTGTTAGTAGCACAGCGCGGTTAACTGAAATTTAAAATGTAACGTTCAGAGCTTAACGAAATCACCTTGAATGCGATGGCCCAGAGGTCGCAGGACTAATACCATTCGCACTCAACATTCATCGATAACGAGAGCATTTCGACTGTGATCTGCTTATTTGAAAAATCCACACTATAGAATGGGTTTTTTCAACCTTGAATGAAAAACAAAACATAAAAGATCGATAGCGAGTTCCTAACACCTCCGGCTCCATTAGAATCCTCAAGATGCCCCAAACGCCCGGATTTCCAGTATCATTCAGCGTTCAACTCTATATATAGGGCTCACCGGGGGATTTTTTCTTTCTCTCTCCTACACCCCTCTCATCATCAAAGGGATGAAGAAAGTAGAATCCTGTCGTCAGAAATGTCACACGGGGCTTCCGGTATTAAGGGTGAAGGGATGCAACATATTACATTCAAGGTGTTTTTAGAAACAGGAAGTTACATGCTTCTTTAAATTAAAGTGTACCTAAAGTCGAACTGTATTTTTTTTTCTTCTTCCTTCAAGAGCGTATGTATACCGCCAGAGGTTTCAAAACTTCGAGGACTGTCTTGTTTGGTCGTTTGGTTCAGTTATTATCCAATTGTCCAGCTCACCGTCCGCATCCTACTCACAGACCCCTTTCTTTTTACATTTACCCCCCTCCCCCACCATTCTTAAACGTACGTCTTACTACTTGTCCAATTTAAAACAAAATACAACAGAAAAAAAAAACTGTTCTCTCAAAGGTAAAAACCGTTGAAGTTTGATTCGTCATCCGGCCACGTTTAGTCCATAAATTTTTAGTGAGGCCAGATGGGGTTGAGGATAAAGAAGAGGGAACAAAAAGCATCCTTTTACCCTTTTCAACTCATAAACGCCATCAATCATTAGCTCGTTTTTCTTATTTTCGAGCTATGCACAAACTGTGCGTAACTATTCCTTCAAGTTTGAAAGTAAATTACTTCCAGTTTGTCTTTATATCAAGCTAATGATTTATGGTATATTTGATTGCCAAGCTGCAGGGTTTATACTTACTTTAAGTGATCCTTAAAAAGATAATATACTCGTCGAAATCAAAACTACTGTCAATGATATGGAGGGGCATTTCGCAGTTAAGTACCAAGCAATAAAAAAGGCCGAGGGAAATCTTAAAAAAAAAATCTGTATCGTCTGCGTCAAATTTTCAAGTAATGCCTTTACAACGAAAAAGACCGCTTTTAAAACTTTAGTCGTTCCAATTTTAGACGTCCGTGTATATACACACATTTCCTCCCTAACTTATACGCCTCAGTCGCTTCATCCACCTTATTCCTAAAGTTTTTTTTTTCTCTCCTACCCGCCGCCCAATTCCAGTGTGGGCCCTCACCAGGCCTAGCCGAGCCCGATGCGCTTAAGCCGTCACACCGGGGTGATATGCGCCATCTCCCCCCCCCCCGCTACTATCAGCACCGCTGGATATTTATTGCAACTTGAAAAAGGTGCAAAAACAGAGATTCAATTGAATTAATTGTTTACACACACTTATATATATACAAATTAAACCGGACCAGATGGTCCGTCTTGAGCGGAAGATACCAGGGCCCTTCAAGCATCTGCGACCCGTCATGTTATTGAACTTAAAGGCCATAGTCTGGAACAAGCCCAAACTCTTGACAAAGATGAGTTTAGAGGGAAGGGGCTGGATTAACAGTAAACAGGTTCAAAATACAACATTGTATCAGATTATTAGAGGCATTGATGGAATAGCCGGTATTATAATATTAGTTGAATAGTAAAGAAACAACTTCCTTTTTTGCCATCTCCTTGCCTTTCTAACTGAACGATCAGTGAGTGACGAAGGGGGGGGGGATTAAATGATTTACGAGTTCTAGCTCGCTTTCCTAGAGCAAATATTACTAACATAACAGCGTAATGTTTCAACAGCGTACACAGCGTAGTTGGGGATAAGCGAGTTAGGTAATGTGGCAAAAAATGGGAATGATCTATTCGCACATGGGATGGGTGGCGGGGTTTAACTTTCACGGCTCCGATGGGAAAAACACAGTTTTTAAGGCCAGTTCACAAGCTCTATTTTTGTGTTGTGTGGTGTCTATGCAACCTATAAAAATGCTTCATTTTTCGAGGGAATAAATTTGTTTGGCTGCATAGACTCCACAGAACGTAAACATAGAGCTTGTGAACGGGCCCATAGGACTGAATTACCGTGTTTCAAATAAAACACTGTTTCTAAGGAGAAACGGGGCACTTTTGGAAGCCGCTAGTCATGTTTCCTGAATAGCCATAGCTGAATAGTCGGATTCAGGACCAGTATAATTACCAGGAGGATTATCAAACAACACGCCCAAATTAGACCAGAGGTTCGGACCTCAGGTACAGTGTTGAATCGATACTAGTAAATAGAGTAAAGTATGTATCGATAGGTACTTTTCAATCGATTCCCAGTAGTTTTGGCACCGATACTTTTTTCGATACCGAGTACTATTCGATACTTTTACTTGATACTGCAAATGAGTAGGTACTTAAGGTATGGATATTTACTATTCGATACTGAGTATGATTCGATACTTTTAATCAATACTGAGTATTTTTTATTTTTTCAATTTGAACAAGTAGACTCCCGCCATCAGATAAGTATCGTTTGAAATGAGTACTTTACTAGGTATCGAAAGGGTATTGGTTCAAACAGGTAAATACTCGGTATCGATTCGATATCGTTTCTAATGAGTACTTTTACTTTTTATCGAATGGCTTTTGTTTCAAATAAGTAAATATTCGGTATCCGGTGTATTCATTCGGTACCGTAAAAGTATCGGTTAAGTAAGAGAGTCAAGCTCGGTGCACACTATGCAATTTTCGTAACATGTTAACTATTTACTTGCAGGATGAGAAAAAATATATGATCCCCGGTAGAGACCGGATATTTTTTTAAAACAGGTAGGCAATCCTATTTCAAAAGTTGCATAGTGTGCATCGAGCTTAAGTAGTCAGCGTGTTTCGATTGAAATGAGTCTTCATATAGGGGAGTAGTGATTGACGATTCGAAAAATAATTAGAGATGGTAGTGATTTGGGGGGGGGGGGGGTTCTTACAAGCGTGTTGAAGCCAAACCGCTAAAGTATCGATACTTTTGAATCAATACCAAATATTTTTGGTATCGGTACTTCTGTACCAATACTGAGTACATATCGATACTTTTTATACAATATACCATAAACAAGTTACATGAGTATCGATACTTTTCTTCCGATACCAAGTGCCATTCGATACCTTACCATTCAATACTTCAAAAGAGTAAGGTATATCGATACTTTACTAGTATCGATTCAACACTAACCAATTATTAATATTAAGTGTGGTGGAGGGGGGGGTTCAAGAGGTCTAATTTGGACGTGTTGTTTGATTTTCATCTTGTTACCAGGAGAGTAAATTGGAGACCTACGGGTGGATACTACTCTTCAATCCTTCGTAAACGTTGCTTCTAATTTGTATTTCCCCACGAAACTCACAATTTCAGTGATATTTAGCCCTCAAAATGGGCAGTTTCGCAGTTATTGATCACCCATATACCCATAACTTACATTTGTGTCACTATTCACTTATTGAGCACTAATTTTAGTATTTTGAGCTATGTGTAGCCCTTAAAGTTGGAGCGCGCCTCGATGGTGTAGTGCATATGTTACAGTTAAAACCCGAAATCCGTTAAAACTAGTTTTGACTAGTTAATACTAGTTTTTTTTTGTTGTGGTTTTTTCCTTCTTCTTCTTCCTCCTGAATGAAGGTGGAAGAACAGAAGAAGAAGAAGAAGAAGAAGAAGAAGAAGAAAAAAAAAACTAGTATTGAATAGTCAAAACTTGTTTTAACGGATTTCGGGTTTTGACTGTAACACATACAATTCACACACCAGTGCGCGCTCCTGTGTTTGAATACCGCTACTGTGCCACATAGGGATCGTGGCGGCATTCCTTGGAGAAACAAACTGCAACATCGACCGTGCAGTGCGGGGGGAGGGTATGACGTTGAGCTCCGAAAGGAGGCTTTGACGCCGTTCAATGCCCACGAAATTCACAATTTCGCCGTGGCTGATTATTCGCCGAAACTGGGAGTTCCGTGGCTATTACGGGGGGGTTTCAGGCGGGTTTCCTCGACCCCTTCCCAGTCAACCAACCCTCGCCTAAACTTCGCACATAAATTTTGGCTCCATTTCTGCATCAATGTTAGATTTAAAAGTTCAATTTTAATCTTCAGGAAGATCTACAGTGACGTTAGATCTTGCTTTTCCAATTTCATCCCTGAAATTACCTTAAAACACATTCAAATTCTAAAGTGCTTTGGGGTTATTTTAGGGATTAAATTTTGAAAAAGCAAGATCTAACGTCACTGTAGAACTTCCTGAAGACTAAAACTAGACTTTGAAATCGAATATTGGAAATGGAGCCAACATTTATGTGCAAAGTTTAAGCGAGGGGCTACTGGGAAAGGGTCAAGGAAACCCACCTGAAACTTAGACAATGTAGCCTTTTATCCCACGAAACATCTATTTTCATAGCTATATGTATCTCTCGAAACTTGCAAATCAAGGCTAATCCCCCCTCCCCGTTTAATTTCGCGGCCATTCTTCTCGCTGTTCCCTGCTAGGCCCAAGCTGATTGTGATTATTGCCCGAAACTTGCAGTTTCGTTGCTACGTAGCCCTGAAAAGGCTACAACTTGGATTTCACGGCTTTTCCCCACCGACGACATCGTGTTTAATTAGTCCTAAAAATTCAATATCGAAACTCTTTCACGAAACTCCAGCGGCTGCTTATATGTATTTCGAAATGTGCAATTTTTTGGCTTTTTAGTCCTAAAATTTGAATGTATTGACTATTTATCCCCGAAATTTCCAACTTCACGCCTATGTGTCTCTCGAAAATTATCACCCCCTCCCCCCTTTTCGTGAGTAATACCCTCTATGGCAGTGGTTCACGAAAGGGGGGGCACGCCCCCTGGGGGCGCGATGGAAATTCAGGGGGGGCGTGAAGAGGAGCAGAAAAAATGGAAGATATTAAACAATATTTTTTAAATAACGAAATTTAAAAAAATGGAAAACCTAATCAACAACCTAGTACATTTTAGAATCATAATAAAACATAACAGTTGCATTCAACTTTGTCGAATTTAATAATGAAAGCATGATTGTAAGATCCACTGCTCCAAGCCACTTAATACACGAGTTAGTTTTTTGATCAAAGTAGCCATTTAAAGAAACACATAATTATCAGATGCTCCCTGCCTGAAATTTTCTGTTTTGATCAGATTGAACATATTTTTGAATAAAAAATTTACTCGTGTAAAAAGGGCCTTAAGGGGGAGTTGTACATGTGTTTCCTCGACCCCCCTCCAATCGGACCTCGCCTACTCAGCGTTACGTACGTAAATGATCGCCGTTTTTCTGTACCAATCCTGGATTTCAAGGTCTCATTTAAATCTCCAAGAAATTCCGCACGCGCATACGATCTTCTTTTTTCATATTTCACCCCTGAAATAACTGTAAAACACACACAAACTTTTACCTTGAAAATTCACGCTCTTCTGACGACTTATTTAGGAAAGCAAGATCGTACGCGAGTGCGGAATCTCCTGGAGATTTAAATGAGACCTTGAAATCCAGGATTGGTGCGGAAATACGGCGATAATTTACGTAACGCGGAGTAGGCGAGGTATTATTGGAGGGGGGTCGAGGAAACACATGTACAACTCCACCTTAATAATATAAAACAGGGGCCTATTTTTTTTGCAATATATTTTTGTAGAAATTATGACCCATATTCATAGTTTTCCCTTGAGGAAAATATTTCCTTGACTCTTAATTCAAAACAGATGAGTCACAAATTAGAATACCTGATTTGAAGTCTTTCAGGGAAATATTTTTCTCAAGGGACGACTATGAATTTGGGCCTATGCCTATTTAATTCATTATTTTCAAACAAATGAATTAAAACAACTGATTCTCGGGGGGGGGGGGGGCTGGCGCAAGGCACCGTACTGTCTTCACTCGGGGGGGGGGGGGGCGTGATTATGCAGTTGTTGGGAACCCCTGCTCTATGGCTTACAATTTCGTGGCTATTTATCCTACAAAATTTGGAACGTGCAATTTCACGCCTAATTATTCTCCGAAAGATTCAAATTCATAGCTATTTATCCTCCAAAATTCGCAATTTCTGTTGTCTATCCGCCTAATATCGTGGCTTCTAGCCCTAAAACTTTCCGCTCGAAACTTAAATGTGCAATTTATTGGCGGTTTATCCATCGAAATTTCCAATTTCACGCCTCTGAGTCCCTCGCAAATCACACCTCGCAGTGCTATTCCGTGGCTAATAACCCTCATGGCTTACAATTTTGGGGCATTTATCTAACAAATTCCGTGGATACCCATCCCCCAACTGTAATTTCGCGGAAACCCGGAGAATTCGCGACTATTGCTCCTGCATGTAACATGCAATTTCGTGCCCAATTATCCTCCGAAATTTGTTGCTTATCTGGTTTTTAATTTTTTAAATTTTTTTGTTGCTTATATCCTCCTAAACATACAATGTCGTGGCTTCTTAGCCCTATAACTTCAAACTAGAAACTTTCCTACGAAACCAACAATTTTGTGGCTGATTATTCACTGAAACTGGCTATGTATATGTATAATTGCGTGAACTCGCAATAATATATTTTACGGGTATATCTAGGCTATACACCCGCTTTCATACGAACAACCATTATGAATTAGCTGACGAAGACATACATTTCATAATACCTTACTTAGGCTGGATGTATACGTGAGAAGAATTTTGGCTTTAACAAGACAAGCGCCATATGGACACTTTGGTCAACTTTAATCCCGATTGAACCACCGAAGGTTTCATAAACTCAAAAATAACAGAAGCCCTAAATTCCATCGTAACGTCCATTTCGCGGTAGAAAGCTTTTTTTTTCACAAACATTGCTCGTCTTGAAATAGTGAAGCACAGAGCTTCAACCTGAAGAACTAAAAGTTTCGCTTTGAACCCTCAATTTCACGCGCTCCTTCCTTTAAAATAGAAATAGCATTTAGAGAACGTTCAACTGATGTTTTGACCCTATACGTTCTCTGTGGAGCTACTGGCATGCGATTTCCAATAAACATAACTTTGTCTTTAAGGTTGGAAACTTGGGAAGGGGCTAGGGCGGGATTGCTTTATGTATCCAGAGCCCATTTCATGAACAAGAAAATTATTGTTGGTTAAAATCAACTACAAAATGTCACTCACATGTCACAAACTTTGATGTGTTAATATTGGCAGCGAATCAATTTTTGTACGCACTTTTATTTTCGTTAATTTGCGGGGTCTCCTAAGAAATTTGTGCATCTGTTATGTCATGTTTTGATTTAGGGAAGAGACGCGAGTGTTATTTAAAGCTTGAAATACAGGCGAAGACGCAAATACAGAGAAGACACTGAAGGAGGAAGTTACGAACTGAACTACAAGAGTTTGAGACGTATTTAAATTCACTAATGCGGACCCTCGGTAAGGACTCCCCGAATTCTTCACTAACGCGAAGAGCATAACGATAGTAAAAAGTGAGATTCTCCTTCATTTTTTTTTTAGGGAAAAGAGGGTGGGTATGCTTTATTCTATCCAACTGGAAACCCTCCCGGCTTTTAATCAAGAGTTTTATTAAGAGAACTATTGTTACGCGCGTGCCTTCATACAAACGATAAATGAAGCGAATAAAAAGTTCTTTTGTGATTTCGTCAGTACTAATTCGACTTTTACTAGACGATTTCAAGGGTTTCAGTACGTAGCTTAATTACTCTTTCTAAGAAAACATGCGTTAAAACAAAGAGAGTGGAAACTGAAGAATTCTAAGAAAAGAAATAGCGCAAAAAAAAAGAAGAAAAAAAAAGTTGGATAGGGGTGGATGGCAACATTTGAAACAGCATCTGCGCCACACGTGGTACATTTGCTTCGAAAATTACCTGGTACCGGGGTTGACGAGTACAAGGATCTTCAACGGTTATTTCCTAGCATTTTTATCTGGTGGTACAACTATTTAATTTTTTAAAAACTTGATTGTCAAAATTCAATTTCTACGATATATAAGTACATCAAGTCTAAGAATAAATTACTCACCAAGCCAAAATATGAAAAAAATCCAAATTGTGCTCTTTAGGGAACAACGATCAAACAATTGTGGGGAGGGGGGAATTAAATAAAAATAATTTTTAAAAAAATAACAATATTACGATCGAAACAGAGAACCCCCTTTCGGCCTTATGAATCTTGAACTCACCGACTGCACTACCCGCTCAACCACAGAGCGTACTGGGATAGAATTAGGAATTGAGCGACGTTGAAAAGGTCTGGAGGGGCTTCTAGCCCCACCCGCTCTTCTTGCTATTATTGCCTTTCTTCTTCTGGGATCCTTTACCAGATATTTTATCTCCGTTCCCTTCAAAGTTTGGAGTTTTTTTCGTCGTCTCAAGTAAATTGAATGCATGTATCCAATTTACTTAGAACGACGAAAATAAAAATCTAAACTTGATGTCAATTAGCTTAGCCTGATCCCCGTAACAACACTTGACGTCGATTTCTGTTCTCCCCGATGAATGAAAGAGGCACTTTGTTGTTGTTGTTGTTTGTTTGTTTTTTTTTTGTTTTGTTTTTTTTTTTCGATTTTGACAGAAGGTGAGGCAAACTTACAGCACTCAAGTTCCAGAAATCTCTTGGAATAAATGGCAAACAAACTTTAAACACTATAGTCACATGGACCGAGGTAGTCCTGTGTAGTCCTGCGTGTACCATAGACACAGACGGCCGAGTGCAGTAACCCGGTCAATGAAGAAGAAAGCAATATGAGCAGCAGAAATTCGGAAAGCCAAAATAACTGAAAGGGATGAAAAATCCTCTCAAATATCACAGTTGAATGGCCACATCTTCTAACATGACAATTCGCGACTTGAGAAGGTCTTGAAGAAATTCCTTTCCCACTTTGAGTGTGAGGGGCGACATTTTTTATTGGTCAGTGTGCTTTCAAAGAAGGGAAATATGAATGCTTAAACTTAGAACGAACGTGCCTTTTCTTTAATGAGAATGTCGTCACCAAATTTTAAATACTCGCTCGTGTGCATTGTAGTCGTATATATATATGCAACGGATGCATTGTCTTCAAAACAAGACCTGTATAGATATTTCTGTTCAAAACAACGACCCCGCGGGGGGGGGGGGTCTAGCAATATTGGAAACATTGCAGTACAATTACAATTAAGGACACATCGACCTTCCAAAGCCAGAAAGAATTCGAAAACGTTGTTTACTTGGACTTATTTCACCTTGAAGGATTACTATCTACATATACAAAATCTGTTAATTCTAGTAGCTTGTGCCGTTAGTGTGGGGGCCCCGTGCTAACCGAGGTGAATACTAAACAATCTTTCCGTCCATTGTCGTTTTACTTCCTGTCAGGGGGGTCTTGAGAAAGATGAGAGTAAACAAAACTTTACCACTACTACAAGGAGATGTCCCCAAATCCAACTCTCAAATTTTTTTGATTTGGCGGGAGAGGATACTAGTAGTCGAAGTTCAAACTCCTCGTGCACACTTTTTGTGTATGGGCCCCTTAGGGAGCCCGATATAACCCATTTTGACCATCTGATGATGTTCTCCGAGGGTAAAACCTCCTGAGAAATACGAAAAATTAATTCTATCAAGTAATACAAGCGATATTGTCAGAAATGTTCAACTCCTCAAAAGTGGGTACTACCTAAATATTATATTATCATTTATCACCCTCTAATACCTAAGGCCCAAACTGACAAAACATTTAGAGTTTGAACGTCAAAAAATGTGGTAAAACGTTTCTTTGTATCCATTGACCAATTCTCCGAAAATTGTATGCTTGTATAAAAACTGGAATTTGTTGTAAAAACAAAGAAGAGTGAGAGTGGGTGGTGGGATAGGGAGCCCGAAATTCGATAGCAATAGCAGCACGATTCATTAATTATAAATTAAGCATTTATGCTAATTATGAAATGAGCATTCACTCTCACTTGAGCAGCAGAGACGTAAACTAAGGACGATGGAAAATGACTTGCCGAATGACTTAAACACTTAAGATGATCATTCGGTCAGCTAACTTATCCTCAGACCTTAGATAACTTAATTTTTCTTGGAGAGAGGGAAGAAGAAAAGAGCCCCAAAAACCCAAGAAAATTGACAAACTGTGTATTTCTTAAAACAGCCGAACAGGACAAATACAAGAGTCCCCTCCCCTACTCTTTCGGGAGATTCTGCCTCTGTGTGGTCAAAAACGGCAGATGGAAGAGGGTTTTTTCAAACAAATGTCTTCAGTTTTAGTAATGAATCAGCCATTTTGCGGAGTAAAATTGACGATTCTCACCTCGGCACCGAATTTACCGGGCGTTCCAGAGGGAAGGATTTAGGCAGAAGCATCAGTTTTTGGACCATAACTAATAATTTTACTCTGGTCATTCAAGTGGCTAAAGTGCCAGTTCCTCATGGGAGAAAGTCATTAATTTCTTTTACAGAGGAGTTTTATATGACTGAATGAACGAAACCGAAAAATGGTGTCCCGGGCAAATTCTGAATTTCAGAGGGGGGGAGGATACCGATTCGATGTAGCACAGGCCAGGTAAGTCCCGGAGACGGGGGAAGTGCCCTGGCCACGTTTTAATGAGGAGTCTCGGGTCAGTTTCTCATGCGAGACTGTCGCTAATTTTCTTCCTGAGCAGTTTTAGATTGTTAAACGGAACTGAAAACAACGGTTTCCCGGTCAAATTCTGAATTTCAGGCGGAGAAAACGCCGGATCGCCAGTTTTCCAGCCGAAGCCTATTGTTCGTGACAGAAAAGCGTAAGGCAAACGAGTAAATCGAGAATAAACTGTAACTTTATTTAGCAACATATGGTACTGAGCAAACGACTTCCGAACAACGATATAAGGTTATATAAACATATGAATGGTTACAGTATGATGGCCTAAGGACAACACGGATTGTCATCAACAAGGCCTTCACTTCTCACGTGTAACGGTGGAAGAATATGGTAAGTTTTTTGACGCTAAAAAGCAAATTATTCGGGCTCACTGAGTTTCTGGCGCCTAATATAATCTGTTTCTGGCGCCTAATATAATCTGTTTCTGGCGCCTAATGGTCTCATTTTGGCACCAAATAGTCACTTTCCGGCGCCTAAATGTCTTATTGTACCTAATAGTCGGTTTCTGGGGGTTAAATTGCTAGCTTGGTGAAGTTAAATGCTGATGCACAGAGTCCAAAGATATTGGCCCTACTATAACGTTCTGGAAGTAAAGTCATCGTGCCTCATGACGGGTAGTAGATTCTTATGCTGTCACAGGAGCCATTTGAGGAGCTGCAATGCCAGTTAGTATAGAGTTACATGATCAGAGTTCCTAGATTAGAGCCCATGATTAAGAGTTTTCTGTCTTGGTAGCATTAAGCTTGTCTCTTTTGATGATATATTGTCATGATATAGCCGAGTCAGATCGAACAGTGTCAAAGGTCACAAGTATCTCAGAAACCACTTCTGAAAATAAGGAAAAACTAAAAATGAGGGTGAATTGGAAAACCAATAGCAGATTTCGCCGGTTTGTTTTGCATTTTCCCACACAAGAGCTCCCTAGGCGTACCGAATGAACACTGTATTGTTCGTTGGAGTCCGTTAGAATGTGCCTATAACAGCCTTGGGTTTTAACGCGGACTTCACTACATTATCATCCCACCCTTTTACGAAGCCTCCAAGAACCTCCAACAGGGACTCAAAGTAAGATGATGATGGGTAGAGACATGAAATACGGTACCGGAGGCTCCTTAAAACCCTAGGGTAGCCGAGTATTTTAATTAATTTATTTCAATAAGAGCAGGATTATCAAATAAAAATAAAGAAAATTAAAACACAAATAGTTGAATTGTTTTACCCACGGAGGGTAACAGCTATCTCCGACACCCACCCCATTTTTGTTCATTTCATCATGAAGGGGGCAGGCCACTCTATTATGTTCGATTTTTCTGGTCGAGCTATCAGGAGTTCAGAAGGCTTCGGAAGCTAAAGCTTAAATTTCAGTTGAAGCGGGTTAATCATTATTAGAGATTCGGCCTTGGACCTGCATATTCACATAAAACTTGTGAACGCGAAGTAATTGATCGTTTACCTACTCATCTGACGATTATAAATAATTCGAAGAAAAATTAATTTTTCGCACAATACGGCGTTTATGCCCGAAATTGGGTTGAAAAGCGGAATATTTAAAAAGTAAACTCTATGACAAACTTATTTTTATAAAATTCCAGTAAAGCGGAACATGCTACGAATAGGCGTTATAAAATATGGCTTTAAATAAGTTTTTAATATGCACAGCGTAAAAGGATTTAATAAACGATCAATTTGCTTTCATTCTATTACTTTTTGATTCAAATGGAGCGAAACTGAGGAAGGGTGGGGATCATTTAGAATGAAAAGGCCGAGTGTAGCAAATAACTTCTTCCAAGAGAGGAAGACTGGATGAATGTAATAGAGTCAATTATGTGCAGACTGACAAGACGAGAATAGAGGAGAGGGTAATCCGAACGGATGCCAGCGATTAGAACGGTAGGGTGGGAGGGGGGAGGATCGAGGCCTAAATGATGGACTGTTGGGGGTTGAGGGTGAGGGGGTGATTGTCCCCAACTCACTACCACCCCTCCTCCGACTATCAGTTCGCAACCGTCAATTATCTCTTTGATGTCAAACATCCAACGGAGCACTTGGCTACAATTACCTCCTTCTCTTTCAAGTTTCATAGCAATAAAGGTATTTGGATCTGTCACGAGGATACCCTCATTTAGCCTGGATATTATCTGAGCCCCATGACTTGGTTGCTCGAGACAAGAACAAGCAATTTACATTTGCAATTACGGGGGTTGGTTTGAGTTCTGTGAGTAGGAGGGGGGGGGGATAACAGCTGAAGGCCAAAGAAACTGCTCATTTTTTGAAGATTTTTCAGTTTTTCATTCCCAAAAAGTAAACTTTGACAAAAGACATTTAAAAGACGTTATACTGGCATAATGAAGGGGTGGAAAAAGAGTGGGGAACGACACTCTTGGTATAACGAGAGAGATGCGTCTGGATAGGAAGTGTATTTAAAAGGCTTATAATTGGCCATGTCCCGAATGGAAAAGGTGAGAGAGGAATCGCAGGGCCATTAGGCCAGATTCTCCCCCTCCATCCCCTAACCTTATCAAGTAACTCGTTAGAAGTAATAACTACTGAACCAACCGACAAAGGAACCTCCTAGTTAATTACTTGCAAGGCTTTTTAATCATTGCCTCGGTATATTGTTGACAGGAGCGGCTGCGGTTGACATGATCTCGTAACAATGGCTTCAACGAAGGTAATCAATTCACCACAATACCTCTGTACCTGCGCCTCTACCATGTCCTTTATTTAACTTTACTCATTAGTGGAAAACCAATAAATTCCAGTGTTGCAATTAAACGTCATAACCTCGAAAGAGGAGTGAATCGTAGTCCATACAACACATTTACTAATTCACCTGCCGAACTTAGAAATGTTTCGCCCGAGATTGTGAAGTCTAGTAAAAGTTTAAGGTATGCCTTTGAAAGGAAACACTCACTTTTCACACTCGGGGTAAAACGAGTATTTAACTGGTTAATTCTTTGGCAAATGCCCTGATTATTAGAGAAGAAAAAAACATGTTAACGAATGGGTTTATTAATTAAACATTTAATTGCTAAACTTAGTCTTTATTCAAGAAACTAAATAAGAGGTCCCTCAATTAGCTATTGTTACCTCAGCCTAATCAGGTTGTATCTCAAATAAAACTTTTAATCCCTACTCAGTCTCCGATTTAAAAGAAAAAAAATGTTAATTAACTTTTGCTTTCCAACGAAAAGCTCTCGAGTTAGAAAACTTAATTTAGAATCTAATTATTCACTAAAGGAGCACAAGAGAAAGTAATTTTCTTTTCTCTTTTTCTTTCTTTCTTTTTTTTTTTTTTTTTTTTTTTTTTTTTTTTTTTTTTTCTTTCTTTTCTTTTTTTGATCAGGTTCCCATAAACAAATTTGTCTAAAAAATGATTTAAAGTCTGGAATATTAAAAATCAAAGGGAAAGGAAATGAAGGAACACCTTGTGGTATAAGAGAGATTATATCTTCTTAACTTCATTTCATGGTGTAGCCACGGAATATAATGCTTTTTTCTTCGGAAGTATCCCTCCTTTTTGTGCTTCATGTTCCCCGCTTGATTAGCGTCAGCTGATGAGAGCGAGGTGGGGGGGGGGGCAAACGGAGGAAAAATTTGATTAGTTGGAAACAATAGGAGTGTAAATAGCGATGGCAACAAAGGGGTTAGAAAAGTAATACTGTGATAAAGTGTTTGAGGGTCAAATTAGCGAAGAGTAATAAAGAGGCATCTTATGGGGGATGAAACTACTGTGGGGCAAATGATCAAATGGAGGCAAGTTAGTGTCTAATAATGTACAAGACCAACTGAATAATGTTATTGGTAGAACGTGCGGTTGGTTCTCTGCGAATCGTAGCCAATAAAGAAGAGCTTAATAAAAGGGGCTCACTTATTGAATCTGGTCTTGTTGACACAGCCAGTAGCGTCCGTGTAAACTTTAATCAAAACCTACCACGGTCGTGGTTTTCCACCCCCATTTCACCTTTTATAAACCTTTAAACCAATGGTTTATTAAAACGTCTTCATCTTTTATTCGGTAGAAAATTGGAATAAGGCAAGAGTAAGGTAAACATGGGGGCTATGCGAAAAGGGAGAAAAGGCATATAACCAATAGACTTCACTACTTGAACCTTTCAACACATCATTTCCAATAATAATCCTTCACGATCCCTGAGCTTTAATTTTATTACTCTCCACTTTCTTCATCTCGAAACTTTTCCTGGTTGCTATACCCCTATTTTCATAGCTTCCTTTTTGCTCGCTCACCATGGATTTTTTTTTAATGTTATATTTCACGGCCTCAATCGCCTACATGATCGAAGAACCTTGTACATTCTGAATTTTCGTGAAAGTTACAATTTGTGCATCTTTGTAACGAGTCCGTAAAATCCGATGCAGAAATTGAAGAAAAGAAAGTGTTGTAGACTGAAGGGGGGCGGGGGATCGGCAAATCAATGGAGCAGCGCCCTAATCGCACCTAAAAAGGTGTCAGCGTCCTTTAAACGGGGCACAAAATGAGCGATTTCTTTATGTCATTCATAGTTTTGGAATCTTTACTCAAATCTAGAGGTGGCCAGCAAAGTCCAGCTGCGTCGAGGCATCACTTCTTCCTTGGACTTGCACGGGTGATTGGCAATTCCACGTGTCTATGCATCCAAATTAGTATATTACGATACAAGAGCGGCGTCATAATCGTATACGAACTTCGGACTGAGCTGTTTCCTCTCGTGTATCGCACGGCATTTTCTCTACACATACCAATGGCCAAAGATGAAAGAACAAACCAAGCAGCAAGGTCTACCAATGGTCCAATTTCAATGAATAGGATTGTGTCATTTCGAACGAAATGAACGAACGAAAGTCGACTTTCATACTCAGAAACCACTTGGACCATCATGCCCTGCCGATTTATTGTCACAAAATCCGTTATTTGGTGATAATTATGCCGCTTAAACTAGCCATTTAGCCCTAAAACCGTTAAATTTCGCCCCAGAATGTTTCAATTTAGCCAAATAATCTTACTTCTGACTCGGAAACGAGTAGGAATTCAGCCAAAGGAATGACTTGCACACACCTTTAAGAAAAGTCCGGGTTCTCCCAGAATCTCCCAAATGACGGAACCGTAGATTCCCTCAACCAAGATATTACCTCATCTTTTTTTTTTTTTTTTTTTTTTTTTTTTTTTTTTTTTTTTTTTTTTTTTTTAGCAGAAAAACAGGAGTACGCGGGTAAAAATGGCACTCTCTATTTAGATCCTTTTTTTTTTTTACATGAAAAACCAGATTTTTTCATTCCTGATGATTGAAGTGTGTTTAATCACCTTTTATCCCCCAATTTTTGTATGACTGGTAGCCGCGGGACATTTTTTGATTCATGAATTTATCGAGAATGCAGTGAAAAGACGGGGGAGGGGCGAAGATATAATTTTGCCCACTCATACTCAGCTCCGGTTAAATTAATTGTGCCCAATTAACCAAGGCACACCTCCCCTCTGCTCCTCGATACACCAATCCGCCCCTGCCTCTAAGCGGCCCAATAACCACGCAGTTAGCTCGAATCATACAGAGCACTGACCACAGAAACTGATATAATGTCCTGGAAACTGACAATTTCGACACCATTTCAAGCAGAAATCTGGAAATCCGGCTCTCAGAATCTGATAGGATTGGCTGTAGAGCGTGTATATTAGCCCAGGAGTTATTATTTTTATTTATTTTTATTTTCTTTAATTAAGGCATGTACATCGAGGTCATTAGCCGTCTAATTGTAAGATGTATGTACTCGTATATTTATGCTCTGTCTCCCTTTCCCCTATTTCCATTAGTTTTGTGACTTCAGGTCTATCAGGTATTTACGTTATACATATTTTCACCTATGATTATATCATATCAGTCAACGGTAATTTATTAAAGTTTGGGTTTCGTTTGATCACAGTCTCTTGTATCAAATGGTTAAATCTCATGAAATAACTCTATCTTTTTTCTATCTTTTGGTAATCCATGATCTTCTGCGCATTTTCAGGTTTCAGAGTTTCCTTGAAACCACGCGAAAAATTATACATGCGTCGAATGTTCGCATACAAGGAACAATACAAAAGTATATGTTCCACAGTGACTGTGACGTTGCATGTACCACACAGTGGCCGCCGTGAACCTGACAGGTGATACGTGTGAGTAAGCCTCGTATGTCCGACGCATAGCCTGGTATACGTATGGTATATTATTATTATTATTATTATTATTATTATTATTATTATTATTATTATTATTATTACTATTATTATTTTTTGAACAATAGGCATCGACAACTATAGGTCATTAGCCATTAGCCACGGTGAGTACAGTATATCAATTTAGCTATAAATAAAAACCATTTAATTTTTAGTTTCACTGAACTAGCATTTTTGTTCTTTCTCAGGTTTATCCATATTACTCCTTCTTACAATAGGCCTACACACGACGAAATACCTTCAAGCTCATGGATCATTAGATAAGTCAAATTTTATCCCCCACTCTTTTAATGGACTATTAACCTCGTGAATTTCTATTCTAGGTTTGTTCTTCAAGTCATAGTTATCACAGATTCATAACAGATTATCGACTATCACAGATGGTAACGACGGTAAGACGGTAACTTGTTTATTTTTACGAGTTGCCTCGTGAATGGTAAATGTCACAGCTATGCTTATATATCACAGTGAAGAATAGCTTATAACAGTATTGGATTTGGCTTTATCACAGTCTCATGTATCAAGCAATTAAATCTTCTCAAACAACTCTATTTTTTTTTTTTAGGTATTCCATTACATTCTTCTCCTTTTCAGGCCTCAATGCTTCTTCCAGACTTGCCGGAATATCACAGATAGCTCTGGCTGAGGCGTACGACCGACATTGAGCAAGAAAGTGCTCTACTGTCAAAGCTACGTCACATTCTCCACATAATGGCCTTCGTGACCCAAGCAAGTGATGCGAATGTGTTAGACGCGTATGTCCTAAGCATAATCTCAGGTCCATTAACTTTTACTGCAAGTAATTGATATTTTCAATTGGAGCGCGTAGTCGTGTGATACTTTAATTGTTATTTATTGTTACGTTATATCACTTTAGAACTCATTGCTAACATTTGTGTTTCAATATAAACAAATGCGCAGTACAAGTTAATGATACATTTTTAAGAGGGTCCAAATTTAAATTTTATTTTATACTACCTTAGTACATTGTTATTCAATGTTAAGCGAGAAAGTTACTTTTGGAACGCGTGAATACCAATTTTTCTGGGGGCGGCAAAAGCGCAGTACAAGTTAATGATAAAATTTTTATCGAGTAAAAATTCCGGAAAAAATATTTTTGTATGCAGGAATGATTGTTATTCATTGTTACGTTCAGGGCCATCTTCACGTAAGTTGATGCTATGTGGAGGGAGGGGGGCACTTCGTGTCCACACTTTGTTTTTCTTTTTTTGCCGCAAACCAGGGGCGTACAGCCAGAGCGGGGCAGGGGTGGGCAGTTTCCCTCCACTAGTCTCGAAAACGAAGTAAGTTCCCTATAATTCAAAATATTTTTCTCGCAAAAACAAATATTTTGTGAGTCTGGCTCACTAATAGTGAATTCCACCACCGGGAGTTTGGTTGAAGTTACCAAACTCTAACATTGTTTACATGAATGGTGATGCATTTTTTTGTTAATACTGAGTTCACGTAACTCAAATTAACTCTCGGTGGTGAAATCCACCATAAGAAACCAATTTATCGGATTTCACTCACTAAAAAAGAAAATTTCACCAATTTTTGCAGCTGATAAACCAATTTCAACCAATTTCTTGAGCTTTTTCTCATTAAAAAAAAGAATATCTCAAATTTCACTCGCTGAGCACGATTATCACACTAATCAAAGCATTTTCACGATTATGCGAAATTATATTTTGTTCGTCAAGATTACTGATTTTGCTCATTAAAACGTGGGATTTTGCTAGCTATAAAACCAATTTTGCACGCCTTGGCTCACTAAAATGCTAGTTTCGTGGGGGGCCGTTTCCCGCTGAAGAACTAAAACCCCTATTTCGTGGGTTTTGGGCTTGCTGAAAACCAAATTTCGTGAGTTTTAGTTTTTAGGCTTGCTGAAAATCCAAATTCGTGGTTTTAGGCTTGCCGTAAACCCAAATTTTTACCCGTAAAACCCAAAATTGTGTGGGTTGGCTCGTTGAAATGATCAATTTCACAGGCAGAAAAAACTATTTTTGTACAGCCGGGCGTAAAGACTCGAAATTCGACCGCTGGGAGAGTCTTGAGCGGGCGACATGAGGTTCATTCCGCCCGCCGGGCGTAAAGAAAAATATCAGCCCGGTACGTCTTCTTTTAGGTCTTTTGTTGTTTTTTTTAAAAATAGTTTTTCCTAATTTTGTTTTTAAATTGTACATTAGCCATAAAAACACAAAAATAAGCACTGTAAATTACGCTGAGAGGCGATTAAAGTTCTCTCTGTATCAGCTACGTCATCCTTCCATTCGCTGGCTGAAGTGTGTGTTCACTTCAGTTTATTAAGCAAACCATATGATATGCGTCTGTGGAGTCCGTGCAACCTATCAAAATGCTTCATTTTTCGAAGGAATTAATTTTTCTTTGCTTAGTACACTCCACAGATGCATAGCACAAAGCTTCTGAACAGGGCTTTAAAGACTGGTTTTAATGATTATTATTGTAATGATTAAGGACTTTGGCTGTACAAAAAATAGCGTACAACACTCGGGCGGTATTCCTCATTACGATCTCGGGCGACAACTGCCCTCGGCTTCACCTCGGGCACTTCCCGTCGCCCTCGACCGTAATGAGCATCATACCGCCCTTGGATCGTAATGTACTATTTTTCAAATTCAAACGCCCGTAAAAAGCCAAACCTTCGTGCTGAAAATCTCAATTTCTTGTGACTTCCTTCATCATGCGATCTTCTCAGAAAATGCGATCTTCGCCTATGAGCAGTTAGAATGCTTGTGTTGAAGACAGACTTGCCAGTTTACAGGCATGCAAGTTCCTGAAAAGGAGCCGCCATTCGTCTGTACGACAGAAGAGTCCAGTTTGGGAGCGTACCAAGACAACGAGTTAAGTTAAGGGTTCTGCGTTGATAAATTACAGAGATCTTTTTCTGGGGACTCATCACCGAATATAAGCCTGCAATTATCATTGGGATTCATCTTACTTGTGCTCACGTGAAGCTGCCCACCCCTAAACCAGAAGCTTGCTATGCCCCTGCGATGAACCAGCTATTTTTCCGCTTTTCGCCAAGAATTGGCGTTTTTTATAAATTTTATTCGCTGTAGCAGCTTTCTCAATTTTATCAGTCAATGGAGTTTTCTCAACTTTATCTGTCAATGAGCGTGTTTTCTCAATAAGCGTTTTTCACCCATTTTAGTCGACAATATGATTTTTTTTCGATTTTAGCCACGAATTAGCAAATTCTTTCGCTTTAGACATGAATTAGCACTTTATGTCAGCTACTAAGTGACCATTGGAAACCGTGAGTTTTCTCTATTTTCGATGTGAATGAGCGGTTGGTCTAAATGCTAGCCGCGAATGGGCACTTAGTCTCGTTTATAGTCGTAAAGATGCCCCCGGAAACAGCGAATGTCCGATTTTTCAATTTAAACTAATATGATTGAGCGCTATTGATGATGAGAATCTTTGTTCACATGTTGGGAAAAAGAAATCTGAACAATCCGGGGCCCGTCGGGCCCCCGCCTAAAGACGGCACTGGTTACGTTATAATATCACTTTGGAACGCATTGCTAACATTTTTTTTTTAATAAAAAAATTGCGCAGTACAAGTTGATGGTAAATTTTGAAAAGCGTCATTTATCGGTGATTTGTCACCTTAGCACATTGTTATTCAATGTTACGTGAGAAGTTACCTTTGGAACGCGTGGGTAGCATCAATTTTTCGGGGGGCGGCCAAAGCGCAGTACAGGTTAAGGGGGAGTTGCACTTGTGTTTCCTCGACCCCCCTCCAACAATACCTCGCCTACTCCGCGTTACGGAAATGACCGCCATATTTCTGCACCAATCGTGGACTTGAAGGGCTCATTTAAATCTTCAGGAAATTCCGCACAAGCGTACGATCTTGCTTTCCTAAATAAGTCGTCGAAAGAGTGTGAATTTTCAAGGTAAAAGTTTATGTGCGTTTTCCAGTTATTTTAGGGATGAAATATGAAAAAGGAAGATCGTACGCTTGTGCGGAATTTTCTGAAGATTTGAATGAGCCCTTGAAGTCCTCGATTGGTGCAGAAATATACGGCGGTAATTTCCGTAACGCGGAGTAGGCGAGGTATGATTGGAGGGGGTCGAGGAAACACATGTGCAACTCCCCCTTAATGCTAAAAATTGTATCGAGTAAAATTTCCGGAAAAATATGTTTGTATGCAGGAATGATTGTTACTTATTGTTACGTCATTATTTTGCATTGGTTGGTGCTTTGTGGTTATTATTATTATTATTATTATTATTATTATTATTATTATTATTATTGAATTGTAATAGCGTTTTCCATTTACGTAAAATTCTGCTCCACAGAAATTCATTTCCACCCGTTTTTTTCCATTAACATATGTTTTAATCTTCTGATTCTTCTTCTTTTCCTGTGATTTCGCCATATTGGGAAGAGAGATCGTCACAGAGAAAGTGTTTTTGGTTTTCTTATTTTCAATTCGAAGGCATGTGTCGAATGGAAGGGGTGTCAATATCTTATTATTGGTTAGAAATATGGTTGTTGAAGGCCGTAGTTTTTGGATCTTAGGCGTATTTTTTGTTATCGTGTTTTCAAGATTACTTGTGCCCCATCTTCGGCCCAGATGAATGGGGGAAGTAAATAATAATAATAATAATAATAATAATAACGCCGAGGGAACTGATCTTTCTAAAAAAAAATAAAATGGAAATTTCGTTTCAGAAATCGTCTATATCC
Organism: Corythucha ciliata; assembly: GCA_038030265.1. Taxonomy (NCBI): domain Eukaryota; kingdom Metazoa; phylum Arthropoda; class Insecta; order Hemiptera; family Tingidae; genus Corythucha; species Corythucha ciliata. The sequence goes on from CM075940.1 coordinate 22,430,135, forward strand.
CTCTTGGAAACAGGAAATCTGGAAATGTGTCCCGGAAATATTACTTTCCGACTATATTAGCTTTTATCCGACTCACAACACTCGACTTTTAGTTCCAAGACTCAACTATTCTGCCAGAAATGACCTAATCTACAAAAAAAAAAAAAAAAAAAAAAAAAAAAAAAAAAAAAAAAAAAAAAAAAAAAAACTCAGCCCATATAAATTCTCGAAACTGATTGTTATGGGCCCACATCTGATGGCCACCACAAGAAAAATCGGAATAAGAAACTAGAAACCTTATTCCAAAATTTGATTTTTAGGGTGGGTGGTGAGGAGATTTCGTTCTGAAATCTGTTCTGCCTGATAAATGATTTTAACACAAAATCGAGATTCAGATTTGAAAATTTTTATTAAAAAAACGGGAACTTTCTCGTGTAACGAGCAGATTAAACCGAGTAGTGTAATTTAGTCCATTGAAATTGTCCGTATCTGTGCCAGAAACTACCTCTGCGTCTTCGAGCAAGAAACTGAGAATTTGGCCCCAGGATGGGAACTAGACCCGCGCACCCATACAGGATCGCACATTGTATGTCCCAAGAAAGTGAAATGCTCTGAAAACTGACCATTTTGGCCCCCGTAATAACCTGTGGCTTTGGCTATGGGAATACATACCTCCATAGCTGCTATAGGGACCGCAGGTATGTAGGTGAACAGTGGACTGGTTGACCCCCCCCCCCCTTTCGCCGTCAACTAAGTGGCCGCGAATCATGGAATCATCCCGGGGTACAGAAGGAATCCCTACCCGGCCCGTTGCGCAATGCGCAACAGACCTGGCACGCGAAAAGGCCAGAAGCACGATCACCCGCTGACTTCCACTGGGTATACTCGGGGCGGGCGATTTAGCGACCATTTGCTTAAAACCATAAGGAAGCAAAAAAAAAAAAAAAGGCGCCTGCAATAGAGCTTCCATCATTGCTCAAGGGCATCATTTAGGCAAATAATTTAGACGCTTTTCATAAAAAGGGGGAAATGAACGATCTTCAGTTGTTGGTAGTCGGTAAGGGCACGATGAAATGCAAGAGTTTAATTTGGAAGGAATTAGGCATTTGAATTGAGAGAGACCTCGAAAGAGCAGCAATAACTTAGGGAGATCTTACTATTTTAGAAGAGCTTAACTCTATTTAAAGAGAGATTACCAAAAGCCTTATCCTTCTATATTAGAAGTCGGAATAAGTATTCTTAACATTTTCATATCAGCTGTTTCATCTTCTTACAGATTTCCCATTCGTCTTCACATAAAATCTCGCCTGGGCACTATAGTTCTTACACGTTTACGCCTGCTCTATATGCAGCTGGAGGGTTGGAAAAATGAAAAATGTTTGTTACGCCAATGACCTCTTGTCAAAGTGATCAATTTATTTTCTTATTGAGACGTTTCAGAGAGCGAAAACGATTTAATTAAGTTTGAAGAGATTGTGATCACTCTGCCAAAGGTAATGAGCTCGTTTAAAGTGCAATATTGAAGGGTTGTTTCACTTGGAATCATTAAACTATGAGATACTTTTGGAGACGGCAAAGTCAAGTTTAGCTGAATACGAATTAGTTAAATTTTCAATTCAAATTAATGTTAGGTCGTTGGTCTCGGAACGCAGGTATAGAATGTAACTTTATTAATATTCCCATTGTGTCTTCTCTTCGCCACCCTTCAGCTAACTATTAGGGGCGGGGGTATAGAGATATATAGATGTTAATAGAGGATTTCACACAGTCTCGCAGCACTCGGCGCACACATACAATCCCCCTTCAGAAGGCGAGGAGGAGTACTAATTGTCTGACATTTCTCTCTCCAACAATTGCTCCTCTCATCCCATTACACCGGAAACCTAATTTCACTCGAACATTTATACTAATTTTGCAGTCCTAAAGCCACGTGCCTTTTGTACGGCATCTCGCTTGATCATTATACATTAAATCGACGGATTTCAATAAGACCTCCGCGTTTCAACGTTGCATTCGAATTACTCGAGGCGAAAATAATAGCCTTGAGAGGTTATTGGCTAAATGAAACAGATTTCCTCGTAGTGACTTTTCATTTATACCAGTACTGCAGTCTTTCTCTAACAATCTTTCGCTCATCTCCGGCTGATCTCATCTTTTGTTGAGAGAAGCTCGTCCGTGCTGAGACAATTTTCCCGAAGGTGGCAACTTCTAATAGACTTTTAAACCAATATAACTTTCTCTTAGCGGATAGTACTTTGTTCAAATGCCATCATTTGATGGTTACCATTATGCGGAATGAGTGGTGGGTGTGTGTGTTGTGGGGGGGGGGGGGTATTGCTCACGTTGAACACATTTGAACAAAAGCCCCTGCTTTATTGGTTTCAGCTCTGAACTTGAGTTGAATCATCAAGGGTCAATTGACTTTCCCTTTCCATTAATTTTCGCTCATACACACGAGTTTTGAAGAGGAGAGGGGGTGGGGAGCACCAAGAATTAAAAAACTTTTCCAAAAGGCTTAAACTCGATATCTGCTGACCTTTTTGTTGAAATTAACAGACCGGTCGAGGTTTTCCAAAACGTTTAAAATATAAACAAATTGCACAAAAAAGGGTTGTGGTGGTAGAATGGGCACCATAATAACTGCTTTTGTTATAGACAGAGACAGCGTGTCGCCAAGTTACTTTCTCTTGAAACAACACCTCCCTTCTCCCCTCCAGACTATTTTTATACCGGGAAATCCAATTCAAATAACCAGTTTGAACGATTAGCTCACTCACTGCAATTGTGTTTGTACTCTGAAGCTAAATAAAAACGATCACTGGCAAAAAAAAAAAAAAAACTTTAAAATAGCACGCCGGTTAAATGTCGATATCGCCGGCAGACGACTTCAACTTTATTAATTGGAAGTCGAACGGAAATTCAGCAAAACTTTTACCGGAAATTATATAAGACTGATGGTAAATAGGGGGTGTAACGTTGTCAACACTTTGATGTGGAGATTATCCTTCATCCTTGTACCCATCTTTTTCGAGACGCAGCTCTTTTTCATTGAATCTTCACAATCGATTATACGTCAGAACGTTCAATTTTCTTCCGATTGATACCCCCCCCCCCTCATTCTGGGTCTATTAGCCATTAGAAAAACAACCGTTGGCTGGGGATTATTTTTATATAGATGACAAAAAAAAACTTTCTTGGCGTAGCAGTTGCGGGTGAGCAGATTAAATCAAATTACAGGGCCGTTTGCGCTTTACGAATAAATAATTTAAATGGCAGAACCAAAAAGAGAAGTATCTTATCAACTGCATAGAGAGCTAATTTGCGGTTTGAAATGATAAGCCGAAATATAAAAGACTCCTTTCATTTCCACTTTAATCAGCCAAGGTACTGTTGACTATTCACACGTTCATTGCGTCATTCATAGGCAACTCGACATTCAGATAGCTTTTTAGAACGGAATCAGCCCACTCCTTCCGTCCCACCCAGCCCAAGGGCTCTGCAGATTAAACAGCTTTAAGGATAATTCCTTCTAACTGAAAAAGGACAATGAAGTAAGAAGGTTCTACTTGAAATGACAGTGGGAATTCCCCAGGGCAGTCCCCAACCTCACTAGTGAAAGAAGTATATTACTTCTCCAATTATATCTATTTAAAGTACGAACTTTTATAAAAGGCCACAGAATGACCCAATGGATCAGCGATGTATAATAATCACATTTTTTACAAAATGATGACCTGATGGCCAAGACATCGACACGGAACGGGTTCGTTTCAAGACAAACTTGACCCATGAAGCACAAATATGAAGGCCAAAAAATGACGGGTTGACCAGGCTAAACGGGTGGCGGTATAGTATGCTTGGAAAAGGCCATAACCATGATGACCTAATCCGAAAATTTTCGTTTCTATTCAAATAAATTTTTACCACTGATTTGCGATTTGACCCGAAAGTCAACGTGAAGCGGGGTGTCCAGGTTGGACACTTGCGCGTTCGGGAGGAAGTTGCACGTAGTGAAGCGGCTGAAGTCGTTACGGATCTCAACATGTAAGTGAAGATGGGTTTGGAAAAGCTCCTTTAACGTCGATGTAGGTAACGTGACTTTTGGGGTAAGGGTTCACCGAGGTTCAAGTTCGACAGTAGGATATACTAATGGATCTGTGAAGGATGGGGTGCTGGGATTGGAGTCTTTGGCCTTAGGCTTCGGCATTGGGAGGACCACCACCATCTTTCAGGTGGAGATCTATGCTATAGAAGACTGTGCACGGAAGATTAGTGAGAGGAGGTCTTCGGAAGACGAAGATATTTATCCTGTCTGACAGCCAGGCGGCTCTCAAGACCCAGAGTCGTCGTGAATTCGAAACTAGTCTGGGGCTGTCTTGAAGCTCTCAGGCGTGTGGCAACGGTTAATAGCCTTACTTTGCTGTGGGTGCCGGGTCACAAGGGGTTTGAGGAGAATGAAATGGCTGGTCAGCTCGCGAAGAGAGGATCTTACGTGGGCCCGGAGCCATGTTTCGGGGTCACGAAGTCTTTCACTTTTCGAGTTCTTTCGAAGTGAGTTGCAGGCCAAGCTCTCTCTCTGTCTCTGTCTCTCCAAAGAGACGATCGGAGAAAAGCCTGATCCCTCTGAGTCGGGGAGACCTTAGTATCTTGGTGGGACTGCTAACGGGACATTGTGCCCTTCGATATACACTCCGACTGATGGAGAAGTCTGACACGGACATCTGCAGGTTCTGCAACTTAGCCGTGAAAACATCAGAGCACTTACTGTGTGAGTACGAGGCTCTGGGGCGATTACGCTTTCACCATCTTGGAAGTTATGTGTTTCAACCGAAGGACGTCTCCAAGAAGGCTACCGGGAATATCCTCAACTTCGTTAAGCAGTTGTGGTGGAGGACGCTTGGAAGCGGACACCACAATAGATCTTATAGGTCGAGTTGGTAGGAGATTTTGTTTGGGTTGGGGGAGTTTCCCATGTGTTCTCTCGACCCTCCTCCAATCACACAATTCGCGTTAATTATCGCCGTATTTCTGCACCAATCCTGGATTTCAGGGTCTCATTTAAATATCCAGGAATTTATGCAGCGCGTACGATCTCACTTTCCTAAATAAGTCTCCGAAAGAGCGTGAATTTTCAAGGTACATATTAAAAGTTTAAGTGGGGTTTACAGTTAGTATTTCATGGGTGAAACATGAAAAAAGAAGATCGTACGCGCATGCAAAATTTCCTGGAGATTATTAAAATATTGCAAACCTCCCGTTAGCTACAACAAATTTAAAAACTGAATCATCCCATACACCGAATCTGATTCTATTTATCAAAACATTGAGTAATCTTTCAGTCTCTGTTACCAGAAACTGTCCACTGACACACTAAACGAACCTGAAGTCAGAATCGTATTGTTCTGCCAAAAAATTGGAGATTGACGAATTTAATGAAGCAGTATAAAATGTATATTGCACTTGCTTTTTAAAGGTTTTTACTTGCCTTGAGAAGGATTTTTAAAGGTCATTTTTGGATATTTTTGCAAGAAAGTGGCAATTATAGTATAAGAAACTGGATGTTCAGCCAAGATAGAATGAAATAATGTTCCAGAACTTTAGTTGCCGACCCGAAACTCGAAATATTAATCCTGAATTGACGCCATAAATCGCTGTAGGCGTTCGATCAAAAACTTGACATTTTCACCAGAATCCCTAACTTTTTGGGCCTAATTTCTTTGGATTACAATTTCGATACAATCTGGCCTTCTTGCTTGCAAAAAATGTCTGGTAATTAGATCTATTCTGATTCTTGTGTACCCTTAAGTGCGGCTTGATTAGATTTGGTGTTACATCCTTTTATTACTCTTTAACAGACTCCGGCCCCCACCACAAGTCTAGGTCGTATTGGGAGCTGGCACAACCTTAATATGTTTCTTGAGCGCAATATAACTTTGTGCGCGCGCTGTTACGCAAAATAAATAAATAAATTTTCACCGGAATCACACCTCAGCCAGTCAGCCGTGACAGGAAGTAATTTTTACCGTGCCAGAAGGACCGCAGCTCCTTGCCTCCCCACCCCACCAAAGACTTTGTGGCCCAGAGAGACGAAGACGCTGGGTTTCATTTCATCGAGACAGAATTCGATATGAACAACGTAAATCACTCCAAGTGGATTAAAATGATGAAAAAAACTGTTTTCATGTCGTATGCGTTCTTTACGAACCAAAGCAGGCCTTCAAAGGTACCTCTCCTCTCACACCGCCAATACATGAAGTGGAAGACAGGATGCGCCGAAGATATTCCAAGAACATTGGGTTGGACGGGGGGGATTGATGAAGGAACGAAGAAGAGAGGATATCCCTCGAGCAATAAAGTGGGACGAGAAGGTTGTTCCCTGTGAAGGAGGCGTGGTTCTTGCGCGCGTCCTTTTTCTCCCCACAGAACCACACAACCCGGCGACATTTAGAAGGGGCAGTTGCCGGTAGAGGCATGATTCGCCCCATTCATTTACTGCTGTCCAGTCATATAGTCGTAAACGTGAGGAGTTGATGTTCTAAATCTGAAAGGGGGTAACAAGCGTAATCGTAATTTAGTCGAGTAATGGAAGAGTCACGACCTGTCATGACACTCGCGAAACGCCCGCGAACCACGTACACGATAGATCAGATCCTGGGTACGCCGAATAATAATAGCCAAGGTTGGTACTAACAAAAAACGGTTAATTTTAAATGAATGCAAAAATGTTGAATGATTTGCGTTTGTTTCTTTTTATTTACGACACCATCCAGCTAATTTCCCCGCCTTTTGAAAACTTGATTCAATAAAATTTTGTTATTTTTAATCAGTTTAACTCATGAACGACAGTCGAAACAACTAAATATTTATATTGGACGCTCTGCCAAACAGCACAATTAAACTCTTGTTTAGTTTTATAAAGAACTTGTTGTTTCGTCTCAGCGAAATTTGTCTTCTATCCCTAATTTATTGCTTGCATTTTGCGAGGAAAACAAAAACTGCTGACTTTTCAATCCCATTCAACCACAAAATTAGTCAACATTACAATTCTAGTCGTTTGGCTCCTATATATTTATTATATACATGTATTCATCTCATAAAAATGTTCGCATTTGATGGCAAGGGCTGGTGAGAGGTTTCTTGCATGCTGACAGAGGGAGGGGGAGGGTGCAATGCTTTAAACTCGTATTGGGGGATTTGTGAAAGTTGTGTCTGTATAATCCGTTTTTACACGGAAAGCCCCGGAAAGTTGAATCAACTCTTCCGATCAAGCTTTCTGCACCAAAATGACATATGCCTAGAAAGAAAGAAACTGAAGAAATAAATATACCTGAGCCAGTTTCTATTTTTATGACACTATATGTGAATTTTCAGGATTTGTATATACGAATTTAATGAAGCAGTATAAAATGTATATTGCACTTGCTTTTTAGTTTTTAAAGGTTTTTACTTGCCTTGAGAAGGATTTTTTAAAGGTCATTTTTCGGACGAAGGAGACGGTCATTTCTGGTGTCAAGGGGGGGGGGGGGCATGATTGAAAAAGATCACGTAATGAAATGAAAGGTTTACTTTTGGAACTTTTCATTCCCATATATAATTTATAAAAGAAGCTGAATTCGTTAAAAGGGGCGAATTGAGGTGTCCTATTATAACAAGATTATATATAAAACGTTTAAAGTCCTCCTAATGAGGATTTTCTGTTGTGGAGACCACCTCTTCCATGCACCCACACCCCTTAAAAACGTGAGTAGAATGGGCGCAAACATTCAATACTTTGGCCTGGAAGACATTTGAAAAGAGTTTTCTAAACTTTGTGTCGCACACACATGCGCCCAGATTTAATCTTCTTTAGACCTAACGATATATCTTTTAAAAAGGGTGAGATTTCATTTAGGTGTTTGCCCCTTGTATTACCCAAGGGGGGGGGGGGGCAGCACAAAAGTTCACCCTTCCACAAACCCCCGCCGCCTCGGCTCTATACTTTTCTGCCGCCGACCTCAAACGTTTTTAGCGAGGAGTAAATTAATTTGATACATTTCTCTCTTTACTCTATTTTCCTCTCTTCGGGGAAGAGTTTGTTTTTCCTGCTGGGTAGGTGAGGGAGGGAAAATAATAATTTCATACTAGAACGGACCAGAGCTGACAAACTAAAGCCTTAAATTAATAAAATAAGAATTAAATAATTATTACATAAATGGGGCCGTGCCTTTTAAAACTCACCTAATGTTTGATTATTGTAACTTTTTAGTTTATTGTCCTTTTTTTTAAAAAATAAAATTGCTCCACTACAATTCTAAAATTTAATTTCGTCAAGAGCCGACGTGAATAAAATTGTGGCCTCAAGCTATGAACCGTATCACTCCAAATTTCATAACAGTCTAGCCCCTTTCAACTTTCAAGAAGGGACATTCTGTTTTTGAGGGCCCAACGGGCATTTAATGAAGCTAGTTTACCATGTATATTGGCTGAAAAGACAATTTTTGAAAGGAACTTCGACTTCTTGCTTCTGAGAACGACAATATCTTCCTCGTGGGGCAGTCATTTTAAAAAGAACCAACTACCGCGTTTTCGGCGTCGAACAGTCTGTTTCCTGCACCATCTCTGTTCCTGGTCACCATCGGTCGGTATCAGCTCCTGATTTTACAAAAACCCTGTCGTGGAGCACGAAATATCGGGGAATACACGCTATTGCGACGGAAAAAGGCTATAGGCCAAATAGCTGGCTCTTCTGGGCCCAAGAGACTATAAACTGCCAGTTTTAGGAGTAAAATTCGCAATTTCGAGGCTAAGGTACGTATGAGATACGGATACCTAAGACGGACTGGATTTAATAGGAAATGGGCAGTGCGGGAAAAAGGGGAGGTGCACAGAAGCTCTTGCAAATTCCCCTAAACTTGATGCATGCAAAAAGTCGTAGCCGTAGGAGTCTACGTTGTCAGTCTTCCCTTGTCGAGATGCGTCATCGACGGATTCAATTTCAATTTCACAACTGAAACTGAAACTGAGTTTCCTACGGCTACGATTTTTTGCATGCATTACCTTCTTAACCCTCGGCGCATATAAGGGCTTCTATATCAATTTTAATCCCCTTAATTTATTTTCGTCTTTATTCAGAAAATAAAACTCAACTTGAATCCCGAGTGCTATATTAAATTTGATCAATTCCAATTTCCAATTGGAATGTCCTTTATATTGAACCTCCCAATTTCTAATTTACAGCAAACTCCCCCTCTCACACCAATACTGAACAATCCCTTTTTTTATAAATTAAAAAAAAAAAACTCCAATTTATTATCTCTCCCTCATTCACCTTCCTCAGGATGAGCTCTCCGCTCTCCCTCCACATTTCACCTTCACACCCAACCTGATTGGGTTTTCACGTGTTTTTTACACCCGTTTATTGCTTCCACGTTTAGCCTAATTGACTTAACATTTTCCCTTTGATTTTGTTTTGTATAACAGGCTCTGATGGAGGGGCTCCTGAAGAATCGACGAGTGCCGAGGGAAGCGGTCGCACGAAAACTGAGACCAATTCAGAGACGGAGGACGAAGTGAAACCGAGGAAAATTCGTCGGTCGAGAACGACTTTTACGACTTACCAGTTACACCAATTGGAAATGGCTTTTGACAAGACTCAGTACCCGGACGTATTCACCCGGGAAGAATTAGCTATGCGCCTTGATTTGAGTGAAGCTAGAGTTCAGGTATGTTTCTTGTATTTACTGCATGGTAATCGGCAAGGGAAAAATGTCTTGATAGTGAGATTGACTTAATAGCTTCCGCAGGCGACCCCACTGGCCAATTAAGGCTTACGGTAGGCGTTTGTGTACATAAGACTTCAGTCAGAAAGGATCCCAGTACTGGAAGTTAATTGTTAATAAAGGCAATCTGGCAATGTTGGAAATCTCATAGATCCCCCCCTCGCTGACTCATCCTTAAATAAAACCCCCGAGTATTTATGCAGACAACTTCGAGAGCAATTATGTCCCTTCTAGATAGTCTTATGCCCGAATAATAAAAGCCCTGAGTAAATACTGAAGCCGTCAGTGCCCAGTCTTTCATCCAATATTGAAACTTGGGCTACCGCCTTGTATATTCCCTTTTTCCTTTGTATTATTGAAAGAAGCAATCTTTTTGTTCAACCTTTACCCTTCCACCGCTCTCATTGAAAGATGCAATTCAGAACTTGTTGATTACACCTAAAAGCTGGATTTGTGGTCATTGTGACCAGGTGTAAGCTCTCTTGTACAATGACCGATTAAAATTCCTCAAGATGGGTCACTCGCTTATTAGTTATAATGTTCCGTGGCATTGTTGAAGCAAAACTGTCGTAAAAATAAAAAAGAAATCAATAAAAAACGAAATAGGAAGGCGATTGGTTTTTGATGCTTTGTTTTGAGTACATAACGGCAAGGAAGCACGTACGCTCTGACCGAGTCATAACAGTCTTTTTTCAAGTAATGGGCGTCCTTCCCAGATTGTATATAATACGCACGTTCTTTTTCCACCTCTACTCGATATTCCTAGTTATCCTACTCGGGGATACAAAGTTTTGAATAAAAATTGATCCAATGACACCCCGAACAGCAGCTGAGTTTCCCTGTAGGCCCTTTTATAAGGCTTGAGCCGCCGGGGCCCTTCGAAAAAAAGGCGACAAAAAGGGACTCCCTACAGGGTTTTGTTAGATGATGGGAATCTCTTGGTGTAACGATACGATAGGTCTGTATGCGATCACCAGGAGCATGCGGTCTCCTCCTCTAATTGCCCGTTTCCCCGAGCCTTTTTCCGTTTTGTGCGCTACGACCCTTCCTCCTCCACCACTCTTCCACTCATCATGGCTCATCCCCCGGAGGGGATTCTTCCATACACGACTAATATGTTAACCAACTCCCTTCCCTTTCCGACTCCTTCGCATAATCTCCCTTTATCCGGCTGCAATTAAAAACGAGTAATGTATCGTGAATAAAACTCGGAAAATCTGATTTTAATTGATGTTTTTAGCCTCTTGAAACGTTGTTCTTATCTGCTCCTGATGTCACCAGCCTCTTTTTTGGCTTCTCCGGATATTATTGAATGCTGACGCGTTTTAGGCATTCTAATTAAAAATTCTTTGCGAAGGAAACTGCCCGTGCTGAATGACATCAGTGCAATACATAATTGAAACAGCCCGTTTAAGAATAAATTCAGCAATGCAAATAATAATGTAATTTGTTAATTATTTCAAGTCGATGGTGCGATAGTGTATACGATAACCATTTGCATCATGATGTCACTTTTCTGAGCCCCCAAACAGGCGCGGATCCAAAGTCGTTTCAATCAGGGGGGTGGTGGTACTCACCTCATCCTGCCCACGTACCCTACCAATACCCTCACACAATTTCTGTAGAAAAGTAACCCCCAAATAGAACAACGAAACTGAAGGAAAGCCCAATGCCACAAAAATGAATGAAAGTGAACCCTATTTGAAGTGAGCTTATTCTTTGTGGCAAATATTTCACGTCCCCGATAAGTGACGTTAATTGCATGTGAGGGAGGGGGGCTGGTGCCCACTGCTATATTACTACCACGGTTTTAAAACAAAGAACCAACTTGGCCATGTTTTCCGGATACCCATGCAAGAATTTCCGCAAACTGGTGGCCACCCATCCACCCGATAGCCACGAGAAAGACCCTCCATCCGAGCGGTCCTCAAGCACACTCCAGTAAAGATAGAAAATCTGATAAAATCGCTCTAAAATTTAAGAAGGCCCTTCTCAATTTTGGCGAAAATGGCCAAAATTTTAAGATGGACAAAAATACCGCATCTAAAGGGTTTCTTGACACGGGGAATCTGAAGATCAAGGCGGATTTTCGATCAGACGAGCCGTTAATGGGTTTCCCCCGTGATGCCGTTGTTTTTTCAGCCTCACGGTATAAGAAAGTGTCTTTGGACAAAAAATTTCCTATACACCTTACCTTCCTCGCTGAGCTTTGTCCGAGGGAATCATAACCCGCGTCCAGCGAAAAGATTGTCTTAAAATTCGAGAAGGTTAACTCTTTCTCAATTCTGGCGGAAACGGCCAAAATTAAACACTGGACGATTACGTTTGAACATTGGAATCTCGACATTTATCGACACTGGGAAACCGAAAACCCAGATGGATTTTCGACATCAGACAAAGCGTTGATAGGGTTCTCACTGTGATGCCACAGGTTTTGGCCACTTGGTCACTTTTCAGTGGCTGCACTAATTTTTATGCGGACGGCGGCGGCGCAATCGAAAGCCCCTGATAAAGTAAATGAAGAGACTTGATGTGGGCGAGCCTCGCTGGGCCGCTATGGAGCCGAACAAATCTGCTGAAGCCAACTACTACGTGAGACACTCTTTTATGAACACTCTGGCTTCAGCTTCTCTCTTTCGCGAAGACCGTCTGAGGTCGGTAGCTCTGACTCGAAACGTCCGTTAGAAATTACGGAGAGTTTCATAAGTCGGAGATACACGAAAACTCGAAAAGAAACTCTTTTGACAGAGACAACAAGAAACAGAAGGACAGTCCATGATGGTAGTGAGAAACAGTGACTTGAACTCACGCGAAATTATTCTAAATTACCTGCCGGTCCAAGCTGAAGTGATACGGGAAAGGAACAGGTCAAATGGTTGGATGGTTTAGACACGAATAAGTAATTAACGTTTACCAGTAATTTTTACAAAAAAAAAAAACGTCAATCTTCCCCAGGCTATCGGAAGAACTGGCGGTACCCCAGTGCTCATGAATTTCCCCGCACTCCTCGCTGCGATCAAACACTCCGGAAAAGGAAGAACAGTAATGTACTGAAGATGGAAGAAAAAATTGTGCTACATGCACTTTTCAACCCCCATGCTCTTTTCTTCATCATTGAACAGATAAAACCTTTTTTTTTTTTTTTTTTTTTTTTCATGATGAAATAAAAATTGAAATTCTCCGAGATTGTTGGTTTAGCACCGCACAACGCGCTATAACAAATATGTAATTCGCCCGTTATCTTCAAGCATTTTATGAATTTTACTAAGTTTTCTCTCACCTACCTCTCACTGTTTTGGAACACAACAAATTCATAAAGAGCCTGAACAAATGCTTAAGAACATTATTCAATAATTGATGAAGAAGAGCAGAGGCAACGACGTCCTAATAATTGTCCGTCCAAAGGCACAAGAGCACTTCTCACTTTCTCTCTTTTCGCCTCTTTTTCTATCCGTCTCGTTTCTCCCTTCCTCTTTCTCACTTGCTTTATCATTCTTTCATAGTCTCTAGCCCATTACCTCCCTTAATTATTCTACAACAATAGGATAAATCACATTTCGTTTCATTATACATTTTTTCCACAAGAGCCCTCTTGGAAGCCATGGAGTGTCCGCTCAAGGATAATTAATCTTTTGTGTTTCGAGAAATTGCGCTAACGTCGACTCAGGCAGAAATTAGGAGCGAATTACGAGTTAATTGGTGGCCAATTTGAAGTACATTAATCTGTGTTGGGAGCTCGGGCTGTTCGCGACCTAATCCGCCCTCATTTACTCCATTGTTCCCAGCAATTGGCACTATTGTTGGGGCTGACTCTACCCTCACGAACAAAGAGCCTAATCACATGGCCAAATAGTAACCCCCCCGGCACCATTGCTTTCCAACCGTACCCTTCTTTTTGTAGTCAACTCTGAACAGATTTACTCTGTTGGAGAGACATTTTGCGGCATTTTATGCATTCGAGGGTTCGACTTAATTCTTCCATAATGGAATGGAATTAGAACTTTTTCGCATTTTGAAAATAAAAGAAGATAAATCCCACCTCTGTAGGAAAGTGCGTGACTTTTTTTACATCGTTCGTTTTATATGTATAAATTGCTATAAGTACCAGCTAGTTCTACGAGTTAAACCATGAGACCCATGTATTTTTAATTCTGTTAACAGGTGTGGTTTCAAAACCGGCGGGCCAAATGGAGAAAAAGAGAAAAGGCAATGGGCAGAGAAGCTCCTACAAGCTATGCTCAACCGGATCATTCTGCAGGTAAAAAAATCAACGTCTTGCTACCTCTTTTCCTATCACGAACTCCCTTTTTTACCCCTGGCAGCCCAGAGTATATAGAAAAGCTTTAAAAATTACATTATCTATATCCAATCAGCAATTAGTGCAAAAAAGTAGGAAAGCTTAAAAATGCCCACCAGCGTATGTACCATACGGTCCACCTTAAATCTTTGACTGTATAGAAACCCAATTAGGGCGGTGGTGGGAACAAGCTGATTTGTTTGGTAAATACGCATTTCCTTTCAAAGACTTGCACCGTTTTTCAAGAGATAGAGAGAGTGTGTATGAGACAGCGAGAAAAGGGTCAATGAACGTTTTCAGAAAGTCTTATTTCTGTATTTCACGTATAGGCTACGGCGTTGATATCGAGCCCGTTTGGGTTCCACCAGGAATGCTCGGACTCCACTGGGGCAAAGCCCCGCCTCTTCAAGCACTTTTGACTCACTACATGCTCTCTGGAGTACCGCCGTTGCCCATCGTCCAGCGGCGAGTCGCCTCACCTTCCTCGCCACCTGTATCACCACAGGATCATACACCACCTCCGTCACTCTATTTCAAACACGACGTTTTCTATCCAACCTCACCCGAATCGAAGGAATAAAGGAAATTTATATGAAACAAAAAATCCTATATAATACGGTCGTAATCTTTATCGTATGAAGCTTTAATCCTTGATCGGAGCATGTTAAGACTTTGTTTTTTTTTAATATTTAAAAAAAATAAACTCATGGCCAAGCTTTTTGGCTTTTAGTTGTTTTATGTTCATTTTAAAGCTAGTGATATACCCTCCGGCAAGGCCAATGTGCAACTTATTATTTAGTTTGTTGAACTTTTTGAATACAAGAATGTCTTACAGTTAGCAGTGTATAAAATATTCGAATTGTACATAGCTATAAATAAAACGGGGGCTTTATAAAAGCTCTATGCATAGATTCTATGCGCATGACCTGCTCTTATTTGCAGGCAATATTTTAAAACTGATTTGAAGTAGTATTTTTAAAAAGACGCAGATTTTAGTCATTAGTTTTTAATTCACTCTTTTACCAGACTCAGTTTTTTTCGTGTATTAAAATAATTTCTGTTGCCATTTTAAAAATAGAGGTCGGTTGCCTGCTATGGAAATCATGTTAAATAATAAATTATTTCTATATAAATAAACGTAATGATCATTTCTGATAAACTGGCTTATTTTGTCTCGTGATAAAAACGAAATCCTCCCTCGAAAGAAATTGGAATTCAATTTCCAATTTCAACCCCTCCCTCCCAACCGCCCATCACAACGGATTTTCAATAAGAATTCAACTTTTCTGCAAAACTTACTCTCCGACATTGGAAATCCTTCTTCCATCCTTTCACCCCATCTTTTGGCTTCATAAAGACAATTAAATCCGTAAGTAATCAAGGCTAATGTGATTTCAAACTGGGTCTCGTTTCCTTATTTCAGAGAAGTAAACAATTTCCACATGTAACTTGAAATCTCCGGGGGGAGGGGGGTCGACTAGGGAAGGTTTTCCATATCCTGTCAAACAATTAGATTGCTGGTTTTATTGTGCACCTCCTCGCGACAATCAGTCCCTTGTCTCTTAAGACAATCTTGGGAAACTCCACTGATTGGCATTCCTTTCGGCAGAATGTTTTCTTGCCTTGGAATTGGAAAAATTATAAGTTGGGTGTATTTTATTCATCCTGAATAAACGCTATACTATTTGCATTCATTTTTCTCTTTTATTCGGTCGGATTCGCTAACATTACTTAGCTCTTTTTATTTATATTTATTCTTTTTTTGCCTGCTTGTTGAAACAAGCATGAATAAATCGGATTATAAATTAAATCTTTGAAATACGCTTTAGGCACGGTAGTTCTACCTACAACTTTTTCATTTTAATGCAACAATTAAATTCAACATGCACGTTGAGCTGGATTAGCTTATTTTAATACTAA
Source organism: Corythucha ciliata (assembly GCA_038030265.1). Classification (NCBI taxonomy): domain Eukaryota; kingdom Metazoa; phylum Arthropoda; class Insecta; order Hemiptera; family Tingidae; genus Corythucha; species Corythucha ciliata. The sequence continues at coordinate 22,446,089 of CM075940.1, forward strand.
TTAAGCGCCTACTTGAATTCACTGACGTGAAAATCGTATGCATCATGCATTCAAGAGTAAGCAGACAGGGCGAGCCAGACCTGGGGAGCGTTGATCTCTGATTGAAAAAAGTGAAATAACGCGTAGCGTAAGTATTTACAGAGTACAATAAGCATCATTTTTCAAACTTCTCTGTTCGCGGAGAATTGGAGAAGAGCAGAAGGAGGGGAAGCCCCCCTACTTACCACCAACTAAATAGCTAACTTAGTTTAAATGACCAATATGATTCAAAAGTCAATATTGACTCCTCATCCTCTCGTCACCAAAGGCTGAAACTTAACTTGGTTATAGAGGAGTTGAGTTCTCCCTCATTCCTCCACAACCGCTACAAATTCCCAAAGCTGGAAACAAGGAGAAACCCGACATATATCTGGGGGGCTCGAAAAAAGGGAGCACCCCACCCCCACCCCGTAACGAACCCGTTCCAACATCGCCACACAACTTGGGAGACATGAGAAAATGCCGCAAACGACCCTACACCCCCCCCCCTTCGCCATCAATCGCGCGAGGGCAGGTGTCCACCTTATCTGGCGTGTAAAGGCAATTATCTATGAACGCATTATCCAATTACTTACTAACTAACGATAACAGTTAAGCCCCTAACTAACAGATGTTTTTTTGGATTTACAATCAGTGATAAAAGTCCTTGCTTTGTAATCCATCAATAAAATTGTTACAGCCTACAAGATTAACTTTGTTGATACTTTAAAACGAAGAAAGCTATATGCCAACACAATTAACAATATTTTGCTTCATGGTAGGAGGGAGGGAACAAAAATATACAGCTGACGGAATTTCGTACATCTTGTACGAAATTCCGAGCATCCCTCCTCCTATAGGGCTGCCAGTACTCACTCATCGATCATCAAGTGGTATACTTGTTAATATCAGTAAAGAGTGACACAGTGTCAGGTGTGTAAGTAAAAGTATAGGTTCTTCAAATACAGATGACTGAAATTTCATTTGATGATAAATTAACAGCCTCTTCAAACAGATTGCTTGCATTTAACTCTGTGACCATAATGTATGCTCTTCGCGTTTACAGTGAGATTTCGCACTATAAAATGGGAGGACCGAGGAGTAAACTTTCACATTTGTTGAAATGTACTTCTTGACAATGACAATCGGAACTCATGATCATGACAGTGGACTCAATCCCCCCCCCCCACGTTATTATAACAGTGGCATCTATCCAAGGAAGGGAGGTATTTAGTAACTTGTGTAGAACCTAAAAATAAGCTCGGTGATAAAAAAGCGTCCTATTCTGTTTGGTAAAAAGCGGTCGGATGTAGATCCTCTCTTTCAAACTGGTGAAATAACCGGAAGATGCAGTTTCTGGCCCACATGGATAGCTTATGGGCCGCCTAATGACGAGACCCACTTAGCCGTTTCTATTGGTATAGGCCTGTTCGGTGAAAAAAGTGAAGGATAAACTGTAGGGCATATAGGGTTATGGTGTGCTCTAGGGCAGGGGCTGAAGTGAAAGTGGTTGCGTGCGAAAGCATTTAGGGCTAGGGTGGGCGCCTGAGTTCACACGAGGGCAAATCGGAGGAGATTGAGGTTCCTCGCACGACCTGTAAGCTTCTTAAAACAACATCTCGATGAGTTAGCATACTACTAATCTGCTGAGGCAATAGGATGTACAAAGAATGTAGAAGGCATAGACAGGGTAGAAAACGCGTAAGTCGGACCATCGGCGCTAATTCCGAATAACATCGGGAATTTTTAAGCTAGTCAAAGGCACGGATCCCTATGGGGTGCCGCCCCCACCTTTGGCCAAATGCTCGATTCAGAATCCGTATCATCTCGAAAAACTTGAAATTAATCTCTTAAGAAACCAAACTTCAGCTCTGTAAGTTAGCTCGATTTAGTTAGTGCCCCTCCCACAACATAACACAAAACCAATATTAGTAAGCTTTAGAACAGTTCATTGAGTCCTAAAATTGAATTATCCATACAGTAACCATAGTAATGGTGTCGCCTTATTTGCGGGAATTATCATATGCAGGATGTATTAAATGCCTGATCAGATGGGCCTTTCCTTTTTGACAGAAAACGAGTAATTTTTGTTAGGGAGATTATTCCCGGGTCATAAAAAAAGGGTTGGATTGAATAACGCTACCCTCAAGTAGTCTTAATTGCGGGAATATTTCATTTTACCGGTCTGTGAACTTGTCCTGACTTTGAATTATTTATACTGAAGAAAAATGAACATTTATCAAGAAATAATACCAGGAAACAAGAAACAATTAATATTACCCCGCCCCCACACCATAACCAAAGTAGAAATACCTTTTGTTTTAAAGAAAAATGCAAACTAACAATAAGCTGAGAGACAGCCGCTTATTGGATAAAAGTACGCTGTCTCTGAAAAATACACTCAATACACTGAAGCGAACAGATTATCCAAATGCGGATTTTTACTCCATTTTTGGTGTACTCTCACCCAAACATTTTTACTGGGGCACTATGTGTGTAATTGTAAATAAATAAGTAATAATTACATTAAGGACAAAGGGATCCTAATGCTAGGAAACATGATTCCTTCTCCTAGAGGACTTATTTCTCATTATGTTGAATGTTTTAGGTAAAAAAAACAGGTAAACAAGTTTGCTTAAAAAAACGTCCCACAAAAGATACTGCCTTCAATGATTCCCGCAAACGATACTCCCGCAACTAAGACAAAACCATTTTTATGGTATTAATGGTTCGACCACGAAAGAGAAAACGTGCCACCCTAATCCGATCGTAATATTTACGTTCCACAACATCGTCTCTTTGCGACTTGATCCGATAGGGGTTTCCAACCTGAGAAAAACTCTATATTGGCTATTTGGCTCAAACTGGCAGTATACCCCGCCCCTCCTGAAAGCTCAATTTTACTGGAAAAAATCCTGACCGACGTTTTGTTCACAAAGTGCCCCCCCCCCTTCACAATGCACTATCCGGGGGCCTATTCTTTACCTTTCCGGTATCGGATTTTCTATCGAAAATCATGAGTGATGTCATCGTTTAAAGCTTCTGTTGGATTTGCTAGCTATAGGAACCATTCCGCGACCTAGAGAGTTTACAGAATTTCTTTTCTAATCGGAACTAATAAAAAAATGTTTGCTTCATCAATGTGTCCAACAGATGGCTTCACTTCTCTTTCGAAAGTTAGTGAATCTATTAGGCATCGGATTTTTTTTAGTCATCATATTTCGATACGGAATTTCAAAACAAGTTCGAATAGCCCCCCCCCCCCCCCCGAGGCTTTCGAAAAAACCAGCTGGACGATTATTAGAAACTGAAGATTCAGAAGAAAGTCAGTAGAGTTTCTTTTCTAATTGAAGTCGGCTACACAATAACACACGAAAGAGCAACCTTGGACTTTTAGACTTTAACGGACCCCTCACCCCTATATGATCCAAAATCCTTTGAAAATCCCCAATTTGGACCCGCTTTTGGCCCATAAAACCCCAGGGAGTTACTTGATCAAGCTGATCAGATGTTAGGACCAACTAGACCCCAAATGGAGTCTACGTGCGTTTTCGAGCAATCCTAGGGCAAGATATGGCCCGGGCGGCGGACGGACTTTTAATCTATGTGAGAAAGAATAGGTGCAAAATATGGTTCGGACGGTGTACACTGGACGCAGACACTCCAGAAACCGTATCTTCACATGCTAAAAGGTACAAATAAAAAAGTTGAGAGGGAGGAGGGTTGTGAAGAAATTGTCCTATCCGAGTAGGTACATATAGGTGTATGGTTCGGAATGAATAATAAACCAGAACTGTAGACCTACGGTACATATATCTCGCAGGATACTCTTGATTTCCTGGGTTTCAAGTTGGACGGTAGACTAAATTGGAAAAGTCACATCGACTCACTCTGCGCAAAGCTCTCCCGCAGTTTATTTTTGTTGAGGCGCCTAAAGAGCTCCGTAACTATTGATGCACTGCGAACGGCCTACTTCGCGTTCGATTGTAGTGTTGTTATCAACAGTAGTTAACTACGTGTCGAGATCGTTTTGTGTGTTGGTGTCCTGTAAGAACAAACTTCCATAAACAACAATGAATTTATTTGGATACAATGGACCACATCAATCGGAATTCGTTCGAATAGGTGTCCCAATTTGCCAGCTATGACTGAAGAAGTCACAGTGCAATTGGAGAACCGCAATATCTGGGCATTCATGCGGCTAATTCGAGAAAAAAGTCAATACAACTATGGATAGACATATGTAAAAAATAAGCAACTTACTGCGTGAGCTCGCTTGCAAAGACATTATTTTCCTTTTTTCTTAATATTAGGATTTCACCATACGAGGAGGATAGGCCCTTAGCTTTAGTTCTGAGGTCCTTGTTCGTTGGGATGGGCCAGTAGATCACGAGTTTTCTCTGCCCTGAGCCATCTACATCTCTTGTTTGTCAAAGAACGAGAATTTTCCAATAATATCTCGAAAATACGCGAATTTGTCACCACCACAATGTCGTGGGTCGCTGCAACATCTGAGTCTAGGGGCACTTTTCCACAACCACTCTCGACAAAACACAATTGTTGCAACCCCCTGTTAGAACTAGCGGCATCAAATGACAATGATGGAAAACAAAGTCAACACTTAATTCAAGAAATAAATTCAAAAAGGCTCACAGATTGAATAATTCTTCCTTCAGTTCTTACAAATCCTAACTGATCACGTATAACGACATTTCAAGTAGTGTTGTTTACTCACAGAACATCTCAGCAACTGACGAGTGTCACTTGCGTAGCGTATGGGGGGGGGGCGGTGGGGCGGCCCGCCCCGGGCATCACTTGAAATGGGGCATCAGTCGGCTGAAGCGTTTATCTATTTTTAACGTGAATATGTTAAAGAACCGAGCATAGTTGGGATAAATATAGAGTCCTTTTGCGCACCACCGGTACAAAACACTCCACATCTATTCAACTGCCCAGTGCACATAGTTGTCAGGTGCTCCGTGAAAGAAATTGTGGCTTCAGGTCTACCAAGAGGCACCAAAACCGCACAAAATGGTCAATTGCAGACCAGGGCACCTCCAAGAGCTATTTATAACAGTATAACGACAGTGTTCCGATAAAGTTAAATAGGTCCTTCCCAGGTAAATAAAATACGATGTTTGGGAGAAAATTTCCCCGAGAACCCTAAAAGTTTCCCCTACCCTAAGCCCTAGATGATTTCTGATTGAGGCGAGTAGCCCGATACTCGCATTTTTTGATGGTGGGGGGGGGGGCATCTACCATGACCACCGCTCCGGGAATCAAAATGTCACGCTACGCCCCTGACGAGTGTTGCTACCAAGTGTTGTTTACAACTGTCGTTAACTTTAGGTTCAGTTAGGTGCTGACGACGACTGAGCGACCGATGATGATGTAAATCGAAACCGCGGTCTCGCATAATTAAATAAAAAATCTGTGGACGGACACATCCTTTGAATTGCCTGATTCGATACTCAAGTCCACTACATCGTTCTTTCCTTTTATCGTTAACTTTACAGAACAGGCCCCCCAGAGCCCATTTCTCAAACCCTCCCCCCTACATCATCAAATTCTGCCCTCACGAATTTAATTCGTAATTTATTTCAAAGCCGTCGGGGTCTCCCAAGCGCCTCCATCCCCCGGCACACTATCATCACCCGCTCGTCGAATTATTTACTAGAGAAAATGAGGTTATGAATACATTGCACTCTTCACTCAGGAGGAAAGGAAAAAAGGTTCGCGAGGATCTCTCCGTTCTCTTTATGACAAAAAGAGGGCTCGAGTTCGTAGCGATATGCTGAAATCCCGGACATAATTTTCAAGATAGAAACTCTCAGATGAAGGTCTCGAAAAAGACACAAGAGAATGTAATAATCATGGTGTTGATATTCTATCCAACTCACCTCAGCTTCGCTTTTCGTTGACGGAGATTCTTCCTGCCAGACCCTTCAAAGCGCGGCACTTCCGCTCTCGAGATTAACTCACAGAAAGGACTCGAAAATGAAATAAAACCCAACGATTCTAACCATCTCACAACACCAACGAGAACAGAAAACGCGCCACAGAACTGGAGAACAGTCTCCCTGGGATAAACAAATGAATGACAACGCTTGAAACTTGAAAGCGATGAACAGTGATGGGTTGGAGCAGGGTGACTCAGCAGTGGTACCAAAAACGCATTAGCCCACTCACTCATGCAAGGACAGGTTGGTAGCATTACGAGGTTAGTGGTGGAAGTGGAACCCTCCGTCTTGTCTTATGTACTTATCTTTTAGTAAAATGAGACCGTTGACGTCAACCTTCCGTCGTCCTCGTTTGTTTACTGTGGAGTCTGTGGCACGGTTTCTTGTTCAAGCTTTGAGTACTGTTTTGATCAGTTTTTTACTGCTTATTGTAATTTCAAGTAGTTTAGAGTAATAAACGGGAAATTAAGCCATTTGAGGATGAAAAAATGAAGATGTTCAGGGTTCAGCGCCGTGAGTATTTCCTTTATTTAACTTTTTTCTTACAGAACAGAGATCGTCGCTAATACGACCTGGCCAAGCTACAACGAAGGCAGCCATTTTCCCATTGTTCGTCCATACGCTAATATTTCCTCCGTTCTTCATAAAACAAATGTAGATATGTTGAAAATTGTATTTTAATTAACGAAGGGGGGGGGGGTGATTGGAAGTCGTTTCGGCCGTTCCTTCCTCTTTTTTTTAATTTTTCTTCGAGGTGGCCCACATCAGAGGTTGGATTTCCGTGTCTACAGTTCACGTTCCTTTTTTCTCATCGTCATGCCCGGCTATGTATCTTGTGATGGTGGTTCTCCCGTGGCTGGTATAGGAAAGTGTGGCGTACACGTTATAAAAATAAAATCACGACGTTTGGTGGATTGTCTTGAGTTACTCCTACTCGTGGTAGTGATTGATATTTCAATCATGACGGAGTAACTGATTCCAGAATCAAAATGTTGGACGAATAAAGCCACAATAAGCTAATGAGGCTTAACGTGTGCAAAAGATTCTTGATCGCAAAAAAGTAGTCCTCTTAAAATTTAAGTCACTCAAAGTGGGACTTGCTGGTAATGCTAAACATAGTTCATAGTAAGAAAGTGTTTGTGACCAAAATTGTCGATACATTGCAGCTTCCTCATTGGCGTGCTTTTGTTTTTAGGGGGAGTGTAGCATGTACAAGCGCAGAGATGGGATCCAGGCGAGTGCGATCCCCCTCCTCCTCTTCCCCTCTTCTGCTGTTGACATTTGGAATTCTTGACTTCGAAATGCTTCAGATAAATTCTTCAGGGGTGCGTAGCATGCTATGCGTTTACTTTGCCTCTCCATCTGCTCGTCCGAGCGTGGTGATTCTTTGCGTAAATTTGAACATAGATTAATCCAGCACTAATTTCATCACCCTACCATTTCATCCCCCTGTACTCCAGCATAAATTTCAAGGCAGAGGGGTGAAATTTTCACAGGGGAATGATTCAGTTTCTTACTTTCTCTGCAAAATAAAGTACATATCTTTTTTTAATTTAGCTTCACTCAAATCGTGCAAAATAACTGTTAAGTTGGTGGTTACTACATAGAAATGGTGTCACGAAAGAAAATGCCAAGGAAAATGGAAGACGCACAGGGGCTGAAGTACGAAGGGGTGTTATATGAAATAACACGGGTGGTATCCACGTGACAACCATTTTAATTATGACACATCTTATAAAGACATCTTATAATTTTAACACGGTGTTATCTTATCACAATTAAAATGTTTGCCAAGTGGATACCACCAAGGGGTGTTATTTCATATAACGCCCCTACGTACTTCAGTCCCTGGCCAGAAAGCGGGTGTAGAGAGGGCACGGTACCAAAAAAGAATAAGACATAACTAATTTCGTGGTGTTGGCACGCCCAATTTGTGTGGAGGACCCCACGATACTTCAATGTTCCCGTCGTTCGCTTACATCACGCCTTTCGCACGAAACAATTCCGGTACGGGAAATTAATCATCAAAATTAATTAATTTGCCTTGGCCTGCCCTGAAGTTCTGTTCTAATAAAAATGTCAAAATTTGCTGGACAGACCTCTGTTTCTCTCAATATTCATCCCATGTCAACGATTGATGCAATTATAATACACACAAAATATGAACACTCAAATTCTAACGACGTGACGAATAAAGAATTTTGTAACGGTAACTATCAATTTGAAATATTCAACAGGATCAATGAATGAAACAATGGACAAAATTTGATCAGTAAGACACTCGCTAAAACTCAAAATAATCGAAGAGAAACGTGTCTTCGAATTCATCCTCATTATTTTTTTTAAAATTAATTTACAAATAACCAAATTGAATTTCGAAAAAATGGCCAGTTCATCGATGGGGAATTTTGTTGTGGTCATTTTAAGCCATCACGAGAGGAAATCGGTCTAAAATCCTGGGAGGAGATAGGTTTGGGGCAACTAAGAGCTGAAACGTATTCCAACCCGTAGCAACTGTGCCGCTCAACAAATCTTATTCAAATTTTAGCAGCGTCTTCTAGGAACCTAGATGACGATTTTGAACGATCGATCATCAAAATTTATAATATTCTCTTGGAATTATAAGGATCCAACCATTTTTACTTCGAGCACATTAGTTATAATATCTTCCATATCGCTCAACCAATCATTTTCAAATTTTAAGGTGTAAATCTAGAGATGAAGACACAACTTTTGAGCTATCACTTGTCACCGACCGTGAAATTTACCGACGTTTATAAATAGATTCGTCTTTAAGAATATTTCCATAATCATGTTCTTTTCTACTTGATTATTTAAATTTTCTGTAAATGTGTACACAATTTTTCATTCCTCAGTATATATTTTCATTCCCCTGTACATCGGTTATCATAAAAATTGAACGAGGCCACACTGAAATCCATACTCTGCCACCCAGCCTACTCAGTCCGAGATATCCAATACCAATAACAACACCGAAACAAAGAAATTACCAAATGTAAAACGCTGCGAATTATCGAACAATGCCTTATTATTTCAACTATTTAATTGATAGGATGAACTAAAAGTAGGTACATATAATATTTGTAAGTACTGGAGCTTCTGTAAACGACATGTATGTATACATGCATAGGTGTATATGTATATGTATGTTACGGTAATGTTGCAAATGCGTTTAATGACATTATCAACCGGTTAATAACATCATTAACCGTCCAAGTCGGCTATTCTCGATATTAACCGGTTATTAACGTCTAGGAATTTTTGTTCATGTTATCAAAATCACCCGGTTATTTACCTTCAACCCGGCCACTAATCGTTGATGGTTATTAACGTCAATACCCAGTTTTTAATAATTCGACACAATCGTATTCACACAATTAACCGAGCGCTTCGGGTAATGCTATGTTGTTACCTGGTTATTGGCGTCATTAACCGCGATTTTGGGTCATCGTTCGTCGGTTTACATTACCCGGTCATTTTCATTTATTGTAAATAACCGATTTGCATCTTTAACCATAACATAGCGGAGTTTTAAATTCTTATATTTATTGCATCGCACTCCCCAGAATAATCAAAAAAGAAAAGTGCGGGGAACTAGGTGTTTATTCCCTCCTCCCCTCACTAGCATCATGTTATTTTCCGTTTCAAGATGCGTATAGAATCCAAATCCGTAATAATAAAAAAGTCTGTCCGCCGTTTTGGTCTCTATCCGCTGTAGGATGAATAGAAATATCTCCAATTTCGTACACAGGCTCAACTCAACGCCTATAGTTGGTCCTATAGCATCTCCTCAGTTTCCCATTGAGATTCTTCTTCTGAGATGCTTCGTTTTGGAATTCCGCCTTAACCGTAAGGTTCGATGGATTTGCGCTGAAGAGAGCTTTTCAACGACATCAAAAACTCATTTTTAACATTAGTGACGATATGGGGTATTGCTGTGAGACCCTCGATATAACAAATACAAGGTTTAACATTTTTCATGAATACCCCTATTATGTAAAAAATGAATAATTAATATTAATAATAAAGTGGTGGTTGTTTCAGTTCACTTTATTGATAATAATGGAGTAGAAATTGAAATTTCAGGTGAATAAAATACCTGAATCCAACCCAGAACCACGCTCTCAAACTCAACCGATTTCATTCATCGTGGTCTCAGGAGAAAGATAATTAATTGATGATAATCTGGGTCGATTTTGGGACCAATCGCAGCAAAGGGCTAATTCTAGCGGCATTTTGAACACTTTAACGCCCTTTTTCCAGCCTTTTGGAGTTGTGGTTCGGGCTGACGAGAAGTTAGGACCAACTAGGTATTGAGTGGAGCCTTTGTACGAAATTTGGTATTTTTCTATCGGTCCTGCAGCGAATAAGAGCCAGGACGGCGGACGGACATTTTTTTTTTGCAGATTTGGATTCTACGCTCTTTGAAACGTAAAACTACAAATTTTGAGGGGGGGTCAAAAACATTTTTTTGCGATACGATTACAAAGGCTTATTACTGAGAAATAATTAGTCAAAAAAAGGTGGAAAAAAAATAAAACCAGGATTTGATATCCCAAAAATTGCCCTATTCAGAGAGAATGACGTTTTGTGATAAACTATACGCATACACTTCCTGGGGGTCAACCATGAGCTAGCGTTAAAAAATAACACAAGCGGTAACTAATGGCGCTTCATCACAAATAATGTTATAAAGCCATAGATACCACAATTGGCGGAATTTTATGACAGCTCATGGTTGATCCCCTGGCCACGGTTCAGGGTGAAACTTCCAGTTTCTTAGAGCAAATCACAGGGGCGTGCTGGGTTTCCTAACTTCCTATAGCTGAGCCGTTTTTGATTGCCGGAGATCCCGTAGTGCCCTGCAGTTTTGCAGAATACAGAAGATTGTATGTAACTAGATACTCATTTCAATTTATTTTTCAGGTTTTATTTTTTGCCGTGAGTGTCTAGATAAAATCGCGGGAGTGTCATTTTTAAACTGTGCGTTAAAAAGTTGTTTTTATATTATTATTGTTAGAGTTTAAAAAGTTCGATCTTATAGTTTCGACGATGTATACGAGAATGCTTTGAGGTAGAAAAAGGATATTGTTTGTGGCTCATGTAATCTTCGACTTAAGGTAGGATTTTTATTTTTAAAATCATTTTTCTTTTTGTCTGTGTTTTTCAGAATAGCGCATATACCGACTGCATGCACGTTATATGCACCGAATAATTTAGGCAAACAATGATCCCTTACTTTCAATACCTATTCCCAATTTTTAAAGCTTAAATTGCATCAGTTGCAGCTGTACTAAAATTAAAAGCTATACTAAAAGTAAATCATAAACTCCCATACTCAATAACGGGCAGTGTTTGTTTTTACGCATTGGGTAGCTGCCCTATAATGAATAAGAGAGGGGAGCTCAAGTACTTATAGGCGCTCAGTAGAACATATCTGAACTCTTCACCCTCCGCACATAGTAGAGAAGAGGATTGAGATGTTAATCAGTTTCATTTACTGGACTTGAATTGATCGTTACCAATCGTGAGTCGGGGGGGGGGGGGGTGCAAGTTTGTAAAGTGAAATAGAATTCTAAATTTGATAATATCACTTATCCTCCTATGTAATTATTAGGTTTACAAAGATCCAAGAGCGGAAGAAACATTGTTACAAGAACAATATGAACAGTTTGTCCTTCATGTTTCGAACGTTAAGGGGAAGGGCTCACCGGGAGTGCATCTTTTCTGCAGGAAAAAATTTCCTTTTCCAAAAATCAAGTTACAATGAACAAGGGTCGGGGGGGAGGCTGGGTGAGGTCTCAGCGGGGGGGGGGGCAGTGTACTGGACTAGATAATTGTAGGGATTGTATGTTAATAGTAGAGGGGTGCAGATGTCGCATGGTTTGGCACCCCGCTGGGCCATTATACTTTCCCTTCTTGATCTCTCCCACAACTATATCAATAAGTTAACTCTTTTACCACCAGACCTCCGACCCTTTTAAGAGGAGAGGGTTTGGTTTTTGGGTGATGGGGTGGGGGTGACAGGAAATCAGCTTTTGACAGCGGCCAACAATGTTTTAATGAGATGTGCGTCTTTTAACGTTTTATAAGAAGTGGTGATGGTAGATTACAATTACAAGTTCAGGAGAGCTGTAATTTTGTGATAGACAAACAGAGCCGGCAGCAGGGCAGGTCTACGTATATTTGAGTATATTTTTGGAAACTCGTTTACCATAGTTGTACGTCCTCGTTAAAGGGCGAAAATATATAAAAATCTCGAAAAAAAAAAACAAAAACAACCAAAAACAGAAGTTTGGGTATTTCTCTTCAAGACAAGAGGCGGCCGACAAAAAGGAAAGGTTAAGGGGTGTTAGATAGGATTAGTTCACAATTAGCTTGCTAATGCAATAAAGGTCCGTTCAACTAGACTGATTACTCCCTTATTCTGGCTCCTTTCCGTCTTTCCTATATCCTTATTACCCCTTGAAAGGTGTTCTCCCTTCCGTTCCCATCCAAATACGTCTTAATTGCCCCACTCCCAATACTTTTTCACCCTCTTTTTTTTAGCCTTTTTACATTCGATTCAGTGATCTGCACGTCACCTAAAAAGCTGCAGAGGAAAAAGAGGCGGCGAACCATTTAAAAAATCTCCGTTACTTCCCTTTGTAAATAATGAATGATAGGAAGGTATTTGATAGGGTGTGCCTTCTCAAAGCCTTAGGGCAAGAAACCTTGTTTTATGATATTGTCCAAACTAACAATAACATGCGATCACAAGAACCAAGAACGGAAAGGCTCGCCTCTCGGCAGCTGTTTCCCTCTCAACGCATTGCCCCATGCTGAGAAAATTGCCATTCATTGTGAAAACTCAACTGTATCAACTGGTTTATTACGGACGATGAAGCTGAATACTTAGCGGATCACTTCCCATTCGTGAATCGGGTTTTTATGAGATGAATGATTTTTTAAATATTCAGTCCCTTTATTGTTTGTTAAAAGCTCTGATCGAATCCTCACCCGACTTTCTCCAATTAGTTCAATAAATAAGTTTACCCACATGCTTCTTCGATCTGCGGTTCAATAGCGCATTTTTCAAGGTGCTAAGTTGAGAAAAAAATACAAATAGAAGGCGTTGAAAGGTTCCTTGCAGGTGTGGGAGAAACAAGATATGTTGTGTACTACAAAGAGATCCTTTTCACCCATAGGATTAGCCAGGCACAATAACACTTCACTAACAAGCCACAACAAGATATGGATATCTCGTCAACAACCATTGCTAGATTCCTTTTTTCGCAGATCCTCCATTTCAAGAGCTCTAAGTATGTGGCAAATCCCTGTGAAGTTCGATCTTCCTTCAATTCAAGTTGAGGGTATATAAGGAATTGGGTAAACCTCAGGCGCACAAAAAAGGAAGACTTTCAAACTTTCATAAAGCAACGAAGTGCACGCAGAGTTCTCTGAGGGGAATGGTTCATTTGAAAAATGGAATGCTCTGATTGTCCAAGCCCCTTCCCAAAGTCGTGTGAATTGATTGGCACACGTCATTGTTTTCACTCGACTTCACAGTTCCACTGATTGACTTTATTATCGCGCTTAATTTAATCATAATTGGTTTCATAACAAACAATGAGAATTGATCTCTGCGTAGCGGGTCTCACGTTGTCTACTTGAGGGGCACTAATTCATCTATAGAATCCAAAATAACCTCAAATTTGATCTCGGTTTCCCTTTTATTGTTCCAACTCTTCACTGAGACCCCTTCGTGCTCCCAAGACTCCTCTCGCTGAATTTCTCTCAGTTAACTAGTGTTTAAATAAAGGAGCCTTCGAAAGGACTTGAAGAGAGAGAGAGAGAGAGAGAGAGAGAGAGAGTGAGAGTGATAGACGGGCTGAAGGAAATGTAAAACGTGGAAGAGTCAGTGAGATGGGCCAAATCGATCATTATACTTCGAAGTACGGGGGAGGGTCCCCCCTCAATCTACTTTCTTCCTTTTCCCCGCCGCCGCAACACAATTTCAGGACCTTTTACCAGGAAATTTCATCATTTCGACGCATGAGAAAACGAGGGAGTTGAGGGAAGTTCCGAATTTCCCTTCGTGTAATTGTCGATGGTGAACATTCAATTTGGAATATTTCATTCTTGCAGGCACTTGTGCATTAATTAGGAGGGGGCAGGGGTCACCAAGAGAAAAACTAAAAAACTAGCGTTTACTGGGGACGGAACATCGCGTATAGTGAGTTGTACGCTGTCCACTCCTGGCTCTATACGTATGTATACACGATTATATTCTTCCTGGCGTCCTGTCATTAGCCCCCCTCATATCAATTGATTTTCTTTCTCACGTGATTAACAAAAAAAAAAAAATATCACCTCTCGTTTGCCAATCCGTCTTATTGAGTTAGCAGGTATTCGACCCTCCCTCCCGCAATTCCCATCCCGACACGCGCACGATTTAAAAATAAATTAATCTTCCCAACGAAAAAGACTAATAGAATCGCTGTACTATAAAGCGTCAAGTAGGATCAATCTATTGAGAAAATAATCACCTCCTCCCTCCACCATTTTAATACATTCAACAAAAATGAGCGAGGCGCGCGTCCTATTCTGGAGCCTCTTTTTATCTATAGTATAGTGCAGGGGCTACATCAAAGACAGAAAACTAATTTAAAGTATTTTAAATCAAAATAAATAGTGCGACCTCTCCCCCTTCAAACCGGGTTTAACTTTATTTTTTATTGAGTTGATTTGAAGGGACTGTACAAGAAGGGAGAATTAATACATACGTTAAAAGCAAAGTTCGGTACACAGTTGAATTATTTTTTACTTCGAATAAACTCTGTAGTACGTCGGATACAACGCTTACGTCAGAAATCGACTTTTCCACTTAAGCGTAAATTCAATTGGATTGGTTTTGGTGAGTGTCAGAGTGATGCCATTGTAAAAAATCACTTGGACTGGGGGGGGGGGCTATCAAAGAATTCGGACGTAGGCTTATGTGGGTGTTGTTTTGTAACGTAGCATTGTTGTGATTCTCTGAGTGAGAACCAAACAAATAATTGTTTGCGCACTGAAATACAACTATTAAAATGTTAAAGTTCTATGACAATCGGCACGTGGTTCTTAATTATCGCCATGACTGGTCTGGTTTCCACGATTTTTCGTATTTGTTCTTCTCACACCTAACAATTGCTTTCCTATTCCACACGTTGGTACACTTCCTCAACGATTAACCTGTAGTTCCCGAATCCAACCAGCAGATGAGATGACCTCTGAAGAGGTGATTCGTTGATTGTCCAAACCAAGTGCACATGACGCGGTTCTGCTGTAGGAACTAGAAAGGTGTACAAAAAGAGGATGTGCTAATATCTCCACCTCTCAAAAAATTCCCGAGTGCTCGTAATGTATAATACAGGCATATTGAAACAATGTAATTCCATTTAAATTGGATGCTTATTATATAGAACGACATAAGTAGGGCTTTATCTGCTCCACGTATTTAGGATTAAAGATGTCGTCAAACTCCACCTGTGTATAGGTATTTCGTTGTTGTATAGTATACAAATAACGATCAACATCAATGATGGTGAGGGAAGGGGAATGCTTAATGAAACGATTTGAGCACGAGTGATCATGAGTTTTCTTCAAAAAGTCAATTCTAAGACTTCTTGATGGTCTCACTCTTCTTCCTCTTGACTTTAATTGCGAAACACAATGCACGATAATTTTCGAGGCTTTGTGATTCAATTCTATAAGTGGTTTGTGGGATGGAGGGGTGAGGGAGGTATTGGAAGTTAAAGTGGACAGATTTATCTGCATTACGCTCTGATGAATAGGGCAAAGGGATCTGTACGAGCCCATTGTTTCACAGAGCTGGTAATATCTATTATTACGCGGGGGTAAATGGACACTCCGTCGGGGGTTTTTCAAGACTCTCCTCTAATACGCTCCTTCACACTTTACTCTGTTCTCCCCATTGTCACACACAATCCGCACTTTTAATGGAGGCGCCATTTCAATGAATCAAACCGCTTGAAATTTTCGAGTGAGCCTTGTGAACAAGAAAGCGACGACGGGTACGGGGGAGTCGTTTTATCCCTTTTTCTATCAACCGCAGATCATTTCCATGGCTTTCATATTCCCCTAAATGCCACATGCTATTTCCTTTCGTCAGGCTAATAGCAGTACCTATTGTCCTTGTCTTTTTCCTTATTCTCTTCTTTTTTTTACCAAACAACTCAGCTTCATCTTATTGACGAATCCCCTTCGCTTAATCAATTTTGATGAAGACATCGTCTTTCAAAAGGTCATGTGATATGTATATCCTCCATCCAATTTTTGGCCAAACCATGATATGTTAGAGTCCCTTCAGGAACGTGTTCTCTTAAATTAATATATCTGTAGGTACGAGATAATAAAGAATCTGACTTTATGCAGCAATTATATTAGCGTATATTTAAACGCCTCCCTTCCCAACCATTCACCTCACACGTATCCCTTTTTTCTCCTGGTAGGTTGTTATTTGGAAAAAAGCTACTTCTATCGCCCATTCCAGATGATTTTTCACCCTTTTATCCCCAATACAAAAGCGTCGACAGCAAGCCTCTTTAGACGGCAATTGTTCCAGAAAAGAATGCTTGAATTTTTAATAGTAATGTTCATTTAAGAAAGGCCGATAATGGTGGCTCAAGAGCAGGAGAGGGGCTCCTGCTAGCGAAATTAGAACGGTCTTTTTTTATTCCTCTCTCTTGAGTATTGTTTAACTCTTTTTCTCCTCTCGTTCGCTCTCTCTCTCACTCCTCTCTCTCTCTCTCTCTCTCTCTCTCTCTCTCTCTCTCGGCACCTTCACCGAGGTTTTTAGAACATTCATCAATATCTATATCCTTGACAGGGTCACCGGCTTCATTCTCCGAATTTGTCGGTATTTTTTTTTGAAATGAGTAAAATACTCAAGTTTTTCTGGCTTAGCCTGCAACCTATGTCACATAAACATGAAACTCTGGCGGCGAGTTTGTTTACTTTAGTGGATCTGCCGTTTATTCATGACAAGATTAATTCATCGTAAAACTGAAATAGTGTGAGATTTTCATACAGTTTCAAAATTCCTTTTGATTACGCGACCCAGGATGATGTGTGGCACGAAAATTACTTAATCTGGTGGTGTTAAATCATGATGTTAAATAACGAAAAAATGTCATTAATGAGTGATTGATCTAATGTTGGGGTAATTTTTTAATCATGCGATTCATTTTGGTCAGCTACGGTAAGGCAAGGGGGCGGTTGAAGTGCCTTTGCTCACCCTCTTATAACGTGCTCACCCTCTTAAAACAGTCATTTTCTCTCGAATACAACCCAGCCTCTTGTCATGAGTACGAGTAGAAATGAATTGGAAGGGCTCTAGAGTTCATTAAATTAGTGAGAAATCCCATACAAATTTCCAAAAATGGTGTGCTTGCCCTCCTATATACCACTCTTGGTGCGGCTTGTCTTCTGGCTGGGGTGGGGATTAGGCAAGAATGTTACCGCGACCTCCCCCCCCATAACGGGGTATTCCATTTCAAACACCGCATTGAATTCCCCCCCCCCACCTAAAGCAAACACCGGCGGTGACCATAGAGCTTCACCCAAAAACTTTTACTACACGCCACTTTAAAGAGTGGGAAAAACCGCATCTTTCTTTTTGGCATAAGGGATCCAACTTTCCCGCCTGCCCTTCTCTTCGGCAATTTAAAATTAGTTTAATGCCCCGGTAATGAACCATGAGGTACCTCCAATCACTTGTAATGCAATTGCACCACCTCGGGAAATCCGAGAAAAATAACTCTCCTATACAAACCGACTGTTGAAAGAATTAGCCTTGACGTTCAAAAGTTCATAACTCCAACAATGCCACTTGAACCGCACGTGCAGTTCACCGCATGATACCTCCGTAAAGTATCGCCTTAGTGGCGGCTTGGCCTTGAATTTTCGGATTTTATTTTTCCCAAATTATTCGGTTTATGGGTGCCAGGGGTCCGCCGAATCAGAGAGTGCCTGACTAGACTCCTATATTTAGAAAAAAGTTGCCGATTACGGATCAGAATATTCTGCTTCTGAGGCTAAAATGCGATTTTTTAGCCACATTTTCCAGTGTTGAGGCCTCGCAGTCATAGAAGCTGACACACTTACAATTACAAATTATACAATTATTAAGGCAGAAAATATAAATTCTTTGGCTAAACTGCTGGCGTTTGCTGAAACTTACTGTTCCTCAATGCCATTTATTTCGCTGATTCGACTCCATTGCGTGGTCGTTTTATTCAAAGTGCTTCTATTTGAGCCGGTCGCGTTTTATGAGGACAATGGTCGAGCTCCGCATGGAGCATGTAGGAACCTTGCTACGGCCACTGATTCAGCAGGTAATGATGCAATGGTCGGCCAATAGTAATGGTTAGTTACCTTTTATCGATGGCGTTTATCACTGAAGAGGAAGCCTGAAAAATGACATACTTGTGTGAGCGGCCCGCAGCCGTTTTTTAACGAGTCGTCAGAAAGCCGGCTCAAGAACGTTGCCCCTTAAAAAAGTTGAGTCAGTGTGGTACCTACCCTTCAAGACCTCCCGGCTTTGAAGTGTAGGAACATACAAATCCCATTAACAGAGGCCTTTTTTTTGGTATTTTACTTTAAATTTCAGCACTCCAACAACTGACCTCCTCCCCCACCATTTTTCGCGTTGGCAGCTGTCCTGCAAGACTGTTAAGAATCCATTCTTGTTGACTGTTAGCATACAGTTTGATTGTATTGTCTGTGTGAATCGTTGGATTTACAGTAGCAATCAGCTTTGAACTAATGTCACAAAACACGGTGAAATAGTTGGCTGGTAATACATTTTTTTTTCAAATAACAGGTTTTTTGAATTCAAACGTCTATGCTCTAAAAAAGGCCTACAGAGATCTCTGTCGGGAAAGGGAAACGGTGACAGCCTGGTGTCTCGCCAAACTGTCCCTAGAAGGCACACATGCCTTTTTTCTATGGCTCACCGAGAAATGAACAAAATTAAATCCTTTCATTCTATAGTCTGTCCACTTAGGGATGGACTCTCGCCCGTCCTCAAGTTTTGTGCGATGAACTTCCCCTTTGCCCCTTCTACTGAAAATAATGCACCGGGAATACTTTTCGAACAAATGACTGATCACTGTGTAGCGTCTATACGTAACCATATAGTACCCGTTGCAAAAGTTTTTTTGTTGAGTTATTTAAATATTTAAGGTGGGAGTGAACAAATCCAACTATCGAAATGAAGCAACCTGTACGAGGGTCTATCACTAAGTGGACAGACTATAGTTCTTTTAATATTCTAGTTAGTGGGGATTGATAAACCTCAGGATCATCGAATCAATTTCGTATGACAGAGTTGAAATTACACAGTGAAGTCCCTACACCCAAATTAAGCCATTGCAGTAGCAACAAAAATTGAACACCTTGTGCTTAACTTAATTCAAGGGCGAAGAAAGTTGAAGCAAATTGCCGGAAGATTTCTTCACCGGTCTGATGAAGGACGATTCGTAGACTGCTAACTTAACTTTACAAGCGTTTGCTGTAACTGTTGGTACCGAAGAAGCTGGTTCTGTGTGGTGTCACTAGGCTCCTCCAGCCTCAAACCTACAACACGGTTGTGCGTGAGAAAAAGGATAAAATCGTGGTAATGAATCTAAAGAACCAGCCCATTATATTTGACCGTGCTATTCAATAATCTAGCCTCTTATCGTTATAATAGTTAGTGGGCGCCGGGTTTTGAACCCGGCAGGTGGCAAAGCCTTTTCTGGGCTCATACGCCGTACTTTGATCAACTGTGCACTTCACACCCGTACTACGCGGGCGTTTTGGTCGGTGCGCGGTTTGTTGAACGAACACCGCCGGAAAAGCTCACACGAAGCCGAGTGCTAGGTATATTTGTAACGAGGTGGAAAGCTTTATATTACTGCCCCTAAGAAGGCGGGGGCAATATATTTCATTCAGTTCGTTCATCGTTCACATCAATGTTACAATGATGCATCCAGATGCATCAGGCGACGTTTTCGAAGGCTCCTTCCCGTGACAAAACCGGTCAACACCGCGGAGGGGGGGGGGGACACATTCCGAATTAGATCCGGATGGGGTGAACATTCCGAATTAGAATGTTCACCGGCAGTGAACATTCCGCTAAGGCTAAGGCCGCTGCCTTATAGCGAAATGGGCAATAGCTAGATTTGAACCCAGGCCCGCTGGGTTGCGAAGAGAGTATTGAATCCATTACACCATCGAGGCGCGCTAGCCTTTTATCGTTAGCCACTAGACAATTTTAGTTTCCTATTTGTTTGCATTTCCTTGAACGTCCTTCCCTTAAAATGAGATGTGATGAAAGTGGTAGTGGAATAAGCTAAGTGGAAGGGAGGAGGTTGAAAGTGAGTCTTTTCCTCCCCTCGCTTTGGGTCTGATTATTTGTCACGCTCAATTGCTTGCTCAATAACGGCGGATAAAAAAAATAACTCGCCAAGAAGAGAGGGTTCTTTGTAAGATCGTTCCTATCATTTACCGGATATTGCTGAATTAGACTGAAAAAAAGTCACAAACAACAAAACATGGTTGTTTTAGATGGAGGGGTAATGGAAAATATTGCCAATTTTCCTCTCCTATTTCCTTCTTTGCGATCAACTATCTATATTTCCTTGTTCAATAGATTTTCATCTATTTGGGGATATGAATCGTTTTAGTTGGATTCGTGGTTGAGAGAAAGATTTTTAATAGCGTTGGCGTTTTTTACCAAACAAATTAAACTACACAAAAGGATTGTGGAAAGAGGAAACGGGGAATTCTAAATC
Organism: Corythucha ciliata; assembly: GCA_038030265.1. Lineage (NCBI taxonomy): Eukaryota > Metazoa > Arthropoda > Insecta > Hemiptera > Tingidae > Corythucha > Corythucha ciliata. The sequence goes on from CM075940.1 coordinate 22,466,907, forward strand.
TGCGGTCTTCTAAGTAGTTTTCGGTGTCTGACGGTAGCTAATTGAGAGGAGACGGTCCTTACAAATAGGTAAAGGGGGTGAAATAGTACGAGGGTGGCAACAGAAAGAGATTTTGTGGGGGTGCGGAAAAGGGGTGTGAAGATGGAAGGGGTCTCATGTGCAAACTCTCCAGTTCACACTTGATTAGCGACAACAAACACCTATTACCATTTTATTAGCTCTGAAGGCAAGGGGTGCCTCAGGGGCAAAGTGGTATTAAATACTCAGATGCCTTTGATCACGGGCCCACGTCTCAACTTTAAATGAAAAAGCTCAGTCAAGCATTCAAACAAACTGTCCTTATTATTCCTTTTACTCTTTTTCCCCGTTGTCCTTGGGGGGAAAAAAATCACTGTTGTTTTTTGTGATGTCGAATAAACTGGATTTTACAAGAAATTTAGCAAGCCTTCCTTGAGTCCAATTCGAACGTGACGTGCTACCTCAAAGTTTTGGTTGTCTCCCGCTTAAACCGCCCTTTGAAAACGTCCACGAAACTCTCTGCTCATCAACTATCAAGGAGTCATTGCGATAAATTCATCTTAAAACGATATTTTAATCCAAAACAATATTATCATAACTAAGACAGAGGCGAACCAAGATCAAAAAAGGATCTTTATAAACAACTAGTCCTCGAACAAGAAAAGATTAAAGAAACCCCTTTTTCCGTCATGTTTAAAAGCATCGTTATTTCTTATAGAACGCCCAAATGGAGAAACAGTATTTGCCTATATTAATTTGAAACCTTCTTCAAACACCACGACCCCCCCCCCCTCACTCGTAACCCCTTAGGGCTCACGACACGCTTGACATTATTACAAGTTTATAATTGCTTTAGACTTTAATAAACGTCTTCCGCTATTGACTTAGTATCATCAGCTAGGCACCTCCCGTCCTCAACCAACCCCACGGCGATGTAATATAGTCCGCTGTCAGCCGTATAACAATTTTTTTAGTATTTAGTATATACACAAGTTTTTTGACGGTCTGAAAAGAGCGTTGTGGTGGGCCAGAAAGAAATCTGTGAAACACCGTAAAGATAGTGATTGACTCTCAACCGATAGGGCAGTTAGTGATTAAATGTGCGGACTAAAAAGGGGCTCAAGTAGTTGAGCAAGACGATCGCGTAGGTAAGCTGTGGGAAAAAAATACCAATTGGGTTCCCTCAAGGTATATTAAAAGTATTGCTTTATTAAATGTACAATGTACACGTACAGAAGACTAATACAATATGTACATGATTATAAAATAATCAAGAAATTCACTCTCGAAAGTTTATGCTCACTTAAAATAATTCGTTAATTTGAATCCTATTATGCACTTTTCTAGTTAAAATACGGTATCTTCGGCTATTGTATAAAATACTTTGAAAAAGTATTAAATAAATTATAAAAATTAGAGAATATGAAGGACAAATTGGCTACCAGGGCTTGCTACTTATCTTGATCTTCTTTCATTAGCGAAACTTCATATCAATAGATTTAATAATCAATTTTAAAAAAAATTTATTCAGGAGTGGGAGCAGGGGTTTATTAGGTCTACCAAAAAGATGATAAAAGCCAGATAAATGTCGTCTAAGTAATTACACTCACATTACAAGACAATTATCACGCTATTTCAGCGTGTAAAACAAAAATTGTTACCATTATAACGAAATTGTTGTTGTAAAAGTTCCCTAGTAATTTCACCTTATTTATAATATATACAGTTAAGTAAGTAAATTTACAATAATGTACATGGTCTCCTAGCAACGCTCAGTCATTTTTTTTTTTTCAATTGAGCCGCCTGATTTCACATTTGACTTTGCGTAAGACCATGGTATCAGTTCACATTAATAGCCGAACGGATTCAGTCATTTTCAAATGGATTTATAAGCTCGGCATGAGTTCTTTAAAGCCGTGAGTCTCGTTATGGAAAATTTCGGGATACAACCCAAATTTGATATCGATTCTAATTGTAAGAACGTAAACATTTTACGGTATAAGAGATTGAACGGGGAATGACCACAACATTTTACGCTGCGCTATAAATGTTAGGAATCGTTCAGAAACTCAGGCTTTTATTTTGTTAGGAGAGAAAAAAAAAATGGAAGTTTAAGTGATTTGTAAACCCTTAGTTAGAGACTCAACGTGTTCCTTTGCTTTGAGCCTCAAAGCGGCGATGCTCGTCGTTCGAAGATCGGGCGACGAATGAGGTGAACTGGGGGGCGTCGTCGGTGGTTCAGGAGTGGGCACAGGAGGTGTGAGGTAGCTTGGATAGCCGGTGTGCGGATGAGCCAGAAAACCTGGAAGAGCCGTCAGAATGGGTGGAGCCAGCCAAGGGTCAACAGGGAGCGAGAGCGAGGGTCCTCCGACTCGACCGCCGACGCCCTGTTGATACTCGTTGAGACCCATGCGAGCCGCTTCCATCTTTTCTTGCCGTCGCCATTTGGCACGACGATTTTGAAACCACACCTGAAAAAACAACACTATGTTAAGAGACGGGGTTAGTGAGGATTAGGTTGCATTCCATTGTATTGTATTTAACAATAAAGCAGGTAATTCGGCTGGGAGCCTGCCAATTTTGCCCCAGAATCCGGGTTTTCGTTATAGAAACAACCGGGTAGTATTACCCAGAGCTGAACCATAACGCCTTACTTGTTACTCCGTTGATAACGGCGTTACAATGTTTGGCAACAGATTGATGATATCATTAATCGTTACATTGAAAAAAAAGTAACCACGAAGTAGCATCCGTTATCTCAGGCCACACAAACATTCAGGCTGGACTGGGTTTCATTGTGCTGCAAAACTGACTATTTGACCTGGAACCTGATATTTAGGTCCCGACTCAGGATATTAAACCCTTTAACCCCAGAAACTAACTGGTCATACCCTCCCTGACGTCGGCAGGCTCCTTGTATTTTCAAAAGGCGGGTGCTGTTCCATCAAATACTTCAAACGAGTCTCATTTATTGAAAACGTTCCTGTAGAATAATACTTTCAAGCGCATTATTGATAATAATTCATTAAAACTGAAAGGAATGAAAAATAAAGAGTTTTGATGGATTTTTTTTTCTCTCTTTCTTCTCTTCTCTCTTGATTGGTGTGCTTTGTACCTAGGGGTTAGCAGTTGTTTGTAATTGGCTAATGCAGAGATCCCTCTTGACTTGCCAATCTCAGCTCTCACCCGCTCACTTCACTCTCTCTCATCCTCTCTCTCTCTCTCATCCCATTACCTCTCCGCACTCGCCTTCAACCAAACAACGCCCTCCCCCCCCCCACCAACCCAACCCATTCCACCACCTTCCTTTTCTGAGAAAAATAAGTTTCATATGAAAAACTCTTTCTCTGGAAAATTTAATAACCAGATAAAAGGAGTGACAGAAAGCTTCGTGGTAATCTTATTTTCGCAATTTCTCAAGCTAAATCGTATTTGATTTGAGACCAAGAAAATTAATGGGGAGGTGGCTCATTTTTTCTCCCCTCCCTTTCTTTTTATTTTTTAAAAAGCTATTGGGAGGGATGCACTTTTCTCAACATTGACACTATCTTCATGTTTAGGAAATGGTTTATTGGTGGTAGGGAGGGAGGCATTAAATTGAAGTTTGCCGATGAAGAAGAGAATCCGTTAACGGAGTTTATCCACGTTAAGGCATGAGAAAATTATCAAAGGCCAGGAAGAGATTGAACCGACTCCGGCGATTTCTGTCTAATTTCGTTTATCTCGTTTAATCACTTTTGTGGGATGCATTAGCCTTGTCTCTGAGTTTCCTTGACACACCGTCCAATCAATAATACCCAGAAGTGATCTCGCTTTAAAATGGTACGGCAGAGCGGAGTGGAACGTTATTCATCCCCCTCTCCCTGAAAGTCTCCGGTATTCAAAGGAAGGAAACTTGCCGAGCTGTTTATTTAACTAAACCTAATTTAACGTAACTAAAACAGTTAAATGCTAATTCACGATTAATTCAAAGAGATCTGATATCAACTTGGTCCTACCCAGTGAATTTAATTCCAGGTCGAGAGTTGGTAAGGAACTTGGGGCGCTAGACTAATTTAATACAAAGTAAATGGATTTTTAAAACGTCAAAGCAAAAGGGAGATTGTTGAGTAGTTGGCTTCAAATGGAAATAAACGAGTAGATTATCGGCCCTTCTAAATGGCAAAACCAAATCTAAACTGGAAGCTTTTGATCTAGTATTTTCATCTCTTTTTTTCTTTGCCACTCTTTTCGTGGCCTGTATTCTTCCATTTATGTTTGTAAATACATTAATAAAACGGTATCGTTTATTTTATTTTTTGTTTCGCGGAGAGAGAGCAATTCAGTTTCGTTCTTTTACGTCAGTGGTATGGGGAGATTTCAGCTGAATTTGAACGGTTTGTATTAATATCGTTTTTCCGAAATTGCTTTTTTAATTATTTTGTTGTGGTTTTTAGCTCTAAGCGTTTTTACCTTAAAATATTGTTTATTTCGCCTCATTCCCCTCCTTCCATGCAAATCAAAACAATAACGGTTATTCTTCCTATAGCGTGGGTGCGGAACAATTAATTGTTTCCCTCCCTTTTGTGGGTGATATAGGGGAAGAGTAGGGCTAATCGCGAGGGCTCCACCATCTTATCCCAGCCACCCTACCAGCCAATCATATCGTCAGCCTGGCAACCCTTATACTGCAACTAGAAATGGGTTCCTTTTTATTGGCACTCCTTTTTCATCAGGTTTTCTTCACTCTGTCGCTTAATTATAGAATCGTGAAAAAATAGGCACAAACAACTCAATTTAATAAATAATAGAGAATTATTTGATTAGTCCCTTTTTAAACTTAGGGACTGCATTTCTTTTTAAGAGGGTGTAATTTTAAAGATGGTGATGGGTTATTGATGGGGGGGGGGGTTGCTCGAAAAGAGCTAGAGGAACGGGGACGGATTTAAAAAGGCCCTCAACCTAAGATTACAGATAGTGTCAGGCTTACTGCTTATTATCTTAAAAGCATCCCAACGGACATGTTTTCTCTGCCTTTCGATCCTCAAGAAAAGAGCTTGTAACATCATGAATTAATTATATCAAGATGAACTCCGAAGTACGTTTTGGGACTCAGCTATTTACATCTAGTCATCAGCTTATTGTGACTTTTAATGGAGTTGTTTTCACTTAGTCATGCCACCCCCTATCCAAGGGATTCCTTTCATTTCTGGCCCTGCCAAAACTTTTTTAGAAACCCAATTTTCAGAAGAATCACCCTCGAAAAAAATTATCTTAAAAATCACTTATCTTTTCCTCGGGGATTTTTAAAGATTCAATTATGTTTAAGGCGATGTTGATAGCATCAGGGAAGTAATTCCACAGGCCTTTACAATAATGTTTAAATATAAATTGTTAGTAGAAGCGCTGAAACCTCGAGGGTTAGTGTTTCAATGGTAATGGATAATGTTTAAATAATTGAGCCTTGCTAACTGAAAAAATGTTCTTGAATGGGGGGGGGGGGGGTGGAAAAAACAGGCCAGCTGAGAAACATCAGACCAATTAGAAACGGATGATGTGTTACATTGTTTGGGGTTCTGCTGGGTCAGCATCCCGAGTTGCTGTCAAAGACTCAGTTGGGTGTCGGCAATTATCGTTAATCTGAGTATTATGCCTTGAAGTGCTTTTTATTTATTGTACTAGCAAAATGTTCGAGAAGGTTTCAAAGAAGGAAACTCTTTTTTCTTTTCTTTTTTAGCTATAGGAGCCAAAACAAAAATAGTAAGAAAGGCGGGCTTGACCGTAAGACGGGAGTAGTGTTGTTTTATCAGTTGTTAAATTATTAAATGGAGAGGAAAGTTTAAGCGTAGAGCGCCGATAAGGGGTTTGGCGTTATTAAAGGTCGGCATGGGTTTTTAAAAAAGGGATGAAGAGGGAGGTCCATTGTCGCATTGTATCCGAACATGGTTCAACAGAGAGGAAGAAACGAGGGAAAAGTGTAAAAAAGATATACAAGCATCCAGATCGAGAGGGCACATATTAGATGATGGTGATGATGGGAGGTGAAGGGTCGAAGGGGAGGGGTTGCCGACACAAAAGTAAACAAGGTATTGTACTGAATATCCTATTAGTCGCCTGGTTCCCACTTCCCAAAGTTTAAGCTTTCCATATCCTTTTTGTTAGGTGTCAGACATGTCTAATTACAATGGAGCCGCCCTCCGGGCTTGTTTGCCATGTTTTCCTTTTTGATCACACCTTTAAAAATGATCGAAAAAAGAGCTTTTAAGACTTGAGGCTTCAGGGAAGTTTCACATTCGAGTGGTCTCTATTCGCTTTTCAAAAACGTCGGGAGAACTGAACGTTGCAAAAGAAAAACACTACTATTCAAAGTGAAAGATAGCCAGTTGACAGAACTAGAGTGGGGGGGAGGGAGGCAATTCAGGAGCACTTAAGCGTGGAATAACTTCAAATTTCGTTCTTGTCAGCTGCTGTTGAGCAAAACTTGAAAGCGACAGTGGGTCGTTATTGAAGTATACAATTTTGCGTTGATCATTCAAGTCTCCACTCAGGTCAAAAACAGGATTCAGAAAACTCCCACCGCACCGCTCTGTCACACGGTGGTCACGCTTTTAAGCCGTTAAATGGGGTACCCGCCGTGATTCAGGCCTTTTTGGCGGACTTGGGACACGCACGGCTCTGAACCGATCACCCTGGATTTCAAGGAAGAGTCTTGACGCACGCGTTCCTCAGCAGGCTGCTCTGAGGTCGAGAAAATCCTACCAAAACTACAAGGCGGACAAGGCAAAATAGTTCTTTTCGGCCACTTTGAGAGGCGCTTGGGCCGGGAACGGATGAATTCCAATGAGTGAACAGGGTTGACAGACTTAGAGCCCTCCCCCTTCACTCATTCAAATCGAAACACTTTGAAAAACCGGTCCTCAAAATCGTAAAAATCTCCCTCTTTTCTACGAAATCGCCAGACAATTTTGGCAAAAGGCAATTTTGGCAAAAAGTAGCTAACGTTTTGAATTAGGCGATACCGCGCGTTTTGGGTTTTCTCGACACGTGATTCCGAAAATGGAGATGGATTTTCGTTCTGATGAACCGTTGAAGAGGGTTCCTCTCGTTATTCCGGCTGTTTTGGACAGTCTTAATGGCCGTGCGAATTGTTACTGTTGACAGCAGCTGGATTTCAAGGAAAGCCCCGACACAGACACAGGCTGGACCGGTCCAGCTGGAACTGGGGTCGAGAAAATTGGACGAAACCAACGACTTCACCCCACGTAGGAGAGGGGCATATCTTCTGTGTCCCCTTTCCAATTTGGATCAGCTTCTGCTCTTGATCGGGAGAAACGTGGAGAGAAGTGACCCGACACGTGCTAGGCCAGGGCCATCCGTGCCTCGCTCCCCTTTAGTCGTGCTCGCCGACCAAAGCGAGTTCGTAACCGGAGGAGCAGACCAACATCTTTCGCGAAACAGCGGGTTTCTTCATAGAGCGACTGATTTTTCGCTTAAAGGGAACTAGCGTCTGGTGAAGCCTACCGCACTGAAAGCGAGTTTAGATTCGTCAGTTCGTGTTCGTGTATTCCGTCCGTTATAAGATGAAATTTCAACGAAAGGAGGAAGGATTACAATTTGGAAAAGCTACTTTCACCCTATGATAATTTAACTTTGTTTCCGTTTTCATCTCAGATATTTTCTTGAAATAATAAAACGCAAGGGTTAAACCCTCAGTTTATTACAACCTTATAAACAAAGGTGATGTGGTGAGGTTGATGGCGGTGAAGAAGGGAGTGCTCAACTAATGAGAATAAGCGATCCAAGAAGAAAGGGGTCCTGTTTGATAGTGAGAGGGAAGTGTGCTGAGACTGTGGAAAGGAGGATGGCTGAACGCTTAACTCAATTGGGCGCCTCAATTTAGCAGCACAATTAGGGCTCGTCCTTGCATTAAACGAACAAGCATTATTAAAGTCGCACAGGCTTAAAACACTGCAGGTTTTAGTATAGTCATTAAAAGATTTGATGCCGTATAGTTAACAAATTTGTTGTTCTTTTCACTTATATTTTGTCCATTAACTTAACACTCTGAAAATACTCGTTAGAATTTCACGAAATAACCTTTTTATCTGTTTCTTTTCTCCTAAAGCATTGTTTCTCTGTTCTCTTTTTTCAATAAATCCCCGTGGTATTGGTTTCACCCCTTTCAACTATCGGGGATCTCTTATAAGTAAATAGTTGTAAGCTCTTTTATTCACAAGACCGGATCAAATAGTAATATGTATACCAAGCTCTAATTCCAATGTTTTCTCCCTTAAAAGAAAGTCTATTCGTGAACGAATAGAAAGACTACGAAAGAATATTCGTGAGGATAACGGTGAGCAAGTTCTTTTAAAAATGATGGCCTTTTTTTTACAAGTGTGAAACAAAAAAAAAGAAGAGGGGTACAAGGTGAGTGGCATTCTAGTGTTATACTTATAAGCAATCAAGAGGCGTATTAAAGAGGGGGCTGCTAACCATCAGATACAAGAATCCCGATAAGAAAAAAAAACATCTGCTCTATTCACACAATAGCCTGTCATCTCAGTCACAGGGTCATTCAACGATTAAGTCTATCGTATTTCTGGGAGAGCTACTGCCGAAAGAGTGCAAAAACTGTACACGTTGGATAGCAGCACTATATACTCCAGAACAGAAGCGGAGTAAATGCAAATACAAAGCTCCCCATGGGAAGGTTTGAAAGCGCACATCAGGGACTCCATTTACCATCCCTCTGCCCGTTCACAGTGAGGATATGACAGAGTCATTTCACGTATCTCAATTCTGCGTATCACTTTAATTGGAAAAATAATGAATGACGCGAAGCACCTAACAATTAATTAAAACTCGCAAGAAAAGTCTATAAGGACTTTTTTTAAACGTCGAAGCTTAAGAAAAACAAACTTTTCCGATTATTCAAGCAACACGTGGGATAAAGGCACTAATCTATGAGTTCCTGTTAGAATGCACTTGGTGGAAAAGCACGCGAGAGAACGGGGGAGGGTACGCATGCAAGACTTCTCTTTAAACTGAATTAGTCACCACCCCTCCCCCTCCTACCCTGTTCCATCACGGCATTTGAGTCCAAAAGGGGTTTCCCTAAATGACCTGTAAACGAATTTTTTGCTCCATTAAACTTCTAACCCTACAGCCAGTATAAATTGATTATGCCAAGTATATTTCGGCGCGGGACATTGAAAAATCCATTAAAAGTCATACAAAAACCAAGAGATTTTCGTTTGAATTGAAATCATGGAACTAATCAATTCGTCTATGAAAGGGGTAGGTTGACGGAGAGAAAACTTCGAAAATCTATGTGAATCTAAAAAAAAAATAATTATTTATTTAGAAAGTATTTAAATGCATTGCTTTTGACGCTAAATTTGATCTGTGGTCTAATTAAATTCACATCAGCGTGGCTGCTCTCCTCCCAATTACGGCACAGCACAGCTGAAAAAACTCCATTGAAAAGTAGTGAAGTGTTACTGATATATTCCTTTGGGCTCATATCTCGTTACCTTTTGTCGAAGACCCCCGTTACCTAAGCGGTTACTTTTACGCAACAAAAGCTCTACAGTGAATAGACCGATGTCGGTTAGTCACAAATGAATTTTACAATCAACTCATTTGCGTTGTATACTTTCTGGTGAAACTCATTAATCCAAGGAGTTGAGGGAGAAGGCCTGGAAATCTCTTGAGTTGAAAGACCGAAGGATGCAGAGGACAGTTGCCCTGGTTTCATCAAAGAAGTGGTAGTGTATGGTGCGGTGGGGTGGGGAGGCTAAAAACATTGATTGGTGGCCAGGGCAATAGGGTTGAAGAAGGAAGAGAGGCGAAGTAAGCATCTAACGGCATGCTAGGTAATAATGAGCTTGTCCCAAGCAAGTTGTGATAGTGTTGATAAACGGCAATGGGAGTGAAGTTGTCAGGGTACAATTAGAAGCCGATCAGAGTTCCCTCTCCTTTCTTTTCATTCTCTCGAACCTTCCCCCTTCACCCTTATGCCAGCGTGTGTGTTTGTTTGCCAGCCACGTGCCAGTCTTATTACTTCTACAGTTTATTAGCCAGCCATGTCTTTAATTATGCTCTACTGTACAATATACGGCAGACTCTCAGATAATCACTCTTATTTTTGAAATCTCTTCCTACTTTCACAGACCGCTATTTATTTGCTACAAACATCTGGCTCCCTTGCTGATATCCCTAATTCACTGCTGCTTGTGACGTACCTCGTTAACATTACAGAAAATGCCCCCCTCCTCCTCCTCGGACCACACTTTCCCACTTGGTGAAAATTCCTAGGTTCCTGATTAGAGAACCATAACTATTTTTATTTGACGGCGTACACTAATTAATTATGGTTAAAAAATGCCCTGAAAATAAAAAGGTGCTATCACAAAAGCTACTACACACTATGGATTTTATATACCTACAAACTAAAATGTAAACAAATCTAGAGCTAACGTGCCCCGAGAATCGCGTGCTCCGCCCTCCTCTAATCAATGTGGATATTACACATAAAGCCACCTTTCGCTCTCTCCAACCATTTACCTGACTTCCCGCTTTGCTCCCTTGTTCACGTTTTCCACACGATATTAGTTGATTAATTGAATTAAGGGTGCAGGGGGGGGGGTCACAAAAACCTGCCCTTTACTATGGTGTGGTAAAGCACGAGACGTAACGTTGGCTGAGAGGGAGGATGTGAGGAGGGGGAGACATTAAAAAGAAAATTGTAGCTGACGTTTAAGCTGAAAGTTTTTTTTTCATAGATAAAAGTTAAAAAGTCACCAAAGCGAGATAAAATTGTGTGTAGGTTATTTTTAATTATACGAAATATAGCCCATAGAGTACTCCAATTTTTAAAAGAAAATAATCTAATTACTGACACGAACCCTCTTGAATTTATACCATGAAGGAGGAAAGAGACAGAGAATTAGAGTGTTTCAGCTGGTTCGTTCTCAGGGTCCAAAGTAAAGGGTTAAACAACCCTTTTTCCTCGGAAGTTAGTACAAGAGTTATTAAAAAGACGTGGCATGTAATTAAATATTAATTGCCCGAAGAGAAAATTCAGCTTCTCGGGGATTCATGTTCATCTACCAGCTTGGATAACCCACTTTTCACTGAAATTGTTCCCAAGCTAAGCTAATGAACAAATTGTTCCAACTTTCGTATTTTGAGTCTGTGGAAAATGGCACCGAAATGTGATCGACTCACCGTTTCGGCTGTCTAAAAGTGGGGGTTATTCGGTCATGGTTTCTCACTGCCCCGGCGCGGCGATTGAGTACCGCTCGAGGCATTGGAATCGACCATATAAAGCCGATATGGGCATCGATCACGAAAAGTAAGGAGACTTTGAAGGACATTTTTGAATTGTGAAGAACATATTCCACAGATGAATGTATACCAGAATATCTCGGTTCTGCAGAATGCACCAGTTCCTTGGTCATGGGCTTTGGTAGCTCTCGAACATCAATTTGACAGTTCTTATTATATACGGATAGCACGATTTTGAGTTTCCTTTCCTGGGCACAATTGGCAATATGTTCTGACAAGAAAGGTGAAGAGGCAAATATACTGATAATGTGGGCGTTCACATACGCGAGTTGGGGTTTAAATCGCCTATGGGCCTCAAGTCTACATATAGTCGAGAAGGGAACTATACGGTGCGTTCTTCCGATTTTTTGGTCTTACCTCTCCTATAGCCATGCACCAATGTTGACTGAAGCGTAATAATCAGTGATGAAATCACGTGGCAACCTGTTATTAGCAGCCTAGCTATTAGTATACCTCTAAATGTTTTTCGATCATTCAGTTATGTATTTTATTCCCTTGATATTTGAATGTAATTCACGTGAATCTGTGTGAAGTATTTGGTGTTTTTTTTTTTTTTTTTTTTTTTTTTTTTTTTTTTTTTTTTTTTGTGTGTGTGCTTAATTCCAAGGGCACGTGGGTGCTTCGATTCAAATGGGTGTACCTTGTTGGAAATGGAACAAAATTACCTTAACAAGCGAGAAGGGGAAAAATTGAATAGAAAGCAATTTAAAACCGCTTAACAATTATTAGCCGGTTGATAGGATCAAGCCCAGAGGATATCGTGTTGTCGAGGCATATGCATCGTGTAACTCACACACAGAATAATTTTATAATTAAAATCTCCCTCTCTCTCTCTCACATTCACCCCCTTTTTTCATGATGAGACGCAGTAAACTAAGCGTAATTATTCGAAGCATTTATTTATTTTTATAGGCAGCACGGCCATTTTAAAACACTGATGGCATATACATTTTAAATGATTTGTTCTACGCCGCAGATGAATTTGTTGACAGCCATTTTTCAATCACTAACAATTAAAATCCCGATTGATTTTTTTCGTAAGAACTCAACAAATCAAAAGGTGCTCGGCTAATGAATGAGTAAATAGAATCGGCCGCAGAATTGAAAGAAGCGTGATTGCGCTTTACCGGGGTTCATCTTTATTAACGCCAAACCAAGGGGCTAACAGCCTCCATTACAAACCCCTCAATTAAAACTTTGATTAGTAACGAACGAATTGAGAGTTAATTTTATTAGTGGCCAAGTGTGATAAATTGACGTTCATCAGTGACCCCTCCTCCTCTTCTTCAACTTAACTGCGGACGCTTGCGCAAAATCTCTTCAGAGCCCTCCCCATTATTTACCAATCATATTCACAAATGTGATTTTCATCACTTTGCTAACTCCTCTCTCTCTCCCTCGATTGACTTTTCAGTTTATAAGTTTTTGTTTGGAAAAAGAACCGATTTCGTGCCAACCGTTGACGAGGAAAGGGGGTGTTTAGGAGTGGAATGGTTAGAAGTTAAAAGATAATGGTTTTACATATCTTGCAATATCTTGACCAATTAAATAACTTTGAAAGAAGTGCTCCCTCAGCTCTCTGAGCGTGCTTTTTTGAGATGCCTTAAGGTGCCTATTTCGTGGAAATATCTCTGTTCAATTAAATGTACTAAAGAAATTAATTAGCATAGTGATCCAAGTTACGGAAGCAAGGTTGAAAAGTTTTAGAATTGGCTCCGGGTAAAAGTTGAAGTTTAGACTGGTCGATTAGGCTCTCGAGAGGTAATCTCTTTTTTCTCTTTCCTTTACTTCCAGTGATGTATGTGAGGAGAAAACATTTGTAACTTTTTCTTACGTCTTTTTCCTAATGGGGTATATCGTGTTATTGCCCATTCATCATAGCACAATACGCTTCATTATACACTTTGTGTATTACCACTTCTAGAGTGAGGCCCCGACCCACACACATCCCTCTGCAGATCCCACATTACCATTTTCCGAGCTATTAATATTTGTTGGGTTCAACATATTTCTTTTTTTCTTGTTTAAAGAGAGAAAGAGATATTCCCATGTCTTCTCATCCCCCAGAAAAACAGTCCGATTGATGGGGATCATGGACTCGTTTCCAAAGAAAAGAGAGTTAAGTTCAATTAGGGAAGGGGTGTCGATAGAAAAACAAGGAGGTGTGTGAGTGGAGAGGGGTGAATAGGAAGGGAAAAGTGTGAGAAATACCAGATGTTAACAGCAGAACCCCTCTCTCACCAAACTCTTCCAAATGTAAGAATAGCAATCGCTCAGCCGAACAATTGCCTTACACGACTCACCTAGCAAACCCCTTAACTCATCCATTCCCTTCTCAAACCATAGATCCACTCTAATCCCCATTAATTCCCACTCCATTCATTTTCCAACCCAAAAGGAATAACATTACGACGAGCATCCTATTAACTAAACTGGGAAAAAGAGGGAAAAAAGAGTTTGAGGAGGGAAGGGGTGAAGAAGAGAAAACTCAGAAAAGAGCGAGAAAGGGATAAATTCAATTAAACCTTAAATAGAGAACTGGACTGTCCATTTAAGCGAAGAAGAGAAGAAAACAGTCCAGAAAAGGGGTCTAAAAATTCGAAAACTAATCATGTAGAACTGAGCTAGCTTAAAAGGGTTGTCGAGAGCCGAGAAAACTTTGACTCCATCTCTCTCCCTAGGACGATTACTAAACTTCTCATTCTCATAAAAAAGAACTCTGATATTCCAAAAAAATTGAAGTAATGAATACAAAATTGCAAACGATATAGTAGGAGGAAAAGATTTCACTTGGGCCAACTTTGATCAGAGTGGGAGATGCAGATAAAAAGGTAAATTGGATGCAAAGGACCCCGTCGAATCATATTTGAGGAAAAGGTCTATAGGGCCTCTCCAACAATGGCGCTCTGATTTGTGTTACTTGGAAAAGAAGAAAAAGAATAAGAAGAAGAAGAAGAAGAAGAAAAAAAAAGGAATTGTCCAATTGGAAAATGGCGCCATGGAAAAATTTGACTTTCAAATAGTCGTTATGATTGGTGAAGAACGAAAAATGGGGAAACGTGAAAAAAAAGAATGAATATATATATATATATGAAAGGGGGCGGAGGTTGAGAGCCAGTGGGCTTCCACTCACAATAACTTGTTACAGCCAATTCAAGTGAACAAATCCAATTTGGGCGATTCCTCACCTCAACTTTTTCTTTTTGGATAGGAGGGTAAGGGGGCAAATATTGCGACCGGCGGGGTGACCTTAGTTGAAAACATTCAGTTATAAGTGTCAATTATAGTCCTCAGGCTGTTAACTTCGTTGACTCAACGAGGGAGGTATAAAAATGTGTGTTTTCCTGGGAGGGGGGGGGGCATTCAGCTGGATATTTTCTGTTAAATGTCCCTTTGATATAAAATGTTCCATCGAAAGGTCCTTGCTGCAAGTTCTTGGGTGAGCAAAGAAGCGCATGGCAAATTAGGGGGATTGTCATTTTGTCGTTCGAAATAAGTGAGAAGTGAATAATGCGTTAGATGGGCAAGAACTCAAGGTTCTCGTGACTTCTTTCACGGGGTGCCTTAATTACTTGAACCGAAGGAGTTTAATTTAATGCGAACCCCCTTCCTGGTACTAGGTATCCGTGCGTGGAGGTAGCTCGTGATCCTTGAGCATTGCTCCTAAAGAACTACGAAATTGATGGCAAGTCTCCGGTAGGGCCTATTAGCTTATCAGTCTCTGCTTTGAGATGGATAGTTGAATAAGAAGGCGTTCGTGAGGACAGTTAATAATGAAGGGGGTGGAAGGATGGGAGGTGCCGCCTAATTAGTACGTAAAACACGGTCGAACTTTGCCACTGAAAAATACTTTCTCCCTTCGAAAATCTTAATTTTTCATGAAACGTGAAGAACTTTCAACTTAACCGATGACTATTCGGCGACTAATTTTGTAGCCACCAAAATTGATTCTTATTACTTGAAACCCCACATTAGAGATCTAAATCGAGCGAGACCCAGAGAAGCGCTATTCAGTCTCAAAAACTGACTATTTGACCTCGAAATTGAACGAATTCAGCGAAATTATCAGTCCCCCTCCCTCTCGCCATCGCACTGTACCGCGACATCACCCTTTTGACCCACCGCCGCCATTGTTAAAGGTTGGACCCTGCTATATTGTTGTCTTGTCAGCAATTTTATTTTTGTTTTGACAGAAGCAATTAACTCCCATGCCTTTTTCCTTCATCCAACCTGATGAACAGCCAAAAAAAAAAAAAAATACCCCACAGAATTATTTCAATAAAACCAAGCAAAAGCACTATAAATTTTTGAGTTCCAAAGCATTTTCAAATTCAAATTTGTGTGGTTTATCCACTCAGCTCGGTCACTCGAAAATTAAATACATCGAGGCGGACTCATAATAGCCCGGATATAAGGGGGTTTCGAGATGAAATTTTAGCATGAAAAAGGATAAGAACAGTTTTCATTTCATCATTTCATTCACTACGAATGTAAAAATAATAATTACAGAATCGAAATTATTAATTTTTATTCAATCAATTCCACAGTACCGGAAAATAGGCGTTCAGCTCGTTTCATTTCAAACGAAATAACAATCAATCAGTATTGTTCATTTTCAATGGGTTGATTACGCACAATTTTTACAAACATGTACATTTTTTTGCCCTTTCACACAATCGCAAATTTTTGGGATTCACCAATTCTATTCAAGCTAGCGCTGTTAAAGGCATTCACGTTCGTTATTTTGCTAATTGTTCCAACACTCTCTTTGAAGTCTGTTAAATTAAATTGGTTGATATTATTAATGCGTTTAATTACAAACAAACAAAAGCACGCCGTAATGTGTTGCTTTGTCGTATTTTTTAAATTATAAGAGATTTCAAAGATTATAAAAGATAAGTTTACCAAATTAATTGTAATGACTGTGAACTATCCTATGTTGGAGAAACAAAACACTACCTACGAGAAAGACTTAAACAATACGACAGAAGCTTAGCGTGACAATACACCTATTATGACAGCACTATCACAACACGCCAAACAATTGTCACACAAACCCAACTGAAATAACCAAAAAATACTACACGTCGAAAACAACACCCATAACAGAAAATTCCTCGAAATGCTCGAAATAAGAAAACATAACTCCATGAACTACA
The DNA here is from genome assembly GCA_038030265.1 of Corythucha ciliata. NCBI lineage: Eukaryota > Metazoa > Arthropoda > Insecta > Hemiptera > Tingidae > Corythucha > Corythucha ciliata. The sequence continues at coordinate 22,483,412 of CM075940.1, forward strand.
AAAGAGACATTGACAACCTTTCCAAAATTCACACACCTCTCATCTCCAATTTAAATGTCACACCTTTTAGAAATACTTCATAAACAACCGATACACAGACCATGTGACAAGGGCAATCAAGAAAATCAATTTTTTAAAAAAAAAACCTCAACCAGAAGACGTTGGAAATCAATTCAACGAAACGTCGCGAAAAACACGCTCCCGGACAGAAAAAGACGGTCGTTAAAATATAATATAAGAGATTTCCTTCTCTGACCCGGTACCGAACGTCCCACTAACTTTCAGTCGGAAGAACTCACCACTCAGGGGTCAGGGCAAACAATTTTAAAATTATCCACTGAATGAGAGTGTCTGTAGAAGTATATGATGTATGAGAATGATGCGAAAGGATTTTTTTAGACCAAGGCGGAAAAACTTTTTTATATTTTTAAAGCACTACAATAAAACGACAAAGCAAATTCGAACAATTAATAGATGAACATATGAGTGAGAGAGGGGAATACATAAAATAAATTTGAGGATGTTAAACAATTTCAACAGAAAGGCGTGTCGTTTGAAGCAGAGCTTTACAGATTGGGCTGTAAACCGCGTTCTGGGCTATTTCGCGGCTAAAATCGAGACTGCACAGTTCTAATTTGGGCTATTTTTATCAAACAAAAAATATGCGCCTATGGGGCGATCATCCTAATAATCCTATTCAGAGGTTCAGGTTCGGAGGAGGTGGAAATCGCCTCAAGTTACTTCAGTTTATGTGGCCGTTCAGTCAAACCTGGCAGCAAAATTACCAGAGTTCCTCCCAACTGGCGTATTACTGAGTAGAGTATTTCAGTTGAAAAGGTAAACAGACGATCATTATTATTGACAGCCTGGGGGTAGACCCGGGGGAATTCAACGCTGTCCGGCAATCACCAGTTTTTCGTTATTTGCGAGAAAAACACTCTCCGGGATCAAATTTTCAGTTATTTTGGGGAGTCAGCAATGTTATTGGGTGAAAATTGGCCATTGGCCAACGAACTGAAGAACTTGAAATTTAGTGGTCAATGTGCCATTACTCGAAAAATGTGTTGTTTGTGGGAGGGGGGTGGCGAACCCCCCTTTTTTTGGCTTACCAGCGCGATTGCAGATTTTTTTTCTGCGAGGGAGGTAGAGACTTTGATGGGGGCGATCGCTCGGGCCCCTGGATCTCATGAATAATTGTATCATTATTACGGCCCCCAAAACAGCAGATTAGCTCGCTTTCTCGAATTTAGCCGCATAACCCACAAAAACTGGGGATAGGTGATTTTTCAAAATTTCAGCCTTCAGCCATGTAATTAACTTCAGAAGAAGCCGCGAATCGGCCCTTTTCTCAATTTCAGCAGAGAAATTGCGTTCAGAAAAGCAAATTAGTGGATGTTCGCAATTATAGCAGCGAATTTGCATCCTGAATTTCTGAATTTTAGTCGTGAAATGGCTACTCTGGAGTTAAGAAAATCGATCAAGACCAAACGTTCAACTTTCGATGAATTTGAGATTCGCTCGCGGCGTCTCGACCGGACCCGCCTATTAAACATTTCGCCAAAATTCAAAATTGGGCGAAACCGAGTATCTCGGGGAGTCAGGGGGTTCTCGACATTTGCAATCCGGAAATCGAGACAGATTTTTGATCAGACTATCCGTTAAAGGGGTTCCACCAGTGATGCCACCAGCAGCGACGCCGTTGACGCACTCAAAAGTAGCACTGGATTTGAACCACGGAGTCTTCTTGGTCAAAACTCTGGAATGCACCTGGACACTCACGTCACGGAGCCTCGGCATGTTTGACTCCCTGGGCGCCAGGGAATTATGAAATCTGCGTTGCCAAAAGAAAGACTGTCACAGGGAAGCTCTGACATGAACTGTTTAAACTGTTCTTGTTTCCCTTGGTAAAAGGCATAGCTCAAATAATGTTTTTGGATAAATCTGCACTCTGTGAATTGATGTGGTTCATACTTGTAGCCCCATGAGTCGTGGAATGGGGGCTTCATTGTGCGGGAACACCGTTCTCATCGCCCAAAGCACGTCAGACATAGTTCCCGTCCCGTCTAACCCCCACCCCCTCCCCTTTTAAAAGAAAAACACAAATATTGAACACTTACTTGTACTCGAACTTCGGGCAAGTTGACTTTCATTGCAAGCTCCTCTCGACTGTACACATCCGGGTAGTGACTCTTTTCAAACGCTCTCTCGAGTTCATGAAGTTGATACGTTGTGAAAGTGGTTCGATTCCTTCGGTGCTTCTTTTTGTCAGGTCCGACGACAGGGCCTCCACTGTCATCGCCTTCGTCCGATCGGAGCTCCACTGTTCGGCAGCCACCCGACTCTGGCCTTCCTTTACCGTTTCCTGAGTAATGAAAGGGGAGGGGAGGGCGAAAAGAGGATGTAAGCGTTAATGAGAAAATAGCAAATATCTTACAAGGTACAAGGACGGGATTGATTGTGCCTTTTTCCCGATGAACCTGATTTGATTATAACTTCTTTCCAAGAGTTCAAAACGGGAAACCCTCTCACTCAACCCCCCATACCCCCGCAATGTTAACTGTCATGAGCCAATCGGAGAGGCTCAAATCAAGGGCAGGAAATAAGAGAGAGAAAAAAGTTAGGAAATTCCATTCCGAATCAACGTTTGAAATGAAATTGGTAAAAGAGCCTAAATTTGTTATTCACGAAACGTTTTCCTTAGGGTAGAATATGAAATATGTGCTTCAGCAACACTAATTTTCAAAACATCATCAGAGCCTACATGATTCAATGACAAAACCATGAAATCATTAACAAAAACCTCGATACTGACAGCAAGAAGTACAGAGCTTCTATGAAATCTTAAAATATTCCAACGAAATCTTTCACACGATAATCATTTTATTGATTGGCAGGACTATTTTAAAGCGGGTAATTTTATGAACACGCTATCGTGACGACAAATAAACGTCTAAGAATTAATAACAAAAGGGGAACAGAACTTATCTGTACATACTTAATAAATAATTTTGTTTAATCTGACAAACCAACAAAATAAAAACGAAAGCACGAGGCAATTAATTTTACTGCGGCTTTTACGAATAGTAGAAAACTGGGGATACTTGGAGCTGGGTAAGACTCCTAGGGGGTCGTAATTGTTTTCACCCGTAAAAAACGAGGTATAAAGTGAGTCAAAATAATCTGATGGTTTATCTTTGGGCAATTTAAAAACTTTTAACTTAGTTATCCTCTAAAAGAAAAATCGATTGGTAAATAGGGTTCAATCTAGTTAGAGGACATTTTCCAAGTCTGAGCAATCCACCGGTGAATGCTAAAGGCAAGCACACAGGGTGAAAAGGGGTAGCGCTGTTTAAAGGGCGCTCTCTCAGAGCGATCCATATTAAAGTAAGTGGGGAAGTTGGGAGTAATTCAAAGCATTTATTTGACTAGTACAGATGTATTCATCAACAAAGAAAAAACTAAAAAAAACAAGAGGAGGGGGCAATTGAGCTTCGTTTTACAGAAAGAGGTTTCGGGGTGTCGCGGCGACGGGGTCCCCCCGTTATAGACGCTGATGGATGTTTAAGGGTTGGGAATGGCGTGTCACTTAGTCAATTAACGACCGGTCGCAGGTCGAAGTTTTTAGGTAAAAACACTGGCAGTCCAAGTGACTTCATTACTTAGCACACGCGAACCTAACGAGGTGCTTGCGTGATCCACCGTAACAATCTCAAACACAGTTAACCACTCCTAATTCTACATCTATAGCTCACTTAGTTACACCTTCAATTATTCCAACTAGACTGTATTAAAACTCTGATCGCTTGCCTTGCTAATTTCACGGATCATTGAATAAATGAATAACAAAAAGTATTGTTTTCATTATTGGGGGGGGGGGAGAAGGTGTAGAAAGTTCAAATTCTAAGAACTGGCATTTTCAGCAGGGAATTTGGGGGAAACTGAAACAAACAGGCCAGCTAACCCATCGCTCAAGCACTTTTCTATTTAATGGGTCAGTTTAAAGGAGGAAAACATATCCAGAAAAAACCTCATGCACTTTAGTGTGAAGAATCCCGCGTCGTTTATGGTCGTGTGCTACGGATTTATGAGTCTCCTGACTGGGCTTCAGACAATGGTCAATTTGGCCAGTTCTGGCAAAAATCCGGAGGAGTTTCACGATATTGTTCATTTTAGACGAATTTCTTGACTCCACAGCGGGCCAGTGAGGTTCGCCTGCTTTGAGGCCCCTCATTGGACTTCAGGGGAAACGATTCCACGGCCTCCGTCCGCTGGAAGATTTGTAAGACCCCTGAGAACGGGCGAATGAGGCCAAAAATCACAGAAAGAACCTCTTCAATCGTTATTCTAATCAAAACTCTGCTCCAATTTTCACATTATCTGGTAAAATGAGTCCCTCGGTCAATGGTCCATTTGCGGAAAGTTGTGGCCGGCCCCGGCCTAAACGCAACCGTGATCAGAACCCCTTCAACGGTTCGTCTGATCGAAAATCCACTCCAATTTTCGCATTCCCGGTTTTGGCTGTTTTTGTTCATATTGCCTGGGGGACGGTTAATTAGGCGATTTTGCGTCATTTTCCGAAGTATTTCGATTTAAGCTGGGCGAGGTTCATTATAGTCCCACGGTAGCCGGTGACGGCCACTACGCACCTGGGGCATCAGCTGCTCTCAAAGTGGCCAAAGGCTTTGTGCCTTTTCGTTGCTTCTGAACGAATCGTTGGTGGTAGCCTGCCTGCGCCTAGGCTCTTCCTTGGACTTCAGGGGTCTTATTCACTAAAATGAGAGGCGCTATAAGGAGACCTAATTATTTAAAAAGGTGCTACCGAGCAACCATGAAATTGCTTTATTAGTGCTTTATTTCATTTTGTAATCATATAGTTATCATTTAGCTGCCTTAGCGCCTTTTTTGGGAGCGCTACCAAAGTTAGTGAATAAGGCCCCTGAAGTGTTAATTGTGCGGCCGCCATCCGCGGGAAAATTCTTGCGACCCCTGAAAACGGGCTACAGCGGCAAAAAAAAAGTCAGAATTACAAAGGTTCATCGTACCGAAAATATTTCTTCATTTTCGGAGTTCGCACGTCGTCGTGAGGCCACTTAATCCAATCGGTCGGTTTGACAAAATCGGCCGATTTCGGCCCAAAATGTTTGACGGTTTCGACAAAATTTTACGATCTTGGGCATTTTTTTTCAAAGTGTTTCGATTTGACTCGATAGCCGTTTACTAGTGCGTGCCTCGGAAAATGCTCAATCGATAAATGCAGCTCAGCTCCCAGCCAAAGTGCACCCCAGCGCTTCTCAAATCGGTCGAAAATTACTGTTTTGCTTTTTCGCTGGTTTTGGGTCGATTTCGATTCCACAGCGACTCATCAAGGTCCGCGTGCGTCAGCGTTTTTAGTTTTTTTTGGACTTGAGGGCACACTTCTCCTTAATCCACGAATGCCGAGTTGAATGGAACTGACCATTTCCTTTCTTACTTCGATGTTCTCCTAGAGAATGGTAGTAGTACTAGTACGGTGTTCGTGAAAAAAATCGAGTCCGAGATGACTTCATATTCGTGATACACAACCTCGGAAAGGTTGAAAAAAGTGGTTTTCGCCATACCGTCGGTCTGTCTGTTGCATTTTTTTTTTTCGATAAATTGCATGAAAATAAAAACCTGCCGGCCATTTCTTGGTATGAGAAGCACAAATCTAGCCTTTGTTTTGAGAACAAATTTCTTGTGTTGGAATCGTGCCACAGAGTCCAACAATGTAAAGTATAAAAGAAACTGCGCCTTTTCTGTCTATCGTCACGCAGGAAATGGTTGTACGGCCCAAAAGCCCCGGCTATTCAATTACTTTGTGGGGCATTTGTGCGCCCTGTAAAAACATTTTTGAAAAATCACGAGTGTGAAGCACGAAAAAGCTGCTGTTGTTATCGATTTAAGGGGGGGGAGACATTGCTATAGCAATCCCTCTTTGGTAATGTAAGGTATCACTACAGTTGTCCAATCCAGGAAAGCGACGAATAGCATGAATTTCCAACACTCCCACGACATCGCATCACTTAAATACGCATTGAAATTTGAATTTCAATATCGATTTATTCCAATGACTGGTGAATGAGTGGCAGAAAATGTAAAAATTAGGTTTGCAAACCAAAAGTTTATCAAAAGAGCGAGACTCGAGAGAGGAAAGGAAACCCAGTTCATACAGCAAAATTGAAATTGTCCATCATATTGCAGTTAATCGTATCATTTTTCATGATGAAATCGTTCATCCATCCCCCCGTTATGAAATCATTTGGGAAGACAGGTGTGCTGATGGAAAGTCAAACTGACTTTTTACCCCCTGATGCTGACATCTATCTACCTTTGTTAAATATTTCCATCAAGTATAAACCACGACTCACTTTAAACTCCTACCCTCCACCTCTACCTCTTGTTCCCTTGTTTTCCCCTTTCAAAAAATTGGAAACGCTCAACTTCTCGTAGTTTTAATCACAGTGGGCAATTCCAGCCTTGTTATTTGAGAATGCTTTTTGGTGGGGTACGAAGGGCGGAGATGCCACGGTGAAATCATAATTATCTTGAACTTCATGCAAGAAAAAATGTACAAATTATGATGACGTGGAATGGAACGTGTGACGTTTAATTAAAGATGTTTATTGGATGTGGTCGAAAATATCTTCCTTAATATGGGATGAGGGAGGGTTGAATCGAAAAGCGGCTTACACTTCAAATCCGATCAAACCAATTAGGGGAGACCCCGTGGCACTGTGCACAAGTAACAAACTGGCGAATTAAAACTGGTGGGTAAGCTCTGGGGAATAAGGGAAAATTTTGAGCACTGAAATCCCCACTGAGACGTTGGTGATGGTGGTGGGGGGGGGGCAAGAAATTATAAATTTTAAAGTCAGAAATACTTGTTTAAACATGCATGCAACTCGCAAAATGACACTAACATCGAGACATTAAATTATTTGTATGGTGGCACTTGAATAAGTGCTCCTGGTCAGAAGGAGGGAGGGGCTAGAAGGACCCCTTTCAGGGCTCTATGGTGGAGGCTTCTCAAGAGGAAGAAACGTGCTCAGGTTAAGATATTTTACGTTTTACATTTTTATTTAAATACAGAAAAAGATCGGTTTACTTTACCTTCTGTCTCACAATCAATGACATCCAGAAAACCTAAAAAAAATTAAATGCGTTACCAGACTTTATTAAGCTTTCGGGATAGTCGTTTAGACAGGGAAATGGTTACATTGAGTCAATCAAGCCTGGGGAATAGTACAACTACGATACAAGAACCGATAATGATTCATTTCGACCGAGTATTACAATGACAAACACAGCAATATGGGACTGCTATTTAGGAAAAGGGCCTTAGTTAGGCCAGTATTTAGGGCCGAAAGCGTATTTTTTGGGTTCGCCAGACTTAAGGCCCACGATAGCAAGTTTCCTGTTAAACACGATAGTCGCAAAGTCCGATTTTCTCAACTAAGCTGAGCCGCTATATTTTGGAAGGGTCAAACATTATTTTTCTGCGGGAAACTAAGGTCTATTGGCTAGCCAGTCTGTTTCCTAGGGCTTAGAAACTCAAGGACCAGTTTTTGGGCAGAATCGTGAAGTTTCTGGAGGAGTGCATAACCTTAACCTGTGAGATGTTACAGCCTCAGTGTATTGAAAAATAGGTCGCATTAGAACAGAAACTTGAAGGAACTTCAAGCTTCAACGACACGGTTCGCTTAAGTGAACGCAACAGATTCGTTCTATGGCATCGAATCTGAGTTCTATATGAGACTATATGACAATACGAGACTTGTGAGGGGTTAACGAACACTCCGCAAACTCTCGATCAGTAATTTACGGAAAAAAAGACTCGCAGTCGAGGTCGGTAGAATTTTATTTTAAGGGGGAGTTGTACATGTATTTCCTCGACCCCCCTCCAATCTTAACTCGCAAACTCGGCGTTATTTAAATTATCGTCGTAGTTCTGCACCAATCCTGGGTTTTAAGGTCTCATTTTAATCTCCAGATAATTCCGCACACACGTTAAGTCTTGCTTTCCCAAATAAGGCGTCGGAAGAGCTCGAATTTTCAAGGTAAAAGTTTAAGTGGGTTTTATAGTTATTTCAATGGTGAAATATGAAAAATGAAGATTTATCAGACGCGCGGAACATGGGACCTTAAAATCCAGGATTGGTGCAGAACTACGGCGACAATTTACGTAACGCCGAGTAGGAGAGGTATGATTGGAGAGGGGTCGAGGAAACACATGTACAACTCCCCCTTAAAGTACGATTAGTACCAAGAACGGCGCGAACCAAGTGCGTGGTGGAGGGGGTAATAATTCAAGTTGGGTCTAGCCGCATGATTTTTTTTATGTTTAGGGTTTAGGCTTCTATGAAGAAGAAAAAAATATAAGCTTAAACCCTAAAAATAAAAATCGCCATTCAAATTTGGTTTTCTTCACTATACAACATATAGATTCAACTTGGAGCATAGTTGCTGATTTTTTTTTCGGAGCGAGGTATAGTTCTCGCGGTACTCGGTGGTGCTGGTCAGGTTGAGGCTTTTAAAGTACAGTTAATTAAATCCCAAAACCTGGCTTCCGAATACAAACAAGGTGATTTTCCCAAAGAAGCCCGTTGATTCAGACAAAGGAAGTGATATCGGTCTCAGAAAGCGCTAGTTTTCCCGCGGAACTTGAAAATCGACTGGAAATCCGCCAATTTCACTCCGGAAACCGGCTATACTCAACCTAAGAAACGGTCAATGTAACGTTGAAAACACACTGGCTGTTTAGCCCCTCCCCCGGAAACAGTAATTATTATTTACTTAGAACTGGCAAGGAAATCTTCAACTCATCCCCTGCAGAAACTGATTGTGCATAGAAAGGTTGACTACTCATCAAAAACTGGCACCTCCTTTATGGGGCCCAAACACTGACGATTTCACTTCACCCCAGGAAACTACATTTTTGCCGCAAAACTCGAAATTTTGGTTCTCTTGAGACTCCATAGACAGGCTCGTAGCTGGTAATTAAGTCCCTCAAACTGGCCCCACCGCGCGCCGCAGAGACGATCAGTTTTTTGTTTACTCTTTTAAAGTTTTAACTATAACAAATTAGCTACAGTAAATTTGTTTTTCTCTCCAAAAATTGTAAATTAGGCCAGTATCTCAACCATAGCAACCAGTCAATTTAACCCTAAAATGGGGAACTTGCATATTTTTCAAGCACTGGTGTTTCTTGAAGAGGGCTCTTCCACAACGCTATTGCTCACATTAAACATTGAAATCATTCAAGGACTTTTTTAAGACGAATTTTTTAAAATTTTGAGTGGGGCTTTGATAACGTCAAGGTTATTCAATGAAATGAATGGTGTAAGGAAGAGGTGGGGGGGGGGGTAAGACACATTTTCTGGGGGACAATTTTTCTTGTTATTTGTAAACAAAAAATGTTAGAGTGCCCTAATCACATGCTTCAAAAGTAGGGATTGACGTCATTTCACCTCGTACCATCTATCCCCTCTTGAATAACTTTGAAATTTATTTAAAAATCACCAAATGCACCATTCGGACTCCAACTACCGTTGATATTCTTCTGCCCGTGTGCTAATTTACCGGTATACTTTTCTCCCAAATCGGACATTCATGCATCAAGTTCCCCATTGGGGTTTTGGGTCCCAAAACCTCGTAGTTATCCCGTATTCACAACTTAATCCTTCGTCATTATTCTTTAGAAACTCAAAGCCCTCCCCCCACCGATTCGGAAGTTATGGAATTTGAACTCTCAGGTCAATAACTGACGATTCTATACCAGTAACTGAGATGAAACTGGAAAAATTTACCCCGGAACCCAAGATTATGGCTCAGAAAGCAGAAACTGCGTTAGACGTGTATTTTCCCTCTGAAACCCATAAAACAATATTGAAACCCCCCCCCCCTCGGAAACGGGCTGTACAGACTTTTACGCACACTCCACGCCACGGTCAAAAGACGGATAGCAAGGCAAGGATTCAACAGATTATGCCGAGCTATCTGCATTGCCCATTGAGCTGAATTTTCGGTTTCTTTGAGGCTTGTAAATGAAAGTTTACAGTCTGAGGAATCTCCCCCTCCCTCCACCACAGGGCCCTTCTTAGGGTGACTTCTTTGTCCCCCCCCCCCAGGATAAAAACCTCTGGATCGGCGCGTGAATGTTTCACACCGTTAATTTAGTTATAACAACCCCTTTAAAAAGGAGAATATAGTGAAACTCTTTCCAAAAAAATACAAATATCGTCGCGAGGTTAATGTTCTGTTTAAGAGCAGGAAACAAACGAAGGCAATTACCACAGATATGAAAATTCAATAAAGGAGAAACATGCGTTAAATGAATAGCGATAGGATCTCTAATCACGCACACAGTCAAGCTTCAATTGGACGCATAATGATTTTTTATTACTTTCTTATTGCAGGGAAGGAAAGTTTAATAAAAATAAAATAGAGAGAGAGAGAGAAATTACGAATGCTTTGTGACCAAAAGTGGTGTTTCCCGCCACCTGCATAATTGCAGTAAAACTGTACAATATACAGTTCAGGGTGTAAGTCTCTATAAGCATGTATTATAGGGCTATAAATTTGAAAATTTCACAATTAACGGGTGGAGGGCCAGAACGTATTGTTAGTGTGACACCGGGAACATGTATAGCATGGTATTATTGATAGTTGTGCAGTTAAGGTGCTTTATTTGTATAGTAATAATATTGGATTCATCATTGAGGAGAGGGATTATATAACTGAAAAAGGTGACAGTTAAGTAAACCTCAGCGTGTATTGGTTAAACTCGAAGTTGTATACAAATCAAACAAAGCTATTTATGCTCACGTGTAGCTAAATTGTCTCCATTTTGCTGAAATCCTCAGACAAAGTGACTACTTCTACGTGCATGTAAATGTAAGCCAGTGTCATTCAAACCCACGCTTTTAAATAATAAGGCATTGTTATATTTAGTAGTGCTTTGTTTTGTGCAATTGCTTTGAATACATGTACAAAACAAAAGCAGATAAGCGCATATTAGTACATAAAAATACTTTTGAAAAAAGCTGATAAAAATATGAACAAAACATGGGAGTTAAAAAGGATAGTAAACGCATAAATAACAAGTGAGAAATCAAGCAAGCGAGTCCTGCAATGATATCAGTTAAGAATAGCGATATTATTTTTATTTGTTTTTTTACCTTGTGAATCTTGCGAAAGTCCCAAAATAGCGTCAATCGTATGATGTTTCGGCGGAGATTTTACTGACGAAGAGACGGCCCTATGTTGTTTGAGCAACATTTCAAAGTGAGCCCGTCCTTTGACCAGTTCTTCCTCGGAGTCCGTGTCCATGACTGTTGAGCGGGGGGGCTGGGCTACCCCGAGGGTTGATGGGCGGCTGACGTCAGTTCAATCCCGCCAATCCAACCCGAGTGGGCTTCTCGGTCGCCATGGTGCATCGACCGAAAAGGGAAAAAGCGAGGTTGGAATAAGCGCGGGGGTTTCACAAAAACCACATCTATTATAACCTAATCACGTCCCATGCCCTTCCCCTCTCAAAACCAATTACTACGTTTCACTTACAAATATACTCTTGCTATTATTAATAATTAACACACAACCTCCGCCCCCCGGCACACTAGAATCTTCTATTTACTAATCTATACGTTGATTTATGTTTACTGACTTTACATTCGGTCACAGTCGTTTTTTGAATGACGAAGGGAACAAACAAATGCAAGTACCTATCGAAAACCTATTAATTATGATAAATTAATTATGATAAATTAAACACAATTATCCATATTACACCACACTCTGATGAGTCGACCGAAAAAGGTAATAAGCTAATAACACATGAGGCCAACGTCAAAAATTGTTTTCTCCTTCCAACAAATGACACGTAATTCGTTACCCTTGAATTATCCTGATGGTGTTCCAATTAGCAACATTCCTCCTATTTAGACGATATACCTTGGAGGTATTAACCTTTAAGGGGCATGAGACTCTGCAGGACACTGAGCATTTGAGGTGGGTTCGAACATGATGGTGAAGGTTTGTGCGCATCGCACATTATATCTAATTAATGCTGTCCGTCACCGGATTTACATAATCTGTCGTATGCTGGCATCGCATTCTGGCCACATTCTTTCGGGGAATAGAACTTTCAATTTTGATCTTCATCGAAGATATATTTTATAATTCTTTAATACTGAAAGGGTCATTTAGTTCATTAACACCTGTTAAATTCGCGGAGCCATTTGTGAAAAATTTTTTTAAAAACGAGTATTTGAGGGAACCTTGATATATAAGGCAACGTGGGTGAAATAGTGGTTCTGTGTACACGTTCGTGCTTCGCGTTAACGCGAAAATAGCAGCCCTATATACGTTATACCTTTATACACCTATAACTTCACAAAGTAGAAAATTCACATTATCACATTTGATTTCTATGAAAGTCGAATGTGAGGTGCATGTAAGCGCGGTAACGTCCTAATCAGATTAGGGGAACATAAAAAAGTGCGCCAAGCCCCGGGTCCAGGAGCACCTGTTAAAAAAGACAAAATTCACTCCTTTAAAAAATCTGATCGATCTTGAAAGCAACAATGTCAGCTTCCAACGTTAACAAGAAGATTAAAATCACGTTGGCTTAAACTGTCAGCCCACATCTCAAGAACCAACCTAATCCTCCTTAATTTTCTATTAACTTACCGTGAATATTGAATTAATTAACTCTATCATTTGCCGTCATCGATAATTCATTTCACCTAATGAAAATGCTCGTGTTTTTCTTTTTAAATTTAATAATCATTTTCAATTATATAATTGGTGCCGTGCTTAAGGTGGTCCCACATTCACAGAAGTCTAAAAGAATTTAATAATTAAGTCAATTAACAATAATTTTACTGGAATCGTTCTTTCAATAAAAAAGACGTGTTTAAGCGCATTATAACACTTTAATTAAGAAGGCTTCAAACCAGATTCTTCGGTTATACAAAAACAAGTGCCTTGCCAACCCACAACATTTTTTCAAGCTTTAGGAGAGCTGAGATCAATAAATAAATGCTTCTTGAACGAAAAAAAAAAAAAAAAAAAAAAAGAGTGAACAACCCCCTTCGAGTAACTCTATTTGCTCTTTTGTCCCAAGGTAATATTTCCGCGTTTTTCTCTCTTAATAGCAGTCCCCCCTCCACCCACACATTTCAACAATTCAGCACTTCACCTTTTATCATTTGTAAAAATATAACAAAAAAATCCTCTTAAAAGAGTAATAAAAAGCGGCGGTAGACTAACGAAGACAAGTAAAGTGTAGTCACATCTGCCTCTGCCCCGAGCTGTAGTCCATAATTGCTTTGACTGGAGGGGGTTTTTACATTGTCCTCTTTTCCCCTGGAGGGGTTTTAGAATTCAATTTGGAGCTCATTTCGCTTCTCACTGAAGGAATATTGTTTAGCTCGATGATTAAATAATAATAGCAAAACATAATTCAATCTCATACAGTGAAGCCGGGCTAAACGGCTGAAAACGAGGCCTGTAATCACTTTACTAGGGGGATGGCAGGTTGGTGTGGGGAAGAGGGGTGAAATGACTTTAAAACATTGACAAACATGTTGGATTGGTCCATTCAAAAGAATTTTACTTCAATTCTAATTCCATTTTTTCATATTGCACATGTAACTCTTTATTTTGTCGGCATTAAGATATTATTTTGTCAGCCGTGAGGTTCCGCACTTCCTTACACTAAATAATACATGTAGTTTCTTTTTATATCGAGTCGACTTTTCAGTTACCTTTTTCTTATTCATAAGAATATCCCCTTCCCCCTCTCCAGAATAAGTTCGCTGAATAGAATGAGCATCAAATTTTGATCAATGTATTCTCTCTCCACTCCTTCTACCCCCACAGCTTAAAACCTCCAGGAAACGACGCAACCCATCTCTCTTCCCTTTCAATATCCCGTGGTTACGACTCCTTCCACAAATGGTAGGCGGTCTCTCGCTGATGTTAAAAGAGATGACAGGGACCAGGGAGGAGAACGACTGAACGATTGGGGGGGGGGGGTTATAGTAGAAGCTCTCATATGCAACCCCAATCGACGACAAGGTCGTTTGCTTTTCCATTGCTTATTGGATCCCTTTTTCTTTCCCCCACTCCAACACCTTCTTCCCTTTTACTAAAACGCAAAAACACAAAAAGTTTTGAATTGCACGCACTTTGTGCGATTTTTTCGGTATTGACGTGCACAAAAAAATCTGTTTCAACTATTATTAGCGTAAAAAAATACAATTGATTTTATTGGATAAAAGGAAAGACGCTTGAAAGTAGGAGGCCAAGTTAAAACATAATTTAATTAGCATGCTATTATAAGTTTGTGATTGGCTTGACTAAAGAGTTAATGAAGGCTGTCAGTGGATTTAATTACAGCTCAAGGGTAACAAGAGTTTCGGGTAAATTGGAATCTATTGATTCGTTATAATTGACAAATAAACCAACTCCTCTTCGCCTTCTCTATGTTTTAAACTAATCGTATAAGTAAACCTCTCTCTCTCTCTCTCACACTCTCTCTCTCTTCCATTTCCATTTCGAACAGTTAGAAATTAACATGTTCCACTGTAATAACAATAAAAACGAGTTGGAGAAGTCACTACTGTGAACCAAAACATCACTCGTCCAGATCTGAAAGAGAAAAAAGTGGACGACGGACGATGGACGACAGACGCCATACTGAAAATCGAGATTTAGGCCTTTTCGGGGTCTAGGAACACGAATCTGGTGTCAGCTAAAAATTTTTTTTTTTTTTGCCATTACCAAACTTCCTTCCTTACGGGAACATGGAAGTAAAATGGCAATATCTGATCGTTTAAGGGTTTTGGGGGGATTAAATAGGGAAAAGTTTCAAAAAACCACAGTTCAGCGTCACTTTCAGATGGTATAGTCACAGCGTTCCAATTCCAATTGAATTGCGACTATGTATGCAGCGACCATCCTGATAGAGAGTAGTCAGCAGCGCTTATAGGCTACTGTAGTCACTTGGGGGGTGGCGGATTGTCTCCCTCTCCTGACTCTCTCGTAATTATGGGGCTGTCGGAAAGCCTGCGCAGCGCTAAGCGAGACTGCGCAGTCACTGTAGCGAGACTGTGTACTGCTCATTGCAGCGAGTAGCGAGACCGCGTAGGCTCACTTTAGCGTGTCTGCGTATTCTGAAATGGCTTTCACCAGTCTGGCTGGGGGAAGATGACTACATGCCTCCTAACTCCAGCGAACTCCATGAAAGCGGGACGCCGACATCTCTCTTTGCCCCATCCTATAAAGGGGGGGGGGGACATTTGAGTACGGCGTGGCGCGGACTTTTCAAATCACGGTTACGTGTGCACAAAGCTTAGTCTCTTGAAGCGGGCGAGGCACTGTTGAAGTGCCCTTGCCTCGTGACGAACTGTATCATGGTCGTGGGGAAGGTCTACAAGCCCTTCACTCACGTACCTCAGTCACTCCTGGGGCCGTACTACGAACGTTCGGTAAAAAATACCGCAAGCGGAATCCAAGGATGCCGAATAAGAAATAATATTATTCCGCCACAGCAACTTCGTCTTGCGGGATTATCACACGGGTTCTTAAAAAGGCCCCAGAAAGCAGTTCGTCCGTATGCCCACGAAAACAGTTCGTGGGTATGTCTCCCGACCGGCAATCCATCGCATCGCTCCTGAAACTTTATGTTTGAGGGCTATGAGGACGGCCGGTGTATGGGAGGGGCTGTTCACGCAGAAGTATGAGACCGGATCAGATGGCAAAATTCGGGGACTTTACGGGACATTCTCCAATTCATCGGGGACGATCCGTCCGCAGATTATACCTGGCTGCAGCAAAACGTTAAACGGGCGAGTCGAGATTGGAAGGAGGGAGGATAACAGGGGCCGGCATCAGGCTGATGAAGGAGAGCATCGCTCTCCGGGGAAGTGGTAGCGATTGAGTATTGTGCGATGGAATTGGTGATGAGAAGAGAAGTAGAGTCAATGGGAGAATAACGATATACTCTCATGACAGGCGGGCTGCATTCCCTCCGAGCTATATCCAGGCCGGTAGTTAAGATGTAATGAACCTTGAGGATCTCTATCGCCGGTTTTTTGTCACCTAACTGATAGCTGTGCCCCCACGAACTGACCATTAAACATAAATTAAGCGCCATAATGCGATTGCTCGAGGTAACGTAACGACTTGTTACGATTCTGTTAATAGGGTGGAAAGTGGAATAAAATATTTGAGCCATATAATCACAAGTTAGCACATTAAATAAGGGGCGCAACTAAAACAGGAATGTTCCCCGTAAAATAGTTAAAATGGACCGTCTTGGAGCTTTTTTTATTAGGAGGATTACAGCGCTCCCTAACCTGATTAATCTTTCTTAATGGACGCTCCGCGAAGAACAATTAGCTCGGAAATGGATTTTTTCATCTAATTATCCTTTGGGACTATCTGAATACAGTTTTTCAATCTCACTATAAGAAATTGCAACGATGATTACTCTTGTTAATTGGATTCCTGTTTCTCGCTAAGCAGAAAATTAAACGGTTCGATCTGTGAGCATTGATTAAACCGTCTCAATCTCAAGGCTCTCCCTTCAGGCATCATTCATTATATTTTCAAGCGAAGCTCTTCACACCCATTTATTTTTCTCTTTTTTGGTGTAAATCTGATTAGCATGAATGAAGGTCTTTTGTTTTTGATAAACCTGCCTCAAAGAAGCTTGCTAAGACTGCAATAAAAGCTAAGCTTTGGATGTAGAAACTTCAACAAAAGCAACCTTCTGTAGTCATTTGGAATTAAAGCGCGCTCCTGGGAAAAGTTAACAAGTTCATTAAGCGAGCCCTCCTAAACGTCCGATTAGCATACCGTGTACCGTGTCTTCCAGTTCCCTCACTCTCTTAAACATAGAATATGTCATCCCTTTAAAAAGGCGAAACCTACAAGAAAACGCTCCCCTCCACCCATCCCTGGGAAAATGTTCCAGCGATTTAAGGAATAGTACAAAAGCCCCTCTTATTTCCGAGAAGAGGGCAAGCATTAGCGCCCTTTGAAATCTAAGCCTGTTACGTCTAGTTAGTAGCTGAGCTTGAAAGGGATGAAGAGAAAACCGCCTTTTCTGGTACCTGACAACAAAACACTGTTTACTCTGAACACGATCCCGGTCACAATACCGGCCCGCAAACATTAGTTCTAACTAACACTAATCCGGGGGCAATTTCTGTCCTTTCGTTTTTCTTCTTTTGTAAAAAGTATTTACTGATTTTGTTAGATGTCTCAAAAGAAACTTCAACAGCGGACGCCTCTTCCAACTGATATTATATGTCAGAGCATATGAGAAGGGAGGGTATCGTCTTTCTCTTTGGCACCCTGCCGAGGACTTGTAGTACCTATTCCTCTTTTTTCCGGAAACTGTCTTGAATGAAATCGCCCCCTCCACCATCATAACTTTGTCTATAGGCTCAAATACTATTGAGAGCTAAGGTTTTATTGTGTAGTTTGGAGAAACCATTTAATAAAAGCAAATTACGATTAGAAAGAAAATTTCATTTCTGCCCCTTTTTTGTTACTCTATGAATGAAAGAGGGGGAGGGGGGATTGTTATTTGGTGTATTGAATAAGCATTTACCCTTGGGGGGCAATCCTCCCTTTTCCACACCTACAAAAAAAATAATGTATACAGTTTTCTCGCCCCTGAGCTATTAACTGGAAAAAACTCGCGTAACTTAATAATCGTGCCCCTTCCATTTATGTCAACGTTTTGAAGTTACACTTAACGCAATTACGATGCCTCACCAACTGTCAAATTTCATCTAATCAATGGCTATGAACCTTCGCCTCCGCTCTCCTTCACGACTATTAATTATTGCTAAAAATTTTATATCGATTGGAATCACCAAATGTTTATTGCTTCTTGCAACGAATAAACGGAAGCCGTTGGCTTGTGTTACGACGCTGTTCGAAAACGCTTCCTTAACCTCCATTTACTTGGTTTGAACACAAGCGACAAAAATGTATAAATTTGAGCCAGAAGTGTTTTTCAAGTCGGACAATGGTCAATTGCACCCCCTCCTCCCCCGCACATTTTAAGCCCCACAGGGGCCCCTGTATTTCGCAAAAACGAAAATGCATCTATAATTTCAGCGTCCCTAAAAAGGATGTAAAAAACCTTTTGGGGATGTCATTGGATTTTGGCAAATTGTCTTGAAGCTGGGGGCTTGTTCTGTTAAAAAAAAGTGAGTGTCACTATTCCTTTGACTGTTGCTATGACGTCATAACCAAGGAACACTCTCACTGATCCTTGGGACACCCGAGGGGTGTCACAAGGGACAGAGGATGTTGAATTGTATGGGCAGCCATTTTGATAAGAATGAGCCGAAATGACAGTTACAAAGGACATATGACGTTCGGGGAACAGTCAAAGGGATAGTGACACTCACTTTTTTTTTTTTTTTTTTTTACAAAACAGGCCCCCAGGTCCCTTGGACTTTCTGTCAGCTGTCCGCGGGAAAATTGCGGCACCTGACAACGAGCCAAAGCGGCCAAAAGAAGGCCCTGAATCACAGCGTGTATTCCTTCAACGGCTTGTCTGATTGAAAATCCTGGATTCCCTATGTCGTGAAACCTCCAGCAGTGGCGTTTTGTCCCATTTTAGCTTACTAAGGTTTTTGAAATAATCACCCGGGGTGATTCATACAGTCTGGGCGTTTTTTCAAGGGGCTTCGATATTGAGCCGGAGATTTTTCAAACATCGGATCACGGTTTCTGAAGTTACATCTGATCAAGCGTAGACAAATGGGAACTGGGAAAACTCGTCAATAATTGCTAGTAGGTCAGTATTCCTAGACCGAGACGGAAGAGGTCCTTTGAAATCGAAGTTGATCCTTTCAAACGGAGTGGTTGCCTTAATGAGAGTTCCGTGATCCTTGAAATATCTCGGCTTGACTTCAGCACACACGGATGCATCGCAACGTAACTTTTCGAACTTCTTCAATAGAAAATGGCAGATTTTTTGTCACTCCTGGGAGGCAAAGAGCTTGGTGCAATTCCAATAAGTCAGTTGAACTCATGGAGCTGCAAATCCGAGACAAGGTGTCGGCTTCAACGTTTTCTTTACCCGACCGGTATACGATATTGTACGGTGACAACTCCAGACGCCAGCGCCGGATTTTCTGGTTTTTTATTTTACTCGAGTGCTTTTGATTGAAAACGAATGACAGCGCCTCCTGACCTGTCAAAACTAGAAATGTTTTCCCAAAAACAGAGCTCCCCACTTCTTCAAAGACTCTACGATCTCGGCGTCTTCTTTTTCGATAGATGGTGCCCTTTCTCGGCTTTGGAAAGTGATCTTGAAAAGAAGGCTATGGGGCGTCCTTCTTGACTGAGTGTAGCTACTAGTATACCACATCCGACGTGTCTGTTTTCAACTACTAAACGTGAGTCATGTATTATATTTGTGACTACTGAGCCCGAAAATCTCTTTTATTATTGCTTTGAAGCTAGTAAAAGCTTCATCGCTTATAATGGAAACGGGTGGCTCTCCGAAAGTTTCTTGATTTTGTCGGGAAATCGGGGGATCCATTTAGAATAATGAGCAAAGAAACCAAGGGCTCGCTTCAAATACTAAGAGCCGTGAGGTACTGGCATATATTAACCACAACCGTAGTCGTTCTGGGTCTGGCCGGATCGAATTGTGAGACACCAAATGTCCTGTCCGTTGTGAGATTAAATTTGCTTTTCTTTCTATATTCATTTGAATTCCCAATTTTTCTAGTACCGACAACAGCTGGTTTAGATTTGCTATTTCCACAAACTGTTAAATCTTCAAGATAGGCGAATACTCCGGCGTCCAGTTCATTTTCTGAAATTATTTTGTCGACGGTACGCTGGAAGCAAGCGACGCCATTGGTCGCTCCAACCAAAATTCTATTGAAATGCTCATTTTTAGTCATTCTTGGCGCGCTTTTGCCATTTTCAGGGCAGGAATCATCTGTATAGGCATTTTTAGGGCGCGAATCGTCAGTTTTTAACCATTTCTAGAGTGCGTGGAGTCAATGAAGCTGTTTTCAGGACGCCTAGTGTCCTGGAAGCCAAGGCCACTTTTGGTGCGCCGAAATCATGAACTTTTAAGGTATATTCATGGCGCTCTAATCGTACGTCTAGCAATTTATAGGGCGCGAGAAGTCAGTTTGGCTATTTTCAGAGCAGCAATCAGCATAGCTCCGCTATTTTTAGGTCGTAAATAGTAAGTTTAGTCATTTTTAAAGCGCGAAAATCGTAAGTTTTTGCCATTTTTGGTGCGATTATATAGTCAGCTTATCCGTTTTTTGTTGTTGTTGTTGTTGTTGTTGTTGTTGTTGTTGTTTTTTTTTTGTTTTTTTTTGAATACTTAGTGCGAGTAGAAAGGATGCGAGTGTATCAAACCAGTTTTATGTAGCAAAGCAAAGCATACAATTTCTGAAGCCCCTCCCTTTCAAGCAAAACCTGAATCCGCGTCTGTGTTTAAGTATACATTTACAATATCAACCGGCTGTTAGAGGGGTCCCCCCATGGTTCTCGCCTAGGGGCCCCGCGAGGGCTAGAAACAGCCCTGCTCCCACCTCCAAATTGACTATTACGTAGCCCTCAGCGTCGGTCCACAAAGACGTCGACGCCATCGCAATTCGGCCTTGTTGAGGTTTAATGGCAATTCCAAGTTTTCTGGAAAAGTCAAGACTCAACTTCCAGTTTGAATCAAGCAATTTGCTTGTTTACCGTTAACTTTGGCCTCGGTAAGCTCGGAAAAGCGTTGTTCGTATATGTAGATGCCACAAGTGATGATTCCGATGCCATACTTAACATGAAATTAATTCGCTTCCAAGAACGAAAGTGGGCAAATTAACTGATGAGTTCTCCAGAGCTCTGGCTTGAACCGTTTATAAGCTTAGTGAGCTCGAAAAAAACTATACTATCGGGGAGTAGGGCATTTTTTTTTTTCAAGCGGTGGCGTGGCCCCCTTCTGGATTTTTAAAAATAATACCCCTTCACCACTATTTTCACCAAGAAGAGCTATTCCCTCAAACTCAAAACCCTCCCTCGTGGACTCCACTGGTTCTGAGGGCTTGACGAACAGTTTTTCTATAGAGAGGGTTGAAGTTTCTGGAGGGGGGAGGGGGCTTTTCTACTCTGAGTACCTAGTCGCTGGGGATAAAATTGCCATTTATTCGGCTAATATTCACTAATTGTGGCTAAATTGCGAGCTTTTGGACCAAATAAATCAGTATTTTGGGACTGAAATAGAGATTTTTGCGACTGAACAATTTGTTCTTTGTGTTATGCGTACAACAGTTTGTGTGCTGAATTTGCAGGAGGCGGATCACTTTGTAGCTATTCAGTTTCATAGCCGATTTTCAATTGTTTTCCACTCTTGAACATTTGCCATGACATGTCCCTTCAGCTTCAATGCCGCCGACACGGTGGGAGACAGGGGATCTCAGAAGTCACCGTGTGTAGACGATTTGTATTAGCTGCAATCAGGTACTCCGCTGAACGCGCTTATCCACAGCTGTTCATTATGAGCCTAGTTGTTGACAGCTCGATGATACCCCCGGGCCAGGCCTTCAGAAACACTTGTTTTCGAGGTCGCAGTTCAAAAGGGGGTAACGCGAAGAAGGGAATGAAGGAATCATATTGCGACGTATCAAAATTGAAATAAAAATGATAGAATTTTTATTTTAAAAAATCGTACTCCCAGTAGTTTTAAACGCCTGTTTTCATGTTTTTTCTCGTTACTCAAAGAATAAGATTAAATAACATCAGATTCGCCAGTTTTTCTCTTCCAAATTTACAGAATCTCATAATAGCAATAGTCATAATATCGTAGGTAGCTAATTAGCCTCGTTCTAGCTAAATCTCTGGTTAAAGACTTCCTGGTAGCCTTTTCAATGCATCAAGACACAGATACATCTATAAAAGAATACGCTCAGAGCCGTGCTGACTGATCTGAACCTTGAAAGCCAAGTTTATCATTACGATCCAAGGAAGTTTGTTTTATTTCCATTTTTTTTTTTTTTTTCTTTTAAAGTCCTTCGCCGCTCAGCCATTTTACACTCCAAATTTGGCATAAATAAATAAATGAATAAAGTCTTGAACGTGAAGCTAACCGAGGAAGCGTTAAAGTGAAATGAATTAATCGTTCTTCATGTAATCCTCGCGTTCCATGCTTAGCCATAAAACTACCGTCAACTCATAGCATTTACTTGTTTTTTTTTTTTTTTAATTTAAGATCCAAAGAGCAGCTATGCGTAATGTTTTTATTGCTCAAGGACGACGTGGTTTCTACTTTCATCGTGATCACAGCATTCAGTTCATTTCGACTCTTGAACGTAATCGAGAGTGTGTTAAATATAGAAAATGATTACAGAAATGTTCTCCCTCAAATTGCAGGAGGCCCTTTCTACACACAAAAACACAACAACAGTGTAGCTCCAGTAGTGATGCACCCTATAGCTATACATTTTATACATTAAATTTCAGTGTACTAGAGCGTACAGCTGCGTGCTCGTTTCGCCCTATTAGTAAAAAGGAAGCACTTTTTACCCTTCGGAATTCAATCCCAATTTATGTCGTTACCAATCTTTTGGTATTACAAATTTAGAAAGAATGAACCGATTCATTTAAGAGTCTACGCAGACCTCAGACACTCTTAAATACTAAAACACGATACAATTCACGATAGTCGTGTCAATACAATGTCGTGTTGTTATACACGATACGTAGCAACATCAATATGAACGTTTTTCAGCAATTAATCGTCGAATTTATTAGTGAATTGACCAAAAACATAAAGCAACTAAGGATTATTGAGTGAGATGATAATTGAATATAGATGTTGAATTTAAGAGTGAGTTTTAAGGGTCTGGAGAAAAAATTTGGTTGAATAAGTTTGGGGCTTATAAATTTTTTTTGTCATCAGGACCATCAGCAGGATTGTTGGTACTGTTGTTCGGTGAGTTATTCTGGGTGTTTTGTGGAAAAGCGGCCAGGAACTCTTCGTAGAGTTGTGGATTGCCCAATCGCATCACCTCAGCCCACTGTCGACCACTGTTTGATGAAGGAAGGGGGGGGGGCATCGAGTATTAGATAGTGATAATGTCGACTAGAATTAATATAATTACGTGTTAACGAGATCCTCGATTGTTCCTGGGCCGACTGACGCATCCCTGTTCGGGGGACGATTGCTAGCGGCGCTCTCGCCGTCACAGTCACATCGGGTTTGTTGTGAGTCGGCAGGGGGTAGCTGAGTCGTTGATGATGACTGCTGTTGTCTTGGCGGCTGTGGTTGTTGCTGCGGTTGTTGCGGCTGGGCTGGCTCTTGTGCTCCATCACCACCTCCCATTTGGTCGGCGAGAAAAAGTGCCATCCTGAAACCAATAGGTGGAAATCAATAGTGTAATAGTTGAATGGGGAACTTGCACATTTTTCAAGCACTGGTGTTTCTTGAAGAGGGCTCTTCCACAACGCTATTGCTCACATTAAACATTGAAATCAATCAAGGACTTTTTTAAAACGAATTTTTTAAAATTTTGAGTGGGGATTTCATTACGTCAAAGGTTATTCAATGAAATGAATGGTGTGAGGAAGAGGGGGGGGGGATAAGACACATTTTCAGGGAGACAATTTTTCTTGTTATTTGTAAACAGAAAATATTAGAGTTCCCTCATCAGATGCTAACCATTGACATCATTTCCCCTCGCACCATCTATCCCCTCTTGAAGAACTTTGAAATTTATTTAAAAATCACCAAATGGACCAATCGGGCTGCAACTACCGTTGATATTCTGTCCATGTGCCAATTCACCGGTATACGTTTCTCCCGAATCGGACATTCATGCAATTTCCCCATTCACGCCTTGCTCTCAAGTTATGAGCCACACGTTTGCTCGAAAACAAGTTATCCAAACAAGGTTCGAAGCTTTCATGTAAGGCCACCATGCGCGGCTAAATTCGAGCGGCCCCTGTTGCAAAAGTAAGCAATAAGTGGCCAAAAACGGTGGCATCACGGTGAGAATTTCTTCAACGACTCTCCTCATCGAAAATCCGTCTCGATTTTCGGATTCTCCCGTGTTGATAAGCCTCGAAATACGAGGTTTTGTCAATTTTTATTACGTAAGCAAAAAAACGCCCATCTGGGTGATTCTTTGGATTAATTTTTGCAAAATATTTAGATTTGAGCCGGACTTCGTTTATTATCCTTGGGCACTAGACTTTGGTTGGTTAGCCTTGGGCCCTGCTCAATTGCACCTGGAAAACGTGCCAAAGAGGTCAAAAGATGGGGTTGTCCAATGTCTTAATTTTTTGTTTTTTTCAACCTTTCCGGCGTTCAGGTTTCCTTTACTTTATCAATGTTTCGATATTCGAATATTGAAAGCTACTTTGCACACAAATTGTGCGGTAGCAGGATGAGGTCATGCCAATCCCCCCGACTCTGGATCCGTCCGTCTGGCGAGGGGGTTGATGTGGAAAACGTGCGGGTCTGGTTGTCCACACCTTCACCAGCTTCTCTACTCGCTTACCAAGGCGAACCGATTGTTGGCGGTGAGGAGCTAAACTGGTGGTTTGTAGTCTGAGGCGGGGAGAACCCGCTTAGCATAGAAGGCGGTAATTTTGTCCCAGACCTGAATTATTTTACCCAAAACCATGTAATTTGCCCACAAAAATAAACTGGTTGATCTTCAGAAAAGCCTCGACGCAGGCTGACCTCACTTGCCCACTCTGCAGTCAAGAAAATAGGCCGAAACCAACGACATCACTACCTCCTGTCAGGGCCAGTCTTGTCAGTCCTTGAGACTTATTCCGCGTCCAAGTTGAAATATGGACGAAATCGCGTTACCTGGGGATTCTTGATGTGAGTTATCAGGGACTATAGACTAATTATCGTTTAGGTGAACCATTTAAAAGGTTCCCATAGTTATTCCGGCTTTTTTGACCGGAAAAAGATCATCTACTGCAGTGAGGATCAGAAACGTACAACTAGACCTTCAAACCAATTAAGCCAGAGAAACCTCAAGTCCGCCACCGACACCGAAGTCTCTTCAGCTCAGCTCAAAATGCCAGTTCTTACAGATCAATCGGCTCCCCAGATCACACTCCCTTCACTGTGCGCAAAGGAGAATAGTGATTGAAAAAAAAAAAAAATAATAAACACGAGTGAAAACATTGGTGCTTTTGAGATTTTGAAGGGAAAATACTGAAAGTTCGGTGCGGTTCAGTCTCCGTTAGACCGGCAGCTACCAGAGGCACTCGGTCCTGGTCTCATCAGGCCTGCAACTGAGCCCATGGACCGCACTTCGCAGGGAGCGGAGGTGCTACTGCACTACGATCGCCGTCCCAAGCTCTCAACTTGTCTTGGCATAACCGAGCCAGGGAGGACCCGGCTCACCAGAACACATGAGAACCATGAGCTCGACACGGCGCCTGGAGAAGTTATGTAGTGCAGTTGCATCTTCGCTCCGAGCGAGGTGCGGTCTATCGGCTCAATCGTAGGGCTGACGAGAGGACTCGAGTGGCTCCGGTAGCTGAAATAAGGTTTAATTGGACACTGGAACGCACCATAGCTGTCCGGTGGTTAAAACTCCCAACATCCATCCAGTTTATCTCGTTCCGGGGAAGGGGCAGCATAAGCCGGACCGGGATGATCACCAATCTCCGCCAGTAAGAAATGAAAGATACAAAGTAAACTTACATGTTTTGAAGGTTCGGATCAGCGAGCATTCTCGTAACTATGTTCAAAAGTTGAGGATTCCCAAACGCTGCGATCAACTGGGAGGGATTTATAGGCCTTGCCGACAGAGGGTCAGTAAATGTCTCCGCGCTGTTAGTTCCACCCGTCGTGGTCGTTGCCTGTCGACTCTCTCTCACTCTTGCTTGAGCTAGTTCGTAATTTTTTTTATACCCTTCGTTCGTTGGCTCTAAATCCAAAGCTTTCTTATAATTTTCTAGGGCTTTTTCGTAGTCTTCTAGGCCGCAATACGCCAATCTGTCAATTTTCAACACTTAGTTTCAGGAATTTTGCATTATTACTTGCAGCAATACTTACCCTAAACGACCGTAGGCTTTACTGTACGAAGGGTCAATTTCAATTGCTAATTTGCAGTCTGCTATTGCTTGTTTATGGTTACGCAATTTACTGTGAGCTGCTGCTCTATTACAATAATATACGGCATTTTTGCAGTCCAAAGCTATAGCTCTGAAGGGTAGAATGGCCATTAGAACAACGAGTATCAAATAGGCTTAGCCGCAGACTTCAAACCTGCTGTATAAGTCAAGGGCTTCATTGTAGCAATCAGCATTCATAGCGTTGTTTCCTTCGCGTTTCAGACGCTCAGCAACTCCTTTATCCTCTTCAGACGCATCAGGTTTGTTCAATACCTGCCCAATAACTCGAACATAAGCTTAAAATTCGGCAAAATCTTGATTATATATCATACCGAGGTAGTCAAGTACTCCTTAAATATATCATCTAACGGCGGGTCAACCTGTGGACCATCATGGACATCATAAATACTCTCTAGGCATTGAATGGCCACTTCGAGGCCTTCGGCATTTTCCGAGTTTAGAGTCCCTGAACGAAGTTCACGTCTGAGGAAGTGCATTATGGAAGTGACAAGGCGAAGTTTCATATGGTCGTCCATAGCTGTTGGAAAAGGACCAAAATTAAGGTTTTTAGATTTCTTAAAAAATACTGACTGATACGAATTGGACTAAACCAAATTTCATGAGTAGAAGAATGACCTTCAGTGGTCTGTTACCTATGGCAACCGCCTGGAGACGTTGAATAGGGCAAACTGAAGCAGGAACTACCCCCACCCTGGTTGGTAAACTAATTTCTATTTGGGCCGTGAGGCTTGTTGATTGCCTTTGGTTTTGACATTCAACAGAGGTGTTATATTCACTTGCTCACTTAGCAGCCCAAAATAGGTAGGTGCTAAGGGATTTCTGAGAGATGTGTTCGGTACGTAGCACCCTGGTGATAGCTAATTCCACCAAGTTGCCTAGTTAGCTTTTAAAAACCTCTCATTTAATTATTTTTATTGAACAAGGGCGAACACAGAAGCGCCCCCGTAGACATGGACTGGCCGGGACAGAACGAACTGAGACACAAGATAAATCTTCTCACCTAGAAAACCAAGAACACGTGGATTTGGAGTGGTCCAAATAGTAAATTCACCCAAAAGCCCCACCGATTGGCCTCGATACCCCATCCAACTGTCAAAAACTGCTCACAATACAGTTCAGTGGGTGCCGGTCAAGAAAACATGACAAATACGTCCCTGGAAACTCTTACGCCGGCCACCTTATTGTGGTTTTGAAAGTAAACCCCGACAAATACATGCATTAGGACACCACGGTAAAAAAGACAGGAGTCTGCCCAGAGAATGCCACATGTCCCCACATTAAGTCAACACCCCCAGAACCATGCAAAAAATTGTTCAATTAATAAATTACACTTACTCAATAATTGAACTGTCTTTATCGTTGCTTCACAGATCAAGATATTTATTTAATAAATTACGAGAAAACGCACACACAAAAACGAGCTTTTGTCGACAAGTAAAACAAATTACGAATCGCTGTTATCGCGCTATCAAACATCATGTGGTTTAGGAGAAGCAAATGAACCTTAACGTTGGGTGGTGTGGTGGCTGGTGAGGCGGGCTTTATTGGAAAATTGAAGCCGCCGGGTTTTAGTTTTGTAAGTGTAGGAAAACTGCCAAAAATAACATTTAATTCGTTTATTGTGGGTTCCAGATAATTTCCGGCGAGAGGATGCGGCATACGGCATACCGGGATGGAGGTTTGGTGAGATGGATAAGCTTCGTTGACCAAAACTATGAACAGGTTGGTGGTAATTGGCCTTTTCTTTTTTTAAAAGAATAGTTACGCTATTTGTTAAGATTTTGCATTTGAAACACGAATGAGTTGCTCGTAATTCAATTTGTGTGACTTGTTACACTTGGAGTTTGGTCGTGTGAAGGGGGGGGGGGCGCTCCTAACCTTACAACTTCGTCCACTCAGGAACGAATCATCATAATGATCATACTGCGAAAGTAAGTTTTTGGAAATCGTAGGAACCAAAACTGTTCATTTCGCAGATCTTGTTTGAATATATATGAACGTTTTGGCCTCCGGAGGCTCTCTCAATTCACTCAGCGTTGGAACATCATTAACACTAGGTCCAGGGGGTGAAGAGCCTCGGAGACCTCATAGCTGCGAGCCTTTGAATGTTCCGAATCCCTTCCTGGATTCTTTAAAATTTCTTACTGAAACTCGAGGGCGGTTAAACTGGGACTCAGGGCCCCGTAGTTAAGGGGGGTTGTTCGGGTATCTTACCCCGGTCCGGAAGCCGGATCCAACATCCAAGACTATTCTCATATGGATGTTAAGCCTGATGTACCCTCAATGTTTGTGCATGGGTTATGGGACCCCCAAAACAATATTCGCCCTAGCTCTTCTTGGAACAAAAAGAAGATGGTACCGGCAAAGTGGGGAATCAGGCATTGTGGGAAATATGTCAATAATTTCTCACATTGCCTGGCAGTTTTTAGTCATTATGGATAAAGCCTAACACGATTCAGGCAAAGTGGGAAAAGTAATTGTGCCGACTAAGAGTTTGAAGTCAACAACAGGGCTGGATTTAAGGAAAGGCATTTGCCCCAGGCGGCACTCTGCAGGGCTATTTTTAGGAAAAAAATTTCGGAGGGTTATTCTGTTCAAAACCATTATCATGGGATTCGCTCGCCCCCTCCCTCCCCAATGCGTGTGTGGCCCCTCGACAGAAGGCACTCTAGTGGGTCTGGCTTCTTCATAAATAAAATTTTAAGTTGGAGCTTGTCAAAAAAACTATTTGGCTGTTTTGGCTCGCTCGAAAAGCCATTTTGATGGTTCCGGTTTTTTCAAAAATGAATTTTCGTGGAGTTTGCTGATTGAAAACCAATATCGTGGATCTGGCTCACCAAAAAACTAATTCTGCGAGTCTAGTTCTTTTGAAATACATAATTTTGCCTGGTTGGCCTTATCCATACCAATTTCACGGGGTTGGATCACTGAGAACCCCAAATTTGCTTGGGAAGCCAATTTGCTTGGGGCCCGGCCAAGAATTTTTCCCGGGGCCCGTGAATGCTGACTACGGCCCTGCTGGGACCCAATCCGAAAAGTAAAATGGGGCGCCAGCTGCCCCCTGGCCCGGCACCCCAAGACCTTGTGATTCAGGAGGACTTGATGGGGGAGAATATGTGTGGGAAACGTGGAAGTAAATAGCACCCATGTACTAAGTTCCGTTATTTTAGTACGATGTCTCAGGTCACAGCAGAGTTAATAAGGCAAATTTCGAATTTTCAGCCCCTATTAGGGTATTAATTTTGTCCCACTAACTGATTGGTTTCGGGATAAGTAACATGTGGTATGTATAGCGTACGAGTAACGATGCTCAGCTCTGCTAACAGAATTTAAAAATAACTCCTTTAATAAAAAATTAAGCTTACAAATTTGATTGAACGTTAGAAAATACTAATGACATTCATCATGGCTCAGTGGAATCTAAAAAAATATTGCCAAAAATATCATGTAGAAACTTTTCTGGAGTCACTATGTTCTATAAAATAATTTGTATTGCTTTATCTATTATTAATGGTATTATAAATATTTCTTAATTTTCGTTATAACTAGAGTATAAAGGTAACCTTTCTAAATCTTGATTGTTCATTCTTTCAGGCAACTAGCATTTCTAATCTTAATAGGCACGTTTCAATTACATTTTAAGCTGTGCAAAAATTATTACTAAATTCCAACTATTCCCTTAAATAAAATCTGCCAGAAGCAGAACTACTCCGAAAAGCGGCAAATCAATGGCAAATCAAATTTGGCCATGAAAAATTCCCAAGATTTAGAAGGCACACCGTGTAGAGAACAAAATTAAGGGCTAAATGCACCACCAGAGTCACGTCAAGCGAAAGTAACGTAGGAACAATTTTTTTTTTTTTTTCTATAAACGGAGCAGTGCAATCTGAAGGGCCTGCGGGGAGACACATTAAAGGAATGATATTGTTAGAATATAATTTCAAAGGAACAACGAATTCTTAGAGCTAGAAATCGTTGTCCTGAGTTTCGAGTTTAAAAATTCCCCTAAAGGGTGAATCTAATGCACCATGTCAATTCATTCCTGAAAGACGACTTTACAACTGCGTAGCACTTGAGCAATGTAATTGGAATAAAAAGTAAATTCGTTGCCAAAAAAAATGAAAATGGGAGAGAAATAAGAAAAAAATATAAGAAATAGGTAGACATAGTTGATAAGGACTAGTGGTAGTAACGTAAAACAATTGAATACTGAAGATTCAAGAATGATTGTTGTAAAATCAAAATACTGAAAGTCAACCGCGTTAAACCTTTACAAATTTTAATGTTCAGAAAACAAGTCGAAGAGAAAAAAAAGTAGTCTCTTTTTTGGGGGTTTAGAGTAATATCGGGCCTCACCTTTCACAGTTATGCATAAAATAAATTAAAAAAAAAAAAAAAAAAAGGTTTTAACGACATTTTACAAGGAAACAAGCTTGTTTGAGTCGGGACTCGCGAGATCCAAAGAGCCCGAGTTTCGTTGTTGAACGGAGCAAGACGGAACGATGGGTCCCGACACGGGGGTTAGACCCGTTCCGCCGTTCATTAGGGACTCGAAATTGAAGCCCATGCCGGTTGACGGAGTTGAAATGGGCATGTCGGCGGATGAAACACTGGGAAAGGCGGGTGGAACGGGGAGTGACGTCGGTCTTTTACCGATGCCGGTTGAGGGCGGCGGCTTTAAAATTGGTTCGTCGATGAATTTGTCTTCGCAGGTTTTAATGATGATCGGTTTGACTTCGATAGGTGAGGCGGGTCGGTTCTGTTTGTTTTTACAGCAGAAGTGATTCTCCAAAATATACTCCAATTCTTCTTTTTTCGTTTGAAGCTCTTGAATCTCATTTTGAAGGCCCTGTTTTTTCTCTTGAAGTCCATCAGTTTCCTGAAGAAAAAAAAATAAAATAGGTGTTTAATTCCTTCACTATACATAGGCGGATCTAGGGAGGGGAGGGGGCAACAGCGAACGCTCCTGGGGCGCCCTGGTCTGCAGTGAAACCCTGCGCATATCTAGGCAGTGAGGTTTTAGGCTTCATGGAGCACCTGACCCCAGGTCCGCTTTTGCCACTATCCATAGACCACTTACCAGCATAAGCTCATTGGTGTGGTCAAGTCTTCGTTTGCGACATCTTGCCGCAGCTAACTTGTTTCTTTCTCTTCGAACTTTTCTTCTTTCTTCTTCTTCAGGGGAGATCTGAGAGTAAGCAAAAATGGTTAAAACCGCATTGATCAATCTCTCTTGAATGTTTGAAAACTCACCGATTTGTCTTTATTCGGGCGTCGACCGCCAACGTTTCGTCTAGTTGTCTGAACCGTCTTTTGCGGCACTTCCAAAGTGAAATTGTGCTGCTCCATAACTCGACCGCCACCACCTGTCCAGTTCTTATCCATAACGCTCACAAAACCCCCTGTCTTTTGGAGCACTGTAGAGAAAGGGGGGTAGAGAATTAAATCACTGCCGAATGGAGATGTCGGCATATTCTCCTTGCCTTGATTCGAGGGTTGAATGACGGGCGGGACGAATCTAGCTTGATTCTGATGCGCTTCAACTTGGCTCGATAGTTCAAACGCCTGCTCGATGTTACGCAGGGTTGTAGGAGTCAGGGTCGCTGTCGTTCTTGTAGGTACGCCGCTATTTAAGCCTTCCAACTAGAAAATTGTAGTAAAGAGTAGGTTAGGGCAGTTGAACTATTTAAGCAACTATGAAGGTACAAAGTGCCATCATTTATACAGACAGTGCCATTACAGTTATCTTATGTCTGTTCGCGAAAAAAAAGTGTAGTGTAGTGCAGAACACAAACAGCCGTGTTACCTTCTCTGTAACTTAAAGCCCCTTCTCACCATCCATTCTCTATATCCATCTTTACACCAGCCTTCACAAATTTCTCGCGAACGCTTTTGGGGTGCACTGGTGCACCCCAGAGCAGGTTCGCGAACAGAGCTACTGTCATCAGACTACATGGCTACACTAGTGATGGGCCACATTTCACCAGCAAAACAAGGAACTCAATCCCTTCGTACACAGAAGACAAATCACGACTGAAGCGAGTTTAATAGGTGGTCTCTCGTCTCTTCTCTAACCCCTTGGCATGAACACGATTCAATTCAACCCAGAACAAGACATCATTGTTAGGGACCTAACTATAAATTATGCATTTTTAAGTGTTTAAAACACACGGTGGTTTCTCCTGGTTCCTTAATTATTGAAAAACTGCGAACTCATTTGAATAACACAATTTTCGTGAACAACATAAAGTTGTGTTATTTGAATATTACTCTGGATGTCTTAAAAACTTGACCTGCTATTTTCCCGGACAATTTTCTTGCTTCGGCACAGCTAAATAATTGTTTTTATTCCACATTTAATTTCAGTCAGTTGACGCTCTGCGTTATATTCTGCTCGCGGTAAACAAACTTGAAATTTGAGTGGTCAGCAAAAACAATGACAAGACTTTATTTTACGGGGTTAGTTCTTGAAAGGCGTGGCCGATAAGATGAAATAATTATAGCCTTGCGTTTCCATTTTCCTGCGATTTTGGCAGATTTGTTAAAATCAAACGGAAAGATTCCGCTTCAAGGACACTTTGTGATGACATCATTGCGAGCGCGAGCATTGTTGTGATCATTATTAGAAGGAACTTATAACCGAACATGCTTCTCAGATAGCAAAGCGCAATTAGGAGGTAGGAAGAAAAAAGAGAGCGGAAATCAAAATGAACAAAGAAAATAGCAAGCTAGTAATACACATTTGAGTACATAATATAACCTAAATAAATGTGCCGATAAATTCATAAGCTTTCTCGCACGAAACAAAAACACTCAAGAAAACGCTAAAATTTCAAATTCCTCGAGTTTAAGGGAATTCAATTTAGGGAGTATGCGAAAACGGAATAGGAGCACATGTTGAGTAGAGAACAAAGAGAATGCAGTTGCGCCACATACGCACACAAAAACACATTTCACGCTTAAAGCGACGTAGCCCACATCTTGGGATAAATAACACCCGCATGGTTTTTTAATTTTTAAAACTTACCGCGTCTCGAGCAATGAACGTCGATGAAATTGTTTTGTTGGTCGTTTTATCACTGGGGAACATTTTTGTTCAGACCGTCAATAACTGAAAGAAAGATCAAGACTGAGTCAGCCTCAGGGACGGATGAGTCATTCAGTGTCGACCGTCGGGGAAACCCGACAAAAATATATGAAATGGAAGAAGGGGGTGAGTGTGTTGAAAAGAGGGGCAATTCCAAGAGAGAGAAAGCTTTCGGGGGGGAGTTCGTGGATGATGTCATCCTCTTCGCATAAGGGGGTATGCAATGACGTCAGTCGGATTTCTATCGATAGGACGACATTTCCACTTTTCCAATAGCTTTTTGAAGGATTTGAAGCGAGAGAGGGGCTTTCTTCGAATTCCCTACTCTTCTACCAAATCTTCGACGGTGCGCCTTTCCTCTCCTCCTATGTAATTAAAACCAATTGCTTCTGTAACGCTACATCCACCTACGCGTGCCCATCTGGACCTTTCTCTGTCATCCTTTGGTTTATTTTATTTTTAACTGTGGGTCTTGATGGTGGGGGGGGGATGGTTCAAGTCGATGGACTTGACTACTCTCACTCTTCCTATTATGGGCCACGCTGACTCAATGCAACTTGTAAACTGTCTGTCCTTCCTATTCCCCTCCAGACAGTATTTTTGATAGCTTTCAAGTAACTTTTTTTTAATTTTCTGATGCATTTTTTGACGTCCAGGGGGTGTTATATGGAATAACACGGGTGGTATCCACGTGACAACCATTTTAATTGTGATAGGATAACGCCGTGTTAAAATTATAACACCCCTTCGTACCTTCCCCCCTGTTGTTACGTTTTTTTTAAACGGGATACTACTCCCGTTTTGTTTAACGGGTATAATGTTTAAAAAATGCTCCCGTTTCAATAAGCTAGAGAAAAAGCTAAAGAAAAAACATAAAACTGATGTTGCATCATTGCTTACCTCGATGACTAAAAAATGAACATTTTCCCCCTTCACGAGTAAATTTTGATGAGTATGGATTGTGCCCAGGGGCGTACCTAGAAATCCTTCCGGAGGGGGCGATTCCGTCAGTCCGCGGCGTACTAAGCGCCGGCGGGGGACGGGTGTAGTAATGAATGACCTTTGTGTTGCAGGGATTTCGCAAAAACTTGGCTAAAAACGGCCTCCCAGAGGGGGCGATCCATCTATCGTCCCCTTCTGGGTACGCCACTGATTGTGCCTCGCAGACTTTCAACGACCTGATTTCTGCGAAACCCGTAGTTTTGAAAAATGTTCATTTTGCGAAAAGAATAGAAGGGTTGAGATAGTAGGTAGTAGGGCAAGAGCGTAGCAAGGATGGGGCAGGGGTAGGCAACTGCCCACTCGTCTTAGTTTGAAACCAGCTACAATCGGCCAACCGTGAATTTGCCCCTTCAAATTGCTGATTAGCATTGAATTTGAACATTTTGGCTCAAAAAGGAAGAAGAAGAAGAATAAGAAAAAAAAACAATATATTATTGAAATTTCGCCTGGAAAACATATTTTCTACATAAAAAATTGCAATGCAAAGTCGCTGTCCGGCTAAAATTGAGAAAAATCACTCATTCCCAGCTAGAATTAAGATGAATCGCTCATTCAGGGCTAGAATTCTAATGAACTTTATAATTGAGAAAATGCCAATTCGTGAATAAAAATGAGAAAACTCTAATCCACGGTTTCTGCAGGCAACTTCGGGGCTGACGTAGAGAAATAAGCGCTTATATTCACGGATAAAAGTAAAAAAAATTGCTAATTCTCGGCTAATATTGAGAAAAAACGCAAATTCAACGCTGAAAGTGTAAAAATCACCAATTCGCAGTTGAAATTGTGAAAATCGCACATTCAAGGATACAATTGAGAAAAAGCTCCAATTCAAAGCTATAACCCCAAGGAAAAACTTTTCAATTTTACTTGCAATTCGCAAGTAAAATTGAGAAAAATAGGCGCATAATTACATCATTCGGAGCTAAATATCTGCAAATTGTAAGTTTCCGGTCTAAATAATCCTGCAAATATTTTCGGGAACTTTTTTTTTTCCTAGAGACCGTGGACTCAGGGCTATAGCCGCAGCGTCCAAAGCCTGAAATATATAGTCATGAAACTACAGCACTCTGAGCTTGTAATCAGTGGAATGACCAGTTCTTGGGCTAATTATCGTTGGAATTGCTAGCTCCCAGTTTTATTTTCGTGAATTGTCAGTTTCTGGTCTTAATTTCAGAAAAATTTCGAGTTGCGGCGAACTTTTCCTGGTGACCGCGCACCGCGGAATCCCCGGGCTCGACCAGTTCCGAAAGGTCCTCTGACGCACAACGGCAGAATTGCAACATTTTGAAAGCAATTGTCCGTGAAATTGAAATTTTCCTGACTGAATATATTCGCGATATTCCGCAAATTCCTGTAAAACTGTGAGTGTTGGGCCGTATTTAAAAAAATAAAAGCAGTGGATCCAGCGGGCAAGCCTGCCCCGATGAGCACTCAAAGCCTGAATATACGCGAGAATGGCATTTTCGGGTCTTCATGTTGGCTAATTGGCAAGTTTTAGGTCTTAAATAAAGCAAAATTGCAGTTTCGAGACCATTTTTGTAGCGGTGGAACTCAACCGGCAACCCAAGGCCATTAAACACAAAGTTCCGAATCTTATTTCTGTGAAAGTGGTCTTGATTTCGGAGCAATTGCAACTTTTGGAGTTAAATGTCCGTGAAATTGCAAGTTCACAATCACAGCAAAAAAAATTTTGCTGGCTCGTGTTTTGGGTCTGCTACCCCGCAAGTTAGCGCGTTTACTTCAGTGTACATTGGTGCCGTTCTGTTTTACTGTTCGCTAGTGAGAGTGCGTGAGAATAAGTTTAGTTCATAAAGTTTGTATACACCGTCTGTTTTTGTTCACCACCCCGTTTACCCCATTAACGTTTTGATCATCGAGTTCCTCTACACCAAACTATCTTCTTCATCACCTTGTCTTCATCACCATCTTCGTGCTCATCGAGTTCGTCTTCACCACCATCTTCGGGCTCATCGAGTTCGTCTACACCAACCTGTTTTCTTCAACACCTTGTCTTCACCACCATCGTTTTGATCATCGAGTTCGTCCACTGCAACCTGTCTTGTTCACCACTTGTTTCACCGTCGTCATTATTCACCAAGAGTTGTCCTCATCGCCGCTTCACTCACCGGGTGCATCTAGACAATTGATTCCGGCCAACCGGTTGACGCATCCCCATCGTTCAAGCCTCCGTAGAACTTTCAAGCCCCAGGTCAATGTGGCAGGGTCATACAATTCCCTTTGCGTTAGGTAACCTAATCCATTGACCCGTCCCAAATTCAAAACGTCTGAGCTTTCCCTTCCCCGAAAGTGCGTATCGAGAATTTTGCAATAATAACGCGACCCCTGTACTTATATATAAATTCATCTGTAAAAAGGTTATCCTTCACTTTATTTTATTTTCGGTAACATTTTTTAGTTGATCATTTTTCGTTTATCTATAGTGTATAAAATAAAATTCTTAAAATCACGGCGTCACATTTTCTTGCCTGTCGATGATCCCATCCCTTGGACAAACCCAACAAGAGTATAAGTGAAGACCCCCGACGACGAAGTATTTGGGGTCACATAGGCACTTAAAATAAAAAAGATAATATTAACATGATATAAAAACTAATAATGGCTTCAAGGGGCAAGCACATGAGTGGCACAATAAATAGTTCAACGATACCAGTAAACATATGTGTAATAATACACACAATACGCAACAGATACGAAATAGACAAGTATGACTAGCGAGGCAATAGAACACTGACCACTCAGGACACACTGGAGACTGGAGTGCTAGAATATTCTATCACAATTCCGTAAATTAAACTCCGCCACTATATACTCTATACTCCCAGGCATGGTCAAAGAAACTGTTCAGGCTCAACCAACTCTTGCCGTTTGAGATCTCCACCACCTCCGTCACTCCGAACTCCCTAGCCCCAAGAAACCTGACACGAAACTCTGTAAGAACGGGACAGACGGACAGGAAGTGCAGCAAGGTCTCCTCAAATTGCATTCAAATTGCACAAAGGTGCAGGCTCTGCCCTCAAGCATAGGCGTTCAGCCCCAGAAGCTCCCCCCTCAACTTAAAAATCTTTCTGGCCACCTTTATCTCTCCCTTGATGTGACATTTTTCAGGGGTTTTTTGGCGAAATTATTAACTTCTGGTCCTAAGTTTGATTCTCCGATAGAAAAAACCGAATATTTGGTTACCCACTGGGAAACCAAAAACCGTTTTTTTAAATCCTTATATGAGTGTCACGGGACGGGGTCATTATACCAAGTTTCACGGTGAAATAGGCAGACTGATGGCAAAACATGAGTTATTATGGCAAAATTTGCGGTTTCCGGGCTAAAATACACGTTTTATAGCCAAGTCAATCAAGTTCCGAGAGCTTTTTTTTTCAATTTTCTCCTGTTTGATTAGCCGGGTTGAACGGAGCAGGACGGACGTCAGGTTAAAGTGACCGGAAATAGACGGCTTGAGGCTGAATTTACCATTTCATGTATCAGTTTGAAAGG
Source organism: Corythucha ciliata (assembly GCA_038030265.1). Lineage (NCBI taxonomy): Eukaryota > Metazoa > Arthropoda > Insecta > Hemiptera > Tingidae > Corythucha > Corythucha ciliata. Next base: position 22,521,180 of record CM075940.1, read on the forward strand.
TACAAAGTAAGCAGTTTGGTGGTATTGTGATTCGTGATCGAAAGATTACCTTTTTGTAGCGTTTAGTCAGTTTATTTAGTAAAATTTCCTGTTGAATGTATCTCATTATTGAGTTTTTAAGTAAGAATTTCTCAATTTTGCGGACTAACAGTATGTTTAGTAGGCAGGATTACTGTCAACGGAAACAAAGAATTGTGGGGTCCTTTGCCGAACGCGAACAGCCCCGGAGCACTATCCCCCTCCCCTCCAACACTCATACTATTTGAGCTGAGGGGTGTTGGTGAGGGAAACATGTCCAGTGTGAACTAACTTTGTGGCAAATGTTCCACGCCCCGAATATGTGACCTCAACTTCAGAGCGGGGAGGCGTGGTTCCTGTGGTGTACCACTACCACAGCTAGCATTGCTGAGTTTTTGACACGAAATTCGATACCTTAAAGTTACATAACCACACCCTCCTGTGACGAAACTTGGGGTCGTATGATTCCCCCTCCCCTTCTTATTTTATTGTTTTGTCAATTTGACTGGCTCTACAGAAAAAAATATTAATATTCAAACAAATAATCAAACTTTTTTATGCAGGTTTATGTTACTGACAGCGAAATTGTCCTTTCTGCCGCAGAAGGGAAGGGAATGGGGGTCTGTCACCAACTAGACAGTTTCTGAGAAGGATTCTGGGTGTGCGTATAAATAACAGTGACGCACAAAAGAAAAACAACGATTTATTTGGAAAAAGACGAGTTCTAGTCAAAAAAACCAGTCATGTCGAACTGGAGTGAGGCAAATATGTATTAAAAAATATTACCTCTAAACGGGGAAATTTACATTAACAGGTCGCGAAGTCGAGAGTAATGTATTTGCACGAAGGGTCGAGCTTTCTGAAACAAGCAGGGGGTGGGGAATGAAATTAATAGGAAACTTTAATTTTGCCCTCAAGTTTTACCTGTACTTGACATTTGCGGAATCCAGCATTCTTTTGGATGTTTTTCCTTTGTCTTCAAGCACATCTTTGAGATACATAATTTCCTTTATTCCACTCTGTACAATGACTTTAGTACATTCATTACAAGGGAACAGGGTGACGTACATTCGATAGCCTTTTATTGCGGCGGAATTTTTATTTATGATGGCGTTGACTTCGGCATGGACCACTAGAGACAAACAAAACTAATTAATCAAACTTGAAACTTCTCATTTATCGATTAATTACCATACGTCAACTTGTTTTCATAGGGGTCCGAACTTTTCCCCCAGGGGAATTCCGAGTCAGGGCAACCGTTGGGCATGCCATTGTACCCCAGGCCGACGATTATGTTGTCAGGTGAAACTATACAGGCGCCGACTTGTCGTTTCGGGTCTTTGCTTCTTTTCGCGGCTAGAAGGGCCGCTCCCATGAAGTAGTCATCCCAGCTTATGTAGTCGTTTCTAGGATCGCTACCATCAAAAATATTCTGAGTCGAATTGTGAAAATAGCGAATTTTCGGGGGGGGGGGGCATATTAGTGGTGTCTTCTGGGTGAATGCTCGCTTTCGGTTTTAAATTAGAACAGTTTGAGTCCATTCGAAGCAACGTTTTGAATCTGATGAGGGGAGGCAATTTTTTGTTTATTATTTACTACGCCCAGGGAGGTGTCCTTTTAAGGCTTTTAAATCCCATTCAATCTCTCGAGATAATCCTTTAAAAACCATCACAAACACTTTAGGCCGCTAGTGACTCACCCGAAACCCCCTGACCCAAGTGAGTGAAACACTTTGTGACGGGTGGGCCACTGTCAACTCTTCCTTTATTACGTAAAACGAAATATTAATCTACGCACACGAAACATTTATCTAAGTCAAGAGACATTCCAAACTCACCGGTTGTGTCCGTTCTCATTTTTTGGCGATAGCTGTCTAATACACGTGGAGTCCGCTTCAATGCCCTCCAATTCAGTCATTGTTTTTTTTTTCTTGCTCGTTCCTTTACTATAAAATTAATTCGTAATCATGCAATATAGCCGAGACTACGGTGAGTCTGTACTTTTTACCCACGTCGGTGATAAAACCATGTCAACACTCCGCAGTCAGCCCCACGACCTCTGTCGAGTTTTGAAGAACATTGCGGCAGTTAGGAGGGAATAGGTCGTACACATGATTTGGACCAGAGAATTGACTATATGTACCGGCTAAATGGTCAATTTACCCCTAGCATTGACTATTCGGGCAGAAAAAGTGGAGTAATAACTCCAGGTTCCAACAAAAGCACTGTCCTGGAAATATATGTCTTGCGTGCCCCAGAAACTAATTTTTCTATCTGGCACTGGATTATGCCCGTAATCTGGTTGTTAATCAATAAATAGTCGTAAAACTTGGGAACTGAAGGTTTTTCCTTTGACTTCTGCTCTACTGATCATTGCCAGTGAGGTTCCCCTACCACATAGTGGCGGATTCAAGGGCACGGGGTCATGGCTCCTTCCTTGTAGTCGAGGTCTCTTGAGTAAAAACATCTTCAAAACCACATACCCCCCATCGAGGGGTGATCACCTCATATTTTAGGGTCGTTTTATCATAGGTACTGGTTTGATACAGTGTGATTTATGAGTCCCTCGGACCATGGTCAACCGAGTAATACAGCCGGTTCCAGCCTAACACGCATAGACTGGCCGCCAGCGCCCGTTAAACCACCATAACTGCGATTCTCATCATGGACGTTGGTTGGCCGATTTTTACGGCTCCAGAACCACTAGTACAAGCATCTCTCGATAAAAAAAAACAATAACAACCGAAAGTGCGGGATCCATGGCGTCTGAAACATAGTGTCCATGGCTCCCGCCTGTGGGCATTTTTTCGAAAGCATCGAGATTCTTCCTTGACCTTCAGGGCTGTCCACCAAAAAATTAATGCGACCCCCTAGAATCATGCGCAGGTATGGTTGAAAACGGTGGCATCACAATATGAACCGGCTCATTGCCTCTTCTGATCGAGAATCCGTCTCAATTTACGGATTCCCCTTGTTGAATGTTGACAAACCCAAAACTACCGAGTTGGAGTTTTACAATGGATAGAGCTTTTGCTGTGGTCGGGGAATTACTGTGTTAGTAGCACTGCTGTGGTTAGAGCTGTTTGTGGTTGAAGCTTTACAGCGGTTTTGATCTTTCCAACTTTACTGTGGTTTAGAGCTTTGATGTGGTTGAAACATTACCGTCGTTTGGAACTTTTGTGTAATTTAGGCTTGTGCGGGAAAATTCGTATGGCTTCTGACGCAAACGTGTGCAATAAGTGGCCAAAAACGGTGGCATCACCGTGAGAACCCCTTCAACAGCTCGTCTGATCCAAAATCTATCAACATTTTCAGACTCCCCGTGTCTAAATAACCTCAAAATACGCGGTTTTGCCCATCTCTAAAATTTGATCATTTATGCCAAAAAACCAACCAGATATCAATCAGGGGGGCAAGTGCGAAGGGGCCTTATAATTTTAACACAGCGTTATCCTGTCACAATTAACATGAATGTCACGTGGATACCACCAGTGTTATTTCATTTAACACCTTTTCGTACGGTCATTCACCGAGACCATTCAGTCCCTCGGACAATGAGGTTTCTATAAACGTCTAAATTTTCCCAGGGCGTAGCGATCTATTCCCCTTATCTCGGTAACCACATGTCAGGGAAAAGGAACATGTAACTTCGAATAACAAGTGTTTCGTTACTAAATTTTATTGCTAAACACTTGACACCTCAGTATTTACTTACGCTCAAAAGCACAATACTTTTTTCCCACTCTTTTCCGCAAGGAGATCAACAAGACATCCGTTTCATGACATTTTCAAACATATATTTTTTCATCTCATTTAAATTTAACAACGTTAAACTAAACAAATCGAGAATCAACGTAACTTACAAATTTTCATTCGACTCTTGATAACCGAATTTTTACGACTCGCTAAGCTTAAATTTTGAAGGAACATGTTATCAAGAGCACATTCCCTTATATTTAAATATATCACATACCCGCCGAAAAAGTCTATGAACTTTTTTATTTTGTAAAAAAATTATATATATATATATTTTATGTCCGCGATATTTCCTTTTTTTTTTTTTTTTTTTTTTTTTTTTTTTTTACAGCAATTTTTCGCCTAACCCTACATGATCACACAGAGTGAACCCAATTTTTGACTTGATTAGGCTCTTAATTTTTGAAATAACATGGCAGAAATGTACAGCAAATACAGTAATTAGGTTATAGGAAGCCGGAGTAAAGTTTTTAAATTTTCAACGGCACTCCAGTCCAAGTTTAATTAATCATACGTCCCCGGAGGAACCATTTTTTTTTTTTTTTCAAGTGAGCTGTAAAAGAACTTGAAAACAAACAATTGCAAGCGCTTCACAGCTAGTAATATCTAAAAATTACTAAACGATATTACATATGCGTGTAACAGCTCTGCTATGCGTTTAAAAAAAATATAAATCGGCCTATTTGTACATTGTGTACCTCGGTTTTACCAGACTTTGACACAGCTTTAAAGCAAAACAATAAAAAAAAATAAAAAATAAAAATGCCACAACAAAATGCAGTGTTCGCTCAGTCACTGTTTTTGTTCAACGATAAAAAAAAAAAAATGCTGCTAATAGCATCTACCAGTGTTAACCGGTAAAAAGAGAGAGACACCTCCATATATCGAGCGTTTCGTATCGAGAGATATAGTTCCACCGGAACGCAAATCACCGGCATGCCCCACAACGAAAAAACTGACATATTCAAACCCTAAAAATTTGCACAAGACTTGCTACCAAGCCTTTATAACTAATACCTTAAGGTTCGTATAAAAATATGCTTACGTTTTTATATACATTTTTTTGCGTAGGATATACAACGAATTTACACGATTGATTTCATTATAGAGCCAAAAACATTTAAATTTGTCACACTTGAAAGCTAATATTATTACTGTTAATTCCCTATAATTTAGAGACAAATTAAATTGACTATTGAAAAACTGCTTGATTCACAAAGAGAGGACGTTATTTAAATGTGAATTTGGTGTCAACGCTATAAGGAACGCTCGAAACGAAATCGCGGCAAGCTAAAACATGAAACCTAGGGGTAACGCGTACGATTTTCAAATACACCATAAACGGTTTATGGTAACGAATTAAGTATCTAGTGGCCTATTTTTCTCCTGCCGAGACTATTAATAATTACAAACAGAAAAACAGTCAATCTTCATCATTTACAGTCTTGCATTGAAAAAAGAGAGAGGGAAATAATAAAAAAAACTGAACGTCGGTTTTGTGGGTGCGGGCAGTGAAACGTTTCAGTAAATAGCTGATTGTGACTTAGGCATACGAAGTCAAGTAAATTAATGTAATAGAAAGGAAGGAAAACATATTATAACAGTAATAATAATAATAATAATAAAGTAATTAGGAAAACGTTAACTAATAATCACAGTTTGTTTAATTTTTTTTGTTATACTCGGTCAGTCAGGTAAACGAAATAAAATAAGAATGTAATATTTAAAACCGTATCAAGTATGTGAATCGAGACCTTAGAATTTCTTGATTCATTCGGGGATGAGAAAGAAGAGGGGGGGGGGACTACTACTTTTTTTCTAGGCCTCAATGTTCAGGCCGAGTACTTTAGCGTGAAAAGAGGGCATACAGACTAAGTGTTGATGCATTGTGCTCTTTTTAAGTCTGTCAGTCTCAGTTCTTATTAGCTAGAGTACGACAAATGAAAAGCTAAAAATAGTGCATTTTCCATAAATGAAATGCACTAAAAGCTTGATAAGCTCGACCCTGAACGAATTACACAATAATAAAACGATATAAAAAAACAAAAATGCGCTGACTTAGAAATTCCAGATCTACATACTTAAAGAGGATGTAAGAGAATTGAGCAACAAAAAAAAAAGAGAGAGTAAAAGCTTTTACGTTGCTACGTAAGAGTGACTGCATTGCTCGCAATTTGGGGTAATTTATTCGGTACATTCGAATGTCTAGAATGAATAGTGTTGGCGCGGTCATCAGAGAGCTGTACTCGAAACTTATTTGTGCTTCCCAGCGTGCTTGTGTTTTCATTTTGAGATGTCGTCGCAGTAGCTGAGGTTGCCGAAGATGAATTCGTTGGAGTTCGAACTCCTACGGAGTGGGAGTCACTGGGAAGTCTTGGGAGGCGACGACGGAGCCAGGGGTGACGCAGTGCGGCGGACGGTGTCATTCGTTTGTCTGGGTCCCATTCGAGGCAGCGACGAATAAAATCGACGAAAAGGGGGTCTTCACAATTTTGGAGGGCTTGACGAAGGTCGAGAGAGCCGGGTGGTCCGCGACGCTTGCCGCGTCGCGACACTCCGCCACTGACTAGTGTCGTGCCGTCGGCCATTTGAGTGTAAGTGCAGTATCGGGGGCACCCTTTCGAATTGAAAAATATTTTGGCTCGTTTACCGTCGAGAAGTTTCTTCGGTGGTAGACCGAGAAGTTCCATGATGCAGGCGAGTTGGTCCGCTTCATCTTCACCGGGTAGCAGTGGGTATCCAGTGAAGAGCTCGGCCAAAATGCATCCGAGGCTCCACATATCGATGGGCATGCTATACTTGTTCCCAAGGATCACTTCCGGGGCTCTATAGAATCTCGACTGAATATACGTGTAAATCCTCTGGTCACAGTAGCAGCTCGACCCAAAGTCAATCACCTGTGACAGAGACAAAAGTTGCAGCGGAAATGAGTTTTTAAGCTGAGTTCTCGCGATTCCTAAAGGAAAATGGTCTGATCCAGCAATGGGTAAACCACCATGTGGCTAAATCAACAGAATATCCGACTTCTGAGGCGAAACGGAGCTAATTTCGAAGTCATACTCATATACACGGGCGTCACCAGCCGGAACTTATATGGATGGAGGTCGATTCTCCCCCTTCCCTTGGAACGTCTTCACAATCAATCAATCAATCGCTAAAATGCTAGCGTTAAAACTCATCGATTAAAATTTCCAAGTCTAAAAGTGGCATTTGTCAAATGTTTGCCCCCCCCCCTCCGATAGCCACGTTGTTTTGGCTTTCTGGGCTACACGGTCTTGGTTCTCATCAGACACAGGTTACAGTATTTTTTGGGGGCCGAAGAGTTATAATTTTCAGATCTAAACACCACCACGCTGTAAAATGAATTCAAATTTGCAGTGAAATTTCGATTTTTGGAGTCAAAAAACCGGGTTTTACCGGCTTTGTGGGTATAAATTGATTTTTTAAAGGCTGAACATCCCGTTCACGGGCCATCAGATGGTGGAGTCAAAATATCCACTTTATTGCCCCATTAAATCTTCCACAGATTTCATAGAAAAATCGATGTATTGTGGTGGGTGAAGTTGTGATCGCACCTAATCCCTTCGTCTGGATCCGCTCCTCTTAATTTCAATGTCCGACCCCCACCCTTACTTTAGATAAACGTTAAGCGGCTTTCAACCTTCCTCGCTTCCAATCTCACGGAGAGGCAGCTGCCCTCTACTGTCCCTTATAATACTGGCGACACCCTTGCTCATATAGGAGCGATAGTATCAATCATGGACAAAAGTACTCATTGTCTTCATGTTTCACAATCAGAACAAATGCAGTCTCTACCTTCATCATTTCGTTGTTTTTATACAACTTTGAATTTTCAGATATCAAAGAATTCCATTGTTATAAGCATGACGCCACCTTGTTGGAATGTCAGACTTCTTTCGTAGAGAAACTTTAAACAGTCACAGATTACACATACATATAAAACCTCTTGAGGGAGGTGACAAATGTCCTAGAAAACAAATGTTTTCATCATGATGAACAAATACGGTTTGCTTTTTCTATCCTTTTGATTGGTGCATAGAGGAGGGGGGTCCTTTCAAGAGAAAGATCCGAGTTGGGTTATCCCCTTTGGCGATGCTTGCCCTCCCTCCCCATCACTACTACAATGTGTCCTGAGTTAGATTTTAAATTAAGCGAATTGACCCCAAAAATTAACGATTTTATAGCACAAGCTGGATTTTATTATTCTCCCCCCCCCCATCACTAACTTGCAATTAAGACCCCGAAACATACGTTTGCCCCCCCCCCTTTCCCACACTAACTGAGAGTTCTGCAGAAAACCTTACCGTAGTAGAGGTGTAGTTGGAGGTTTTCGAAATGTGGGGGGGGGGGGCACATACTCTCACCCTGGTCTTAATTTATACAATACATTTATATTGTGCACGTCCTCAACGAGAAGAAAACAAGCGTACGGTGCTGAAGCTGAAAAATGTCAATACAATTTTTTGTCTTGAAAACTGGTCATTCGGCAACTAAACTGGACATTTAGCTCTAAAATCTGTTGTTATTATTCGACCCGAAACTTTCATTTAAGCCCCGAAAGAAACCGATTATTCAGCTACATGGAATGTACCTGAACCCTCAGAAACTGTTTTTTGGACACAAAACTGTCAATTGAGTTAAAACTGGATTTTCAACCCGAAAACTGGTTGTTGCACCCCCTGAAACCAAAATTTCATTCACGAAACATGAAATTAGCCGCCGAACTGAACTGTTCGGTAAATGCCCCCCCCCCCCCCCCGTTTTTATTTCCATGTTCCCCCAGGGGAGGAAGTATGGTGTTCGTAAAAAAAATCGAGTCCGAGCTGACTTTTTGTTTACTATTCGGCAGTTCAGTAGTCCTGCAATATGAGTCTGTTGATCGATTTATGACGGTAGAATTCAAGTTTTGTTAGCTAACTCCAGTTTCGAGCCGTCTCTGTTTAACGGGGTATGGTGAAGTCAGTTTCTGCCTTCCGAGGTTTAAATTAGGTCCGTGAAGTTGCCCCTCTCACCCACTCAACCAAAATAAAAACCCTTGAAAGCAATCGTTAATACTCAAGTAGGAATGTCAGTGCTGCATCCTACAGCAATTTACAGCGGTACACTATCTACAGTTAAGTTAGCGCTCCGCCCACCTGATGAAATCGAAACCTCCACGCGAGTGTTCGAATTTGAATGATACTGCAATCCCTAGCAGAAGTAGTTAATTAATTCAATTTCAACATTTAATCCCCCTCTTCCCCAAAGCTTTCAGATGTCCGAAATAGGCGGAAAAGGTTTCCTTCGTTAGTGATACAATAGTGCTGGTTAGACCCAAAAATGAGCTTCACAAGAAGTTAATCCCCCACCACCACCAACATAGTTTTTCCGCTGTAACTTGCTGTACGTTCATACTTGAGCACCATCGTTCATTTCTAGGTTTTCATTTCAATATTAATTTTCAAAGGGTCATTTTATTTTAGTTGAGGGGGTTGGGCGTGTCCCCGACAACAGTCAGGAAACCGAAGCAAAATTTTCAAGATTCTGAGATAGAATTGACAGTTTTTAGCGCCGGAAATCAATATTCCATTGGCTGACTTTTTCAAAACCGAAGAGTCCTGAGCGGGGGGGGGGGCATCGCATCGCTCAATTCCAGGATGTTTGAGAAAATTGACCTTTCAAGTTGTTGATAGTTGATAATTAATGCATGCATAAAGTTGTAGCCGTAGGAGGCTATATTGTCAGTCTTACCTCGTTGAGGTGCGTCAAAAACGAACCGGTTTCGGCTGTTCGCCATCGAGGGAAGATTGACAATGTAGGCTCCTACGGCTACAACTTTATGCATGCATTACCTACTGACCCTCGTAGTTTAAGCGATCTTACTAACATTAACAATTGTTGATAATTATTTATTAGGACTAAATAACCCGGTTTATGGAATATAAATCCTAGTTTTGAGACTAAATTGATATTATACGGGCCTAAAATTGACAATTTTTTAATAAAAAACATATTTAAGGACTAACATAACAGTTTGCAGGTCCATGAGTTACTAATGAAAACAGCTCATCCCTGCGGCCAGTCATCGAGCCTTGGGGAGTCCCAAGTGACCCAAACTTATGGCCGGAAAGTATCACTTTCTTGGCCAAAGTTGTGAGATTTTGGACGGGAAAGCCTATAATACGACAGGTTTCCAGCAGAGGTGTCAGTTTTTGACGGATGACGACCCTTACTGTAAACATTCAGTATATTATGGGGGGGGGGATGAATAGGCGATTTCCAGCACCGAATTCTGAGTTGATTTACAGTATTGAAGGGTTGAACAAGCTGAATTTTAGACAAATTTTAAGGTTAAATTTACAGTTTCTAGGCTAACCCGCCGCTGGTTCCGAGAGTGACAATGACGGTTCTATAGTCGAGTTCTGAATTCATTGGAAAATGTCTCATTTAGTGGCCGACAATCACTTTTTGGGGCTAAATTAATGGGCTCTTTTTAAGGTTTTTTCGGAAAAATTACCTTGTTTGTTTTGGAATGTCAGGTTTTGGGGTTAAATTACCCGTAGTTTAAAGCCCCCGGATCTCTAGCTCACCCGGCGAACGAAGTCAGGGAGGACTCGGCTCGCCAAAGCCCAACAAGAACCAAGAGGACTAAGTGCGGCACAGTCTCTCCCTTTCAGCCTTCTGGCGCTAGCTGGGTTCTGGCTTTTCATTTCTCGACCTTCGGGATTACCGAAAGCATCGGCCCAGGTGGACCCCCCCCCCCCACTAACGTGGTTCACTAACTCCAGTAGTGATTCATGAGTAGAGATCGTTGTGTATTGGCAGCTCCGCTCGTCGAGAGCGGTCCATCAGCTCGATACTCAGGTTATGGGGCCGACAGCTAGCCAACGGGAGGGAGCCTAATCGTGGTTTTAGAGCAAGTTAAGTTTGGGAGCCCCCTAAACGCATTTTTGGGGCGCCCTGGGCCTGTTTTCATTTATCTGTAAATATTAGGCGTAGCCATAAACAAAATAACAAGAAGCTGAAAATGATAATTTTAAACACCGTACCTTAATGCCACTTCTGCCGGGTTGCTTTATCAATACATTTTCGGGCTTCATGTCACAGTGAATGATCTTGCTCCGATGAAGGACGTCCAGGCAGTTTAATAGAGAGTGAGTGAACCGTCGGACTAGTTGGAGGCTAAATCCGTGGAACTTGTTTTTCTTAATAAGCTCGTACAGGTTGATCGACAGGAGTTCAAAGGTGATGCAGATATGATTACGAAATGTAAAACTGTCGTAGATGTGAATGATGTTCATAGTGTTGTCCTTGTCTTGACTCCGAAGGTGCTGAAGTATACGAATCTCCTCCTGGGCTTGACGGTGGAATCGTTTCTCATTTCGAACCATTTTCAAGGCGCAAAACTCTTGGGTTTTGTGGTCGAACACTTTGATGACTTGACCGAAACTCCCCTTGCCGATGACTTTGAGAGCTTCATATCTGTAGGCGACGTGATCGTGCATGACGTGAATGTAAGACCCGTTCTCGCTGTCATAATTACAATTGTTAGGACCGTCGATGATGCCCTGCCTTTTTTTCGCCTTGTGACCAATGAAATACACTTCGGGGTAGTTGTGTATCTCGTGGTATTCATAGGCTGTTAAAACAGACCCGTAAAGGGCGACAGCTTCGCTAGGTTTTATAGGGCCTCGGGGCTTCATGGGCAGTCTTATAGTTGGTGGGATGCTCGTCGTTCCATTGGTGACTGAGGTTGGAAGCTGGGAGTTGGACAGCCCGCTGAATAGTTTTATTAAACTCCCGTTTACCAGCTTCAAATTCGATTTGCCGTCATCTCCGTTCGTATTCAAATGGCCTTCGGTCTCTGGATTGATGCTGTCAGAGCCATCGGGGAAACGATCGTTGGTCGACGCATTGCTCGAAGTTGAGTTGCTCAAAGGTACGAGAGACATCGCGAAAACTGCATATCACAGGACGACAAAAGATGGACAAAGGGCAACAGTTCCAACACTTACGTCATGAACAGCTAGGCGAGTATAAATTGTATGGCACGGGGGAGATTTTAAAGTAAAAATTAACGTAAAACGTCGATTGACTATCACAAACAAGGAGATCTTTTGGTATTTAAAAGGACACAAACTCCATCCCACGCCAGGATCTACCTCGAATGGAAGTGGAAGAGAGCCCCCAGTCAACTGACTGAGCTACTACGCGAACCTCGCAAGGGGTTTCAACCAGCCGATGCACTACTCACAGAACTGGAGACAGGCTGCGCCACTTTCCAGTGCTTCTCTTCTCTGATAACACTTTCATTTTTCAAACTATTTGGTGCCTTCAAAATTAGATTTTTCCGCAAACAACTCTTAAATTGACCTAATTCTGGTGAGTTAATTGAATGTTTCAGTTTAGATTTCCTTAATTATTATTGTTAGGCAATGTACATCGACTCTCCCGGTTATGAACATCACGAATCGTTCACATTTGAGTCTTTACTAACTGTACTAGGCTTTTAAGAGCCCTTGGAATCCATAAATTATGAAATTTGTACCGTGGCGATTCATGTGGCAGTCTTCTGTTGGGCAGAGGTGGAAAACATGTCTGCCGGTAGCGGTTGACATGACGTGACAAATGTCAGAGATCTGTCAGACGGCAGAGGCCTAAGCGAGGGAGGACAGTGACAAAACTCTGTTTTTGACCGGAGATTGGGGTTTCCCACGTTCCAGGTTCACGAAATTTGGATTTTGAAAGAACCATACCGGCGAAGTTTTATTACCAGTGAGCTAAAGGCAAAAATCACAGCTTGAATTAGCCAAAACCTCGAAATTGTGTACCGCAAGTGTCAAATCCGCGAAATTTAGACTCCGAAAAGGCTCATACCTTGGAATTGAATTTTTGTATTAGTGAACCCAGCAAAGATAACTTTTTAGAGAGTCAATGATTTTGGTAAGTAAAGCCCGCAAATTTGGGTTCCACGAGAGCCTTTTAAGCCTCAAGATTTGGGCTTTGAAATGGCTAAATTCACTAACCTTTTTTAATAAAAGCGACATTGCACTTGAAAATGTGCCATCACCCTAGACATTATTATTTCAAACGGGTGAAATCTGTGAAGTTGACCTTTTCGGGGAGCTAAAAACCTCACGAAATTCGGTTTTCTGGCTGCAAGTTCTGCATTACGAGGTCCGAACCCGTGATGTTGTGTTCTTTAAGCAGCTAAAGATGGGAATGTTTCTTGAAATAACCACAACAAAGGCTTTTATAGGACCAAAACTGTCTTTTCTGAATGAGTGATCTTCGACGATACCATATTTTAGCCGCGAATTAGCACTTTTTCTCAATTTCATCCGCGAATTAGTGGCGACTTCTCTCAAATTTTTCTTCATTTTCCTGTCGCAAAATTGGCCCTAGATGCCGATGAATTGGCGTATTTCAATTTTAGCTGCCAGCCAGTGTTTTTCTCCATTTAAGCAGTGAATTTGTGCATGTTCCCGATTAGTGATTTAGCGATTTTTGTCTTTTTAAGTGGCACTTTTGCGCTTTTCCTCTATTTTAGACGCAAAATTGGCGTAAGAAGCAGTGAATTGGCATTTTACTCAATTTAATAGCGGTGAATGAGCGCTTTTCCCATACTTTACCCGTATATTAGCTGTTTTTCTCAATTTCATTTGTGGATTACTAATTTTTCTCCATTTTAGCTTTTTATCAGCGATTTTTCTCAATTTCACCAGTGCATTAGTGTATTTTCCCCTTATTACATGCGAAGTACAGTGTTTTTATCCCGTGAATTAGAGACTTTTCCTAACTGTAGCCTTGAATTAAGATTTTTTTCAGTTTTATCTGTGAAATAGCGCTTTTCCTCTAAAGCCGCAAAGTGCCGTTTTTGTCCTCTGAATTAGCGCTTTTTCTAGATATTATCCGCGAATTAGACTTTTTCTCAATTTTTACTGCACTGTCGCGGTTTTACCTCTTAAATTATCGACTTTTTAAGTTTTACAATCCTAGCCGAGAATAGCGACTTTCCTCTTCTCTATTTTAGTCGCAAACTTTGCTTCAGAAGCCGTGAATTGGCTTTGAATTTCTTCAATTTCAGGCATGAATCAGTGTTTTTCTAAATGTTGAGCTTTGAATTAGCACATTTTCGCGATTTTATCCGTGAGTTAGCGATTTTTTCCAATTTTAGCCGTAATTTAGCGCTTTATATCCCGCGAATTAGGGACTTTTCTTAATTTCAGCCGTGAATTAGCACTTTTCCTCAGTTTTATCAGTTAAATAAAGCTTTTCCTCAATTTTACCCATGAATTGGCGGTTTATCCCGCGAAATAGTGATGTATCTCAATTTTTTGTGTATCTCAATTTGAAAATTTTCTACTCCATACGGGCTCCATAATTCGCTGTTTAGCTCACAAAACTGTCCCTATTGTTTTCGGTCAAGACCCCCCCCCCCCCGGATTCTCACATTATTCCCATCCCTCAATATACACTTGCCCATCATGGAGGCCCACTATCGCCACTACACAACACTACCCGCTCATACAAAGAACTGTAGAATCATCTTAGAAGTCAGCAACGGTCAATGTTGACCCAGAATGATATTTTGGTTGGTTTTACGACCAATGCAGCTATAGACCAGAATAATTGACCCTAAAACTTCCCATTTATTCTAGGAGATAAGTGTCTTAGCCGCAGAGGCTGATTTACCAGTGTACTAGAAACTGAACAGTGACAGTATACTCCCCGCCCATCCTGCCTGGGGGCCAAAGAATAGCAATTTTCTGGCATCACCAAGGAAACTGACCGTTCAGCATTGGGCTCCATAAAAACATCAACAATTATACAACCTTTACGGCGAGTGCCCCGACAAATTTGAGCTATTTAAACCCCTAAACTGTTTGCGTGATTTCATGATAGTCATCAACTCAAACAGGTTTTTTACGGCTTCAACTATTATATGAGTGTGTATTTACTCTTGAGATAAACGAAAGCGGGCAATGAGACTGAGTTGTCACCGGACATTTTTTCTGACTCGCCCAGTAGCGTCTGATTTCTCTGTGACCAATTTCTTGTTTCCTCAAATCTCTTTACTTTCGCTCTCGAGTGTCTTCAAGACGATTTTTTATCAAATGGCAGATAACAGCCGGGTCAATGATTGCTTTGAACCGATGCTGGAGTTCCTTTTTTAATTTCTCAGTTCTATCTCAGCCTGTGACAGTTGATCGTCCATTGCGTACCGGAGCAGCGTGAGTAGGCAATTGAAACTCTTCTTGTTATAGGGTGCGGGGGGGGGGGCGTTTAAGTTCCTGTCCTACCCATTAGAAAAGACTTTCTTTATTACCCTGACATTTTTTTGTATTGTTACAAAATGAATTTTAAACTGGGAAAAGGCCCTAGAATTTTTTTAGAAAAAGACCAAGGGTCGCAGTGCCAGATTTAGTCGGGTCTTCAACTGAAACATTTCCTGCGTGACTGGATCTGTTTATGCGGTTATTTATTTTTTTTTTTTTTCAGATGAAGCTTCTTATATTGGACTCCGCAGCCACTGTTGCTGAGTGGTCGGCGTTGTATGTAATGAAAAAAATTAAAAATTTCAACCCCGGGCCGGATAGATACTTTGTCCTAGGACTACCAACAGGTCAAATTAATGCTTTGATTCACGAACGAATAACTTTTCTTTTTTTTTCAATTTAGGAGGCACACCCTTGGGAATGTACCAAAAGTTAGTCGAATTCCATAAGGCGGGGAAAATTTCATTTAAATACGTTAAAACTTTCAATATGGATGAATATGTAGGTGTGTGTTCATCCCCCCCCCCCCAACATAGGTCGCCCCCTTCATCATCTCTCAAATGTGATTTTTGAGTTGTAGGTTTACCAAGGGACCATCCGGAAAGTTACCGTCACTACATGTACCACAATTTTTTCAAGCACATTGACATTGATCCTGAGAACGCCCATGTTCTGAACGGGAACGCCACAAATTTACAGGAGGAATGTGATAATTATGAGAAAGAGATAGTAAAAGCTGGAGGAGTTCATTTGTTTATCGGCGGTAATTACCGAATTGTTTGAAAAAAAGGAATATGTCAACCCCTTCAACTCCTGCAGGAATTGGCCCTGACGGTCACATCGCCTTTAATGAGCCTGGATCCTCTCTCGTCACTAGAACCAGGGTCAAAACACTAGCGTATGAAACTCTAGAGGCAAACGCTAGATTTTTCGGAAATGATTTATCCAAAGTGCCTAAACAAGCTCTCACTGTTGGAGTTGGAACTGTGATGGATGCCCAAGAGGTTACTTTTTTTTTTTTTTAATATGTATTTTTAAAAACTGTGATATCGGTGGTTCCATAGGTCATGATACTCGTGACTGGGTCTCATAAAGCGTTTGCATTGCACAAAGCAATTGAGGAAGGAATCAACCATATGTGGACGGTTTCAGCTTTTCAGCAACATCCCTCAACGATCATAGTTTGTGACGAAGATGCTACGCTGGAGCTTAAAGTGAAAACAGTGAAATATTTTAAGGTAACCCTAATCTTCCTATCTCTAATTAATTGGCTTAGGTGCTATTTTTTCTAATTTAATTACTAAATTTAAGTGGAGCCAGGTTACTAGCTTTCTAATCAATTTAACTTTCTCGAATATTTTCTGTTCGTTCAAGGACTTGCACGAGCTGCACCGGAAGTTAGTAAATGATGATGAATCGAACGGAAGTTAAAAGCTTAAAGGGACAAGGGTACGGAGATAAGTTTAGTTAGGATTCCCGTTGTTTTGACGCCGAAGGGGGTGCCTGGAACAAGAGCGCAGCCAGAATGGAATCAAAAGACCCCCCACAGGGGCTGGCTGCGCCCTTAGTCTGCTATTTTTGTGCGTTTTTGTTGAATTTTCATACTGTTTTTGTTGAAACCCTTAACGGTCTGTGTTGCCCAGCACAGTTATGCTCCTTATTGAGTCTCGATTGTGTGCATTTCACCTGTCCGTTCCTCGTGTTTGTCACTACACATTTCAAGCTATGAATTACCCTCTACACCTTTTCGCAAAGATCATGGACCATCATGCTTATTAAGTTACTCAAAACACTGAAAATCCCCGGTTTTAACCTCTTTGGGATGCATGCCACAGTGACGCATGGTTTTGTTGCTGTTGAATTCATGATAATCATTCATTTTGTTTGTTTTTTTAGAACTTGGGGCATATCCACAAACAGCTAGTGAATGAAAATTCCGACCAACGAGCTTAATGACAGGATAAAACATCGATACTATCAGTTAATTAAATATATTTTTATATCATCGCATTCCATAGTTTATCATATGTTGAGGAATAAAAAGTTAACTAATCGTTATGAAAAATAGTATAGGATACTGTGTTAGGGGGGGGGGGTCTAAGGTTAGGTCAACAATGGACTCAACTGCACTACATAACGCGTTCCATTCCAGGGTTGGGAGGACAGCCGTCTCTCCTACGATATGACCGGAGAGTTCATAAAAAAAGCTATCGAAATAAATTTCGACCGTATCGTGGTTGAAAACACCAACATGAGACTCATAGATTTCACTAAGTATAATTGCAGCCAAGTGGTTCAAGTCGAATTCACCGGGCTCGAAAGGTCATCATTGGAGACAGTCAGTTTTAGCGTTCTAGCCAAAGTGTTTCCAAGAAATAAAAAACCTATAGATTTCGTAAGTTTCAACTGTCCTATTTATATTTTCCGTGAACCGCATGTGTTGTCATTTCTTCCAGTTGCGGTTTCAAAAAGAACTGGGAATGTATTCCAAATTGATTCCGCTGTACAATCGATTGTACCCTGGAAATAATTTATTTACGAAATGTTTTAACCGTCATGAGAGAAGTTCTGAGTTCGCGAACGACCAACAGCTTATTTTAATGGAAAATGAAATCAATAACGACTTTGAAATGTTTCAAGCCTCGTCAGTATCACCCCACCCCTCACACCGAAACGAAACAATCCTAACTTCCAAATTTCATTAGGAGGCTCGACCAACGGCACACACTCGCCGTCCTCTCAAAACTGGCTCTTTTCCATGCCATTGGAGCCGCCGTCCTCGATGAAAACCCGCAAGTGACGGACATACTTCAACCGGTTTTGAAAGGCGTCGGAGACAATCCCAATAATGTTGACACTTTCAGTTACGAACTCCAAGATGAAATGAGTCACATTCTTGGGTCGCCAGACTTTGAACGGTACTACTTGAAAGTTTTAAATGTTCTTAAATCAATAGACAAAAATAGAGTCCCTGAAGTTAGGAACTCATTCAATACGATCGTTCACAACGATATGTGGATTTCCAACATTCTTTTTAAAAAGGATGAACCGGATAACGTTAAGTTTATTGATTTCCAAACGATAGTTAAAAATTCTCCAGCGAGAGACTTAAGTTTTTTTCTGTTCACATCGGTAGAAAGACGTCTTCTCGCTAATTACAAAAGTTTCGTCGAATACTATCATGGGCAACTAAATTCAAATTTGAATGAGCTCGGAAAACCTAATTTGTACTATAAGCTCGGAGATTTATTTAATGATCTCAAGGAGTATGGGCCAAATAAACTTAAGCATATGTTGTGGATTGAGAAAACCGTACATCATAAAGATAACTACGAGGAGTACTGTATGGCTGTTCGAGATATAGTAACTGAATTTGCCAAAATTGGATGGATTTAACATTATTTGTCGGCCTTATGGAATACATATGAGTGTTTTGAATTCAGCTCCCGCCATTCGCACTGGCCTGCAGCAAACCGAAACTCCCTCCTTAACCAAAATTCCCCCATCAGCGCCCCTTTTTTCGCCTCTGAAAGCGACGCCCTGTGAGGTCTGCGATGCATTATGGGATGATGCTCTTCCCTTTGGACGTCAGGCCTGTCGATTGCGTGGCCACAGAGTGTGCGGCCTTCTGAAAACGAGGCTAACGGCGCCATGACGGTTATAACCCCTTCAACGGAGCGTTCTGAACGGAAAATCCGACTCCCTGTTTCGAGAAACCCTTGGATACGTTGTTTCTTCCCTATGTTGAATTTTGGCCATTTTTGACTACTTTCAGTCGAACTACGGGGCGATGTTGATGATTTTAAAGTTATTTTTCGAATTAGAGCCGGATGTTGTTTATTAGTCCCACGGACAGTGCTTAACTTCTCAATACAGCGGGGTTCCGTCACTAGGCCACTTAGTGGTCGCCAGCACCTCTTAGTTAGCAAAAATGCTTTGCCATCGATTCGGTCAGGATCCAAATTTTTGGTCAATAGGAACACGCCGTGCCAGAGTGGTTAAATCTCGGCAGGGGAGGGGCAAATTAGTTGGAAAAAAACATGATCAGTTGATTCGCCTTAACAAAAGTACTGAAAACTGTTTCCTTCCTATTTTGACCTCTCTCCCTATAAGTGGGTAGCGCTAGCGTTACTCGTTACGCCACTGGAACCAGACCATTTGCACACCCGGGAGCCCCCATTCCGTCACCACTAGCTAGAATGGGTCCCTCAATCGGATTAATGAGCAAAATATTACCCCCCTCCATCAATCCTTTAACTCAACTCTAAAATAAATATTCGTCTGATGAAAATGATTTCTCCACCAAATTTATTGCATTTCGGCCTTAGCAATGAAATATTTATTCCGCATCCCTCAAAAACGTACGAAGTGAGAAACCGTTCGAATTGGTCTGGAAACCATCAGTTTTATCCGAATAAAAAGAGAAAATTATCGGAATTTCGGTCCTAGTCTGGCGAGGTAATTTTTCCCTTCGTTCTGATTATTTTCGGGGGGGGGGGACAGTAAATTTAGTATGAGAGTTAATGTTTTGAGTAACGATGCCCATCTCTGATGGCCTCGGAAAAGTTAAACATAAACTCTGGCGTCGCCCATTATTCGAAATTACACTTCAAACTCATGGGTGGAATCTTCCATTATAGCCCCAAAATCTCAACTTTTAAGTTGGAATCTCTTAAATGTATTTTAGGCTCAAAGTGTAGTTTGCGTTGAAGCCGAAGCGCGGGAATCCGTCCGAAGACCGAACCTTCCCTTGAAAAAGAACTCTCTGTCAGGTTTGGCAACACTGTCAGACACCCTCCCCTCCACTCTCGAAACCATTGAAACCACCTTCATCAGCACTCCTTCCTCTGTTCAGTTCTCAGTTGTCTCTCGCTACTTCCTGTTCCATGGCTGTCCATTTTCGTTTCGACAAGATGGCTTCTGGCTGACAGTCTCGAGAAAATTGAATTTTCCCTTTTAAAACATTCGACGACCGAAGGAGGCGGAGAAGTGATTTTACCGCGTGAGTAGTGCTGTTTATTCTACAATGCCGAGTGCTTCGTACGGCTCGTCGAAACACTACCCTCGGCGTTCGAAAAGGAAAGCAGTCAGCCGTGCACCGCTGCCGTCTCGAATTGCAGGTAAATAATGGATTTTTTATTCTTTTTTTTCGTATTGTGGTGGCTGCCGAGGGGTATGATGCTGTAACTTCATCATATCCCTGTCCCTTTTGTGTTAGTTTTAGTGATTTCATGTCGAATCCACTAATTAAAACCTCCTGCTTATCACAAATGAAGGACTTGTCCTTTCTGGTCTCAAGACATGTTAACCTGGTCCCTTCGGGTGTCCTACACAGCATGGATTTGTCAGTCCTTTGTTGCTCCTCCCTACTTGTCATTTATTTTATTCGAACGGTTTCACACTCTCATTAAGTCCCTTCCTCTTAATTGCCTACCAAGTAGGCGATTTTACCAATTTTCCATTCATTCAAAGCTTAAGATACACCCCTGCTATCACTCATTATCTTTGTTTTTACCCACTCTCTAATGTTCTTTGAAGTTGTCGATTTGTTTGGAAATTGTGTTAATTTGTTGACTTGGAGTTCTTCTCTTCTTTTTCGCGGACTTCCGATCAATGAAAAGAGCAAACTTTACGAGTTATCAACGTTGTTCATTACGGACTTTGCCTTGGGCGACAGCCTTTTGTTTTATCTTTTCTAATTGTCATTGCGCCTGAATGGAATCCTCAAACATGTGGTTTTTTTTTTTTTATTAAAAAAAAACGCTCGTTTTCTGAATGATTTGACCATAATTCTGATTTTTTTTTTACAACTTTAAATTACTGTAGTGTCCCCCCTCTTTCCATTAATTTGCTAGCCTTTTGTAAACATAATTGCCGTGAGTAGGAGTCTGATTGTCGTCGGATGCTTTTAATCAGCTGAAATAATGGGAGTGGAAGGTTTATTAATAGACGTAACGAAGGAAGTTAATGACTAACTTGTGTAGCGGGTGTTGTTAAATGATTAAAACTATTGATTTAGTCTCATATTTGTTGCCCGTGAAGTTCTCTTGTGAAATTTCACGTGAATCCTTCCGCCTAGTGACCCTGGGGATACGATTTTTTTCTCTAGTTCTTTCAAAAAGGTATGACATGACAGGCATTTGTATAATTACAATCGAACAATTTCTACTGTGTTTGTAAGGGGGGGGAGGGGGACAGAAACCAGGAAACCTTCATCGTAGGGTCTTTTCGGTGGCAGGCGGAGGATCGTTCGGTTCTCATAACCGACCCTAACGTGATGATGTAAAATTGATGGTTTTGTATGAATTGGGGTCAGAGGGTGCCCTTCTAAAAATTGAATCAGCAAATCCAGGAGGCTTCCCGGAATCTTCGCACCATTCAACAGAAAGTTACGCGTTCTAAACTGGTGATAATGGAAGGGATAGCTAAGCGCGTGAGCCTGTCCTCTCACTGCAGGTTGCTTTATGATTACTGAGCAGCTCGCCGAGTGCTCGCGACCCTGCTGTCAGAAGTAGATACCTTTCACTGATTGTGTCAATCGCCACGCCTGGCAGACAGTGGCTTCAACCTTAAAGGACCGGTTCTGACGGTAGGCACAGGATTGACAACTCAAAGATCTGGAAATAACTTTTTTCTTTTCTCGGGCGGTTAAGAAAGGTCCACGTCTTTGGCGCTCAGATAAACAAATTGCGTGAATAAGCTATCTCCATAGCAAAGATCGCATGGGGGGGGGGGAGGTTTCTAATTCAAAAACCAAAATCCTGGGTCTGGTTCTTATTAAAACCAAATTTCATGTATTTAGCTCTCAGGAAGCCAAATTTTGCGGGTTTGGCTCGTTCAAACTCCGAGAGTAAGGCTCTTTTCGAATCCAAATTTTGTTATTCTAGGCCTTCAAAACCTAGTTTGACGGAATTGAGTACTTGGAAGACAAATTTAGTCCTCGTTCATAAACCAATTCTCGTGATTTTGGCCTTTTCTTAAACTAAATTTCGTGGGTTCAGGTTTTTTTTTCTTAATCCGTTTCACGGGTTTGTATTATTTGGCTCGTATTAAAAATCAAGTACGCTCACTGATGATATACTCCTAAAGACTTTCATGAACGTGAAACTTTTTATGAGGCCACGTGACTCGACCCCACAAATTAATTATTTGGCTATAAAACGTGCCAATTTCAACATAGAAACACACTGAACTACCAGTGTACC
Organism: Corythucha ciliata; assembly: GCA_038030265.1. Taxonomy (NCBI): domain Eukaryota; kingdom Metazoa; phylum Arthropoda; class Insecta; order Hemiptera; family Tingidae; genus Corythucha; species Corythucha ciliata. The sequence goes on from CM075940.1 coordinate 22,543,437, forward strand.
CACGATGTATTGTTTTTCGATCCAAAAACTTGTGATTTTGGTCCCATTGCAGCCCAAAAAACGGAGTACTCGACTCTAAAACTCTCGAATTAGTGATGAAATCTTATTTTCTGTGCAAAACTTCGTAATTTTGCCCAAAAAAGGAGAAGAAATCTGATTTTTCTCAAGATCTCAGAGGACTTGGCGATTATCGTAATCTAAAAGCTACCAGCTCCTCCGACTGATCGGTCGCTGTTGATCTCATTGGAATAAAAACTCTGTCTTCTGTTGACTTGGCGATTCAGAACTAGGCCCGCCTTAAGGGAGGCGGTCCATCCTGCCTCATTTTAGAGCCTTGCCGTAACACTCCAGCTCCTTGGCGTTTCTGGATATTTTTGGAAGCAATCTCGCGGTTGAAATTGACAATTAGCGCTAAAGCGTGATTTGGGCTCTTTAGACCACTGAAGTATGCGAGTATTGGCTTGCCTCAGTCCAATATTGTATCCCAGGTTAAGGTTGCCCATGGGGGAAAATGTCATGGTTAATAATTATATGTAGGGTATGAAGCGTAATATTCGTTTTCCGGGTGGGTTTTGGTTCAAACAGTCAAATACAGGAGAATGACGGCAGGGGAGGGGATGACAACGTTCAGCAGTTGCGTGTGTTTATAAACATGGTCGTATTATCAAGTACTGTCTAGTGTCAAAATTACCATTTTTCTAGCCTAATTAACAGATTGAGAGAAAGCGGCATGACAAACAGTTTTAGGAAGAGTATTGTAGTTCCATTGGGGGGGGGGGGGTGATAAGTGACTTTTTCAAGTCGAAGATCGTCAGATGTATTAATTCAAGTAGGACATTTTGGGCCAAACAGCCAGTTTGGCCAGACGACGACGCACCAAGCCTAGGTGTTCCTTGGACGAGGCGCCGCCCGGGAGAGTACCCTGGAATTGAGCGCGTGTTTGTTTTTTTTAGTAGCCAACCCCTCTCATTGATATGTAAAAAGCGAAGTTCACAGGAAGAGCCATTTTTTGGGTCAAGAAACTTATCATTTTGATAAACCGTTACGTGTTACTTAGCACTGGAAGTTGGAAACAACCCGATATGCCTGTGTGGGCAAAAACTGCCCATTTTTGGGCCATAGACGGGTACATCGTTGGAAGTTGGCGGGGGAAAACCCCCAACCAACACCTGCTCCAGGTCCAGCTATCTGTCAAATCAGATATTTTTGGAAGTCCCCGTTTTTTTTTTTACGACCCGCTAGACGCAGTGAGCGCGTAGTTAGGTAGGGGGGAGGGTCCTTCAGCACACAGCCTAGCCTCTGTTTGGATGCAAAGACGTTATCACAGTCTCAAATATATCTAATCTCCAACTCAATTTTTTTTGTTTTTCAGGGGAGGACTGTAATGCTGGAGATAGTAGCACCAACGCCGTTCCTACCAGTTCTTCCGGCGCAACGTACCTCACCCATAATTCACCGTACGATTTGAGACGAAAATCCCCAATATACTCGGAAGTTCAAGCTGTGGGATCGGTGTCAGCCAAGAAGAGACCCAGGAGGGCCTGTTCATTAACCACTGAGAGTAAGCGTCTTCCCTTAATTGCCGTTTATTCGTATCGATTTATTCCTTTCCTCCCCCCCCCCCGCCGTTTTACAGTTAACACTCCCCCAGCATCCCATTATCTTCAGCAAGAGTTCCCGGATGAGGTATTACTCACCATTTTTAGTTACCTGTTGGAAAAAGATCTTTGTCGAGTCTCCCAAGTTTGCAAGCGGTTTCAAAGTATAGCCAACGATAATGGTTTGTGGTAAGTACTCTTATGTCTTTCCCCCGGTGACACACTTGATAACTGTTGTGGCTTTCAGGAAACGTCTTTACCACAGCGTATTCGCTTACGACAATCCACTGTTCAATCCTGAGCCGTGTAAGTTTGAATTCGTCAGAATTGCCGACTGTGACTGTGAAAATCCTTGGAAGGAGAGTTTCCGTCAGCTATACAGAGGGCTTCACGTGAGGCCGGGCTATGAAAACCGTTACAAGTCCAAAGGCCGATCAATGCACAGTTTTCGCACGATTCAAAGTGCCCTGGACTACGCCGATGAGCACCCAATTCCAGGAGTCATTCCAATCGTATTCGTTCATGCGGGAGTTTATACCGGAGAGTTCCTCGTTATTGACTCGGATGTCGCCATTATTGGTAGGAGGTTTTTTATCTTTCTTTTTTATTCGTTAAATTAATGTTCGTGTTTTAGGCGCAGCTTCGGGCAATATAGCCGAATCAGTCATCCTAGAGCGACAGGCCGAATCGACAATCATGTTTGTCGAAGGCGCTAAAAGCGCTTACGCGGGTCACCTTACCCTAAGGTTTTCGCCGGATCTTGCCTCTAATCAACCTCATCACAAGCATTATTGCTTGGAAGTTGGAGAATCTTGTGGCCCAACGATTGATCACTGTATCATTCGAAGTACTTCAGTTGGTGAGTCACTCATGATTGAGAGTACGAGGAGAAATTTGTCGAATCCACCGCTTTCAATCCCGTAGTTGGAGCCGCCGTGTGTGTCAGTGGAGCCGGTGCCAATCCATACATTCACCACTGTGACATAACCGATTGCGAAAATGTTGGTTTGTATGTCACGGACTACGCTCACGGTACCTATGAGGACAACGAAATTTCGCGCAACGCCCTCGCCGGAATATGGGTAAAAAACTACGCGAATCCAATCATGCGCCGAAATCATATTCACCATGGTCGAGACGTCGGCATATTCACATTTGATAACGGTCTGGTGAGTGCTCATTCCTCCTCCAGGTTTTTTGTTTTTGACGCAATATCCAAGGGTTGGGGATTTGCTTCCTAGGTGGTTCGTCCAAGGTGGAACCACAGTCTTTCGTTGTGATACATTTTCACTGCCGGCCCCTCCTCTCCGTACACAAGGCGGCGGGGAAAGGGCTCTAGGTATGACATCAGTTATCATGCCTTGCATGTGGGGCCTCCTGGGATTGAGGTTCCCATGCTTACGGAAAATATGCCGAGGCCGCAACAAGCTGCTCCCTCCCGTCTCGCGCCATCCCCTTGAAATCCGAAGTTCCCGAATGAGGGTGATTCTCTTGGCTACCCCCGTTGCAAGCAGCCAACAGATGCTGTCGGTTGTCACCTTACTGTGCTGCAGGTTCATTCGGATGACCCTCAGCATCAGAGGAGGAGGCACTCTACTTTGAAGGTGGCTCTCTGGAACCCGAAGTATGGTTGACCGTTCGCTTTCAGCCACTTCAAAGTGTCTTTGCCGAGTAGCAGCGCCGTCCCTTTACGGTCCGCTACACCCTAGATCAGCTCCCCCCCCCCAATCTGCCTAGACCCCTTTATTCTGGATTTTGAAAAGTAAAATGAGTTTCCTCCGGTCAGATTCCCCAACGAGGTCTGTTTTTACCCACGCCTTGGTGACTTGAACCACTGTCCTGGCAGGTCCAACTCTCAGGTTAGCCCCACCCCAGGGTTTCATATCCCTCGGTCTCCGGACACGTCTTTTTACCCTTGAGTGGTTCACGGGGGTCCGTATTTAATTCCAGACCACCCCTCCTGCATGCCTGGCCGGCTCGCGCCGTTCACGCCAAGTTACGCGCCCGATAAGAGATCAAGACCCCGTGAGGAGGACCACAGGCTCCCTCACCTAGAACAAGTACGACACGGGATTTTTGCTTTTCTTAACAAAACGTCTTTTCACAGGGATTCTTCGAGGCCAATGACATTCATAACAATAGAATCGCGGGTTTTGAAGTCAAAGCAGGCGCCAACCCGACTGTTGTGCAGTGTGAAATTCATCACGGACAAACTGGAGGGATTTACGTTCACGAAAACGGATTGGGTCAATTCATCGACAATAGAATTCATTCCAACAATTTCGCTGGCGTGTGGATAACATCAAACAGTAACCCTACCATTCGTCGAAACGAAATATACAACGGACAACAAGGAGGGGTGTATATTTTTGGTGAGGGTCGTGGTCTTATCGAACATAATAATATATATGGTAAGAACGTTTTCTTTTTTTTTTCTTCTTTTTTTTTGTGATTTTTGAGTATCAATTGATTGAATTTGTCATTTTAGGGAACGCTCTAGCCGGTATTCAAATTAGAACGAACAGTGATCCAATCGTGAGACACAATAAAATACACCACGGGCAGCACGGTGGAATATACGTGCATGAGAAAGGTCAAGGCCTTATTGAAGAGAATGAAGTATACGCGAATACGTTAGCTGGTGTTTGGATCACAACAGGCTCGACGCCTGTCCTCAGAAGAAACAGAATTCATTCGGGCAAACAAGTCGGGGTTTATTTCTACGACAATGGACATGGCAAGCTAGAGGATAATGATATTTTCAATCATCTTTATTCCGGTGTTCAAATCAGGTTTGCACCATCTCTTAAGTCCCCATTTTAAGCTTGAAATGACTGGTTTCTCTTATTCAGAACTGGGAGCAATCCAATCATACGCGGGAACAAAATTTGGGGAGGTCAAAACGGTGGCGTTTTAGTATACAATGGAGGCCTTGGTCTTCTCGAAAAGAACGAAATTTTCGATAATGCTATGGCTGGAGTGTGGATTAAAACGGACTCAAATCCCACTTTGAAAAGAAATAAAATTTACGATGGTCGCGACGGTGGAATATGCATTTTCAACGGAGGCAAAGGTAAATTATTAACTCTTCCAAAAATCCTGCTAAAACTATTTACCTCTTCTTCTTTTTAGGCATTCTTGAAGAGAACGACATATTTAGGAACGCTCAAGCCGGTGTCTTGATTTCAACTCAAAGCCACCCAATTTTGAGACGCAACAGAATATTTGACGGATTAGCCGCCGGCGTTGAGATCACTAATAACGCGACGGCCACACTCGAAGACAACCAGATTTTCAATAATCGGTTCGGTGGACTGTGCCTCGCTAGTGAAGTTCAACCCATTTTACGATGTAAGATTGGCCGACGTTTTTGAAGCGAAGGAAATGTTTTAAAAAATGACTTTTTCTTCAGGTAACAACATCTTTAACAATCAAGACGCTGTTGAAAAGGCCGTTCGAAGTGGCCAGTGTCTGTATAAAATTTCGAGTTACACATCGTTTCCAATGCATGATTTCTACAGGTGTCAAACGTGTAATACAACTGACAGAAATGCTATTTGCGTCAATTGTATTAAAACGTGTCATTCGGGTCATGAAGTAGAATTCATAAGACATGACCGGTAAGTCATGTGGGAATTGATGTGTCCAATACATTTTTAATCGTCCTCCCCCTCCCGCCGACAGATTTTTCTGTGATTGCGGAGCTGGCACGCTGTCGAATCAGTGTCAACTTCAAGGTGAACCGACTCAAGACACGGACACCTTGTATGATTCTGCCGCACCTATGGAGTCTCATACACTTATGGTAAGTTTGAGTTGGGTTTCCGGTTCATTGCAAACTTACGCAGTGATTTGATGACAAATATTCGTAACACTTTTTTTTTTTTTTTTGGTTTTTGGCAAGTCGGCTAGAGCTTATTATGCAGGCGAAAATTTGTTTTTTTTTTAGTAATTTCGGAGCATGGTTTTACTCATATTTTTTTGGTTTTTGTTTCGAAAATAACGGTACTACTTCCTACAATTCAATAAATCATTCATTGTTGTAATGCGTCCTCATGTGGGCGAGTTACTTGGTAATTTGGTTAAAGTTTCGGCCAGAACTCAAGCATCCCCCCCTCCACACCTTCTGAGGTCCAAGGTTATTGCAATTTCCTAATTCCACCCGTATCACCCTGCTGTTCTCGGTATCGCATTCGCTCGCCCGCTATTTCCACCCCTCTCCCCCTCCACCCAAACGCACGTAACAATCTTATCGTAACCTTAGGGTCTGTTCGAGAAGCCTGCTCCAAGTACTGCCACTCCAGTCACCCCCTCCCTACTTCTTGCAATATTGAGTTCTCCAACCTTCCCCCGCCGTACACTTCGTTTCCCTCGAACAGATCTATAATTGACCATGGTAACAACATTGCACCTAATCAAGGGATTAAGAAACGCACTTGGTGAAATGCTTTTGGGTCGTTAGGGGCTGTCGAAACAACCCCCCTCCTTAACCACCCATTAAGTTTTAAAAGTTCAATCAGGTTTGTATTTGCATGTTCAATTACTCAATATTGCCGCATGGATTGGGTATTTTTAACTCTGGAAGGAGTGGGACACTCAGGTCCGACTTTCACCTCATTGTCATCACCACCATAAAGTCGACCAAGCCTGTCTTAAACGCTGACAGTACACTAACCGAACGCGGGGCCCTTAATGCCCCCCCCCCCTAACTATCAACAGTGGCAGGGTGACCCGCATCGGACGAGAGTATACTGTCGTGCCTCTTTGGTTTGTATCGGAGGAAGCGCTTAATGTTTTTGGCTTTAGTGGCTTAGCTTTGGGTTTATTGAACATGAGGCGGTAACGTTGAAAATTTTAGCAACCTGATCTAAATATCTTGTCGCTCTCTCCCCCTCCCCAACAATTGTTTTTTAGCAGTTCCAATGATTGGCGGTGTAACCCAGTGATCATCAAACTCCAACGGTATCTACTAGTAACTTGTAACTCTTTTTAAGCTTCTGTAATGATTTGTGAAAAAAGGTAAGTTTTAATTCTCATTCGCCGGTAATTTAAATCGTAGAGCCTCATTTTTTAAGTTATTACTGACTTCCCGTTTCATTTTGTCGCCTTATGAAGTGTGATCGAAATGTATTTGAACTATTTCCTGGACCTGCCTTTCCCCCCTCCCCATAATTTTGTTGTTGTACGTATGGAACAGTTCAGATACTTTTGAACTTGCCTCAAGCAGATGAATAGATATATCATCCGTAAATGTGATTTCATTTGGATTTATTCGGCTACCGAACCTCCAAAAAAAAAAAAAAAATCATCGTATTTGTATAATTAAATTTAAATGTATTAGATATTAGAACGTCAAAATTTACTGTGGAGAAGTACAAGTAATTATAACCCGCCAAGGAAAAGATGATCACGCCCCGATAGCGCTCCTTCGTTTGAAAAATAATTAAACTTTGCCTCCCACTCCTACCACAGTATCAGTTCCTGTGGGAGGGGTAAAGAGGACCAGGAGGGCTCCAAGGTTTGGGTGAGGTCCAATGGTTTTCTTTGGCGGGCTATAGGTTCATCGTGGATAACTTATAAGTTTTGTATTTATTGCTGCTGTATATTTATTTTGTGTATATTTATATGTATAAATTTACAGTCTATAGGTATGAAAAAAAAACCAAAACGGACTCTAATGGTTTGGCTAGCTGAACATTTCCGTTTGTTTTTATAAGGTTCACTCTCTTTATTGTGCACATGCACCCCATTACTGCCGCCCCAGTGACTGTGCTCTCAAATTGAGTGACGTGAACGCAAGACCTTTCCTTTTTTTTAAAAAAAAAAATGAGTTAAACTCGCTGGATAGTGTATTGTGATCAAAAATTTGAGCGACTGAAGTAAAACAAATTTGTGGTTTCATTGTTCAAAATCGACAACATTCCTTGTTTTTAATCAGTCGATTTATTTTGTATTCATTGTGAGATTCGCCTTACTGTGAACTTTCAATGTTTACTTACGGATTTCGGTGAATCGGTTAAAATCAAGCATTTTTTTTTCTGTGACATAAGTTTTTGATTGTTAGCTGAAGTTGGCAGCAAGTTTGAATACAGCTAGACGTAATGATCTTAGTACAATTTTTCATCAGACGGCGTAGATTTGAAAGTTTCTGTTTTGGTTCGTTTGATTCTCTCCATTCAAAATATTGTCTGTGATTCATCTCAAATTTGTATAATATCTTGTGAGTTTCAGTCTCTTTAACGTTTTTTTATTTTTATTATTATTTGGCGTTATTTTCTTTCGTAGGTATTTTTTTTACCAGTACTGTCTTTCATACGCTTTACTTTTTTTTCTCTCTCTCTCGTTCAGTCATTAGTTTTTCTTTTGTCAGGTGTCGCCATTGTTTTTCCTGCGCACAAATTAACGAAGAAATACTTTTTCAAGTTCTCTTGTGAAACTGTCGTGTGTAATAGTAAATGTGAAACGATAAGCGGGGGTTTAAAAATATTAATTTCAGTGTTGGGAGGGAGGGGGGGTCATGCTGGTCCTCATGGATCAGTGGATGCTCGTGGGTTTGTTATTACATCTGCCTAGAACCCGCCAGCGTGTACAAACCGGTGGAGGGGGCGAAGCCACACAATTTGAAGGGGGGACATGTACAGCTGTAAATTTTGTGAATATGCGTTTTTTTTATTTTGTTGTCGCTGTACCAAGTTGCTGTTCCAAGTTTGATAGCCCCGATTTGTGGTTTGTTTGATTTCGAGTTCTTGTGATTTAATGCTTTGAGTTCAGAGTGTTTGAATCTAAAAGCGTCTAGTTAAAGTACAGTTAGGAAAAAAGGGGGGGTATGACTCCTCCAACGCTGAAATTTCCACGTAAGCACATCGCTTTATTTCAAAAGTGCAATTCTCTACCTCCCTCCTATAAGAGGGAATCCCCCCGGACCTGCATATGATATTTAGAAGAGGTTCCGGTGTTTCAAGTCAGGAGAATTTGACTATAAAAATTCTAAAAATAAATACCCCTCCCCTCCTCCGGAATTTCAACTGTACTCATTTACATAGTCTATGCAATTTTAAACAAGCTTATAAGCTTACATTACCTTATAACTACTCTTTGGCGATCCATCGAATGAACCTGAAGAAAGACATCGTGTGGAAAGCTTGGGTGGGGTTAGAAACAGTGCTCCCCTGAAAACATTCCATTTGTCACTCCCTCTAGTTCTACATCCATTGAGAGTTGAATGTTTTCAGAATTAAAAAAAAGTATTGCTCCCCCTCCCTCCAGTTCATTCTTTCGATCGCTCAACTCAAAATTTACTCGTGCGGGGCACTGTATATATTTTTTCATTCATCACTTTATTTTCGGTTAGAATCTAGGTAGTTTTCGAAAAATATTAAGCTTGTACCCCTGTTTTCGAATTCATTACTCTTCCCTTTTGATTGAATGTACATAAGTAGATTGAAAAAAGAGTGTATATTATCTCTATACTTCTATAAATACAAATTCTATTCAATACTATTCTAGCGATTTTTTTTAAGTTCGTGAAAAAGAGAAAGACGCTAGTTTAATAGTGACATTCTTATTTGGTGTGGAAGGCGCTGCTAATTTAGAGATACTTAAAAGTATTTTATACGTAAGCAAATTCCCAATGATAATGCCTTAATGGCTCTCACCCCATGTGCCATAAATGTGTTTTTGATGAAGATGTTGAGAGAGTGAAGGAGAAAAATGAGTGGGGGAATCTTTCGTTTTTTTTCCATGATAGGTATTTATTTTTTGTTAAATGTAAATATTTATAAAAAAACACACAACCCTCAAGTGTATATGTTCAGAGAGCAGTGGAGTGATGGATATTGTACTCAAATCATGTTAATTATATTGCTTTTTACCGTGATTTCTGCAGGCCGTGCCTTTTGCATTGTTGTGGCTGAGGTATACTTCAGCCCGCATGACTTGACGTGCTGTGCCGGTTAGAGCCTAACCTTTCTATTCACAAAAACGCGGTTGACGTGGCAGGGGTATGCTTCAGCTCGCACGACTTGAAGTGTTGTGCGGGTTGGAGCCTAACCTTACTAAAACGGCGAACAGGTGGTTGTATAAAAAAAAAGTGCTGTACGGGTTGGAGCCTTCCGTTTTAACTAAAATTTCGGTTAGCACTAAAGTGATGTACTGATCGCCAGTTGCGCGATGGTCAAAAGGGCGGATTATAGAAAATTCCGAGTTGAGTGACAGCCCCTAAAACTGGTGGCGATGAAGAGACCCTTTTTATCTTACCTTCTTTTATCTTTTTATATTATGTTTCATTTTCTGTTTGTCTGTTTCTTGGGTGTTAAAGGACGTCCAGTCAAAATGTTCAGTGAATTTCCAAATTAAACTCACTTTGAACACATTAATAAATTATACAGCTATTCAAACGTCGATAATATCAAAAAGTTTAGCTTGATCGACACTTTCTAATGAATAGTTGGGGTTTCGATCATGGGTTTAGTTATTTTTCAGGAAACGACGAAGAGACTAAAAATAGTGTTTATTTCGGATTGTTGATAATTTTATACACATTTTCATTAAAGTTAGGATATTTTAGAAATGTGTAGTAGGTAAATAAAATCAACCTGGATTTAGTTCATCCTTAGCCCGTAAGAGTTCGTGGTGGTAGATAATGTGAAAAATTATACGTTGAGTGGTACAAAGAGTCGTGGCACTAAGCGTCATTTGAAACGACCGGTTGTGCCACTCGATATCAGCGGTGGCACTAATTGTCAGTGGGACAAAGGGTAGCTATCTCTCCTTAAATTATCACCCCGGCTAATACGACAGGAAACCCCCCCCCCCACCTCTTGGAAGATTTCTCGCACGGGCCTGGGTTCTGCAACCCAGTTTCTTGAAGGCTCTTTCAAAAATCAAATTTCGCGGATCTAGTACGTTACAAGACAATTTCAGGGGGTTAGCTCCAGCCATGAAGTGGCGGCCATAGCGAACTTCACGGATTCCGTACCCTTAAAATCAAAATGTCCAGTGTTTTGGCTCATTCTAAAGGGCAATTTCGCGGATCTGTCTTCTTTCAAAGACAATATTTACAAGTTTGGCCCATTTAAAGGGATTGGCTCTGTCGAAAATCCAACTTGGTGGGGCCGGCTTCTTCAAAAACAAAATTCCCCTGAGTTGACTCATTCAAAATCAATTTCAAGGTGGGTAGTTTCTTGGAAAAACAAAGTCTGGGTTGCCTCATTGAAAAATCATTTCCATGGAGACTAGCCCACTCTAAATCAAAATCAACGTTTCGCGCTGCTGACCCATTCAGAAGGCAATTTCGCTGGCTTGACTCATTGAACAAAGCAATTTTGTGGACTTAGCTCCCTTAAACCTCAAATTGGGCGGATTTGGCATTTTCAATAACCAATTTCGTGAGTTTAGCTCCTTCGATTCGCAAAAACATAATCGAAACCGCCTCCTAATCCTCATCGGGGTGTGGTCACTTTCTCACATTTTTGAGTTATTTTCGAGGAACCGGTTTTGAGTCCCTCGAACCGAGAAATACAGTCAGATCCAGCCTCAACAGAGTGGGCCGGCAGCGTGCCTTAAAAGCGTTTCAAGTGGTTTTTAGCAGATACTCTTGGCTCAAGAGTGGGCCCTGCAAGGTTTGCGTGTACCGGGGCGCTCTGATTGCGCGGCCGGACACGGGTAAATTCGTGTGATTCTGAAAACGTGCGCGCAAGTGTTCCAAAACTGGTGAAGGCATCACAACGTGAAAAACGCTTTCAATGCCTGGTCTGGTCAAAAAAATTTCTCGATAGTGATGAGCAAGACTGGTCTTGGTCTTGCGAGACCACCAACATCTGTTTTACCCGATTGAGACCGAAGAAAAATCGTTCCTTTGACCCTGACTCATGAAGTAATTTCGTTATTCTCGCGTTTTATCACCAATCTTGCTTGTTTCTTTCCGACATTACCTTTTTTTGTAGAAAAGTTAGCGAACAGCATCAGTATCACACCCCCCTCCCTTCTACCAACCAAGTCATTTATCGAGATTTTTCTTTTTATATGAGAAAAGTACGAAGCCAAAATGGCTACTTTTAACGTGAATATCGACGCGCATTTTTCTCACTTTAAAACACACGGGCCAGTAGGACCCCCCCCCCCATAACTAAAACTTAAAACCTCTCAATAAATCATTAAATCCGAAAGTTAACTATTATCTACTCTAATTCATGATATTACGTGTATTTACATAACTATAACACTCAATTTTAATCGCAAGGCATACATTGCGTACATTTTTGCAAAACAAAGACCATGATTTTACTGCAAGTCCAAGACCGCCCTTTCCTATGCAAGACCACACCACTATTTCTCGATCTTCAGATTTCCTGCGGCGAGAAGCCCCAAGTTACGCGGTTTTGTCGTATAACGTTTGCTGTTTTAGCCAAAATTGAGAAGGGATTTGGCCTTCTCAATTATTTGGGTTATTTTTCTTGTGTTCCGAGCTAGATCACGTTTTCGAGCCCCTCGGACAATGCTTAATTAAGTCTCCGCAACCAACGCCACCGAGCGGCCGCCAGCGTCTCTTAAATTGGCCAAAAACGAGCGTTACATCATTTTTGATTTGGTCGATTTTCTCGGTCTGCCCATCGAGGTTCGGTCGGTTCAAGAGCTTTTCCAGCCGACAAAAAGGCTGAAAGGTGAGTGGGCCGTGTGTTTTAGGAGGGGTGGGGGAGATTGCGCGTGTCGTCTAATTTTCTGGTAGTTTCAGCCAGGAGCACCATCAGGACCATGCATCTACCCCCCCCCCCTCTTATGGGCTTAAGTTCGTGTATTCGGGACGCGAAAATGTTGGTTTACATCATTACATCATCAAAAATGAATTCAATTTTAAAGGAAAGATGAGACCCGGAAGGGCCGCTCCGGAGTCGATAAATTCGACCCAAAACCAACTGTACGGCAAAACAGTCACTTTGAGAGGTGCTGACGGTCTTTTTCAGGGCGTTTTAGCCGGGGCCGGCTGCTTCTGCATTTGAGCGACTCTTCAACTACGTCTGACTCAAATCGAAACACTTTGAAAAATTAGCCAAATTGTCCCATTTAAATCCCAGTTTTTGCAAAAAATGGCCAAAATTTAACGAAGTTGCGTATTTAGGGGTTTCTCAACGCGCAGAATCCGAAAATTGATGATTTGTTGAAGGAGTTCTTCTTGTGATGCCGGAGTTTTTGGAGTGTCGCCACTTAGGGGCTGGCGACTCCCCCCCCCCTTAACAGTAAGCTTTGATCATGGTCCGAGGGTGTCGTAAGAAACACGTTCACAATTTTTGGAAGGTTTATCAGTTTGGTGTTTTTATTTGTGTTCATATTTACATAATTGTATCACTTCATTTATCACACACTCTGAGTCCAGGACTGCATCATATCCCCGAAGGAAACGGTCTTGTAATTGTCGTTGATCACTTTTTTGAGTCGGTTTGCGTGTTCTCTGTCCATTGTTTCGCACACAACAGTTACCTGCGATAAAAAGGGATCTTTTGATTTATAAAGAAAAGAAAAAAGGTTGATGACTACTCGGGTGTCTGCGATGGTGTAAACATTATTTGCCAATATTCTTTCCTAACAGGTTGGGCGTTTTAGAAAAGCATTCGAATTAGCTTGATGGGGTGGGGTTCGTGTTGATTTCAGGTGCCTCAACTATTACCGCGAGGGATACAAAAAGGAAAGAAGGAAAATGCCTCTTTATAAGACTCAACATTCCGATTTCCGTGATTGGTTCTGCCACGCTCAGGCTTATCCGTACGTTCCTTTTAAATTGTCGCTTGATCCCCTCCCTCCCTACACACACATTACATGCCCCCACCTGAACGCTGAACACATCCGAAGCCATCCAAGCTCGCTCGTGCATTATATCTTTGATCGAAACTCCAGTCTCGCTAACGAGTCGACAAAGCTCTGCGATGCCACCCGGTCGATCGCTGACCGTCACGCAAAATTTCAATAGCCTCCCGTCGACGGCGAGTCCTCTTTCGAGACACCGTCCGAGTATTGTCGTGTCAATGTTACCTCCGCAGAGTGCCAAAACGACCCTTTTTTAAAATTTGAACGGTTAAAACTGGAGAATCTGTTGGGCGGGGGGGGGGGGTTTGATTACAACCCCCGCTCTCTCCTCCAAAAAATTATAAAGTTTATCTCACTTTTTCCCTTTGAATTCATCCAAATGACCAGCTAAGATGGCCGCCAAACCACTAGCTCCGGCCCCTTCAACGACACATTTCTCAATTTCGACGAGTCTGAGTATGGCAATAGCGATCCACTCCTCCTTGACCACTACCTGTTAACAGTTATATCGTTTCGTTACAATCCCTTTTTTAAATACAACATAAAATCGAACAAACCATTTTATCAATTAATGGTGCTGCAGTGGCGTATGCATTGTATCCAACCAAAGGCACTGCGAGGCCGTCGGCGAGCGTTGACAGAATTGGCACTTCTGAAGGGCCGCCCTGCGTCATTGCATTTGAGAAACTTGGACACCTGTCCGATTCCACGCCCTGAAATGATTAAAATTTGTTATTTTTCTCATTTTTATTTATTTGATGCAGGTGTATTTACTATTATCTTTATACTGGGATTCAACGTTTTCGCTGCGAGCGCTACTCCTGCAATGAGTCCACCCCCTCCAACTGGAACCACAATTGCGTCGATATTGTTCACTTGCTCGCAAATTTCCAAGCCTAAAGTACCTTGCCCGGCGATTATGTGAGGGTGATCATAGCTGGAGTTTAAAGCGAATTTTCAAAGATTAATTTCCCAATCTATTTTCTGTTTCATTTACCCGTTAATGTAGGTGCAGCCTTTCTCCTTTCCAAGTAACATAGCGTAGTGTTTCGCTTCTTTCATGTCGTTTCCCTGGACGATTACATTTGCTCCATAACGTTTACAAGCTTGAATCTATAATAATTTTAATTGTATTATTTTGATTACGAAGATCTTATTTTTAAGAGAAGTACCTTCATTATAGGTGCCAACAAAGGCATTACTACAGTTACGGTTACTCCAAGTCGTTTACCGTGGTAACATAAAGCCAGGGCGTGGTTACCCAAAGATGCTGAGATCACTCCCCGTTTTTTCTGTTCTTCCGTCAGTTTCGTCAAAGCGTAGCAAGCTCCCCGTTCTTTGAAACTGTACCAATAATAGAGGTGGGTTAGTCCAAGGCATCATAAGTGGAGTTTCCAGGTATAGGGGCCTTGACCAGTGGGGGAATCTCAGGAAAAAGAGTCATTTGCTTTAATTTACCCATTAAAAATCATATTTTCCGTGTGATAAAAATCAGGAGGCGGATAAGTCTCAACTTTGGGCTTCTCATGTTTTGGATTTTTCACACCTTATTTCGGACACTTTTCCACGAGGGGAATTAAACTCACCTTCCCGTAAATTGTAAAAAGTCCTTTTTGAGGTAAATATCCATTCCAGTGATATCCGACAACCTTGATTCCTATTGAACGAAAAAAAAGTCCACGATAAAATATTTCGAACTCGTGTTGCAACGGCCTGAGTCTTACTGAGCACGGTGTAACGGCTATTCCTCCTCTGATTTGAAACGCGGCGGAAGTGATGTCGGCGAATGTGATTTTTTGTAAGTTTTTCGGCGTGCACAAAGGGTCGACGAGGCAGGCGTCCTCATTTTTGAGAATTTCCTATACAAAATAGCCATTATAGCTCATGCATTGTTAAAAAATTATGAAATGGAGAAATACAATAGATGACTGTGACTTTCGTCTAGGCTCCATGTTCAAAAGAAAACTGAGCGTATATTGAATAGAAATGTAATCTTTGGTTTAAGATAAATCAATTTATCGCCGAGGGTTCTTATTATTGTTATTTTTTTGCGCGTCGTGCGTGCAAATTCCTTTGAAGAACTATTATTTAAAATTATTTTATTAACATTTTGTGTACTCACATAATGTTTTTCACTAGTCAATTTGATTTTGTGTTGAGACGCTGTTTCCTCGGTCCGAGACTCTGAAATCGTATTGGGTGGCATCTTTTCACAGCAATGGAGAGAGTCGCTGACTGCTTGAAGAACTCGTGCAGAATGAGCCTCTTATAGCTTTTATTTATTTTATTATCGATGTTGGGAGGGGGGGTTATCTTGCCCATTACTTTCTTTTTGAGTAGCAACCGCGAATGTTTTAAAGATCGAAGTAGCCAAAAGCCTCAAGCCGTTTTTAGATCGTTCAATCCTTAAGTTGGTCCCTTCTGTGACAACTCCAAAACAGCGTTTACCACTTCAACCATCACCCCCCCCCTCTCTGCCCCATTGCGTTTTACTGCATTTGGAAGTTGATATGAAGAAATCAGCGTGCAATTGAACTGCCACCACTGACCATAACAATCAGACGGCATTATGAGTGGAAGACCAACCCCTCGACCTGTCCTTTACCTTTCACAGCTACCATCGTGCCAAATTTTGGAGGTATTGTCATCTTCCGTTAAATTTTGAGAATGTACTGCGTAAAACAAGTATGTTTTGAATGTCAAATGTTCACCCCTCCCCCCTTCGCTCACCGCTAATCAGTGAAGTCGATTCACGCGAAACAATTGACCTGTGCTCAAAATCTGTATCGTTCTGATCTGTTGGCCTTATTTCCTCTATCGCATTGTGAAACTCGGTTTTTTAGTCTTGACTATCTCGGTGATTAACTGGTTATCACAAGGAGCGAGTTTTTTTTTTTTTTTTTCCCCCGTCTGATGCACCGACTAGACTCCTCGGGATTACCAACAGCTTTTATTTAAATAATATCTTTATTTTTGCTCTTTCTTCCTCTTCCTCCTATTCAATTTACTCACATGAGAATAGATAAAGTGTCCTACAATCGTTCTTTCTCTTTTAGTTTATTTGAACGACAGATAATGTGTACGAATTTCTTGTTTCAACAGGCACGTGCCAACCAAACTTTCCGTAGTAAATTCGGAAAGTTAAATGTCTTAATTATGTATTATTGAAAGTTATTTAACAGTTTTTGTTATAATAATCGAAATGGAAATACTTTTGGAGAGACGCCTCCTCTCCACGCCCTCGCCGCAGGGAAATGGGCAACCTAACGGATCTCATTGTCTTCATATTCTTAGAAAAAGGATTTCCACACACTCAGGAAGTTTTCATAGTTTTTTTTCTTTTGAGCCGCACCATATACGTGGAAATACAACGTCTGTGTATTTATGAGGTGGAAAACTGCAGTTTTACAGTCTCCCCGCTATCGATAAATACACAATTGACAGCTCTTGAAAACATTCCAGCCTAACAGGCGTGGATTCAACAGGGGCATCCCCCGCGTGAGCGATTTTTGACCAATTCGATCAAAGTTTTTCTATTTGAGCCGGACGCGACTTAAGCGTCTCTCACACCAAAGGTAAAGTTTCGCGGCTTAAAAATCAGAGTCTCTACCTAAAAATTGTCAGATTTTCAAACAGCGGAAATTAGCCGCCGTGTATTCGCGGATTCTCGTTGGTTTGAGAGACGCTTTATAAGTCCCTCGGGACAACGCTGGATCGCGAAATGCAGCTGCAGAGTGTTTCGCGATGCCTTGTTTGGTTTCGGCCGATTTTCTCGGCTCAATAGATCGAGGCTGGGGAGCTCTGCCCGCGGAGTGTCGAGGCTCTTCCTCGGACTTCAATACCCTGTCGAATTGCGTGGCCGCCGCGACGCCCCGTCCGCGGTATAATTCGGCGGGGGCCCCTGAAAACGCGCCCAAAACGGCCAGAATCGCAGGGAGAACCTCTTCCAGATCGATGAAATTTCGGGTTTGTAAGAGTTAAATCATGAAATTGCTTTTGTTCAATGAGCTAGGCCAGCGAAATTTCATTTTTGAAGAAGCCTGATCCACCAAATACGACTTTTCGAGTGAGCCAAATCCGTGACATTGGTTTTCTGGGTGAGCCAATACCGAGAAATTGTTTTTGAACGGGCCTTCCCTGCAAAATTTTGTTTTTTAAAGGAGCCAGTCCCGCGTGATTGCTCTTTGAGGGGCAGTGGCGAGCCCATGGGGAGGGTTTTGGGGGTCAGAACCCCTCGCAGAGTACTTCATCTAGTAGTTAAGAAATAACAAAAAAGAAGAAAAAATATAAATAAAAAAATAAAACCACAAAAGAAACAATATAAAACGGATTTGTTTGGCTCTAAAAGTTCGCTTTTTAGCCCGGCTAAGTACTGACTATGCGCGCCCAGGAAAAGCCTAAACAGATGGTTCCTGCCCTTGTGAATTGCAAGATCGACCATTCGCGCACCGAGAATGGCCAAACTGACTATTCGCGCCTTGACTTGACCATTTTTGCGCCCTGAAAATGGTGAAACTGATAATTTGTGCACTAAAATTAGCCAAACGCGCATTTCCCGCTCTAAAACAGTCCAAACTGGCTTTAAGAGCCCTAATAATGGATTAACTGACAATTTGCGGCCTGAAAATGCCTCACCGGCTGAGATTTCTGCTCCAAAAATAACAAAGTCGACCATTCTCGCGGCTGAGCTTTTACGCCTTAAAAATGTCTAATTTGACAATTTGTGGCCTGAAAATAGCACATCTGACTATTCCTATTCACGGCCTAAAAATAGCATAGGTGCTCGTACTGGCAATTTATACGCTTCACCAATGGCCAAACACGGCTAGGTATATGACCAAACTGATCATTTGCGCCCTACAGAGGCTGCAGACAGTATTATGACGATTCACGCCTTCAAAATGACTATCTGCACCAAAAAATGGTCAAACATGGCTATGGCTATTCGCGCCCATTTGCCACTTCCTCAATTTAAGCCGTAAATGGGCGCTTACTATCAATTTCATCCGTGAATTAGCTATTTTTCTCAATTTGAAATTGAGAAAAGTACTATAGTAATTTTATAAAGTTAGTTTAAAATTCGAGGGAAGTTAAAATTGATAAGGATCTGCTGGCCTTATTTGAAGACTATAAGGTTTCATATGAGACCATAAAAAATGAAATATTCCAAATGCATTGTGCGTAAAACGGTGAGGGGACAATTAGCGTGGGGTAGTCCCCCCCCCCTTAAAATGAGCCAGCACCCTGGAAATTTTGATTATAAAGCCGAGAAACTCATGCGAAGTTCGATTTTTTTAGGGAGCCAATCCCGTGAAATTGGTCTCCGACGTGCAAGATCTGCGTGGTTTTTGAAGGAGTGAAATGATGAAATTAGTTTTTGAATGATACAAAAATTTGAAATTTTGTTCTCTCATAGTATCAAATCCGCTATTCATGCTTTTCATTCTTCCTTGAAAGTGTGAAATTACATATACAATTTGAATCTTCAGGCCAATACTGTCAATTTGTATCGCGGAAACAGTGAGGAAACTCCTGAGTTACGGTTGGGCACTCAGAAGCTTCAGACAGTAGAGACCAAACTTATCAATACTCATTTCCGTGGGGGCACGCTCAAGGGCCCCCTCCAAAAAATCTCCAACTACGCCCATGATGGTCCCTCTCCCCGTCCGTTGAGCCAACTCAAGATCCGTGCCGGTAGCTAAATGAAATACATACTGTATAGACATTCAAGTGAAAACACTATTAAATTAAAAGATGATGGGCGATAAATGGTCTCCCTTCCATCTTTCAAGACAAACTCATTCTTTTTATTGTCTCTGCGGTGTATATTCCTCCACTCGACAATAATTGAGAAAGTTCAGGTTTTGAATGATGAAAGGAGACGCGAAGAACTCCCTAATATTCATTACACGTGAGCCTTTTGCAAGAGTGTCAAGCAATAGCTCACTTTCTGGTTAATTAATTGCTCAGATAAATCCTCGTCTAAGGAGAGAACCACCATTCCCCAAGATTCTCTAATTAATGAAATGGAACGAATATTTTATTAACTCTCTCAAACCCGCCTCCCACTCTAAAACCTGTTTATTTCTTAATTAAAGAAGCAATTTGCTGGCTCAAGAAAGGCTTTTTATCAGCTGAATAACTCAATTATTTCTCCATCAATCGCTTGAAGTTTTCAGTTTTATACTTTCAAACTCTTGGAATTTTCAATAGACCCACAAGTGTGGGAGGGTCATTTGGTGTTTACGCGTCATTTACCAAACCTTAAAAATGTAATCATTGTGGCTCCAAGAAGTGCTTATTTTAATTAAATTACTCGGGTCCACTTTCCTCCCCTCTTTTCCCCATTATCCGATTAAACTGCAATGACAAAAATATTCAAATGAAGCTTTAGCTCCTTGGAACGGAAACAAATAGGTTCTAATGGTCCTTTTTAAATGGCATCGATTATCTACTTTCACAGTTTTCTGTATTAGATCTAATTAAAGTAAGTTGTAAGGGGAATTGATAGGAGTCCGCTCTATACGGGAGCGAAAATGTCCTCAATAAACTTAATAGCGAAAGAGAAAGTTTGTTGCAAGTGTGTGTGTCTGTGTGCTGTACCAAAAAGAGGGGAAGATGAATCACGAAGTGGTTCTTTTAGGTGATGGGGTGTGTGAGGTGAGAGGGTCAGTAAATCAAGATGTATGGCCCTTGACCAATGATTTCATAAAAACATCACATTTAGGGGAATGACGCGTAAAGATGATTCGATTTGAAGTCCACCTAGGAGGCCTGTAACTTAACCCCCCTCCCCTCCCCAGTCGAGATGACCGTGTTAGTTGGTTTTATGTGTTAAAGGGCATCTGTTGTTGTTGTTTTTTTAGTTGGAAAAGGAGGCGAGGGGGATAGTTTTGTGAGTGTTAATTGTTTTCTTCCAATTAGATGAAGAATTTGTATTTAAAATAATTACTGAAGTCATTAATGGTTTTCAAGATTAAAAATGATTAATATGGAACAGCGGAATGAAAGATACGGAGTAAAATAAACAAGATCTGTGCCGTTGGAGCCATGGTTCATACATCAAAACGTAATTAAGGGTCTGTTATGAGATCGTCCGAAGGGGAGGGGGGAAGAAATCAGTTGTAAGGGTTTTTGCTAGGGATGATGTAACGTAGATGTTAGGGATTGGGGAGAGAAAAGGGATTAACCGCTTGTAATTCGCGAAGTGATTCGATTAAGGGTGGAGGCTTTCGAGAGGCGTGGCTCCGTTTTGTAACCGCCCCCGGGGGGCCCTCCGCGCGCGAGTGAGAGAGAAGGTCGACGGGCCGCCTGTCTCGGCTCCTCTTTCATGGAACAGCTGACACAGTTCGTGACCAAGTCATTCGAGGAGGGCTCCGCCGCCGCCCCCGGCAAGGCCTCCTCGCGCTCTTCACTTAGCCCGCTCGTCAACCCGGAGGACGAACCTCCCACACCGCCGCCACTCATGCCAGGTCATTTAAAAAAAAAAATACAAAAAAAACTTTCCCTTTCTATGCGTATGTATGTATTTTGACACAAAAAAATCTCGGCATAGCGAGCTCTGAATTAATAATTTCAAACTTACTGTCATAGATTTAGTCCACTCGGTTCTCTATCACAACCCTGGGTGGCTGTTAAGGCCGTCGTTAAATTCCCCCTTGCCTTATTTGTATACAAACACAGCTACAGGTATACAAAGTTTCACTGTCACTAAATCCTGAAAATTTACTTATTCTTATTCCAAACGCCCCTCAGAATTCACAAATTTAACTGTTCAACAGGGGAAAAATAGTACGTAGACCGCCTCTATCCTCCACGGCATTCACATTTTTTAATCCCCCCCCCCCAATTAGCCCTTTTATTATTTGTTGTGGATTAATTCTCCAAACAAGGTAATCCTCATGATTTACACAAAAAAGCTACCTATTAACGAGATTTTACTTTAACTTGTCTTAATCCTAAATTTTAGTAATTGTACTGCTGCATAATCGACTTTTAGTGACGGGACGGGGCAACGTCCCCGGGGTTGAAACAACCAACCGTGATTCCAAATATTTAAAAGTTTAAAAATCAATTAAATTCCACCGAGTCAAGTGAGTGAGCCTGCCCCCCCCCCCTGACAACAATTAAACGTTTTGCGTGCATGATAAATAATGTGTTTTTCGTGCCAAAAGGGGGGAAAGAAATTGTCTAAGGGCATGAATAGTTGTTGAATTTGATAATATGGACGACGGGAAAATTTGAATTTTTCAGCGGTTTCGTGAAAATGGAAATCACAGGTAGGATTGCATGGCTCTTATTCGATGCGTTAACTCACTCTCTCTCTTTATAGTCGTGAGATTTATGATCTCTTTCTGTCTCTCTCACTCTCTCTTTCTCGTTGAACTCTCCCGCTCAATACAGCTCTGTTAATTATACATTCGATCGTGAAAATGTTTCAATTTTGTTCAACTCTGTCGAAAGGACAAACAAACTGAGTGAAAACCCCTCTGTTCACGAAGCAAAGAAAAACTTTCAAGGCTTCCGGGTGATGCCGAAATTCGAGTTTTAAGGGTTGTTTATACATTTTGTCATCAAATTAAGTCCTTGGTCCGTGAAAAAGCGCGTTGGCTCGCGAAGTTAGCTCCCCTTATACATAAAAATGTAAAATTTATCCGAGCGTCCCGTATATGATGTAAGTACAGTATTCGAGAGATGTGTCGCTGATTTAGATGATTAATCCTTTGGATTGGAGGAGGACAACCCCTCTCCCCGTTCACCTCTCATTTCGGGGCGCAACAATCTGCGATTGCCATACCCTGAAATTACGGTGTAATACCTCAAAAAAATCAAATTATGAATTACGTTTAAAGCGAAGTAATATTTTAAATTCCTTGGACTGCGGTTCCGTGCTCAGCTTATGTGAGACATGGACTCATTTTTTCCCCACATGGACACATTAATTTAGCTAAACCATTAATCCCAGGGAAGGGACACAAACCGGGTTGGAACTTTTGTGGTTAGAGTTTATTGTTGTTAGGGATTTTCATGATTAGATGTCTAGAGGGTGTTTTTTGTGGTTAGAGCTATTTGTGGTTGAATCGTTTTGTGGTTAGATTAGTCCTCTTGTGGTGGCAGGTTTTCGTGGTTATCGGTTTTTATGTTTTAAGCTTCTTGAGATTGGCTATGGCGTTCGTCGAAGTGCCGCCGTCGACGAAGTGCGCCTCTTTACATTATGCACTAACCACAAAAATTCCTAAACGCAAACTACAATAAGCTGTAACCACAAAAATCTCTAACCGCTCGAGAGCTGGCTACAGTCCCATCCAACCGGAAGAATATAGTCATGAAACTTACCCCGTTTGATAGATTTTGTGGAGCCGAATACGAATATGAGCGCCTGTCGGCGCCTGCCTGGGGCTTTTGTCCAATAGGCCCTAACCACAGTAAGCTCTAACCGCAAACAGCTCTAACCACAAAAAGTCATAATCACAATTAGCTCTAACCACAAAAAGCCCTATAACCACCTAAATCCCAACCACAATAAGCTCGTACCATAAAAGGCCCAAATCACAATAACATCTAACCAAAAAAAGGGGGTCCCATGAAGAGCTCTGTCTTCAAAATGCTTTGACCTCAAAACTGTACAACCGCGAAACGCACTAACCACTAAAAATGTTTATAATGAACCCCTCATTGTGATTTGGGCCTTTTATGGTTCGAGCTTATTGTGGTTGGGATTTTAGGTGGTTATAGGGCTTTTTGTGGTTAGAGCTAATTGTGATTATGACTTTTTGTGGTTAGAGCTGTTTGTGGTTAGAGCTTACTGTGGTTAGGGCCTATTGGACAAAAGCCCCAGGCAGGCGCCGACAGGCGCTCATATTCGTATTCCGCTCCACAAAATCTATCAAACGGGGTAAGTTTCATGACTATATTCTTCCGGTTGGATGGGACTGTAGCCAGCTCTCGAGCGGTTA
The DNA here is from genome assembly GCA_038030265.1 of Corythucha ciliata. NCBI lineage: Eukaryota > Metazoa > Arthropoda > Insecta > Hemiptera > Tingidae > Corythucha > Corythucha ciliata. Next base: position 22,566,790 of record CM075940.1, read on the forward strand.
GAGATTTTTGTGGTTCAGACGTTTTGTGGTTTCAGCTTATTGTTGGCGGCTTAACCCACCAGACAATTCGATGAAAGTTGCACTGATTAAGGGCCGTCCTGTCTCCTCGGATGACCGGGTCGTCCCTGACTTTTGTGTTCGCGCCAGGTCGGCCGGCGCTGGCACCTCTTCCACTGCCCTTTGGGCCAAATTACCGGGTTGATGACAGCCAGTGTCTGCGGAAGCTCAAAAAGCACCAAGCACATACAAAACTCAAACCACCTCCAATCGTAAATTAGCCAGAAACATTATGGTTGTGCTGTAACGAAACCTTATAGCCTCATGAATCTCACAGTTTGTTTGGACTTAAAAAAACGAGTGATTTAGCCTCAGAAAGTGACTGCAGTAAAAAAAAAAAAAAAAAAAACCTCAGAAATGTCCTAACATTGCAGGCGCATTCTAATAGGTTAAAACTGTAGGTTCTGTTCTGTACGTAGTAATTTAGGGGGGGAGAGGGGGACTACTGTCTTTTAATTATTTTTTTCGGCATCGAATACAAAGGTAATTAGCTACACAATGTTACAAAACCCTCCATTTGTTGACAAAATATCTGAGGTTGACCCCCTCCCTCCAACGATTTTGGTCCAATTCGGTCTCAGCCGGCGCTGGAGGCCTTTTAAGAGCTTTTCTTTCACTCCGTACAGTGAGTCTTCACCCGTTCCTTTGTCATTTGGACAGTGGGCTAAGTGAATGTTGAACAGATTGAAATTCACCCAAACGTAATTTCGTTTATTTTCATCACATTTTCCACTGGGACAGCTAAATGGTTCAAATACCACCGTTTCACTGATGATTTTCCTTCTTTAAATTCAAGTAAAATACCATTGTTATTATAAGGTAGACGGTGGTAGAGGGGGAGAGATCCAATAAACCTGATTGAAGCTGCGCTAAGATGAATACACCCCCCTCCTCACAATCATAAATACTTTCGCCGCTTATAGGATTTAACTCGCATTATTTTTCCGGTTGGAATCGATCGGAAACGCAGTTAAAACCCTCCAAAAACTGTTTGGGTGATTTAATAAAGGGCTTTCCTGGTATGATTTTAGACAGAAATAACAGCGTAACGAACACAGTTAATTAATCGAATTATCGGTTTAAATAATTTGTTACTGCAGAATATATTTTGTTTATTAAAAAACATTGGAGGAGGGGGAACTCCCTCTACATCATCGCAGAACTTCATTGTAAGTGTAAACAGTAAAATTGATGCGAGGGGCTCAGCACAACGAGAAAATGTATGATTGAACAAAGGTTGGAATAATTTGTGAGTTGTAGGATGATTGAAGCCGCAGAATTTGCATAGGTAACTAGGAATGGAAGTGAATGGTGAGGGAGGTTGTGGGGGATTGTGCGAGAGGTAGTGTGCGAGGGGGGTGGCATCCAATCAGGAGGGCCCCTGTTTACAAATTCAAATTCTAATAACGGCAATTCTATTAACACTGTCACCGGGGTGGGAATATGTTGCGCGGAAATTCGATTGGGGTTGCGTTTAACTTTGCCTTTAATCCAATTTGCTTAGAAACAGTTCATCGGTTCAATCGCTTCGAATGACACTTTGTTATCGCATACCGGGAGTTTTGCAAGACTTTTTCTCTCTACTATAAAGCGGTGTAATCTGCGATCGACCCCCCCCCCACCTGTGATTTATAATCATTCATTCTTATTTACCCTTCATAACTAGATTTCGGTGCGATTTACCGTCGCAAGTATACAAAAACTCTTGTTCCACTATTGATTTGAATGTATACGAGTTGAAACTTTTTTTTTTTTTTGTGAAGACTGTGTGATTCAATTTGATTAATTAATACCAACGTGAGAAAAACAATTCTGGCGGTGTTTCCGCCAATATAATTAAATATCATTGAAATGAGTGGTAAAGGGGAAAACCAGTTAAACGAGCGCGAAACTAATTATGAAGTCAGCTACTAAACTGGTTATTTAAAGCTTATTAGCGACGTATTTGTAGTAGTGAAGCACGTCGCTTTATAAAAACTGTTCTCCGCCATTGCAGCATTAAAAAAAAATTGTTGAAAATATACTTTTTTCAGTTATTATTACCCCTCCAAACGGTTGTATTAATGGGGATTATTGGAAGTAGAAAAGGAACCGGCGCAAAGGCAACATGGCTGCTCGCATGCGCCAACCCCCTCCCCTACGCCCCATAGAGCCTTTGTATAATGTATCTGTAATGAAGGAACAAACTCATCCTTGTAAATATCATTACTGCTTGTATTTATTGTGCTCCTAGTAAGAAATATGACACCCGCCCCCCCACTCTTACCCACTAAAAAACTCTGCCTCCTAAACCCATCGCCACCTTATTATTATTATTATTATTATTATTTTTTTTTTTTCGTTACAATCTCTTCAGCGGGGCAACATCATCAGAGGCAAATGCTCGCAGCAAGAAACTTACATTTGTTCCCACCACGAGTATCAAGCCCAATAAATCTCAAGAAATGGTTCACATTAGTCGCATGGGCTCCTCATGGGACTCTTGCCAACTTTCTTATTTGCCCAAAATAGATTGTTCACGCTTTGTAACTCAAGGACACATTGTTCAAACAGTTTAATCCCCCACCCCGAAGTTTCACAATCTTTGGTTAAGAAGATTTTTCCTTTTCCCCTCCCCTCCCACCCACACAGTAAAAAAAGAGCGATGTTTGTACTGTTCATCATTGTTAGTGAGGGGAGGGGGGGTGCCCCTCCGGAACTCCCGAGGATTCGGCATTTAAACAAGGCTAGCAACCAATTTGTAAAATAGATGTTATAAAAGGGCTTGAGTCATTAATGATGAAGGAGGGGGGAAAGGGACTTAGGCTCTGTATATTCTGTATCTTCATTAGGGTAATGGAATTACTTACATAGGCGTTACGGTTTGGCTTACTTGGATTGCATTAAGGTGTGCAGGCATTAAACAAACAACTCCTTCCTCCTACCCACCCCCTGTCTCACCAGTATTAAGCTAGAGACGAATTTTTCTGTTACTCCTTTTAATGAATTGCTAACCCTCTAAGAAACCTTCAGTTCACTAATTAGTTTTTTCTTCGTTTTTTCCTTCGTTCTCTTCATTTTAGCTCATTACCTCCCCTTCGCTCCAAATGCCTAAAGTTGCTTTCATTATTCTTACGTTTCATACTAATTATTATTAGTCACCCTCTTCCCTCCCGCTGAATAATCAAGATGAACTGCGGCCATTTCAGAGCCGTCAGTGTGATTTGGGGCTGTTTTTATTTTTCTAGCACCAGAAACTCCAGAAGCAGCAGAATCTGTGGAGGGGGGGGGGTCATCTACCCAGACGGTATCGTGTGTCTCCTTTAGTTCATTTAATCGTCTCGAAAATTGATGCTGCTGAAAATTGTTGATTGCCTATAGGCTTCTATGGTATGGACCTGGAAAAGCTTCATACGACAGGCGCGTTGGCTATAGAGCTTTGCAATGTGTTACATGGTGCAGGTGTAGGAAATCGTGTTTCGGGGCCATTTTTTGATTTCAACTATGAAAACGACGGGTCCTTTATGTAGGCATCGTCCCTCGGTGTGAAATCAATTGTTCGAGTCTTAATTGATGCTTACATGACCGGTTTATTACTAAGTGAGATAGTGAGTCCAATTCTTTTAGCTTCTGGGAGTTCATTTTACAGTTTTCTGTTTGAAAAGTTAGTCCCGATAAGAGTGGCGTGTCCTGAAGGGCGGGGGGAGTCAGAACCACTCCCAAAGTACTCCAGCCCAGCATTAAAAATACAAAAAAGTAAAAAATAAAAATAAAATAAAAATTAAAATAAACGAACAATAAAATACTGATTTGCTAGGTTCGAAAAATCAGCCATTCAACCCCGCTTAGCGGATCACACCACATAGAGCTATGCTATGCTCGCTGCGACCATCGGGCGATCATTTCATGATTTTTTTTCCTGTATTCTCTTTTTTATTTTTTCACTGACAAGCTCGCCATACGCTCATAAAATGGTAATAAATAACCTATAACTAATCTGCTCAGTGGAAAGAGCGCAAAATTTCCTTTAAAATTTGGCCACTTTCATGTGAAAACTATCCCTTCGTACAATTCTTCAGAGCAGCCGATTTATGAAAGAAACTGGTGACGCGCATTTCCATACATTTTTCCGACGCGATTTTCTCCTCTTCGTCGAAACTGAAGAAATCAAAGGGAACGTGGTGCTAACATTCGTCGAAGGGACTTCGAACAAAATAGCGAGAATCCTCAACAAGTACAAAATCAGATCAACATTCAAACCATCAAGAAAAATTAATCGCTTAAATGTCAAAGATGAAAGAAAACTCGAAAACCCAGGCGTCTACGAAATACCATGCAGCTGTAACAAATCTTACATAGGCGAAACTCTTCGAAACGTCAAAACAAGAATGAAAGAACACACAACACAAATCGGGACCGAGCAAACAAAACATGGGGATAGAGATGGCCCGGAGTTGAATAGTTCCTGGTCGCCGCGGTGTTTGGTGGTCTAAGAGCCGTACCGGAGATACGGTGTCCTGGTTCGATTCCCGCTCCACGGCAGTTTCTTTTTCTCACGACACATAAAGCACCATGTCACTGTTGTTTATGAAAGAACACATGTCAGCTGCAAAGCACCGCAATATTGAAAAATCAGCTCTAGCTGAACACATGCACAACGGACAATCACACGTCATCTTTAAAGATACGAAAATCCTGGCAATAGAAAGTTCGTCGAAGAAACGAAAAGTTCGAGAAGCCATCGAAATAAAGAAAAAAGAAAACTTCAACAGAGATAAATGTGATATGCAATATGAAAAACGCTGCAAATTTTTCTCAAGGGTTTATTATTCATGAATGTAGCCAAATCCGGCTTGAAATCACATGAAAATCGACATCCCACATCCCTATGTTCTCCAAACCTTTTAAAATTCCCATTTTGTACCCGCTTTTGGCCCATAAAATCCCAGGGAGTTAGTTGATCAAACTGATCAGATGTTAGGACCAACTAGATCCAAACGGAGTCTATGTGCGAAAGAACGAGTTTTTTCGAACAACCTTAGGGCAAGGTATGGCTCGGACGGTGCGGCGTGCGGCGAACGGACATTGCAGAAATCGAGTCTAGACTTGTTAAAACGTACACAGAAAAGGTTTGAGGGTGGGTTGTACAAATGTTTTCCTGACCGAAAACATAAGTCCATAATGTGGACCATGTAAAATTGTCGATTGAGCCCCAAGAGCTATCTATAACAGTATAACGGCTGCCAGTTAGTGGTAGGAGGCGTAAAAACTACAGTGAAGTTGACCGAAAGCTGAGTCTTGGCGATGCCATGACTCTCTTTGGAGGCAAAACAGTCTAAGAACTGGACAGAGCGTGCCAGAAGCTGCGGGTTGCATCCCACAACCTGTCAGTGTTTCACGCAAACACGCTCCGTCCCTCCACACGCCAAGTGTAAGCTGGAAGAATTTGACAGAGCCAACCTCACCAAAGGAGGAAAAATTGTTTTTTATTGAGCCAAATAACCCGCAAAATTGGTATTTTGAGTATGCCAAGTTCCGCGAATTCTGTTGTTTGAAGATACAAACCCTCAAGATTGGGTTTTTGAACGACAAAAGCCCTTGAGATTGGTTTATTGAAGCGCAAAACCTGTGAATACTCAGAGTCAATCCTCGAAATAAGGGGTTTCAGGACTTAAACCCGTGAAAGTGGTTTTTGGAAAAGCCGGGTCCTCAAAGTTTGTGTTTTTCATGTAAGCCAAGCTCATGACTTTTCTTTGCTACGTAGCCAAACTCTCAAGATTGTTTTTTTCAACGATTAAACCCCACGAAATCGGTTTCTTGAAGACCCATTCTCGTGAAGTTGGTACTCTCCGGAACATACCCCCCCCCCCCATCTTTGATCGTACCTATGTAACTGGGCGGAAAATGGACTTGAATAATATTGTTAATTGATTACTTTTAGTCCAGTGTAAGTAGGACGTAGTTTAAGAACAACTTCAAATATGATTATGGGGTTGAAGAACTGTAGATTTCGTGAAAATAATGCAGTCCCCTATAGATAGTAAGGACAAATCGTATGGGAATTGAGAATGAATCACGAATCTTATATACTTATTATCACTGTATTGTATTTTTAAAGAACGTTTACAAAACGGAAGGGCTCAGACAAGGGATTGAGATTAGATGGAATGGTTTACAGAAAAGAGGGAATTAGGACGGAAAGCATTGAACCTTGCCAGATATGGAGAGTGCTTTGTTAAGGCCCGTTCACAAGCTCTATGTTTGCGTTGTGTGGAGTCTATGCAACCAAACAAATTTATTCCCTCGATAAATGAAGCATTTTAATAGGTTGCATAGGCACCACACAATGAAAAAATAGAGCTTGTGAACGGGGCCTTATAAAGCAACTTCTTCGAGATCGGACAGTCAGTGAGAGTCGTGTACAGAGTCGAGTAGACGTCCGGACCGTCTTAACGGTCGGCAGGCCTCGGGCCTAGCGGGGGGGATTCATGTGAGTACAGAAAGTTTCCGAAGTTTTGTAGCCGGGAGGGAAGAATTGTAAAAAAAATGTCGCTCCGGCAGCTGGCGGTCGGAAAGAGTGCATTTCATTTTGTATACGGATACCCTAAGCCGTCCCAGAAGTAGTAATGCTGAGACCATGATTTGTTTCGTTAATGTTTGACCCTCCCTCGTACTGTTTGCTGCCGTGTTTGTTTAAGCTGAACTTAATGGGAATCAATGGCTACTTCAAAATGAAATCATAGTACCAAATATAATGCTTCTGGAATCAACTGGTGATTTGTAGTGATTTTTTAACCAGTTCAAGCCATAATACCCCCCCCCCTAACCAAGTCAACCGATTTGGCTCAATGCAGTACCAAACGAGGTCGTACGACTACTGATTTCTGGGCCAAATCTCGTCCCGCTAAATTAATTTCTTCGAGAGTTATCGTGCTAACAAGACCACACACTTACTTCCACTCCGGAGGCACCACCCCCTCCACCGTGACTTTTTCAAAAAATTAAAATGGGAATCAAAGGCTAGTCTAACATGGAGTATACGTACCGTAAATGATGCATCTAGATTCAACTGGTGATGTGTAGTGATTTTTTGACCATTTCAACCCCCCTTTCACCCCATCACCCTCGACCTTGACAGATTTGGCCCAAATACAATACCGACCGGGGTCTTATGACTACTGATTTTTGTGCCAAAGCGCGTTCCTCTAAATTAATTTCTTCGAGAGTTATCGTGCTAACAAGAAAACGGACGTTATATATATAATATATGAATTCTGGAGACCACTGAATTCGTGTTCTAGAGGTTCTGAAACATGAAAAAAACATGACATGACCCATGTTTGCCACCATCACGACGAGACCATTGTGTATTTTCAGAATGAAATGCACTAAAAGGCCCTTTGTCTGACTGATTTTTAATTGTACATTTTTAATAAGTTGTGATTTAAATAAATTAAAATTAACGTTATGTGTTAAAGCAAGCAAAATTTTTCTTCCTCTGATTTATCCCTCTCGTTCACTCTCACAATATCTCGAAGCAGTCGTTTTGGACTGCATGGTAACCGGCCGTAGGTAAATCTACCGGTTTACACCTACATCATATTGGCTTAATTACTGCAAATCTAACTCACAGGGACTATGAAACTGCTGATTTTTGTCCCGAGAAACATTCCCACGCCAAAAATCTGTCAATCTGACATCACGCCGGTCTATTTGTTCCGAAAAAAGCGTATAATGTTAAATAGGTAGTCCTTCCCAGGTAAATCGAATACGATGTTTGGGAGAAAATTTCCCCGAAACCCCTGAAAGTTTCCCCTACCCTAAGCCCTGGATGATTTCCGATTGAGGCGAGTAGCCCGGTACTCGCATTTTTCGTTAGCGGAGGGGAGGGGGCATCTACCATGACCACCGCTCCGGGCATCAAAATGTCACGCTACGCCCCTGCACCGACCTTATCATTTAACCAGCGCCACGCCGGGCTTATCAGCCATACAGTTTACAGTTTAATCACCTTGATTTCTTGTCAAAATGCCCCACACCTTTTAAAGAGGGGTGTCTATAGGATGAGGGGCCGAGTTCCACTTAAATAGAAAGGTAAACAAAAAAGGAATTGAGTGGGTGGGGGGGGGGAGCCAATAAAAGTTCTAGGAGAGAAACATTTCATTAACCAATTTGTTGTTAGGGGTGGAAGACATCAAGGAGCCTCTTTACCTTAATAGAACTTAGTAGTTTCCTCTCTTTAACCGATACTCTTCTCTCTTTTAAGGAGATTCTTGTATGTATCATCGTTTGCTAAGTTTTTGATCATATTTTCTAAGGCTGTAGGCTTCGCCAGAAAAAAGGCTTCTTTTCAAATTAAAATAAACCTTCTGTTCTTACGCTTCGATTTCTTTTAGAAACGCTTAAACGCGTTGCCAAGGGGGAAGGGGCTGCAATGTATTGCTTCCCATAAAAGATTGGAATAAAGAACCAGTGGGAGGGGCTGAAATAGCACTTGTGCAGAGGTGTTGCAGATGCAATGAAAAGGGGGGGGGATGAGTTGAGGTTTTAATGCGATTAGAATCGGAGGATATCGATCCTCGGACAAATCTCCGAGCCTGTCGCTCTTAACTTGGTAAAAAAAAGAAAGAAAACGCTCATTCTGTGGACAATGTAAAATACATTATATTTTAACTTACTTTCCTCCATTAATATTTTAGCTTCAGCCACTCCTCTTTCCTATTTGACAAAAATCTGTCTCTCCGTGCGATTTAAAAAAAAATGTTGTCAATATCACGTGCCATTTCAAGGAAATAGTCGATTCGAAGGCGCAAATACCTAGCGGTTATGCGCGAAATTGCATAGCCTTTTTGGATTTGAAGCTACCCGTGGACTTGGAGTTACTTCAACTCATGAATGAAAAGATCAGTAAAACGCTTGTTTTATTTTTATGGTTTTGCGCTCAAAGTAATAAGTGTGAAACGTCTTTCTGACGTTCTTTCGGTTTACGAGTTCTTCGATTTGGAAAGTCAAATCGGTGAGTCTATAAAAATCGTCCGCTCACGGAGACGGCTTTCCTCTTTTTTTCAATTCTTTTTAAACAAGTAAGCGCTTCCTGATCTATGCGGAGGGTGTCCTAAAACTAAAAAAAACAAAAGTGTCGCATTTTGGTTTTTAAAAAAATTACCCCTGGTGGTTGAGCATCGCTATCTTTTGTCTTTTACGGTTATTCTTTAGGATTATTTGAAAGTTCCGTCTGAATTATCAAATCAGTCAAGGGGAAAGAATACACAAAATAATGGGTGATGTAAGGGGAGGGTGAGTAAATCTCATTAGAGTGGCCGAAATAGCAAATTGGATTGAGTTTTTTTTTATCTGTATCATTATGAAAGGGAGGGAAGCTAACGTATGGTCCTCCCTCTGACTCCATCACTTTTCCCTTACCTGCCACTTTATTTCTGACTTTTTTCTCTCCCCTCCCCTCTCCATCTACAATTTACTCTCTTTCAGGCTCTCTCCAACCTTGGAAATATGAAAAGAAGTGACTGGCTTAACTTATATTTCTGCATCTCGTGTAAAATTGATCGAATAAGGGGTGTAAAAGCATTCCCGGCCACTGGCCGGCCCCATTGAAATATTTGCCCTCACAAGTGACGCATTTGTTTGTTTGTTTGTTTTTTTTTCTCACAGACATGGGATCTGGAAAAACGTCACCCTGCTCGAATAAAACGAGCAGCAACAAACAGCGACGCAGTCGAACCAACTTCACTCTTGAGCAACTGAACGAGCTTGAACGCCTTTTCGACGAAACCCATTACCCTGACGCGTTTATGAGGGAAGAATTGAGTCAAAGACTCGGTCTGAGTGAAGCTCGAGTTCAGGTAAAAATGAATGGGTGGGTGGTTGAGACAGGGAGGGGGAAAGAATTGGTGGGCATCAACTGATGTAGTTGAGATTGTTAGGTGTTAGGGGCTAACAGGTTGTGTCCAATCACTTGAAAGCTTCCTACCTCCCATTCTCTAACAGTATCACCCAATCAATCGGACCCTTTCCCCTTATCCCTCTGGGCATTTAAGGACTCCATTCAATTAGACTGATACTTGTCTAGTTAAATATTATCTCTTGCTTTCTTTTTTTTTTCAAAACGAAAATCGCGTTAACTTCTTCATCTTCACCCCTCCATTCATGCAGACTAAAATTTCCACCTCTTTTACTTCTAGAAACATTGCTTGTTTCAGGTTTGGTTCCAGAATCGAAGAGCGAAATGTAGAAAACATGAAAGTCAGATGCACAAAGGTGAGACGAATTGTTTTCAAACGTTAACATTCTGACTGACACCAGGACAACCTCCTCCCTTCCCTTACACGCTTCACACAGTTCTAAGTAGAGTGACTGAATTAATGCGAGCGATGCTTGTGATTTCATCCACCCTTCAATCTTATACATGTTTTGTAATTTAATCAAATCGGTGAGAGTAATCAGGCATAATGGCTCGCTTGGGAATTCCCGCTAAGAGATTTTCATCCCTTCTTCCATCCCCTCCCAGCCACAACACCCCATTGTCTTCCTTTTAGCAACCCTCTAAACAAATTATATCTTAGGGTCTTTTGTCGATGTTACTCTAATATATGGGCTCTACACATTCCCTTCACTTTTTTTATTCACGGTTCATATTTCGTGACAAACGGATCCGCCTCTTAACCAAAATGAATATAATCGTTTGACGCTTTTTCCCCGATTGTGTGGGTTTTAATGTGTTTTTTTTTTTTTTGCTTGTTTTTTGTCAAAGTTCAGACAAAATGAAATGATAGACAGGGGACTAATTGAGCGCCCCCCCCCCCACAATTTTGTTCGTTTCACGTTGTCGTTGTGTTTCGCCTGATTTTCATGAGGCCCGCGTGCATCATTGTTCATCCCTGAGCTTTAGAGCGTGTCGATTTGCGTGGCCGCCCCAACGACGTGTTGCAGCACGCGGGGGAAAAAAGTCGGGGGGGGGGGGAACCTAAAATGGTTAGTCTGATCGAAAATCTGTTTCAATTCCGAGGTTCCCCGTGTCGTTCAATCCCAAAGACACGCAGTCTCGTTCAATTTTGATTTGTTTTTCAATTTTCCCGCCGCTCCCCCCCCCCCCCCCCGGGACGGTGATAATTGGCGGAATGCAGCCGGGACCCGCCTAAACGCACCGGTGCCGTCAAAGTCCAGTGGAGGGGGGGGGGGTTGTGGCCAAGGTCCTCCGCCACACCAATGCCCAAGCATAATTATACGGCCGTTATTCTTCGTAGCCGCGGAGACGAAGCGGATGATTCCTGATTCACATTCCTTTTTATTATGGCCTTGGTTTCGTCGATTGCCTAGAATCGGGAGGATTTCGTACTTAAATAAATCAATTTTTTGGTTCATTCAAAGCCCAAAATTTTGCGGATTGTTGGCGCTCATTTCGTGGGTTTTGCTCACTCTAAATGCCAATTTCGTGGAATTGACTCCCTGAAAAGGCAGTTTCGCGGAATTGACTTCCTAAGAAGGCAATTTTGCGGGATTGACCCATTCAAAAATCCAATTTCACGGGGTTGATTCATTCAAAAAAGCAATTTCAAGGTTTCACGTCCTTCAAAACTGTTATTTCGTGATTCGGGTTCCCTCGTGTCGGGGGGTGTCACTTGTAGAAACCAATTTTCATTGTTTTCGCGAATTAAAACACACAATTTCGCCTTGGGCTCTTTAAAAAAAAATCGCCGGTTCAGGCTCTTACTAAGAACAACTCTGATTTCGGCTGCTCTGTTTAATTAGGATATCCACCATCGAACTTATGCTGCCATTGTTTTTTATATATACATTGTAGCAAGTATGCATTTCGGGTCTTATCCGGATCCCCTCTTCAGCATCTTTTACTTCTACGGCTCAACTCCAAAAAATGCAAACTTACAAAACAAAATTAATTTCGCGGAATTTGCTCCCTAAAAAAGCCAATAATTGCACGGATGTTACACCTTAAAAAACCAAGTTTTAAAGTGAGGCAGACCCGTGAAAATGGTGTTTTAGTGTAAAAAATCAGCGACATTGTTTTTTTGAATAATAGGAAACTCCATGTTTGGATGTGATTGAATTGCCCGGACGTGGGATGTCGTAGGACTTTCGAGAGATTTATTTTTAATTATTATAGTCATTTTCCCACTAGTCAGACACGGTGTCGAGCGTAAGGAAGGTCCTCGTCTACTATGTTCCGCTCCCAAGGCGGTGATTTGTTTTCATTGGTTGTTTTTGACTATGTTTTTCTGTAGCAAGGAGCTTTGACACGGTTTGAAGCTTTTCTGTGGCTTGATGCTTTGCTATGGTTTGGAGCTTTACAATGGCTTAGGGTGCTTTGCTGAGTTTTGGAGCTTTGCTGTTGGTTTAGGGCGGTTTGCTGTGTTGTGGGGCTTTAGTATGGTTAGAGAGCTTCTGTGTGGTTTGGAGCTTTTATGTGATTGGGGCTTTTTTGGTCGTTTAAGATACTGAAATAGTTGTGAAATGGTGAACAGGGGGCTCAGTGCAAGGGCCTCATTGAGTTACATCCCCGGGCCCGGAATATTCTCTCCACGGCCCTGAGTGTTGGTACGCCACTGAAGTTAGGCAACCCCACGAATTTAGTTTTTTAGCAAAGAAAACTCCGCAAAATTTGGTATTTAGTGAGCCAGAAACGTAAAAATTGGGTTTTTGCGAGAAAAATCTGTGAATTTTTTTTTTTAGAGACCTTCGAAGTCTGAGAATTTTTTTTTTTTTTGTGAGCGTTGAAAAAAAAAGGCGACCCCGTAGAATTTGTACTTTTCGGTAGCATCTAGGGGTGGGCAGCTACCCTACCCCACTACGGCTGCGCTTTCGAGTCTAGTGAAGGGCAACTGCCCCCCTCCTGGCTAGACCAATGAGGAGGGGCCCTTTTTAGGGCTACATATTTCTCCTGTGGGCAGTGGACATTTCGTATGCTCAGTGTAAGATAAATATAGTTTATTCCATAATCCAAAGCATAGAATCGACTTAAGAGCTCGTTTCAATAAGCCAAACAACTCCTATTTTTCACAGCTGGATTGATGTTGTCGAGCCACGTTCACAGCGCACCAACGACCGCCACACCCCTTGAGCCGTGCCGTGTCGCCCCCTACGTCAACTTGCCCCGTCTACCAAATCTCACCTTCCCCACTCCAAACAGTACGTTCTCCGCATTTGACCCGGCTGTCATTTCAGCAGCTCAACAGGTAAAAATTGAAAAATAAAAAATAAATTGCGGTTTTTCGCTAATGAACTCCCCCCTCCTCCTCCTTCTCATCCAATTAACACTCAAAGTACGCAGCAGCCGCTGCTGCCGCAGCCGCCGCCCTCAGTCCAAACGGCGCCACACCCCTTCTCTTCTGCCCACAGTACGGTTTGGCGGCTCTTGCCGCTTTTCACCATGATCGTCTTTTGACGAAAAATTCTTCCATTGCCGATCTGAGGCTCAAAGCGAAAAAACACGCTGAAGCTCTTGAACTCGACCGAGACAAAGAAACTGTTTAGTAACTCAAACCTTTCCGACTGAACTATTCTTTTTTTATTTTAATTTTTTTATTGGATATTCAGACTTTAATTGAAGGAAGACGGGAGCGTGGCTTACAGGAATGCTTGAAGTTAAGTATATATGCCCTAAAAAGCGTATACATCAAAGGGGAGGGCATTTTTGTGTGTACTTGTTAGGTTTCGAACTGTAGCTTGTCAACATTTTTGCTTATCATGTTTTTAGTAAGTCTGCTCATGAACTTCACATACTGAGCAGCTAATCAAATCTGCCTGCTATTTTCCTTTCAAGAACAAAATTGTTCTCTGTTGCTGTTAATTTTTTTATTTGTGTTTTACTCATTTTAGGTATATATACATATATATATAAAGTGGAAGTGCCTTTTCTACTGGTTCCATGCCATCGGTTTCTTTAGACTACTCAATATTTTACGCGTTTCGTCTTGAAAAAATCTTCTTCTGTTACTCTGCTGCGCCAAAACTTGTTAGGATCAGAAATAACGGTTCTTCCTCTTATTTCTAGTCAGATTTTATATTCCTAGTTGTTAAACAGACCCCATGTAGACCAAACTCAGTTACCTAAACAACACATTTTACGTATGTTTCCGTCAGCCAAAAATGTTCAAACGGTAAACCTGTACCTCATATATATTTTAGTCGTAAAAAAAAAAAAGGAATACTTCCAGTGCCTAAGTGTGATTTTTGTGCCGATCTTTTAAGATGTAAAGCACTGGAAGTAAATGTAGGCAAGTAGGAAGCTAAAAACACAGGCTGCGCCACAGCAGGCCGGTGGGGAGGGGAAGTCCGTTGACAGAGTAGTTGATTTGAAGTAAATTTTAAAAAAAACCGCGCCCATAAACGCTTCAATGGGTTTCATGTAATGAAAAGTTCATTTTTAAGCAAACTTTTCAGAAAACAAGTGAATTATACATTAAGTATTTATTGTTCTTTCTTCAAATTGTCTTAAAAAGTGAAAAATGTAGTGATTATTAGTTTTCTTGGGGGAAAAAACTAGCAAAACAAAATATATAATTTTTATGTGACTTCGCCGTTATCGTCCTGGACCAATTTGTTATAGTGTGCAGAGATATAATTCTCAAATCACAATAGTTTGTGTTTTTTTACCAGAAAATCGCCGTCTTAGTTATTATGATAGAATCGAAAAGATAAAAATGATATTTATGTTCGAAACATTTTGCTGGAAAGGAAGAAAAATTGACGCGTACCCCTCCCCTTCCCACTACCATCACACCAACACCATCCCCCAAACCCTCTCTCTCATCAACACCCCTTGGGAGAGACAAGAATGAATCCGAGTTGCGTTTAACGGGATTTTAATTTAATCTGGGTCTAATCCTAAATTCATGCACTCAGCTTCATGATTGAGTGCCAAGGGATTTTATGGTCGTCTAGGGATCCATGGCAGTAAAAATATTCCTTTCTTTGGGGGCAAAAGTGGTTGTGGGGTGGGGGGATGGGGGGGGTGGGAGTCGGAAGGGTGGCGTCCCTCATGCTGGGAACCCGTTTCTTCTAATTGTATTATTCATTGAAGCAATCTTCACTTTGAGGCGGTCGTCTATTTATTTTTATTTAATCCCCTCGAAAAATAGAAACATTGTCCTTAAAATAAAGCGCATTTCCCTTCCAAATGCCCAAAAAAGTTGCTTGCATTTCGTTTTCTCCAATTCAAAACATTTTCTTGTTCTTTTTCACTATAGAAAAGTAAAGTCTTTCAACCAAAATACATAAAATTATGGCCATGAGAAATGTATTCACTTAAGAAATAATTGGAAAAGAGAAAGAAAGCTTAAAAAAAAAAAAAAGTGGAAGTAATACGGAGCTTAGTAGTGCTATTGATCGCCTGGGTTAACTCGGATTCCTCGCGTTACAGGCCTCGTGAACCATCTATTATTGCCTCGCATTACCACCTCCTGGGACTGGTTGGTGAAGGGGGGAACTCCTTACAAAATATTTTACGACTTTATGTAAATTTATAAAAGTTAAACGCGATAAGTACCTTTTACTCTCGGTGATATGAAGAAAGAAGAGGGGGGGAAGGTTTTCGCAGATTTAAAATTCACCCTTTTTTTATAAGGGCGCTTCGAATTTGTTCCTTAAAAAACCAAACGCACATTTTTATTGCTCGAAGGGTATCTTTTATGCCTGCCAAACTTTTTTATTTAAACACTGTTACTGTTTTTTTTTTATATATATTTTTTTTACAGAATGTTTTAAGAAGTTCAACATATTCAAAAATGAAAAGAACGCTTTGTCTCTTGTTATGACGTCATCAACCAGAGCTTTGATTATCTTTAACGATGCCAAGGTGCCTTCCGACGGCCTTGACATTACTTATGACTTCCTCCTGAACCAAATTGAAACTCATAGCGAGTAGAGCGATGCCAAATAGTAAATACAGCGAGCACAGAGCGATGCTCATTTCCGCATTTTTCCTGTTGACTCTTTGAGCTGGAACGAAGTCACCGAAACCGATCGTCGTCAGTGTGATGAAGCAAAAGTAGGCCGAGTCGGTGTACTCCCAGTCCTCCCAACCTGAGAAGAGGATGGCTCCAGCTATGATGTAGCTGACGACGAGGAAAACACACAGCCAAATTGGAACTGGCTTGACGGACTGAGCGTCATCGTCGTCGTCGTCGTCGTTCGAATAGTCCTCACCGTACTCGGAGACGCTTTTAATATAGTCGTACCTTTGTTTGCCTCTCATCATTTCGGTGAATCTCCTGTCTTTCATACCCCCCCCCCCCCAACCATCACCGTCAATGCCATAATCAATTTTAAAAGTCAAATAACTTACTGGTTTCTCCACTTGCACCCGACGTACTGACACCTTCGTATCCTAGATGAGTGAAAGGGAAACGTAAATCCGTGGCTTGTTAACATTTTAACTCTGAACAGCGTAAAACAATAATTTCAGGGGGCCACAGATCTTTAAAAATTAAAAATCTTTCTGGGAGAAACTTACCGAAATTCATATCTTCGTTTTCAACGGCGTACTGGTTGAAAATTATTTCAGACTTGACATCTTTTTCAGATCCTGGAAATAAAACACTAAAATTTAACTTCATGAATGTCGAATGTCGGGGGGTGTTTCATCCATTCGAGAACCATTTTAAAATTCATAATAGTTTTATTATTCTGATTTAATGAAAAATAAACAACTTGCTCAATATCCAATCCTCGCTTTAAATCACAATAGGGGGAGAGGCTCGTCTTTGTTCATGGACGATCCTCGAAACCAGCTGCACTCGAAAACCGTTCATTTTTCCACCTTCTAACTGTCTTTAGCCCGAGAAACAGATTTTCCACAGCAAAAATAGCGTTTTTTTTGTCTTCAAGAAACTGGCAAAGTTCCTTGGAAACTGACAAATTTGCCCCCCCACTGACAACACAGGTCAGACAGTTCACGACGGAAACTGTTTTTAGTAGTTAAAAGTGGATTTTCGGCCGTGAAACTTATACGGAGGGGTTTTCACAAAGGAGGCCATCAATTTCACCCTTTTTAAACCAACCACCGATTGATTAGTCGTTTATTGCCGAATAATTGAAAATTTTCTTTAGAATCGAATTAGTCAGCTCCTTAAGTGATTTAGCGTCTGAAACACGGATCAAAATCGAAAAAAAGTGCTTTGAAGTTAAAATTGAGAAAACTAGTCGATTCAAGGTTTATCAAACTAATTGAGAAAAAATCGTCAATTCGCGATTTATCGTGGCCAATCTAGGACTTAAATTTGAAGAAAAAAAAACACGCTAATGTGCTTTGGTAATGTGGTCATACGCGGCTAATATTTAAAAAAAAGGTATCATTAACGGATAAAATTGTTAAACTTCACGGATAAAATTGAGAAAACGCTAATTCGTGGTCTTTGGAAGCAATTTCGTGGCTAAATGATGTGGAGAAAGTGCACGAATGAATGGCCAAAAGTTGAAACATCACTAATTCACATCTAAATTCGCTGCAGAAATATAGCAACTCACTAATTCGCTGCTAAAAGTTAAAAAAGTGCTAATTCGTGGATCCAATTGAGAAAACGCGCCAATTGGCGGCTGTGAGAAAAGCGGCGAAATCGCACGTTTCAGGGCTAAATAGCGAGTTTCGTGTGTTTTTATTTGTCAGTGTCTGCGGAACCCGGTGTTAACCGTCCCCGACAACGCCCAAAGCCTGGCAAATATAGGCACACAATTACATCGCTAGGAAGCTCAAAATCGGCGAAATTGCAAGTTTCGAGGTCTGACCATCCGCGAAATCGTTTTTTTTTCTGGTACTTGTTTATTAATTTTTGGTAGTTCCAGGGCTTATTTTTGTGAACGCGTGAGTCTTTTTTTTTAACATGTTGGAGCTATAAATATCCGCGAATTTGGAAGTTGTCTGGCGGAAAATTCGCGAAATTGTCTGTTTTGGGGTTATAAAAACGACATTGCTAGTTTCTCTGCCTGAACGCCAACCTATGTTGGCTATTTCCGAAATGTTTTCAAAATGTTCCCATCAGTGCAATACGCGGTCTCAGAGACTGCTCAACTGACAATAGTTCAGGCGGTCTCGGCCAAGGCGCAACTAAAGGAGCCTTTAGCGCCGCCTCTCAAAAGTAGCCAAAAAAGAAGAGCGTTTCGCGTATAGCTCGTTGGTTTCGGCCAAATTTCTCCACTCTTCAGGACTTCAGGAGCTGACGACCACGGGGCCGCTGTTCACGGGGAGAGGGGGGGGGATTCCTAGGGCCCCCCAAAAAACGGGTCAAAATCGTACAAAGAACCTCGGGGAGAACCCCTTCACTGCTCGTCTGCTAAAAAAAATCGTTTAGATTTTCGGATCCCCGTGCTGAGAAACCCCAAGATTGCTAAGATTTTTGAATTTTGGCAATTTTAGCAAAAAATCCCCCTGGGGGGGGGCATGGGAGGCGCATTTTTCGGAAAATGTTCTTAAAAGTGTTCCGATCTGAGCCGGTGTTTTATACGACCCTTAAGATCAAGATAAACTGCGGAAAGTTCAGGCGGTCTCGGCCAGGCGAAGCCCGTAAGGGCCCCGTTATCGCCTCAAAAAGTAGAGAACCTATGACAGGTACCTAACACAGGTACTGACAATATCCGCCATATATGGTCCTTTACAGAAGGGAGGGCTTGTGATTGGCTGGTGAGCGTAGCCTAAACGACCGTAGCAGCGAATGAGAGATATCAAATCTATTTGAATCCGCGTATGGAGGGGGAGGGGGATCAAACATGACGACTGCCAGTAGTCGTATAAGAACTTACAGAGCCTACCCCCCCCCCCCCGCTAGTAGTGGCCATGACGCGTTTTGGGGGGGGGGTCATTTTTCGATGTGCTTCGAATTACGCTGGACGCGGCTTATTGAGTCCCTCAAGACCACGCTGAATTGAGAATTACAGCCGCCGATTCCGGACAAATCGGTGGACCTCTCGAAAAAAAAATTCCCGACCCACCGATTCGTCAGCGCACGAATATTAGAAAGTTTGCAAGTTCGGGCCCTAATTATAGCAAAATAAAGTTTCCAGGCAGAATATCCGTGAAATTGACGGTAAAAAAAACTGTTTTGGGGTCTTTTTTGGTGGGGTAAGCCCCTGGCTAGCCGGCCTCAACAATGCTCAAAGGCTGATCTACCAATCCACGAAATTGGAAGTTTCCTGGTTGAATATCAGCTGAATTTAAACTTTCATGTCTTAATTGCTATACAAATTCAAGTTTAGGGTCTTAATTCAAGTAAAATTTCATCGAGAGCTGTTTGAAGTTGCTTCAGGAACGAAATTTGAAAGAAAGGGATACTAACACATACGCAGAATGTCCTTGGATTTGTGCAATAAGACGAGAAAATGAGTACCACCTATGTAGATGATGTGGTCTGTGGGAGGGGGCGAGGAATCATCGCTGCAGCTTCCCTTCAAGTCAGAAAAACGAGAATTTGTCCCCCTAGATAGGGACTCACAGCTGTCATAAACCGATTTAGGCCCTACAGTTGGGTAGGGGGGGGGGAGGGTCATAATTATAATTTCTGTAGGAAAATTGTCGTTTAATGGAGGGCAGTGAAGGCTCTGCTTTCTGAGGCTTCCAAACCAAAAATCAGGGACTCCAGAGCAAAAAATGTGCAAGATTCCTCACTGTTTGGACAAACTGTGCCGTTGTATAACATTTTAAATTTGTTGCTCTTTGCGCGTAGATATTTTATTTAAAGAACACCCTGCCTGCGTTCAACTGATCCTGTGTTCAGCCTTAACAACGCGGTTTTTCATGGCTGAGCGAAACAACTGAAATTCCAGTACAGTCAAGAGTCTCCAGGGAAAGGAGGCTTGACGACGGCACGTACAGTGGTGATATGCGGGTTTATATATATTTAATGTTGTGATTGTGTTAGGCACACTGGTGTTAGTCTAACCCTTCCGGGGAAACGATCTAATTCTCAGGATATGAAAACAATAATGGGTGGTTATTGGCTTGCAAGGAACGTTCGATATTTTCTCTTAGGGAGGAAAGTGAGGCCGTAAAATGAACTGAGAATTTTAAAAATTATTTTACCTTCAACTAAAGAATTCTGATGTTTCCTCGGGTCCACCTTCAGTGATAAATGCCTCATAGGATACGTATTTCTTCCTCTGGCCAAATTGGAGCGTTTCTCGCTCTCCGTGTAACGCCTAAAAAATTGGGAGTAAAAGCGAAATTTAATTTTTACTATATTCAGTCAAGCTGAAAAGTTAGCTTCTCACGTTCTCTCTTCAGAAACGGCACGGCGACGACGGGAACTGAAAAATACGAACTCTAAAAAAACAACCCTAATTTTCCCACAAATGGGACTATTTCAGTCTTACATGCGCTCACTCTTACCCGCTCTGACGGCTCCGACTTCTGTTGTGTCTTCGACGAGTCGGTCTCGTCGTCTTGTGTGTGCACATGTAGCAGCAAATTTTCCAGTAGAAAAAACGAAATGACTGAGCTAGAATGCTCCCGATGTTCGACAGACAGAGGAGCATCAGTGGTATCCCAAAAACGGCGTAAAATATTGTCGTCACTTTGCCCTGAAACGTTTTCGGAGCAATATGACCGTAGCCTAAGACGATCGTTCCAAAAACACACAAAAAAAACGTCAAAACTATCGCGTTACTTCATGAACGGTGTACGTAAATTTGAATTTCGTTTTACCTATTGTTGTTATAACGATGATCGAATAAAAAAGGGCTCCTGAAAAAGTCCATTGAAGAACCTCGGAGTCTTCCGAGCCATCCCAACCGGCTTTTTTGATCGCGAGAATGAGATCATTTTCGAATAATTTTATTCGTGAAATAGCCAGCTGAGTCCAGTTCTCTTGACGAAGGACCGGCATGTCGTTAGTCAGCCTCCATAGGTCTTCCGTGACGTTGTTCCTCATGTGGGAAATATTGTTTTTAACCTGAAAACAAACACTTTTTTCTAAAAAGAAAGTTAACTCATTAATGTGCTCAAGATCATCCAGGGATGAAATCCAAAATTGAAATGAAATCGTTTGAATCTTCCGTTTTATTTATTTATTTATTTGGCTTTGTTTGCTATGCGTTTCGTCTTCCTTCTCAAGTCAAAGCACACAGAGGAAACCAGAAAAACAGTCTCGGAGGCCTATAAATAGCTATTTCGATATTACAAACTAACTCCAGCCAATTCTATTAAAACAAGGAAACTGAAAATATTTTTAGTGTGCTCGTATTGGAAATAATTTATGAAAATACCACAAAAAAAAAGAAAAGAAAAAAGAAATGAGGTGATCGACTCCACGTGACGTTTTAATTCATCTCATGAAAAACAAAATTAGTTAATTAAAAATTTCAATTTTTCAGCCGAAAAATAATTGACTCACGAAAAGTTCATAATCCCTTTCAAGGAATTCAAAAGTGGCAGCGCCGAGGATGCAGTAGGAGACAACCATCGACACAAGCATGACATGCGTGAACAAACACGTGAATATTTTCCATATCACGTACACAATTCGAATACACCGATTCTTCGTCCGAGTATTCGGACTGTCATCCATAGTGGTTTACACCGCACTGGTTGTCTCACGAGCTTTCTTTACACACATGCGATTCTATCAATAGTAGGCCCCTACTATGAGTCTATTTCCATAACACACGGGCACTTCCCTTTAAACAGTGACTCACTCCGATCCCCCCCCCCCCCGTATAAAAACAATGAAAAAACTTGTTAAGTCTCAAAAACGCTATGAGCTAGAGACAGGGCTGAGCTGATGAAAATCACGGACTTTAAATAGTAAGTTATATCAACTGAAGTGTTATTTTAATAGTTCCATCAAAATGCTGCTACATTCTTCCCGGACGAATTTTAATGTGTGTTAAAATGCTCTGGGAATCACATCACATCGTGTATTTCGTTGCTGGCAGGGTGGGTGGAGTGTTAACTCCTCATCTCTGATCCCCTGCCGAAAGCTAGTGGTTCCTCACCCTGCCGGCTTCAAAAATTGGATTTTGGTAAATTTTTCCTCGAAAACACGCCTAAAAGTACAAGAAAAAAACCTCGACCCAAGTGGACCTCATTCAATGGCCTGTCGTGAAGTGTAGAGGTCGAAATAATACCAACGACAACGCGAAACGCTCATATTTGGCCACTTTGAGAGGTAACAGCCCCTAAAAGGGGGGGGGGTTCTGTCTGGGACCGCCTGCACTTATCAGCTAAGCATCGTCCGCGAGAGACATATATATATAATATAAATATATATAAAATATATATAAACATATATTGCCCGACAAAAACGCCCACCTGACCATGGGCATTTTATGCGAAAAATTGCTAAAATTTTAAGAAATGGACGAAACCGCGTATCTTGGCCAAGAGGAATCCGAAAATCCGGACGGGTTTCCGATCAGACGAGCAGTTGAAGGGGCCCTCCCCGTGATCCCCCCCCCCCCCACCTGTTTATTAGGCCTGTTTTCAGTGGCCCCACGACAGTGGCCGTGTGATAAGCTCTGGGACTCCAACGGAAAGGCTCAACGCCCGACTTTTGATGAGGAACTTACAACAGTTCCAGGAAACTGCCGCTACTTTACCATTCAAACTAAAAATTTGTACAAGGAAACATGGCCGGAGCCGGAGTGTGGGAGCAGGAGTTGCCCTTCCTTCAAAAACAGTCGAAAATTGAAATATTTTCAATTTTACCCATGAATTGGAGCTTCCTCAACTTTAGCCGCGAATTAGCACATTCACTCAATTTTAGTCTTAAGTTTTGCCACGAATTGGCATTTTCCTAAATTTTTAATGAAAATTAGCGATTTTTTACAATTGTAGCTTGTAGCAGTATATTTTGTCTTAATTTTAGCCGCGCTAATAAGTGATTTTTTCTCAAAATTGGCCGCAAATTAGCGGTTTTTAAAACATTTCCACCCCACCTTATCAATTTATTTTTCACTTTTAGCTGTGGAAGTGCTTTTTCTAAGTTTTAGCCCTGAAGTTGCGTTCAGATGCCAAGGATTGGCGTATACCTACTCGTATTTTCAATTACAGCCGAAAATTGGAATTTTTCAATAGCCGTGAGTTGGCGTTTTCCTTCAGCAAGCGAAGTAGCGTTTTTACGCAGTGAATGAGCGATTTTCAATTTTAGCTATGAATCGGCATTTTCCTCAATGTTTGCTGTAAATTAGCGATTTTTTTTTATCTTTTTAGCAGCGATTGACACTTTTTCTCAATTGGGGCTGCAAACTAGAGTTTTTCTTAATTTTAGCCGCGCTTGATTTCTCACTATTGTCCGAAAAATTAGCGGGGTTTTAAACATTTTTTCCCCGAATTATAATTTTTTTTTTTTTTTTTTTCACGTTTAGCGATCAGCGATTTTTCTCAGTTTTATGGCCGAAGTTGCCCTCAGAAGCCACGGATTTGCGTTTTCCTCAATTTTGGCAACGAATTAGTGATTTTTTTTTTTCAATCGCATCCGCGAATTACCTTTTTTATAGACTTTATCCGCGATCCGATTAGGGCGCCTGGGACGGTCCGTTCTCCTCGCACCCCTATTTCGGTAGCTAATGCCTGAAGGTAACAGTTTCTGTATAGGTCCTCAGCTCATAGGCGGCTAAAAGTAAGAAATCACGTTAATGCACTGTTATTCGAGGCAGGTCCACGGCTAAAATTCGGCTCAATAATTGTCAAATCGCGCTATATTTGATTGTTCGTAGGGCAAAGTCTGTGGCTGATAGTTTAGAGGAAATGCTGACGACTAAGAGTTCGTTCGTCGTGGGTGACATTGAGAAAAGGCGCTAAATTTGTGGTTCACCGAGGACGTTCACGAAGGGCCTACAAGGCTAAAATTGAGGAATCGCGCTAATGGGATCGCATTCCTGCGCTAACATCTTAGGATAAGTCCACAGAAGGGCGTTGCGTTTGTGTGGCCTAAGTTCGCAGAAACAATAAACGATAAATAAACGAGGGTGGGGCACGAATAACCGTCCCCCATCGAAGCCGCTACGCCCTTCATAGCAAACATCCGTAAAAAGAGCTGATCCGCGGAATATAATTGGGAAAACACTAACTCACGGCAGAAATTGGGAAAAATCGCTAATTACAGACTAAAATGAGAAAACCCCCTTAACTTACGGCTCAAATTGAGACAAAAAGGATAATTCGCAATTAAAAATTTAGAAAAATCAATATAATTTGAGGATGATACTGAGGAACAGTGCTTAAATTCGTGAATAACATGTAGAAAAGTCGCTGATACACTGTTAAAATTGAGAAATGCGCTAATTCGCGGGTAAAATTCATAAAAAGGGCCGATTCTGAGTGAATAACGCTAATTCGCGACTAAAATTAAGTAAACGCCAATTCGCGATTCTTTGATGAAGGAATCTTCTTGACCAAAATTTAGACTAATAGCCAAGGGTGGAAAAAGCCGCTAATTCGCGGCAAATATTAAGAAACATCGCACATTCGCGGGGGAAAATCGCTACAGTTCGTGGCTATAATTGAGAAAAACGCTAATTCATTACTATTAGTGTTTGAAATGAATTCGCTAATTTGTGGCTAAAATAGAGAAAAACTCAAATTCGCTAATGCACGGTCATAATGGAGAAAAACGCTAATTAGCGGTTAAAATTGAGAGAATGTCAATTCGCGGCCTTCTGGTGAATGCAACTTTAAGGCTAAAGTAGTGGAAAAGCGCTAATTCGTGACTATGAGTGAAACAAAACCCACTAATTCACAGCTGAAATGAAGAAAACTCTAATTCGCTATACTGAAGTGGAGAATA
This sequence comes from Corythucha ciliata, assembly GCA_038030265.1. Taxonomy (NCBI): domain Eukaryota; kingdom Metazoa; phylum Arthropoda; class Insecta; order Hemiptera; family Tingidae; genus Corythucha; species Corythucha ciliata. The sequence goes on from CM075940.1 coordinate 22,591,572, forward strand.
ATATTCAATTAACAGCTTAAATTTAAGAAAAAGGGCTGATTCGCGATTTTAAACTGAGAAAAAGCGCTAATTCGCGGCTAAAAATTATTATGAGTCATAATTTAACGCTACGTGGTGTTGATTTCATCCAATTTGTCAAAATTAGGCACTGAAATCTCCAGGTTTTTCTACACTTGTGTATATATCACTAGCGAAAAAATGAAAGTACCTACTACTCATTAACGTTTTTTTTTTTTTAAATAAAAAAAAAGTATTTATTAATATTTATTAACAATAAAAAGGGTAACAAAGGGGTCCAAACATAACCGGCAGAGAGCCACCAAGCAAACCCAAGCCAACCCAAGCCGCAACGAAACTCCTAGGCTCATTGTCCTCTAGATCTGAAGGGCCGCCCCGTCTGCAACGCCCAGGAGATTATCAGGATTGCGCCATCTCTTCCTCGACGAATGGATGCAGAGGCTTGAGGCACGAAGGATTGCAAAGGTCAGCCTAGTGCGAACCCAAGCTCTCACTACGTGCTGAGGCTTTGCCCATTTGTCCGCAAGTCGCTCAGCTAGAACTTTGACAAACGCCGTCATTTGAGGGGCAAAGTGGCCGTCAACTGACGTAACAAGGGGAGTGAATGACGCGTGCCTTTCTTCGCAAGCTGCCACATACTTCCGCTTCTTCTCCTCCTCGGCTGTTTTGAATACAGCGGACACGTTGCGTGAGATGTAAGAGGGTGCATCAGTGTCTGTGACACGGATATCAAACAATGCCTCCCTCTGTATTTCCCACACACCTCGACATGCCAGGTACCCTCGAAGGCCAGGATGTGTGTCGGAAGGTTCCAAAATAATAGGTTCTTTTAAGCAATTCCCCCAGGCAGTCTCCATGAGTTGGCCCAACACATCTCGCACTTCATTGTGCCGTCGGGTCATGAGCCTACCAGTCTTACAGCTCATTGCGTGTTCGATGGAGAATGTACCTCCACAACCAACCATCACAATTGGAAGGGGTATCTGTCGGAGGGCGCATGTATCGTAACGCGAGGGCATCTCTGAATTGCGTTGGCGACAAGTCAAAATGTTGCCTTTTTATCGGTAAAACTGAGAGCCACCCCGTCGACTTGCTTCCAGAGAGCTTCTGGATAGAGCGTTCCACTGCCCTCATGCGATTTTCAGGAAAGTCAATGAGTATTGCTTGAAGAAGCGTTTCCTCCTCTCCTTCTCTTCTCTGAACTGCGGCTTTCTTCTCTGCACCCAATGTTGCAAGATGGTGCCCGATGACGAAATTGGAGTCACCCAACCGGATTGCATCTGCCATCACTGAAGTTCCCATTTGTGATGTCTGAAAGAATGGCTGGGCTGTAGATACCGGATCTGTCGAGGCTAATCCTTCCTTGTTGACAGGTAGCGAAAACAAAAATCACATTCTTCTGGTGTCGCTTCCCCCTTGAACACTGCTGGTATGAAAGAAGACCTAATGGCTCTTTTCAGGTTCATATAGGTGTTATTGTTGCCTTGGACCACCCGTTGAACAAACTGCCACCGGAATTGCACGGACTTCACAAATGCGGCGTAAGCAGCCTGTGGTAGTGATTTACCTGCTTGGGACAACTTTTCCACCAACTTGATCCAGCTTTCAACTTTGGAATCTAGAAAGCTCTGTTTCATCCCTTCTTCTCCAACATAACCCCCAAGAAATCGCTGACCAGTCACAACCTTTATACCAGAGCCTGAAAAAACAGATCTCGCATTCTCCACACAATCAGGATGTACAACAAGATATGACTTCTGACCTTGAGGGAAGTACCCATAATCTGGTCCCAGCTGTTGAAGCTTATCCCACCAAGTCTTCAGATCTGCAATTTGGCCTTGGGCTGAACTGTCGTCCGCGTACCAACATTGGATCACTCTGGAGTCTTCTAATTGGTTGATCAATGGTAAAGTGGATAAGCCATAGAGCAGCATGGCAAGAGGGTCCCCTTGAGTCACCCCTTCCTTACTGTGTAACTTTTCTTCACTTCCCCGGAATACCAGTTCAGCATGTCCACGATATGTGTTGTATAGGAACTGGGCGCATCTTGGCCAGAGAACTCTTGCATGCCACAAAGCCGCAGTTCTATTCATCACGTTGAAAGCGTTATTTGCATCCACTAGAAGGAGGCCCCAATTGGAATCAGGAGAGGAGTTTTCCAAGAACAAAGAGTCCATAGTGTGCACCGCCCCTTCTATACCAGCTGCTAGACCTCCATAGAGTTGTTCTTCCTTGCATGCTGCTGTGACATCCTCGCCAGTTGCTAGAGCCATGACTTTCCCGAGAATCCTCCGCAAGCACTCTCCGACTCCTATGGGCCTTACCCCTGGGTTTTTGTCTAATGCTACTAATCGGCCGGCAACAAGAGCTTGAATCGACTCCCAAGGTACACTTTGATTTGCCAATCGATGGGCCAGGGCTGCTATCGAAGCCCTTAGCCTTTAACTATGTCGACCAAAACGTAGCAAAAAATCAGCCCATTGTTCTGCTGTTGATCCTCCTCCTCCATGGAGTTTCCTAGCTACCAATTCCACGTGTTCCTCTGTGATTTGTATTCCCAGCAACGGAGGGATATCTACACCATCTGAAGCCACTAGTAGTGATGAGTCAGGCATGACTGGGTCCGGATGTTTTTCTCTGAGTTCATCTAGAACCGTTCTCCCCTAGTCATCAATTAGTGATTCAGGGGCAAGGATGGTCGATGTTCCACCTTCCTCTAGCCAGCGAACTGCTTCTCTTACCTTCCCTCGGAGCATTAGGCGGTGGAATATTTGAATTACGTGTTCATCACTCATCAGTCTTTCCTTCTTTGGTTGCTTGTGGCCGACTAATTTCTTATCTTTCAATAGAGCTTCTTGTATTAAGGCGTCATAGTGCCCCTGCTCCCATAGCCTGAGCCTTCGATCTAATAGTGTGCGAATATCCTTAGCATGTTTCACCATCCTATCCCGTTGGAGGATGACCGATATGTAGACAAACATCCGCTCGGAGGGGTATGTGCCGTCCACTAGTGCATCTAGCTCATTTGTTAGATAGTCAATAACTCGGCATGTCACTGTACCATTCGGTAAGTCGTATTGTTTTCCTGTTAACTTTGTTATATTCCTCCATCTTTTGTACCAGACTCCAGTTCCATTTCCTGGTCGATTTATGTAAGGAGCCCCATATAGTTCTTCGAGCGTTATTAATGATGTTGGATTGTCCTCTGATGTAACGGCACCTCGTGGGTCGGCGCCTAATGTATCGGCTCCTTGATGGTCGGCGGCTGGCATATTTGCGTCTCGTGGTCCATTTGCATGATTCATCATATTCGCACAAGCAGGAGCCCTGGAAAGATGCCCATTTAGGCTAATGAAGGACCTTCCGCAACCATTGCTAGAAAAAAAATGAGAAAAACGCTAATTAGTGGTTAAAATTGAGAGAACGCCAATTCGCGGCCTTCTGGTGAATGCAACTTTAAGGCTAAAGTAGTGGAAAAGCGCTAATTCGTTACTATGAGTGAAACTATATTTTTATATTTTCTTTTCAATCAAAACCAAAATCACGACTAACTCAATTCATATGGAAAAAAAGGGGAGGGGAAAACAATAATAATTGGGATGGGAAAGGGGATTTAAAATGAAGGGCAGGTGTGTATTCCAACACTTCTCGGCCATCCGACTTGGAATCGTCCTCGATTCTGGCTGCATCATCGGCTTCATATTAAACATTCGTTGCCAGCTCGTATGTCTGTTCGTCAATAAAGGTGATAATTCTTGAATTTGATTGGCATTGAGCGGTTGCGAGTGGGTCGATGTTTGAAAGCGTCTTCTTTGAGCACGGTATCTTCTTCGTGTTCGAGGCTGCGTTCGACTCTCTGATGATCTTCTTGTGATGGATTGTCCTCTTGATTTGTCTGAGGGTCATTACAGTCAGCGAGTAACCGATGATATCGCTCAGTTAAATGTTCGCTCGTCTCCGGAGAGTCGGTAGTCTCGCCATTGACGTCGGGTGGAATGGATTCATCATCTTCTACGTCTCCTCCGAATGGTTTAAGAGCAGAGACATGTGCTGTCGTGCAATAACATTGGCCTCTGTAATTTATGATTGACATCACCCTGTACGCGTCTCCTGGAAGTGCGTGGGTGATCACGAGCGGTCCTCTGTACTTGTCGGATAGTTTTCCTGTAGATTCTTGACGAAGATATACGTACTAGTTGACCGACGTCAAACTTGATTTGGTGGCTTCGATCTCTCTTCCTCCACTTTTCGTGTTCTTCTACTATTTTCTGGCGAATGTCTTGGCGGATGCGTTCTGGGGGTGTGTAGTCATCATTGTTCAGCCGATCCGTGATAGGTCGTAATTCTGAGTCAACTCTTCTAGGAGAATAACCTAATAGGGCTTTGAATGGCGAAATTCCAGTCGATTTGTTCGGCGCATCATTCAACCATACTGCAATTTTCTTAACGTTAGTGTCCCAGCAATTTCCTTCTGTGAAAGAAGCTTTTAGAACGGGAATTAGAGTTCGATTAACTCTCTCGACTTGTCCATTTGCTCTGGGATGACGAACGCACACGTTCGTGGGCGTGGGTTCGAATCCCACTTCTGACTTTATTAGAAACTTGAAGAAAACTCTTTTCACTAAATTTTTATATTTTCTTTTCAATCAAAACCAAAATCACGACTTTCACAGAAATTCATTATTTCTTCTGAAGTGAATGCTGTTCCTCTATCGCATATTAAATGCGCAGGTGCTCCGAAATCGTCTATCAAATTCTCTAAAGTCTGTATAACTGTTTTTGACTTCGTATTTTTCGTTGGCACTAACCTGCAAAACTTTGTTAGATTGTCTATTAGAACGAGTAAATGTGAGTTTCTTGTTCGACTTTTGTCGAACGGTCCGAGGAAATCGAGATGGACCATTTCAAATGGTCTAGTGCCTGGGGTAATGGGATTAATCGGTCCGGGTTTTTTTCCTCCAGGAATTTTCATCAAGGTACACGTGAAACAACTCCTAATGTGAAATTTTACGTACCGTCTCATCTTCGGGAAGTAGTAATTTTCACTCAACATTTTCACAGTTCGGTCTACTCCGAAGTGTCCGCTTAAATCATGAAAACGCACTACCATGCTTTTTCTATGTGTCTTGGGAACCACAAACTGCCTTCGTGATTTCACCTGCCGACAAAGCAGTGCATTATGCATTACATAGTTTGGGGGTATTCGAATGTTTTCGTCGTCTTCTTTTTCGTTGGTTCCTCCTAGTGCTTTTATTATGCGACGTAATTCTGGGTCACTGTACTGAATCGCGGCTATGCAGTCAATTTCCTCTGATTCGCTCCCCCTGTCAGAACAAACGTAAATTACTTCTACTCTTTTATCTAAAATCTCATCCATTGTATCCATGGCTTGTTCAGTTGGTCCTCGACTGAGAGCATCGACGTGACACATCTTAACACCCGATCTGTGTCTGGTTTCAACGTCGTACTCAGAAATTAGTTCACTCCACCTTGCGACCTGAGAGTTTTTGGTGCGATTAGCGGCTAAATAAGTCAAGGCCTGACAATCTGTTACAACAAGGACTTTAAGGCCTAAGATCAGCGGGCGTAAACGATCTAAACACCAAATTATTGCCATGATTTCTAATTTACAAGAAGAATACTTGCTTTCGGCGTTCGTCGTCTTCTTGCTCAGGTACTGAACGGGATGAAGTAACTCGTCGTCTCCTTTTTGTAAGAGAATTCCGGCTAATCCTGAAGCGCACGCATCAGTGTGTAATTCTGTGTAAGCCACAGGATTGAAAATTGCCAACACGGGCTCCGACAGCAGGCGAGTCTTCAAATCTTCAAAAGCTATTTTCTGAGATTCTCCCCAGATGAATTCGGATGTTTTGCCCGTCAAATCTGTTAAAGGTTTCGCTATGGTGGAAAACCTGTGAATAAAACGTCTGAAATAACCGACTAATCCTAGAAAACGGCGAATGTCTCGGGAATTTTGAGGTGTGGGGAAGCTTTCGATTGCCGGAATTTTTGATTTACCTGGGGTAATTCCATTTTTAGATATTATATACCCTAAATAGTCGACTTTTTTAACTCCTATACGGCACTTCGTTGGGTTCAACGTGAGTTGTCCGTATTGAAGTCGTTCAAACACGAGTCTAAGGCGATATAAAAGATCCTGCCAGTCTTTCGCTGGGACTAGAATGTCGTCCATGAAACATTGCACCAATTCCTTTCGCAATGGCCCCATTACAGCGTTCATCATTCGAGTAAAATAGAGTGGAGAGTTCATAAGCCCGAAAACCATTCTTGTGTATTGACCGCTATCGTCTGGAGTGACGAATGCTGTCTTTTCTTGAGCGTCCACTGTTAATGGTACCTGGAAGAAGCCATGGGCTAAGTCGAGTGAAGCGTATACCTTGCTGCCAGCAAGGGCACTGAGCTGATCTTCGATGTTAGGTAGCGGGTACGGTTGTCTAACTGTCTGTTTGTTGAGAGCTCTAAAATCTACCACCATCCTCGGCTTCCCTTTTTTTTTTTCTCACGATCAAGACTGGACTCGCGTAGGGTGAACTCGTCTCTGTAACAATACCGTGTTGTTTTAGTTCTGCGACTATTTCTCTCAATTCTTGTCTCTCTTTAGGTGAAGCTCTGTATGGTTTTTTACACTCCCCGGTTTTTCAACAATATCCATCTGCAACTTGTTTGTACATCCTAGCTGCGAAATGTTGAAAGCAAACCTATCTTTGTACTCGCCCAGCAAAGATTCAAAATCTTTCCGAACTTCATTTGGAACGTCATCATCAATAACTGCCTTCAGCTGTTCAAATTCTTCTTCAGATTCTTCCTTTATTCCGCTTTCATCGACAGAAGTTTCCAAAATGGTTAGAGTTTCTGACTTCTCAGGACAAGAAATTTGTTGATCAGCTTCGTCGTCGCTACAGACGTCTAGGTGTCTGAAAGGCGCGTCAGTTTCATTAAAGAAAGTTAATGTACCTCCTACCTGAAGAAAAGCTGTGCCGGGAGTCTCCATCCAGCTCCTACCGACAATAACAGGCTTCGGAAGAGTAGCGTCTGGAAGTATTAGTACTTTAACTTTTCTATTTACTCCATCGATTTCGACAGGGACCGACAAAGACCCCAAGGATTGAGTGACCGGCTCGATCATGCTTCCAACACCGAAAATGGGGACAGCGCATGTATCTCTCTCCAATCCAAGTTGTTCTGCGACAGCCTCTCTAATAAGGCATTCACTACTTCCAGTGTCGATTAATCCTGAAAATGACACGCGGTTTAACAACACGTTTTTAATGTACGTATCGGTTGAGTCCTGGGTTTTTGAAAGGTATGTTTTTGCAGGTGGATCTTTCTTTTTGGGACAATCTTTCGATATGTGGCCGAGTTGCCGACATATAAAGCAGGTATTCTGCGAGTTCCCGCAGCTATTCGAAATGTGCCCCTTTTGACCGCATCTGTAACACTTTAACAGAACTGATGGTGCACTCACCTGTTTTCCACTTGGGACCGATATTTTATTTTTTGGTGCCGCAGACCTATCTTCTCCTTTATTAATTCTCAAGCGGCGGGATTCATCAATGCGTTCGAATTCATGAATGCTCGCCAGCATTTCGTGCTCGTCGGTATGGCTCTTCGACAACAGATGAAAGGTCAGATCTTTCGACCAGAGTCCTTCGATGACCTGTTCACGAACGTCTTCGAAAGGTAAATTAAGAGCCCGACACAACCTGACTTTATCGTGAAAGTATGACGACGTTGGTTCTCCTTTTGTTTGAATTCGGCTATTCAGCAACTTCCAGCGCGTGGTTGTGGTCAAACTACTGCAAAAGGTCTTTTTAAACTGCTCCGCAAAGTCTGACCAACCTGCAATTTCGCGACCGGAGAACCAAGTCCTAGCGGTTCCCGACAGAGTGGACCGCGCTGTTTCAATAAGCCAGTACTCCTCTGGCCATCTATTAATTCTGGCCACACTTTCGACGGCGTCCAACCAGTCCTTCGCGATATGGGCTGCTTCAAGCCCCGTAAACTCCGGAAGAGTTTTAGTCAAGTCCGGTACGATTCTCGTCTCGCCAGACCTTTCCCTAAGGAGTGTACTATTCTGACTCACCAAAAGCCTCAAGATTTGGTTGAGGTCCAGCGGAGGGTCGTTTAAAACGTCTGTAGGGGCGGCTCCCTCTAACGACCTCGCTGTACCTCCGCTTCCTTCTCCAGTCGACATTTGTTGGGGCGGATTGTATACCACTTCTGACTTTATTAGAAACTTGAAGAAAACTCTTTTCACTAGATTTTTATATTTTCTTTTCAATCAAAACCAAAATCACGACTAACTCAATTCATATGGAAAAAAAAGGGGAGGGGAAAACAATAATAATTGGGATGGGAAAGGGGATTTAAAATGAAGGGCAGGTGTGTATTCCAACAGAAACAAAACCCACTAATTCACAGCTGAAATGAAGAAAACTCTAATTCGCTAATGAAGTGGAGAATAATATTCAATTAACAGCTTAAATTTAAGAAAAAGGGCTGATTCGCGATTTTAAACTGAGAAAAAGCGCTAATTCGCGGCTATTTAACGCTACGTGGTGTTGATTTCATCCAATTTGTCAAAATTAGGCACTGAAATCTCCAGGTTTTTCTACACTTGTGTATATATCACTAGCGAAAAAATGAAAGTACCTACTACTCATTAACGTTGTTTTTCACTGTAATTTTCCATCTTAAAAGCATTTAATACATGAGAGGGGGGATTACTGTTCATAAGGAGGGGGGGGGGGATTTCGCGTCCAGCCATCAGGGGGGGGGGATAGACGCCGCTGGGGAGACTAAAGGGGTCTCATTAACATTTCCACCCCCCCGGGGTCCCGATAGACGAATAGGCCCGCGTCTGTTGAGGAGGGGAGGGGCGTCAGATTGGTCTGCTGCTGTCACAAAGAAATAACGTTATCTGAGACAAACGGGGTATGATGATTGATTTAAAGGCAGGAATTTTAGCGATTTTCTTATAAATAAATCAATTAGATTTTAGACGTATGCGACAGGCGACATATGAGTTCTGTCTTATTCAAGTTTTTCCTGTCAAAAAACTAGAAAGAGCGGCTTGCTTGTCATTGACTGATTGTACTGTTTTAATTGTGCAGAAGCGTTTCCACTTATGAAACAGGGCAATTGAAGTAGTTTCAAAGTTGACAAATATTTTTCTACTGGAGGGAAATTCAGGAGACAAACCTCAAGAATAAGAACTCAGCGAAGTCAAGCTTTCAAAGTACTTAGCACGAAGCAAAATGTAACGGGCGCTAGAATGTGCGACGGTGGCGCGCACATTCGGTGGGTATCGATTGGAGACTCACCGATAGGTTGCCGTGAGAGTAGAATATCACGTTTGATCTCTCTACACCACAGAGTACAACCATAGCACTCGCAAGGTTCACGGGTCGGTGTCGTTTGCGCTTCGTAGTTATATTGCTGTTTAATCGTCACTTCAACTGTTGAGACTTCGGAGTCGAGCTAATTTACCCGTTATTATGCTCGTTTATAGCTGAACAAAAGTTTCGAGGGCTCTGAACAATAAATTCTCGTCTTAAGAAAAAAAAGGGGTAGGTAATATAACAATTATTTTAATGCTATGTTTCAAACGAGGTGTTTTGTTTCTCGGATGGTTCGACATCCTATGCTGTGTGCCTATTCCATAACATTTTAAATACTTCGATCCCTCTTTCAGGTTCACTTGTAAAATAATGAGAATGGCCTGGCAGCCTCAAGAGGATGGGCTACGGCAGATTTTGCAATTGCTCAAGGAGTCCCAGTCTCCAGACACGGCGACCCAAAGAGCTGTCCAACAAGTATCCTTCTGTTTTAGAACAAACAATTCTTTGAATTGCCCCTATTTTCAACACGAATGTGCCAAAGTGTTTGACGAGGTCATGTAGGGGGGGGGGCTGAGATTCCATTACAGCCACCCTTATCCGTTGGTAAACACAATAATCTCACCGTTCGAATCATTACGGTTGTAGCTGACAGATTTGTACCTCTATTCTGTGTTAACTGCATAGCAGTGCCACTAACGTTAAGTTGTATTTTTCCTATCGAGCACACAGAAACTGGAAGAACTCAACAAGTACCCAGATTTCAACAATTACCTAATTTTTGTGTTAACAAAAGTAACCACAGAAGGTAACCCATCGTTGTTATGTTCTTTCCCAAGAATTTCCGTATATTTATTTGTTTATTTCTTTTCCCCGTAGATGAACCAACCAGGTCACTGAGTGGTCTCATCCTCAAAAACAACATCCGCGCTCATTACGATCGGATAAGTAAAGACGTTACCGATTTTATCAAACAGTCGTGTCTAGATGCTGTGGGGGATCCATCGCCATTGATTAGAGCTACCGTAGGAATTTTAATTACGACAATAACTTCGGAAGGCGAGCTGACGTCGTGGCCTGAACTATTACCCGCACTATGCGCTATGCTTGACTCTCAAGACTATAATGTTTGCGAGGCATGTTACTTGGTGTTTTTTTTTTTTTAGTCGAAACGTCATTTTTTTATGTTCTAATTAGGGCGCTTTCGGAGCATTACAAAAAATATGCGAGGACTCTTCGGAATTATTGTACAGCGATGCTAGAAACATCTTAATCCCTAAATTTATTCAATATTTTGGTCATTCTAGTTCAAAAATAAGGTTTGCTAGAAGATATTCGCCCCCTTGCTAGTCATTTATTATCTTGAGCATTTGATGTTTCCTCATCAGGTCCCACGCCGTTGCCTGTGTTAACCAATTCATATTTACGAAATCACAGGCCCTCATGATGCACATCGACAGTTTTATTGAGGCACGTAAAATCCTTAGTTATTCGATAATTCTTTTCTCACTTTTTGGTGTTTTTTTTTTTTTTTTTTCAGGCTCTTTTCAGTCTAGCAAATGACAGTGTCCCCGACGTCCGGAAGCATGTGTGTCGGGCTTTAGTCATGCTCCTAGAAGTCAGAATGGATCGTCTCGTTCCGCACATGCATCTTATAATTCAGGTATAAACCTCAGAGCCTCAAACTGCGTGGCACTATCTTCAATCAGTCGCTCTGTAAACGAGAGAATCGACTAAAAACCAATGAAAACGCCAGTGGTCGAATGGCGCCAATGTTTTTTGGCCACTGAGAGACTAAAGTACGCGACACGAAATAAGGCGGGTGTGACTCATCGGCCCTCCCATGCCCTGTTGCCACTCCGTGCGTTGTGGGAGGTGATGTACGAAAGCTCACCGGCTCACAGCTCTCCAAAGTGACAACGATGGGAGCGCAACGTTGCCAGCTATGGGTGTAAACTTGAGCTTTTCATCGCATCTTTGGGACTATAATGCGCAACGTTGGTTTTTTAGTCGATGAGTCACACCCGCCTTATTTCGTGTCGCGTACTTTAGCCTTATTTCTCATCAATTGGGCGTTTCTTGAAAATTGGGAAAATTTATCTCTTGATTAATGAATCCCGCCAAATTTCGGCTCAGAATACAACCAATTTGACATGTTTGGCTCTCGAAGAAACCAATTTCGCAAGGTTGGGTCATTTAAAAATCTGTTTCGCGGGTTTGGCTCTTAAATGAACAAAATTTTGGGGATTGGCTCACACTGAAAACCCAAATTCGCCGGGTTTAGTCGTTAAAAACCCAATTTTTGAGGTTTATTTATTTAAAATACCAATTTTGTAGATTTGACTCTTCAAAAATCAAAACTTGCGTGGCGTTTTACAGTATTTTGCGTGTTTGGCTCATCAAAACTCAGAGATTTCGGGTGTTGTTATTTAAAGAAAACAGTTTTACGAATTTTAGCCACTGAAAAGGTCAATTTCGCGGAGTTTGGTAGTTGGAAAAGCGAATTTAGCTCTTAAAAAATGTCAATTTTTTGGGTTTGGGCAATCAATTTTGGAGAATCGGATTTCGCGGGTTTAGCTCTTCCAGTAATCAATTTTGTGGCTCTAACTAACAAAACAAACACGGGCCACTGGAGTGAATAGGCGCGAATGAGCGCTCAGTTTTCTCAATTTTTGTCCGCGAATCAGCGCTTTTCCTCTATGTTAGCCGCGAATTCTCCCTTTTTCTCAATTTCGGCCCGGAATTTGCGTTTTTCTTTCCATCAGCCATCAAAGCAGCGGGGTTTTCGGGCTTTATAGACGGCTGTCAACTCGCGGTTATCTGGCTACCCTGCTCTCGGGACACCTTTCTAGAAAGCCTGGAGAAGAGTATGGGGGGGGGGGGTTGTTCTTAATTTCTCGTTGTTCGGATGTCTGCAAGGAGGAAGGAAGGCTGGGATATTGTTTTCTTGAATATTCTCTTTATCGTCATTGCCAGTTCACAGCTTAATATTGACCCTATATAGCCTAAATTTGTGAAGCGAATTGTTCTAACACAATTTTCTGTTTCCAGTACATGCTTGCGAGAACACAAGACCTGGATGAAGCCGTTGCTCTGGAAGCTTGCGAGTTTTGGCTTTCTCTAGCGGAACAACCAATCTGCCGAGAGGCTCTGGCTCCACATCTCTCCCTTCTAGTTCCCATTCTTGTCAAAGGAATGAAATATTCAGAATTGGATATTATCCTGTTGAAGGTGGTCTACTTGTTCATTTTCCTTTCTTTGCACCACACTCAAACGCCAACGTATAAAATTCAGGGTGACGTTGTCGAAGATGAGTCCGTTCCCGATCGTCCCGAAGACATTCGACCTCGTTTTCACCGGTCTCGGCAGGCTAAATCCGCTTTAGACTCGGGCGGGACGGGTAGTGATGACAATGCTGACGACGATCCTTCGGAGGATGATTCTTCAATCTCGGATTGGAATTTGAGTGAGTGACGAGTGGGTGTCTTGAGGGTCCAATGTTTTAATATTTAATTTTCTCAGGAAAATGTAGCGCTGCGGCACTTGACTGCTTAGCAAACGTTTTTAGAGAAGATCTGTTGCCTGTATTATTGCCAATTTTGAAAGAAACTTTATTCCATCAATCGTGGGATGTCAAGGAATCTGGAATTTTAGCTCTGGGTGCTATTGCAGAGGGTTCGTACAAAGAATATTGCTCGAAAAACATCGCTAAAATTTGCCTTCTTGACATCAGGGTGTATGAGTGGCATGATTCCTCATCTCAACGAGTTGATCCCTTATTTAATCGTGTGTCTATCCGACAAAAAAGCCTTAGTGAGAGCTATTACATGTTGGACATTGTCCCGGTACGCTCACTGGGTCGTTTCTCAACCACATGACAACTACTTGAAACCACTTTTGACTGAGGTATTTTCCTTCTTTCATTTGTTATATGAGAATTGAGCATTATTCATCGAGTTGTTTGTTTCAGCTTTTAAACCGAATTCTCGATTCAAACAAAAGGGTGCAAGAAGCTGCTTGCTCCGCTTTTGCGACACTGGAAGAGGAGGCGTGTACTGAGTTAGTTCCCTATTTGGGCTTTATTTTAGAAACTCTTGTTTTTGCGTTTAGTAAATACCAAGTAAGTTTATCTGCTCCTCATTTTACTAAGCTGCCACGCTCATGCTATTTTCTCTTTTAGCATAAAAATTTGTTGATATTGTACGATGCCATTGGAACATTAGCTGACTCAGTTGGTCATCATCTTAATAAACCGGATTATATTAAATTATTGATGCCTCCACTGATACAAAAGTGGAATATTCTTAAGGACGAAGATAAAGATTTATTCCCTTTATTAGAAGTGAGCATCAGTTAATAGGTTTAAACAATTTTTGCTTATCGCTATTTTTCTTGACCTAGTGTTTATCGAGTGTTGCGACCGCCTTACAAAGTGGATTCCTGCCCTACTGTGAACCCGTCTATAAACGATGCGTTTCACTAGTTGAACAAACTCTGAACCAACACATAGTAAATATTCTCTTTTTTTCACCGCCCTCAAAACACACACGCACACATTCTAACTTTGGCCGGTAGGCAAACACTCAAAATCCAGAGCAATTTGAAGCTCCCGACAAGGATTTCATGATCGTCGCTTTGGACCTACTGTCAGGCCTGGCCGAAGGCCTCGATGGCAACATAGAAAAACTAGTTCATAACTCGAATATGATGCAACTTTTGTATCAGTGTATGCAAGATCCAATGCCGGAAGTGAGGCAAAGCAGTTTCGCTCTATTAGGTGACCTTACCAAGGCTTGTTTTCAGCACGTTCACCCATGTATATGTAGGTACCGATATTTCCGGTGAGTACCCTTCCGGTTTAAAAACTTTTTTGATTTATTTCAGCTGATTTCATCCCTATTCTTGGTCAAAATTTGAATCCCGAATTAATATCTGTGTGCAATAACGCGACTTGGGCAATAGGTGAAATTTCAATCAAATTAGGTAAGTAATCCCTTAATTTCGACGTATCCTAATCCACTAAAACGACAATATGACTAATCTCAGTTGTAAACCCCTTATTTTATGTCGAAAATGTCTTTTAAAAGTTGAATTTGGTATTTCAGAAGGCGATGAAATGAGGCCATATGTCCCTCTCGTCCTTAATCAACTCACATTGATTATTAACAAAGCAAACACTCCTAAAACTTTACTGGAAAACACAGGTATGATTAGATTAGCATATGTTTCGCCAGTGCGGTGTAATTTTTCTTTTTCTTGAAACCAGTTTTAAGAGCATGTCATTTCCTTTTGTAAGCCCGCGACTCGGATGTTTTGAATTTAATGATCTTTAAATTTGTGGGGGGGGGGGGGTATGCTGGGACATTGACCGTGTAGCATGTACTCTAATGTAACCGGTTGCGCTAAAGTGGGAAGCGAAGGAGTAGGTTCGGCGGGCTATATCAAGGAGGGGTTTAAAAAAAAATTATGAAAAGAAAAGTGGACCTTCTACGAATACACGTTATACGTATTATGGGGGTGGGGTGGAGGGGAATAAATGATAATTGTTTCCACTGATCAAAAGAGATTCAACTAACCCCTTGCCCAAAAGTGAAGTGTCTCCCAACTCCTTGGAGGATTGCGTGGTTCAGGGCAATGACTGGCGGGGAGGGGAAGGGACACCGTTCACCTTTCTCCAACCAAACAATCAGAGTAAAGGAACTCTCAGTAAGGGGGGGGGGGACTGCGAAAGACTTTATTGCCCCCTTATGGCCCCTTTATTGCCTTATGACCCTTATTGCTCATCCCAGGGCGATTTTCATTCCATTCAATTAGGACCTCTCCCCCCGCTTAGTCTTCCCCAGTCGTCCTCAGCCATTCTTACCATTGAACACCTAAAATATCTGACTCCCTCCATTGCTGAGTCTTCCCCCTTTTCCAGTCACCCTGAAGCCTCCGGACCACCTTGCCGCCCTCGGCCACTCACCAAAAAAACAGCCTCTAAAACAGGAATTTTGCCCCCTTTTTCCTCTTGTTATGTGATTTGAGGAGCCCAAGGCCCATTGCTCTTCAAGACATGGGGCTTTTGGGGAGGACCTCAACCCCATAATTTCTTTCCGGGAGCAACTTGGCAACTATGGCTGAGATCCTGCCGTCGGATGGAACGAAGAACGGTCGCAAAACACTGGAAAAAGGAGCAAAATCGTTAGTTTTAAGACTTTTTGGTATCGAATGACCTTCTGAATCTGTAGAGCAGAAGGGTGGCTTACTGGTGGGGGGAAGACATGGCCGGGAAGGGAGCCGGATGCACCCCCTCATCCCGAATCATAGTGTGCCTTCTGACTTTCTGACCTCTTTGGCGCGTGTTCTGTGCGCCCGAAATTCCCGCAAACAACATCAACCAACTGCCCTGAAGACCGTAAAAAAGAGCCTCGATTCGGACCGGCCGTGGACCTGGATGGGCCGGGAAAATCGACCATACCTCGATTATTGATGCAAAACGAACGGAACAGGGGGTGGGGGCAAAATCGTCGTTTTTGACAAGTTTTGGTCCCGAATGATAAGGAGAATAGCATAGAATGGGAGCTTAAGTTATGAAGAAGACCATCACCCCCTCACCCCCTATATGGCTCCTATCGGGGACGGGCACCTTTCGTTTGGCATCCAAGTTTTCTCAAACATGATTGGTGGATTCTTGAATGTCACATGTGATTTGATAGACCGGTGGGGGGGGCGGGATTTCTATAGCAACGTTGCCATTCCTAGACCGTGCCCGACCCTGATGGTCGGGGTGCTGATGACACCCGGTTCACTCACTACTCTCGCTCTCTCGTAGTTAACAGCAGAATGGGTCTCGAATGAGCCAACCCCACGAAATTACGCTTTTGAAGGAGCCAAACAGGCGAAATTGGTTTCTACAAAGGGCATATCCGTGAAATTTTGGGTTTTGAAAGAATTAATAGGCAAAATTGTGTTTTCAAATTAGTCAAATCTGTTATTTGGTTATTTTAAAGAACCTTAACCCCGCAAAATTGATTATTTGACTGAACGAAATTGCTTTATGAGTGGGTCGACTCCGCAAAATTTGGTTCATGATGCCGTGAAATTGGCTTTTTGGGTGACCACCCCTCGTGAAATTGGTTTTGTTCAATAAGCCAACTTCGTGAAATTTCATTTTGAAGGACCCACAAAATTGCCTTTTTGAGTCGACGGAACCCGACAAATTGTTTGGGGGGAGGGGAGAGAGCCAATCAGCGAAGGTGGTTTTGAAGTTTTTTCTTAATGTTATCTGCGAATAATTAGCACATTCTCTCAATTCCAGTGGCCAGAAACCGCGAATTGGCGTTGGCTCAATTTTAGCCACGAATCGCGCCTCCAGAAATCGCGAATTAAAGCTTTTTCTCAATTTAGCCGTGTAATATAACACTTCTCCATTTTGTACCCCTTCTGCTTCTCATATGTTCATTCCATCAATCAAACGGGCTTTAATTTACAACAAGCCGCAAATGAGCAATTTTTTTAACTTGGCGCTTTCCCTCAATTTTTGCCTCGGAACTTTCCTCAAGAACAGCACATAAACGTTTTCTAAATTTTAGCTGTAATTTGGCCTCCATAAACCGCGAATTGGATGATGTTTTTGCGGAAGTGACCTCGATTTCAATGGGGACCTGGTCTCTGTGACCCCGCCCCTCCCCCCCTCTGAACACGCGGCTGCCATGTAGAGCGCAAATATTTGATAGATTTAGTAAAATGACCAGCAATGAGGGGATGAAGCTTGAGGATTCCCCGGACTCGTTTCTTGGGTGGGCTTTGTTGTTGCTCTGTTTCTCGGCCTGACCGCGCTGGTCAGTCCATGAGACTAAGCTATCCAGATTTCTTGCTGGAACAGTCAGTTTCTGCGTTAATAAAGCAGTCCTGACTGGGGCATACCCCCCCCCCCCCTTGAATTCTTAAAATCGTGATTTCATCGTGACTTATTTCATAACAAGGAAATGACATGCCAAATTAATTAGAATTATTACTAAACGAGCTACCCACACAAGACTTATTTCAGTCCCCTCCCCCACTCCTACATTGCCCGATAATTTCTTCTCTGTTAGCACGATAAAAGCGCGCATTTGAGCATTACAGCCCCTCACAACCACAATTTTATCATTATCTGAGCCCAATTCCCCTCTTATCAAGAGGCTCCCTTTTTGTTAACATTACGAGTTCTTGAAGCTACCCTTTTAAGCCAAACAATT
The DNA here is from genome assembly GCA_038030265.1 of Corythucha ciliata. Taxonomy (NCBI): domain Eukaryota; kingdom Metazoa; phylum Arthropoda; class Insecta; order Hemiptera; family Tingidae; genus Corythucha; species Corythucha ciliata. Next base: position 22,609,171 of record CM075940.1, read on the forward strand.
TGTGTCCCGACAGTAGTGTTCTAATCATGATTGTTTGAATGAGAAGCGACAGGGTTTTCTCCTATTTTTTAAAGCAAAACAAAATTTATTTTGCCCCACCTATCTGAGTTCCTAATGGGATAATGAAGTACTCCCCTCAGCTGCCTCCCTTTTTTTAATTTTGCATTTATTATATTATTATTATCATCATTATCTTTATTTTATATATTTTTTTATAAAATCAAATCATTATATTGCATAATTATGTATTTTAATTTTTTTATGTTGTGTTGTATTTTTGTGTTGTGATCAAAAAGATTGGTTTTTGTTTTTTTTGTTTCTTGTGGTACGTAGCTATTACGATTGGCCGCCTAGGATATGTGTGCCCCTATGACGTTGCACCCATGTTACAGCAGTTTGTCCGACAGTGGTGTGTAATCCCTTTTACTTTTTTTATTATTATTATTTATTAATATTACAATTATTTATTATTGTTATATTTTATATTTGATTATATATTTTTAACTCATGGTCCTACTAGAGTTTGGTGCCGGTTTCCAGGGTGATGATGATTTCCGGCTAAAAGCTCGAGCACCAAAGTCTATGGACTTTTTTCATTCAATTACGCGTTATTTATCATTTTTAACTAACGTAGACTTAAGAAAAAAAACTAAGTTTATTTTATTTGTTTATTTATTTTTATCGATTGCAGCCTTTTAACATTGCTTTATTATTATTATTATTATTATTTTGTTGTCTAGATCTTCGATTTCGTTTCTGGCTTTTTTATTATTTGGTTTTGTTTGCTCTGATAATTCTGTTGGTTTGGCTCACGTTTGGATTAGTTCTCAAGTCTTAAGAGTTTGTTTTGACGAAACCTTACACGACCGGCCAGTGGTTTGGATCCGTTAATTCTTCGGTGGGGCTTTTTCAAGATGATCGAATCTGACTTTTGGAGTCTTGTCTGCATTTTGTTGCTTCGCTCATTGACGATATTAATTTCATAGCTCTTCATTTTTGTTTTTCTTTGTCTTAACCCGAGCTTTTATGGATAGGTTTTGGTTGCTGAACGTTGAGGGGGGAGGGAGGAGGCAAATTGGTTGAACTTGAGGAACGAGGAGGTAATTATTTTTGTCGCAATAAAAGATTTTCGTATCAAATGACTCTACCCTTGTGTTGGCAGGAAGATGGAGGGGGGGGGGTAGATTCCTCATTGTGGCTCACGTGTAGGTCATGGCATGATGGATGCTCGTCATAAAATTGTAGTTTTGTTTTCTTCTTTCCTTTAATTAACTACTCCAACTACTTGCCGTGTAGGAAAAACTTTTCCCTCTCCCCCTTCTAATTTCAGCCCATTTCTTCGCCTTGAAAAGCCTTGTTATTGTTTTTTTTTTCTGTTAATTAGTCAATTATGGTGCTTTTCCTGTTGCATTATTGAATGAAGAGTGTGCTTCTCCGCAAAATCGTGTTTCATTCCATCCTTATTCATTCGGTGTACCATTCATGAGAGTACAAGATACTCTCCCCAACCTCCACACCCCTCGATTTTTCTATTTGCGCCGTTAATTTCGTTTTATCATTTGTTCTCCGTGGGAAGTCAGTGTCTTCAATTTTTTTTCCTAGTCAGGTATTTATGTTTCTTATTCATTGGTTTGAATTTTTTTAGTTTCACAGCATTTACCAAACCCGAGATAATAAAGACATTTTTGTGACCGAAACATCACTAATCGCTCAACTGTCAACTTTTTGGATAGTTTTCAGCAAATTAACCGTTAAGATAATTTTAAGTTGTTAATTACATAAATTGTTTTAAATGTTTAACGATCACAAAAGTTGAAGCATGCTTATGTCGTCTGGTTAACCTTTTTTCCCTCCCTGTAGGTGTACATCTCTTAGAAACATAAGAGACAACGAAGAAAAAGATTCGGCCTTTCGAGGAATGTGTCAAATGATCACCGTTAACCCAGGAGGTATTGTTCCCGATTTCATTTTCTTTTGCGACGCTGTCGCCTCTTGGAACAATCCTAAAGACGACTTGAAGGAGATGTTCGTCAAGGTGGGACTACAATTTATTAAAAACGTCAATTGGTGTGCTCACTCCGCCGTATAATTTTCAGATTTTACACGGTTTTAAAAATCAAGTGGGCGAAGAGAACTGGAAGAGATTCGTCGATCAATTTCCTGCCCAGCTTCAGGAACGTTTGTCCACCATGTACAATATATAAATTCCTAAGGTTCCTCTAAACCACTCATCTCAACATTAACAGCTGTCCATATTTTTTGTTTTTTTCAACTAATAAATCATTTCAGAAACCCCCCTGAATGCGACGAAACTTACAAATGTCAACACTGGAGACCAGTGTGAACATCGAATCGAATCAGTAGTAAGTACGTTTGGTATTTCGTCGTATCATTTCGGTGAGATCTTGATTATCGTGACTTTTAATTGTTGGAATTCTCATGTTTCATTTCATTATTGTTTGTTAAACAAAGCACCATCCATCTATTAAGCAGGATAATCCAGATTCTACCGTGTATATTTTTCGATTCGGCCGTTGTGTGCCCGTCGAAATTTTGGTACCCCGAGCTAATCCGAATTATCAAAAATCATAAGACTTCTCATAGGCGTAAAGAGTAAAAAAAAAAACAGGCAAAATTGTATTAATGAAGCAAGGTATCGTTTTACTTAACCAATAAAAATCACAAGTCATTCGCCGCGGGCTTTTGGACCCTTCCCCCACCCACTCATCAAGGAGGAGGGGTCGGTTGCCGGTAACACCTATTTTCCTAAGAAGAAAAATGTTAGACGCACGTATTGTACGCCCTTTTCGACGTAATTGACAGACACTTTTCTTTGTAACAACGCTCGTGAGAGTTGTACTTTGTTTCGTCATTCGTTGCTTGTTTAAAAAACAACATAAAGTGAATTCCTAAGGTTCGATTTAACGGGTTGACAAACACGAAACCCTTATTTTAGTTGACAGGAGGGGGAAAAACCCCTTTCAGTTTGCCGCCAAGGAAAATTTTTTTTTTCATTTGAAAGCTTTAGTCTGTGGTACAAATAATTGATTCACTTGAACACTTGTAAGTTATTCGTGCTTAATTGATTCCCGTGTTAATTTTATCTATTTCTGTGATTTGTTGAAACAATGATTGACTAAACTGTCGAAGTAGAGCTATTTTTTCTAATTTTTGTTGTTAATGTTTAATATTTAGCTATGTGACTGAGATCGTAGTATTTTATTTTAACCGCCGTAATTCCATTTTTTCTAAAGTCACCTTGTTGTTGTTTTTTTCTCTTTTTTTTTATTATTTGCTCCTAGACATAAGCAATTTTCCGAATCGAAAGTTGGTGTACATATTGTATCATATTTATAAAGTAGGAAAATGTAAACGTTTGATCACCTAATCGATTTCCCGAAGTCTCGCCCCCCCCCCCACTCACCTGTTAATTTTACTGAGGTACCCCTTGCCCTTCAATAATAAATCCCTCATAATCGCATTTATCTAAGGGCACTAAGAAGATTCAGAACATATATTCAACCAAGTGACATTTTTAGAGCAAAATATGGCTATCTGATGATCATGTATTGTACAAAAAAATCTAGTTCCGTAAAGATTTTTCTTTCATTTTATTTTTTGAAAGAAAATATGGGTGATTGATTTTATTGTTGACATTAAAATTACTGTGCCTTCAGTTGATAGCCCTCAATTTCAATCATCCTTGTCCACCCTCACCCTTCACCGGTTCATGAAGTTCACAGTTTCGATGGGACGGGAGGAGAAAAGGGATTCTAGCAGCCGTTTGATGACACAAACCCGCAAAATTGTTTATTTAAATAGCCCCCAACCTGGACAATTGGTTTGGGAGTGAGACCAACCCGCGAAATTGCATTTTTTAAAGCGGCAAACCTGCGATTTTGTTTTTTGACTCCCAACTCCGCGAATTTTGTGTTTTGAATAGGCGAACCCGAGTAATTGTTTAAAAAAAAACAAAACAAAAAAACGCGTATCACTGTTGAGCAGGCGAGGATCCAGAGTTTGGAGCGGTTCCTTTCTCACTCTCTCTCTCTCTCTCTTGAATAGCAGCAGCTATATTCAGCCGAATTCGCGAAACTGATTACTGAAAGGGTCAGATCCGCGAAATTCGGGTTTTCAAAGAGCTAAAACCGGAGAAATGGTTGTATAAATGAGACAATCCCTCGAAAATCGAAATAGCTTTTTGAACGGGTCAACAGCACGAAATTGTACATTTCATGCAGCGAGGCTCGCGAAATTGATTTTTTTTTTGGTGAGCCAACCACGTGAAATTTGGTTTCTAATGAGCCAACAGTGCGAAATTTCATTTTTGAAAAAACCAGACCCACCAAATTGGCTTTTCGAGGGGGCTAAACCAGAAATTATTTTTTCTGGCGAACCAAATCCCACGACATTCGTTTTGAATTGGCTTCCCGTTCGAAATTATATTTTTTAATTGCGCCAGACCCACGAAATAGTTCTTTAAAATGAGCAAACGTCCGGGAATTTTTTGATTTCAAAGATGTGATCGTTTTTTTTAAATAGCCAACCCCCGCGAAATTGGTTTGTGACGTGCCGATCCGCGAAATACGCTTTTTGAATGAGCAAAACCCAAGAGAAATAGGGTTCTGTGAGTGCCAATTAGTGATGGGTCAAGGGAAAAAACCCGTTGGGAATATTCCCGTTTTTTGGGAAAAAACCCGGTTTTTTCCCAAGAAAGTATTTTCCCACCCGAATTGGGTTTTTATTCGTTCAATTTGAATAGAACTTATCTCTGCAGAAATTGGAGAATTCAGCCTCAAAGTGTGAGTTTTTTTCCTCGCGCAGCCTCTTGTAACCTTTCTCTCAACTCTGAGAAGTTTCTATCTGCTCCATAGAGATAGTTCATCTCGCATTACGCCACATTGAGCTAAAGCTCGCTGAAAATTTACCTCGGTCGCCACTTTCCAAGAATGTACAGTCCCTGATTCTATGAAAACTGAAAGACAGAATAGACTCCAGCGTTAAAAGTTGTATTCATTACGCTGCGACACTCCTGGGCCTCTCTGGGACTCATGGGGGACGCTGCTGAGCAAGACGAGCAAATAGAAGGCATGAAAAATTCATAAGGTTGCCACACAGATGAAGGTTTATGTCGATAAAGCGAAGGTGGATTTGGCCTACTATCCAAGGATGAACTCTGGGGGAAGACATTTTTGTGGGAAAGTGCCTCGGCGGTCACGCCAAGTGTTTGGTGGCAAGGACTTAGTTCGACTTCAACTTTGTTTTCCGTTGCGGTTAGAATTTTATCAGCTGCGACAGAAAGATCCTTTGGCACGTTTTCTTGAATGAACAGCAAAAAAAGAAACCGGGACCGAGCAAACAAAACATGGTATTGTCGTGGGGGAAAGAGATGGCCCGGAGTTGAGTGGTTCCTGGTCGCCGCGGTGTCTTGGTGGTCTGAGAGCCGTACCGGAGATACGGTGTCCGGGTTCGATTCCCGCTCCGTGGCAGTTTCTTTTTCTCACGACACATAAAGCATCATGTCACTGTTGTTGATAAAAAAGAAACCGTTTAACGACTGATCAAGCCAGAAAACTGACCTATCTGTCCCACAATTGGAAAATTCAAAATCGTCGAAGAAGTAATACAGAAAGCAGTGACTCCTCAAACCTTCTTGGACGCTGGGATACCGAAAACAGGTTCGGCAGGCCCAACGAAGCTGATGCAACGGCATCTGAATCATCATCATCGTCATCAAACGAGGAAACCTCAGGCGATGAATTCCAATAGAAAAATAATGGACATTTGGTGGCAAGGCTCGGCTTCAGCTTTGCCTTCCGTAACGGCTAGAATTTTAACAATTTTTGTGCAAACAGAGAGTTCGTATGATTCTATGGGTGCAATAAATACCTATAGTCGTTTGTTTATTATTCATTTGCTGAGTCTGTTGCAACATTGAGTGAAAAACGAATAAAAACCCAGTATTTTCCCAAATTGGGTTTTTTCCCGGTATTTTCCCAGGGAAAAAACCCGAAATTTTATTTTCCCGGTGTAAACCCATCACTCTGCCAATAAACCGCAAAATTTGGGCTTTAGAAGGGTAAAACCCGTTAAATTGATTTCTTCAAGTGCCAACTCCGCGAAATTGGAGTAAGAGTGAAATCCACGGATTATAGTCATTTAGGAGGGGGGGGGGCAGGTTGAGTTGGTCAAGTTGAAACGATTACCGAACTTCGCGCCCCACCCTAACAAAGCCATCCTGGATGGAGCAGAGACTCGGGGAGTTCAGTCCTGAGCCATTCGGTTAGGCCACTTGGGTACAGTGGCATACAGCTGTCGGGGCCGGCAAGCCCCCCCCCCTTTTTTTTGGGTGCGCCTAAGCCCTAAAGCGGCTTTTACACCATTATTACCAGTTTTAGCGTTTTTCCTAATTTCAGTCGTTAATCAGCGATTTTTAAAACTTTTTTACAGTCACTTTTGGCGATTTTTAGCCGCCGCCTCACCCCAAAGAACAACACATTTTCGTATTTTCTCCAAATCTTAGCCGTGGAAAGGCCACCGTAAACCGCGAATTAGCGCATTTGCCTTAAAATTTTTGCCGCGAAGTAGCGCTTTTCCTCAATTGTAGCCGCGAATTTGTGATTTTCTGACTTTTAGCCATGTATTAGCGTTTTGTCTCAATTTAAAGCTATGAATTTGATGCCTTCAGTAACCTCGAATTAGCGTTTTTGGCCTCGAATAGGCATTTTATTATTATTATTATTATTTTAGCTGTGACTATAAGCGATTGTTTCACTTTTGGCAGCGATTGAGCGATTTTTCTGTTTTAGACAAGAATTTTAACGCTTTTTCCATTTTATGCCGCGTACTTGCACTGTAATGGTGGTAGGGGGGGGGGTTGAATGTGACTTTCTTTCGAACCCACGTGTGTTTCATATTTTTTATTACATCAATGTGAGAAAAATACAACGACCACAAAACCACAGCAATTGAACAATAGCTTATCACACGTCAAATATTCAATATGTGTTGATTTTATAAGGGAAAAGAGTCACACGGCACCTGATTTTTCAACACTCAATCTTTCATACATATGAATTCCGGTTTTGTATGAATATATAAGAAAAAAACGTCAACTTTATTCGTCTTTGTATAATTTTGCTATCACATTTAACATTTAATTTAATTTCGTAACCAACGCCAATAGAAAGAGCCATCACTTTCGTAGATTTGTTGAGGCCTGGTCGGTTTTCGTCAACACAATTTTGTTGTTGTTGTTTTTTGTTTTCAACTCGTGAGCATATTTTGTTGATTATCAGGGTAAAGACAATTTGCTACATGTGTAAAAAATACAAAAATACTGTTTTCAATCAATCCGGCCTCGAATTAGTCGAATTTCCTTCATTTAATAAAAGAAGCGCGCAGAGGAGGTTCGTATACCGCCGCCCCACCCACACTTGCTCCAGCGAGAACCATTTCAGGATATTCGAAAGAGACTCACCCGTTTATGAGAGAGTGTCTGTCCACAATTGTTTGCTAAATTGAAACAAAGTAAACGACACCGCTACAATACACACGTTTGATATGTAAAGCATCTAAATTGTCGACCCTAAAAAAACGACATAAACACAACAATTAGGTACTTGATAAATTCATCACAATTGACAAATGTGCTACCGTGGTTTTGATACAATATGATGACGCATATTTTTAAAATGTGGGAAGACTGTTGGGGGTTGATCTGAATAAGCTTAAAAGTCATTATCCATTTGGCTAAAGTACACTCTTCCAGCTGGGTTTAGTGGGCAAAAAGCACTGTAATGAAGTTTGGGTTTAACAGCAAGGACAAAACGTTGAAGTGTTTGCCTTTTTCTAATATTTTTTGAGAAATGCCAAAATTGAGCTCTTCATTATTTTTCTCTATCATAAGATTTTTTATATCCCTCTGGCATAGAAGCAAGTATGGCGTCGAGGATGTTAAAAAATCAAACGACTTTTGTAAGAAATCACAGTCTTAGGTTACACTAAAGTTTAAAAAAGAAATCGTTGATTGTTTAGAAGCCGGAAAAGCCTCACAAAAAATCGGCTCCCAAATTTTCCCCCATCCACCAAAGTACAAACGATGGGCAGCTTTTATAAAAACTAAAAGCTCTTAAAAAAGGTGTGCGTTCATTGTCTGACGTCTCTGAAAATTTTTCAAGTTAAAAAATTAAACCGACGCTCTTTTTGAAATAGAGACAGGAATGGTGATATGAGGGACAGCGCTTGAGTGAGTCAAACACGAACAAGAGCATACTGAGATTTGATCGACGACGCCTATTGAAATGAGCTTGCCATTCAGAGCGAGGACGTCACCTTCAATGCGTTGCTCGCAGGACGCTTGATTTTCATCTTGCTCTTCTCGTTTAACTTCTTCGGCGTTCCTGTGAAGGGTCATTGAGTAGTGTGGCTTTTGACGAGTGTAATTTGAAATATTTCATTATATTTATACTTACATTGTCATGAATCTTAGAACCAGTAAATTAATGCTAGCGGCTACTATGGCTAGACCGAATAAAATGAACACCAAACTCAATGCAACGTACCCGGGGTTATTCACAAGGGCCTGGTCGTTCTGTAAAAACAGAGGTTGACGAATAGAGCAAAGCCAACGGAGCTTAATCGAGTACAAACCTGCAGAGCTACGTAATCGCCAAAACCAATTGTCGTCAAAGTGACAAAACAGTAGTAAAAAGAGTCGAAATAGCTCCAGCCTTCATAGCGCGAGAACATGGCCGCTCCCGTTGTAATAATGACAGAAGACAGCATGCCGGTCGCCATCATTAAATTAATTTCCGTCGCTTCAGTGTGCTGACAGCCGAGGTATCGTTTGGCTCGCTTAATTACGACTGAAGCGAACTTGTTCAAACGCTCGCCAATGCTTTGGAACATGACGAGACCTAAAGGGATACCCACGATAGCGTAAGCCATACAAAAAGCTTTCCCTCCAATGGTCACTGGAGTAGAGTGTCCGTAGCCTGTTTGGGGGAGGGGGGGGGATAAAAATTCGTTCCGACAGGTTGTTTTTTTTTTGTCCCACTTCGACTTCGAGGAACATACCAATCATAGCCAGAACGACGGTTGCAAAATAAAAGGCACCAGCGAATTTCCATTGGGGCCCCGCCTTATGCGGCTTATTCTCAATAATTACAATTTCAATCATTTTATAATCCTCACTCGAAATATTATATTTTCTCAATAAATTCTCACGCAAACCTGTTAATATCAAATAATTTATTACCATTTTGATTATTTTACGGTTCAATAGACCAAACCTGAAAGAAATTCCCATCGTTTTCGCTCCGTCTCAGATTCTAGAGCATCAAATACGGCAGCACCAATTAAGAGATAGGTAAATGTACACACAACGAGAGATAACGTACGAACATTTTGACGCTTCATTCCTCCTAAGCTCGACTAATAAAAATACCAAATAAATTGACAATTTAACGTTATATGTACCGTATGTTTTTTTGTTATTACTTTATTAGCTATTCATTTTTAGCATTTAAGTCAGATATCAAATGGAAATTTTTCGTTTCAAGAGGCTGAGTGGGAAGCTTCGGTAAAATAATAAAATTTATTTCAAAATGCGAACTCACTCACTTAGGACTGATGACAATCATATTGGAAATTAATCAAACTGAATAAAACTGAAAGTAAAACGGGATGCTGGACGCAAATAAAAAGGTTACTCAAATGGGATGAAAACAGTGGATCAGAGGGTGGAAATTCAGGGTTTGTGGTGTGGTGGTGGGGGGGGGGGAGGAAAATGTCGCGCAGAATCCAGCCCCCTGAGCAATGTTTTTCCACCCTCCCAGGGAAAATTCCACGGATTCACAACTATACCAAGGTGGAAACAGGGTTGAACGCCAAGCAGGGTGAATGGGGGAAATGCCACCTCATTCAGTCCCAGTCACGGTGTCACTTGCCTAAAGACCAATAGTTGGCTAGGCGCTTGTTGCGAGGATTGTCAACTTGGAAGTTTATAGGCCTGTGTCGTATCCTTACGATTAGTTATTAGACTCGACGATGGAACGGCCTAGTTTGAAGGGACTAAATTACTGCAGTTTACCGACTTAAATGACCAGAAGTTTAGCTCCAAAAGTATAACTTTCAGGGTCAGGGGAAAATTTGTCAGGTTTTAGACAGAAAGTCATGAATAAAAGCTGTTAAGGAACGGCAGTTTTCCAGCAAATATTTAGTTTTTGATGGATAGTGGCAATTTCTGGGCGAATATGCAGTTTCTGATGACAATGAATTGACGATTTCATCTTCAAAAAGCCCGCAAAAAGGCAATGTAACCTGAAATTTTCGCCACTGAAGGTGTTCATCCATAGAGATAATTATAACTACTAGAGGGGGCATTGAATGCGCAAACAAGTATAAACTGGGGCGAGGATTAACGTTATCCGGATATCGTTGCGGCTCCGTAGGTCTCTTCCCATTGGCTGTCTCAATTGGTGGGGATTCAAAAAGTCCCCCTTCACACCATCCACATCCCAACAGGTACTTCTTCAACCAATAGCAAGGGATTTTCGGAGCTAAGTCAAGCTCTTGGACCGCTGCGCAGTAGACAATTCAAGCTCTAAAGTACGCGACACGAAATAAGGCGGGTGTGACTCATCGGCCCTCCCATGCCCTGTTGCCACTCCGTGCGTTGTGGGTAGTGATGTGGGGTGGGGTTTTACGAACGCTCACCGACTCACAGCTCTCCAAAGTGACAACGATGGGAGCGCAACGTTGCCAGTTATAGGTGTAGACTTGAGCTTTTCATCGCATCTTTGGGACTATAATGCGCAACGTTGGTTTTTTAGTCGATGAGTCACACCCGCCTTATTTCGTGTCGCGTACTTTAGAGCTTGAATTGTCTACTGCGCATCCATAGATCAAATATGGATGGTCCTCTTCTATGTACCCCTCCCCACCCAACTGGGTACGTACATACGCGATACACCCCCCCTCCCCACGAAGGTTTGAATTTTTGGATTATCAAAGACCTAAATATCGTTGGACGTGCTGAATCGAAAAGTCAATTTCGTAGGAGTTAACTCATTCAAAAATGCCATTTCACGGGTTTGGGTCCTTCAAAAAATCCATTCCGCTGGCGTATTTTAAAGTTAAGTAGCACACCTAAGCACATTAAGAAACCTAATTTCGCAGTTTTACCTATTTCAAGAACTGTATTGGTCCTTATTTACATTTAAAAAAAAATACGGTAACATATTTAAGATTTATAATCGTCTTCCCAAAAAACTTCGTGAGTTGTGAGTAGTAGACTTTAAAAAACGACTCCACGCCAACCAGGGGCGTAGCAAGCCCTTGGTCTAGGGTAGGGCCGAAGACGTCAGATACACCAGAGACGCCTGCAGCAAGAGAGCAGAGCTGGTATAGTTCGTCTACTCAGATATAGGCGCTTTAAATCGTCAAAGTGGGTCCCCAGAAACTGTATTTTCACCCATAAAAAAAGGGTCAGAATCCGTCAAAACTAACATTTCCGATTGTGAAATATCGTTGTAGCCTTCTATTTAGGATTTTCTGTCCAAAAACTGACAACGTTATCCCCAACAATATTAATACTTGTAGGAAGGGCTTAGCCCTCCAATACGGCGTGTCCGAGTTTTCAACTTCTTGCCTGAGAGAAGTTAAAATCTGACAGGTTTTAACCAAAAACTGAAAATTTCACTCTGAAACTAAATATTCTATTCAGTTACTGCAGTGTGTTATCCCAAAACTGAAGTTTTCGCAACACAACTGGCGATTTTACCCCCAAAACTCACGTCACACACTAAAACTGACGATGTTTACCCTAAAACTGGATATTTTACTCCGAAAATATTTATTTTACAACTCAACTGTCCATTTTTAACCAGAAAATTTGAAATTTAACTCCGCAAAACTGAAGATTTTACTCAAAACCTTCTCCGTTCCACCGCGGGCCAGCCTTGGTCCGCGCCTGCGTCGAAGCTTTTCCTAGGACTTGCGGGCTGATAATAACGTAGCCACCGCCCGCAGGAAAAATTCGTGTGGCCCAGGTATACGAGCCGAAGCGGCCAAAATCGCCGGAATCACGGGAAGAACTACTTCAACAGCTCGTTCCGATGGAAAATTTGTAATGATTTTCCGATTCTCCGCGATATACGAGGTTTCGTCCATTTTCGCCAAAAATGCCCCATGGTGGACTAGGTGGGCGAAATTTTTGACCAATGTTCCGATCTGCACCAAACGCGATTTATGAATCCCTAGGGCAATGCTGAAATGACCAATGCCCGCGGTTTCGACGCAAACGTCCCTAAAGGGGCGACAGCACCCTTCAAAAGTGGCTAAACACGAGTGTTTTGGATAATTCTTCAAAATGCTTCGATTCGAGCTGTATGCTAGTTTACAGTCCCTCCGACCATGCTGAGTTGAGTACTACAGGCGGTCTAGGTCAAATAGCCCCTAAAGGGGCGACCGCCCCCCCTCAAAGTGACCGTTTCGCGTTGTCCTTGGTTTCGGCAAAATGTCTCCGCTCCACCGTGGGCCAGCAAGGTCCACCTGCGTCGAGGCGTTTCCCAGGACTTACGAGCTGATGATAACGTAGCCACCGCCCACAGGAAAATTCGTGTGGCCCTGGAAGACCGAAAGTAGGACAACGAGAATAACAACGCCTGTGACTATACTTACTCATTAAATTACGTAAAAAAAGATCCATCATTGGGCAATGGTCAGTGTTGTAGCACGTTGAAAAGGCGCCCCTTCTCACGGTTCGATTACCATTTCAGGCTGATGATGATATTTTCGCGAAAGTGACATCGTGATTGAAATTGGAGAAGTGAAGTTGATAAAACATAAAATTTCAACTCCACCAAAATTTAGTTCTGCCAAATTGTTTATTGTGACAAATAAATGAAGCGCTTTCCAAATTTCTCACAAAATTACGTGCCAGAATTGTTTCTGTCTTCTTTTTCTGACTTTGTACTTACTTTTCAACCAACGCAGTTTTTAAAAATACACATCCAAGTATATATTTTTGAAAAAACTGAAACAAAAATAAAATCGTCCTCATGATTACCAGTACTGCAGTACAGCTCAATGTGGAACACCGAAATAATAGCTTTCATTAATAGAAAAACGTCCTAAGTAAGATACAACAAAATATAAAGAATCAATAAACTATAATATAAATCTAACAGCTTTCAGATTTCTGGCCGATGCGGCTCAAATCACGTTTTTTAAGACATACAAAAAATATATATATTCAATAATATGAAAAATAAAAGCGAAAAGAAACAAAAAGAAGAAGGCGTTGGGTCGTCCTCTTCTTTTTAATGCGAGTTGAATTTAGCGCAACTAATACACCAATTACAAAAATAATAGTGTCATGGGTACTACTAACGAAAATAATATTTGTAATAAAAGTAACAACAGCCTAGACATGGGGAACAATTTAACAATTGTAATACATGTAATATTCAAATTAATTGAAATTTTAGGCTGTCCGCGGAACGACCGAACAGCTCAATAACAAAATGTCCTTGAAATACTTAAACTACATACGATTCCGACAGCTGTTCAGTTGGTTTCTCTTCATTATTTACAAGTCACGCAACTGATGATGAATCCATTGTTTTGTTTTTTTTAAAATAAGAAATATATATCCTACTCAAGAGTTTAGTAACTCTAAAAATTTACACAGCCATATAAAAATTGGTAATTCTGAGTACGCTATCACACATTTTGACGTTGACATAAAACCTCGGCTTTTTCCCAATATATCAGGCGTTGATACGAGAGTCGATTTGAAACAAATAGTCCCCACAAAATACTAACAAAAAAAAATTAATAATAAAAAAATACATTCAACGAGCGTGGACTGTCCTCAAAAGCATACTGCAATAAATGGACTCCACTAGACACAAACGCTGAAATTGTCGATTTTTTGTTTGAAGAAGATATTTGTCACTTTTTCGTTAATACGTACATCTAAAGTAGACCAGAGTTAATATCTCACGAAATACAAAACATGTCAACACTACGAAGATAATCACAACTAATTGTGAAGTACATTTTGAGAAGAACAGAAAGTTGTTCATAAGAAAGTAACAACGCTGATACGACGAAATAATGAACTTAATGACCTAACAAAGATGACATCGAAAGTAAAAGCGAGCAGTAGTCGATACCAATTAAATTTCATGTATGCGGCAATAATTTTTTCAAAAAGCTTGGTGAATACGAACAATCATAGAAGAAATTGCAGTTATTGACCTTAAGTAAGCAATGGCTGTGATTTATTTTCCATCGTGCGATACCGACCACACTCCATTAGATCAGGAATTTTAACTAATGAAAATAGTTAATTTATTCCTAACGGCTATTGAAATTCAAAGAGTTCCAAGCATGCGGAGGTACTAGAATAAGAGGTTATGTTCATACATCGAGATTATTGATTAGCGAGCCAATAAGCTGTCCATAATTCTATTACCTGTTTTTCAGTTCTATTTCAGGTCAATCAATTTTGTTTGAAAAAGTGGTTCTTTTCACTAACACGATAGCTTCAACACACACGAATTTTACTTAAACGATAAAAGGCGGTATCGAACCTACAACTGCATTGATGCCTGTGTTAATTAGGCACAAGTCAGGGCCTGTCGAAATGCCAGAGGTTCAACATTTGGGTTTCCACGAGGGCTTTTCAAGTTTAATTCCAAACACAGCGTGCAAAATGCTTTAGTCCAAGAAGAAAGGCCTCGGGGATTTGGACAAGGCATAGCTTTCAAGCACACCCGACGGTACTGTCTCTAAAACGTTGCATCGTCACAAGAAAAACTCTAACGTCGATTTCTTTTTAGCCAACATCTCTTCATCACGGAACTGTTTTTTTTTTTGTTTTTGTTTTTAAATTGACGTGTCGTTTACGCGAAATCACATAGCTGAAAAGGGCTAGGGACGGCACCTAAGCCGAAGCTGAGGGCCGATCTATCTGAAACTGAAGGGGGTCAGAACAACGATACAAATCTGACAATACACAAAACAGCGAAAACGACAGCGCGCGATGAATCAGATCTGAAACTCTTGTACCGTAGTTCAAAAAAGCTAATGACAAACACAGAATTAATAAAAAAAGAAAAGGAATAAAAAAGTTACTCGACGTAGTTCAACGTTAAACTACGCATCAATCATGGCGGGAGTTTCGTAAAATACACAAATCCTTCAGTCTTTTTAAACCATACAACCTACCTGCCCTACCCATACCGTTTCATGTCATCACTACTCATTTCGTTACAGCCACTGTTACTTCATCGTAATTCGCAATGAATTAAATGGAAATTTGAAAGTGTGGGAATACCGTCGACAACAAATTGATGCAGGATTGAAGTTATTAACGTTCCCCACCCGAGGACCATTCTAACGTATTTTCTACCAAAGGAGATTTGTACAACATATGATATCGATTTTAGGAACTGTTAAGGTTGATCATGGAGTATCGACCTAGTATAGCAATTTGAAGGGAAACAAGAACGGAATTTTGGAAATTCTCACCCAATGCTAATCTAAACTCAGCAGCATTATTCCATTAGTTTTAAATAAAAAGCTGGAATTCAACTAGAACCAGCGTTGATTGAGGCAATCTGAACAGTTGACTTACTTTTGTCCTGATTTGTCTCCCTGCGACTCTCAGCGAAGACAGGATAAGCCAAAGTAGTAGTGAGGGAATCGTTATGTTCTTCCAAAGAATTTTGTTTGTAGTGAAGAACAAGAGCTTTGAGCGAATCGTAAATATTGTAGGGTTCGGCAAATCCAAAACCACGATCAGTCTTATAAATAATGCAATGGTTGGTAGTTCCATTGCATCTGTTAAAAAAGGGAGAAAAAAATGGCAATTTTAATAAAAATCTAGACTTTTTATGCTTTCATAATCGTCAAACTCACGTAATTGATAAGGCGTATTGACCAGTCCGACTAGGCCTTACTAGGAACGTTCCATCTTTTTTGTTATTTAAAAGCGATTCAGCTTGACTACGCGAGCAATCCTGAAGAAACCATGTACTCTCGTCCTGATGTGGGCAGTCCTTTTCGGGCTCACAGACATTCGAACCTCCAGCTAGCACTTGATTGATGCTCGGCATCGTTGCTCCGTGTGAAAGTAACCACCTTGGGGGAATCGGAGAGAGAATTAGACGCGACAATTTCAAATTTTAGATGACAGAAACGGAAGTCATACTGGGTGTATTTTTCTTTCTGTTTTGTAAGTTCCGACACATCGGGTTTTAATTTATGCATTTCTCTCTGAAGAGTACGGTTGTACGCAATCTGCTGAGTCAGATTATCTTCTAGTTGCAATTTGCTTTCTTGCAGAGACTGCAGTTTTTGCTGCAAAATCTCCCCATTTCTGATAAAACTAAAAAGAGAATAAGACAAGCAATTAGAGAGAAAATTTATACACTCAAAATAAAATGAAGAAGCGTTTAGTTTGTAAAATCCATGAATACACCAAGCTCGGTATAGGCGGACTCAAGAAAGAGGCGCTTTCTCTTCACAACATATCGTTTAAACTGTCTGATGAACATCCCAAGGGGGTGACCCAAGGTCAAGTGTCCCATTTTCTTCCTTTTTTGTCCCGACCCCCTGAACACTACTAACTCCACAACGCAATGCTTGTAGTAGTTTTCGAACAGAGACTGGGGCCGAGAAAATCGGTCAAGTCATTGACAAAGCAAAACGCATGAAACTGTGTTGCTCAGTGTCTTACGGGCACAGGAACCAGACGAACCATTGAAAAGGATCTTCCCCTTTGAACATCATTCCGGCATTTGTCATTTTTGGCTCATTTGAGGGGCGCGACCGGGGACATTTTGAGAAAATACGCCCACGCGGGGAGTTTTGGCGGGAATGGCTCGGCGCAGTCAATCATAAAATCGAAATGATTTTTCGATCAGACGAGCAGTTGAGGGGGTTATGTCCGAGGCTGCGGCGTTTTGGTACGCTTTAGCCAGTTTTTACAGGCCCCACGGATTTTCCTGGTGACAGCGGTTCCGTGGTCGTCAGCCTTGAAGTCCGAAGAAAAGCCTCGATGCAAGTCGACCTCGCTGACTCGCCTTGGAGTGGGGGAAATTCGCCTGACTCCAACTCGGCCCGCCCTGAGGCTGCGGCGAGCTGTGACACGGCACAACTCAGCTTCGTGTGGGCGTTAACGGCGGAGCGCGTATGACAAACCGCGCATCGACCGAAACACCCGCGTAGTACTGGTGTGAAGTGCACAGCTGTTGGATTTCCAGGGTATTGTGAAGAGCCCCGCTTAAGGACTTAAGGCGCCAGCGGGCTCGGTAGACACAAGTCAGCACACAAGGGGGGGTCCCAAAAACGAAACGAATATTCTATGAAACAAACAGTTGAAGGGGTCCTTCGCTCAACTCCGGTGTTTTTGTCTACTTTGGCCAGTTTTCAGAGGCCTCTCGAATTTTCCCGTGTCCTACGGCCGCGTGGTCGTCAGATCTGAAGCTCAAGGAAAATCCTCGACGCCATGGAGTTAAGATATTCGGCTGAAACCAACGACCTACGCGAAACTCTCATTTTTGGCCACTTTGACCGCTAACGGCCCCTCTCCAGGGGCACTCCATCAGATAAGCATGACGGGGACTAAGAGACTCAAAAACGGCGCCCGGCTTAATTCGAAAAATGACCAAAAAAGGGTCATTTCTGGCCACTTTTGAGAGGCGATAATGGCCTCGCCCCGTAAGGGCGTCTTAGCCGGGACCGCTTGAACGTTAGTTGAGCATGGTGGTTCGGCTGTGATCGGAACACTTTGAGAAAACTGCCTCGAAATAAACGCCCCAAATCAATGATGGACGAAACCGCCAATAAGACGGTTTCTCGGCGCGGTGACCCCTAAAATCTAAACGGATTTCCGATGAGACGAGTGGTTGTAGGCGTTTTCGCCGTGGTTTTAGTGTTTTCGTCCGCTTAGGCAAGTTTTTGAATTTCCTCGCGAACAGCATCACACCCCTGAAGTCCCGGTAAGAGCCTCGACGCAGGTGGACCTCGCGGGAGTCGACAAGGTCGCAGTGAAACGCTTATTTGAACCACTTTTAGGAGGCGCTGGCGTCCACTCATGGCGTTATGGCGGATTGAGAACTAACCAAGGGATTTATAAATCTTATCAAAGCCAGGAGCAGAAGATCAAAGGTTTACGAATTGCAATGCCAAGTGTGACTCTGACTGTATATATATTAAGAGGGGTCATATGGATTCAGACAATGAAATCCTAGCTAACGACCTTCCCAGCCGTGTTATAGTAAGTGCTCCACTACTATTCGAGGCTGTGCCCCACAGCTTCCCTTCCTGAGAACTGCTCCAGGATTATCCCGGTTCATTATGAAGCCGAATATTTGGTTTCCGGTGACAAACTCCACGTACTGTTTTTCTCCTTTAAACTAAAATTCTAATAAGGCGTACCTTTTAATTTCATGAGGTTCAGCTTCCTTTCGATAGTGCTCCTGTAGTGTTATTTGATCTTGAAACATCCTGACTGTTTCTTTAAAAGCGTCAACGGCTTGACGTTTCAACTGAATTTCTTTAGAAGTAGCATTGAAGTCTTCAGTATACTCTGCGTAGGTTTTCGTTTTGGTCACGTATTCATTGTGTATTTCCACCAATTTGGCAGCAACTTTTTCTATGTCGGTGCTAATGGGTAGCTCCTCGTCCTTTGGAGGAAATGAAATAAGAAATGCACTAAGGGCAGTTTGTCAAAACAAACATACCTGTTGAAATCGGGAGATCGGGTACAGCAGTTTTATGTCCAGCGTTGGATTGTATTGTGAAAGGGATACTCCTCTATAGAAATTCACAAGCTCCACGACAGTGCTGAATTTGTAAGGCTCAGTAAAACCGTATTTTCCGTTGCGATGAGAAATTTTTATAAGCTTGTTACTGCCTCCTTTCCTCAGTGTAAGTGTGTATTCTCCTCCTTTGTTAGACGCATTACGTACAAGGAATGTGCCGTCAGGACTATCCATAAGTTTTTCATTAACTTCGTTACTATTGAACAATAAAAAAACATCAGAAAGATTCAAGACTAATTTTACTTCCATAGTGAACTTATGGTTTACCGGGTGATGTCGCCCCAATACCATTCGGCGTCATGTAGTGATACAGAGTTATCAGTTGATGTTTGCATGGATGGACTGCTCGGCATTGCTAGATAGTTTGGATTGACAGTAGATACTTTTCTGGGCGGAAGAGACGGTACAGGGACAAATTCAGGGAGGGGCTCTTCAAATTTTCCATGTGATAACAAGAGCTCCATGATTCTCATGTGCAGTTCAAGATTGTATATAAGTTGTCTGAAAAACATGAATTAAAATTGTAGTAATGAAGGCAATTTCACTGTGATGAAATAGAATTTTACAGAATCCGTTCCCAGGGAGGTCGAACTAGAATATGACTGAACGCCTGGGTTAAGCTGGATGGCGTTTCTTTAAACCCTCTGTTGTACTGCGAAATGCAAACTCGACAAAAATGGGATAGCAAAAAAGTTAACGTTGACTTATGATGAATCGGTAACTCTTCAACTAAATTCCACAAACAAGCACCGCTTTCTTCGTCATTTTTAATTCCTGAAAAAAGAGACCCCGTAGGGTATACATTTTTCCTATCGAAACAGATTTGAATCATGGCAAAAGTCCTTACTTGAGGCTTCTAAAAATTTGTCGTACCACTTGACTGGAATTACTGGATCAGGCAATTTGATCAAAAATGTCTTTAAAGCGGCGATGACGCACAGGACACTGTAGTTGCTGAAATCTACGTTGGCCAAACCTAAATATTTTATTAGTGTCAGTAGAGGCAGAAGGAATGATACTAAGCGACAAATTTACCATCAGCAACCGCCTTGCAGAGTGCGTCAGTTTCTTCTTGAGACGCTGAACTCCTGTAAACCTTGTACAAATCCACAGCTGGGCTACTTCGAGCGTGTTTTTCTATTTCTTGAATGCATTTGACGATCAAATCAGGAGCTGGTTGGACACCTGGGTTGAACTGAACGCAGAGAGAGACTCCGAATTCTGAATAGTGAGGAATCTTTTATTTATTAGGACAACAACAAAAAAAAAAAAACTCGTTTTTGAACAAACCCTTTTCTTTTCGAATTCGTATCTCCAAAGGTGAAAAAGTGGTCCTCAAGTATTTCCCACACTTTTTGCATAAATCTAATTGAACACCCGGAAGCAATTGAATAGGACCACAGGAATCAAAGCGTACAGCAGTGTTCCCAAAACATGTAACAGGATTAGTCTCGCGCTTTGTGAATTCATCGACAGAGTGAAGTAGAGCGTTTTGATGGTACTCGTCCTTAACGCCAATATTCTGCAGAAGTTACGGCTACATTATTATCTTAATTTTTACAGTGCGAATAACGCAACTTCAAAACATAATTGTAATGATAATGTGTTAAAAAAAATCATCTTACCTCGAGGGCATCTTTGTTCATAAGTGCCAAATCATTGCCGCAAACCGACGCCTTCTTGAAAAGACTGACATATCTATATAGGTTGAGGCTGGTGAGAAGTTGGAGTACGTCTGAGTTCGTCCACTGAGACAAGGGCTGAAAAAACGGCGAAACAGAACGGAATGCAATTTTAACAAAAATTATGAGTGGCATCGATAAAAGGAATGCATTTCCGTTAAAAAGTCTTTCATATGCCGGAAACTACGGAAATGGGGCGATTGTAGAGCGTTTTAGCCACCCAAAGAAAGAAGCCGGTGACCATATTATGGGATGGGTTACTGTTACATGGAAATGGTGGGTGGATCGATCTCCCAAGCTGGGAGATGGTCGCTTTCTCACATTTTAGGGTTATTTTATTAAAAGCTACGGGTTTGAAGGTCAATACAGGCTACTCGGACGTGACGAGGGAACACGCATTCCCACGTGGAATATAAAATTCCCGCAAAGAGTTTAGCTCTTTCAAAACCTAAAATCTAAAGGTTTACAGTACCGAGTTTCACCCTGCTCACTCGAAAAGCAAATTTTGCGTGGTTGAAACATTCAAAAATCCAATTTCACGGGGTTCAAAAAAGCAATTTCACGCGTTTGAAGCATTCTAGAAGACAATTCCGCAGGTTGAGCTCATTAGAAGATCAACATTCGCCTTTTCGACACTTATAGAACCAAATTGTATGCTGCTTTGGCCAATTCAATAACCTATTGCACTTTAGGCCACCCAACAACAAGCAATTCCGGCTGTTTGGCTCTTTCAGAAACGAAATGAAATGTTTTGAGAATCTGGCACGTCAGAAACACATGTCGTGGAGTTGACTCCTTAAAAACGTCAACTTCACGGATTTCGCACTTCAAAGAGCAATGTCACGAGTCTGGCTCCTTTCATAAAGCAAATCTCACACCGTTGGCCCATAAAAACACAATTTCGTGGTTTGGCCCACACAAAGGGTCAATTTTTGTGGGTTCTGGCTTCTTCAAAAATGAAATTTCGCGGATCTGGCTCAATCAAAATAGATTTTGCGGTGTTGCCTCATTAAAAACCAATGTCGGTTATCTAGCTCCATCCGGAAAAACGCCATTTAGCGTCAAAAACAAAATGACACACTGTTGAATCTCAATTTGTTCGCGTTGTGTTGCGAGTTGTGTACGCGGCTTTACCAAACTCTTACTCCCCCCCCCCCAGAGGGTACAGACACTCTTCAGCCCCACAAATCTCTCACGCTGTAGCTCTCAGCGTTTTCCTGTGAGAAGGAAGTCCACCAGAAATAGCTCTTATAGTACGCTCTTATAATGATTGTCGTGGGTGTGGATGGCGCGAAGGATAATTCAACATCCATTCTGTTTTCGACTCCTCAAACTTTAAAATGGGGGAGCACCGCTCCCCTTTTACCAGAACATTGCGGGAGCATTCGCTTCTTCTGAACAGCCCCCCCCCTTTCCATCACCACTGCATTTTACAGCCCTGAAACAGGTAATTTAGTTCTTATAAGTAATAAACTGAGTATAAATTTCAAAAACAGTCATTTTCACCAGAAATCTCACAGAAAAAAGCGCTTAAGTTTCGAGGTTGACTGTTCTTCATCACGACCCCCAGGTGTGACGAACAGCCTGGAAAAGAACGATAAGAGGATGGTCTCAGCCACCAGAGTGGGAGGCCGAAGCAGCTGAAGTCGCTTCGTTGATTCGGTGCCGAATACCAAAAATGTCGGTTAATTCGGTCCGACAAATTCGGTTGGAGCCAAACGGCTATTTTTGTATATTTAATAATCAGATAATGACTGAGACATTCTGACCAACATTCCGACACATTCAGACCGAACATTCGAACTATTGATGCCGAAAGATGGTCGTTCAATAGAAAAATACTGAAATTTCGCCCTCTGAAACTACCTTATTTGTGGGGGAATCAAAAGCACTTTTACCTAGAAATGACTATTCTTTCCAGGTGTCACGATGACACCAAGGACGCATTCGGAATCACTCACCTCTATTGTCGAAAAAACTACGCCTTAAAATAGACCAGACATTATAAACTGTTAAGAAATATCAAACAGACAGGAGCGTTTTCAGAGCGACCGGTTTACTAAGGTTAGCCATATTCGAACGCGCCCTCAGTGACCTAAAGAATAAAACTGTGAAAATTGTGTTTCACGGGTCTCACCAGGCCTCTCGTTTCAAATTAAAAAGTCTACAGATAGACCCACAATTAAGCACGCATTGTCGTTTGAGATATCTTGAAGGTCTAATGTTTCAATATACTTTTTTTTTTCTTTTTTTTTTTTAATGTCAATAATATTCAGCTAGATTTGCCACTCTCGTACCGAGGAGAAAAAAAGAGTGACATTGGAATCGAACGTAGAATACACTTGTCAGATCAGATACTCCGTCTCGCTAAAACATTTTACAGTTAAATTTTCTCCCCGTATCGCCTTTTATTTTTCCTGCGTAGCTTTCACTTCGCCAGATAAATTATTATTCCACCGAGCAAAATAAAATGAATACACCATTTTTTTTTTATATCAGTTCAGTATTTTTAAAGTTTTTATTTCATTCTACGATTCTCTGAGACGATTGCCACCAATTCAAAGCCTCCAATTATAATTTCGAATTTTCTTTCCGCTCACAACTGAATGTCTGACTGTCTTTAAGCAAATGATGTAAGCAAATTCGATTTGAGGGTGAATACATTGAACGAAATTTACAACTGGTTACATATTAATGCGAAAATTTCTGAAGCTGGAGCACTGGACGAAGGTACATAATATTCGAAACACTTTGAACGGCCAAGTTTCTTCACTTTTTGTGTCTTTCTTTGTCCCAAATGTTAAAAGGAATGGAAAAGGCCCCCGGGGTTTCAACGTGAAAGAAAAATGTTGAACGGTGAGTTCCTAAACGCGAGGATAACCAATAAAATTATTGGTAATACATCCCACGAACTTTAAATTTCGAACCTGTAAAATATTACGAAGGAAGTATTGTTTTTTTTTGGTTGATTTTAGGAAGGGGTCACACCGCGGTCACGGGCAAACCCCGATTTCACTGTGAATTGAAGAAACTAACAGGGGACGCAAGATAAATGTAAAAAGCTGTATTAGTGAACCCGCGCTGAAGACAAGAAAAATACTGAAAACTGTCGAGTTAGAACGATTGCCAAATCTAGACTTCCCCCCTGGGCTGTAGATTGGCACTATTGTCGACTCCTGTTGATCCAATTTTTAGCCTGAAATTGGTCACCAGTCCTGGCGGCCTTAGCTGAAGTTAGTCGGGATTCTGTAGAAACTAGCGGGACGGCTTCACTCCACTCGACTTCCCTCAAGGGGTAGATGGGGCGACGAGCGGATTGACATCATCACCCCCACTATAGGCATCAGAATCCTGACTGCTCTTACTACGCCCCCTGGTACGTTCACTTTCAGTGATCTGCCAATCGTCAATTTATCCCTTCAAATTGTCTTATATACTTATTATCTATTTGAAATTAAAACTGAACCCCTGCCTAGCCTTTATAAAACAAAAATCTCGAAAATTGTCCTAAGAAATGGACTTTTCACAACAAAAATTACCACTTTTTTGCTCTAAAACTGACAATTTCACACTCAAGACTGACTATCCAATCAGAAAACAGGACATTTAGCCTTTAGAGCCTGATGGTTTAGACATTGGCAATTCAGATGATCACTTGCGTCGAGGCACAATGGCGGATAAGAGCCCTACTCATAAGGGCTAAATAATGTGTTTTTTCAATTTTTAAGGAGCTTTAAAATTTAAATTGTTAGTAGAGTCGCTTAAACTACGAGGGTTAGTGGTTAAATAATGCAAAAATCTGTAGCCGTAGGAGCCTACATCGTCGTCGAACCTCAACGAGGGAAGACAGACGATGTAGGCTCCTACGGCTAAAGATTTTTGCATGAGCTTTAAAATGTTTTCTGGCTGAACAATTGCTAAACATGAAGGAAAAGTACTGGCGGTTGCGACCTTAATAGGGAGGAGGCAGGCTTTCAAAGGATTATATTTCGGGAACGTACTGTTCCTAATGGACAGTTTCGTAGTCATCATCTCTTTTTGTTGTCTCGTAATGTTGCCTATGTGAATCATTATAAATTTGATAAATGTACCTACGGTCTCATCAAAGAGTTTTAATGAAGGGGAAGTGGTGTTAAGCACAAAATATTATATATGCGGCCAAATAAATGACGCCGAGGTGTAGGCCGCCGTTGATGTAGGGGGAGGGCAGTTTCTCTACGAGCATCGTAAACCCAATATTCAGTTTTAGAAAGGCAATTAAACCTCAGAAATTGCTCTATTGCACGACACTACCAGTTGAGCGACGAAAGGGCCCCTAAAACTGTCAATCGAGGACAGAAACTGGCTACATATTTTACTACGAAAAACTATAGGAGATCGGCAATTAGAATGTAATTTCGAAGCTTTCGTTCCATTTTTAGTACAGAAATGATCCAAAAGTTCAGAATGGAACAATAACTTGACAGTTTCCAGGAAATATTTTGAAGGGGGGGCGGGAATGTCATTTCAGGGGTCTAATTACAAGTTGCCGATTTTAGTTCCCGTGGGGACAAAATGTCAATTTCAATTATCAAAATGCCATTTCCTTGGGCACGAATTGACACATTTTATACATTGAAAGGCTACACCGATTGTTTAACCGGCAAAAGTGGAAGTTCTTCGTGGAATATTGTCCTTTTTATGTGAGCACAGTCAGTTTCTGGGGTCAAATTCGCGTCTTTTAACGCGCTAATTTTACTCAAAAACTCAACCATTTTGCTAAAAAACTAACACTAATCCATAATCCGGCTTGTTTTAGTTTTATTTAATTCAAATATAGTATTGAGTCCTAAAAAGCCTCTAATGTGCCATTTCATCTAGAAACCTTTCATTATTAACTCGCCTGGTCTCTATTGACGGAATTATCAACCCTAAACTGCCCACTATGGTAATGAATTTGTCGGTTTCAAGGCAGTTTTGAAAGTTTCTGACGAGAAATATCCCAAGGTACACTTTTTGTGACTACATGACCTTTTTGTAAGCCGGAAATAGGGATTGCGGGGATAAATTACAAGTTTTAACTCAGTTTCCTGGTCAAATGGTCAGTTTCTGGCGGAAAAAAGTGTTTTCTTGTGTGGGAGAGCCAGTTTAATGGGATCAATTAATCAGTTGCCGCCGTTGCAGTTGGTCAGAAGTGAGAGTTTTTCATAGATGAAGGCCCTTGTCATGTTTGCACGGTTTGTTTCTGTGGTTACATAGTTTTCTTGGCTATTTTCGAGTTTCTTGGGGAAAATGACCCTCCTGTGGGGTATACTTACTTTATCGGAGTAAATTACTTATAGGAAAATTAAATTTTTGGTTAAGGATAGCCTGTTTGTTGGGCTGAACAACCCTTTTTAACCGGAAATTCGCGACGATATTTGAAGGCGTATTGCATTTTTCATTTGCACAAAATTCTGCATGAGATGGGGAGGATTTTTCCGCCCTCCCTATCAAGCAACTTGTGTTTTAGTTCAGTAAGGACGGGAGGAAAAATCTCCCTCGGTAAATGGAAAACGCCACCTCGGAGTAAATTACTGGGAGTTCTTTCATTTTATTTCAATTATTCCTCGATGATGAGCTTAATATCAACTAATATTTCAAAGAAATGAACTTTTAAAAATCATAAAAGCTCATAAAAAGGAACGAAAACTGCGTTTTCTCATAAGAGCCTGCGGAGAGTACCGATCTTCCTACTTCGGTGGGGCTGCCACCAGCGCGCATTTGGTCAATCTGAATCGCCAATAAAACGTGTGCTGTAGCCCGGATAAAATCTGTATAACTGACATCAAAAGTGACTTTTAGACCGTGAAACTTTGGATGTGGGGCGCAGGCACTACTTTTAGGAATAGTGAACGGTCAATATATTTCTGTAATTTTGCGGCGTAAAAGTTCGTCCTCGCGATCTCACTTTTTAGGAACCCAACATTCGGCCGTGTTAGATGTCCATGACGACTTCAAAAAGTGATTTTACCGGTCACGATTCTTACTCTTACTTGGCCTCGAAACTGCCAATTTAGCTTACGAACACGGATTTTCAGCCAGATCACCCAGTAAACTGACTCTTCGGTGAAACAGGAAATTTAGCCACAATTTAGTCTTATTTTCCGATGCCCCCCTCCATTCTACCAAAAACAGCATGGTCCGCTTCAAACCTGTCAATTAATTGATTAAGCCCACGGAATAATAGCAAGTTAGCTCGGGGACTGCTGTTTTCTCGGGAAATGGCCCCCCTCCCTCTCCCTCTCGTCTTAGATCAGATACAAGCTGACCGAAACCGACATTTGTTCGTCGAATTACAAAATTTTTTAGTCCTTTTCGAATGTTGCCCTGATTCATGGGCGTCAAAGCAGACTCTCAGGGAGACCGAACGAGAGAGTGACAAGGACAGAGATCACGCCCATTACGTAGACAATATGGCGCATGTTAGAGTAGGAATCCGTACTTGATAATTCTTAAAAATACTAATTAAATGTTTATACCGAGCTCTGAAAAATTAGAAATTTCTAATTTTTTTTCATGCGACAGAGGACCCCTAGTAAAAAAAGTTATTGGCGAATCTTCCTCGTTCGAGACATACTACACACTAGAAAATATTTCTCCAATGCCCCCTCCCCTTGAAGATAGAATAGTTTAGCATGATAAAATAGGAAGTCGATGGCCAAATTCTACAAATCTTATCCAAGGACTTCAAAGTTAAAACACTAGAAAAGGTGCGC
This sequence comes from Corythucha ciliata, assembly GCA_038030265.1. Lineage (NCBI taxonomy): Eukaryota > Metazoa > Arthropoda > Insecta > Hemiptera > Tingidae > Corythucha > Corythucha ciliata. The sequence goes on from CM075940.1 coordinate 22,636,432, forward strand.
ATATATCCACGAAACTCCATGAATCAGGTAGTCCAACATTTTTTTTTTCTTCTTATTTTTCACGTAACTAAAGGAGAAATCCAGTTCAGCCTCCCTCGTTCACCCGAATACGTTGCATCAAATATCATCCGAATTGGATTTAACAAGCCCTTTCATCATCTGACACCTCCGTGAACATTAACTTCTCATGAGAAATGATCACGACATTCGTACCCAGTTCGAGAATCCGGATATTGTAGAAGCGGATCACTAACATTCAAATGTATTATCAAGGTAGTGCCTGTCGAATCACGAACATTCATAGCTTCGTGGTTCTGAAACATACACACTGGAGAAACAAATTATTAACATATTTCATTATTCATGCTTTCTGGGTGGGAGACACATCACCACTCATGCCCTCGAATTTTTCCTGTGTTTCATTGAAAGTGATATATCAAACTGAAATCAGTTCAAAAATCTACGAAACGGTGAATTTTTTTTCTCCCATGTGGACTCAATTGGAATAATGCTTGCGAAAGAGAAGTCAGGCAAAGAAAAGGCGTAAAAAAAAACAGTGAAGAATTGAAATATTCTGATATTGAGGGCAAATAATTTCGAAAATTCTCGATTAACATGCCTCAGATTTCAAATACGAAAAGCCCAAACATTAACGGAATCAAGAGCCATCATTGTGATGAGAAAATAAAAGAGATTAATTGCCCGAATTTGTACGCTTTAATTTACAAGATTTTAATAAGTATATGTATAAGACGAGGTGAAAATCGTGGAAGCAATAATTGTTCTTGCACGGCTGACGAATGATCGCGTCGTCGTAATATGGTTGAATACGCCACTTTAAATACTATTTTGGGGGTCTTTTTAAAACAAGGTTTTTTAAAAAAAAACCTATTAATATTTTATATTTACGCAGGCACCGTGAATTTTGAAGGGTTCAAAGAAGGGTTTTGAAGATAACAATCTTCCTATCTGGTGTTGTTTGAAGTTCATAGTTTACGAAAAGTAGTTGTGTGGGACTCAATATTTTTTTTAAACTCGGCTATGTATACGATATAGTTGAAAGATGCAAGCGGTGCGCTTTATGCCCGAAGCCTATTTCGCTGACTAATAATAATGAATTCGCGGGAATTACCCAAGGGATTTCAGCACTTGTTTGTGGTCATATTTCGCACACACTGTGTGTAGAAAAATTGTTACAGAATCGTTGCAGAAATCGTGCCCAAAGTGCTCCGTGGATTTGAGAAAAGGTAAGGTTTTGCGCTCGAAACAGACTCCAAGAATTCCTATTTATTTTTTAAATTAAATTACAGAAGTATCAGCGCCCTTTAAATTGTATCTAAATTTGGAATCTGAACATCCTTCGGAAACCAGAGGACAAAGATTTCATAGTGAAAGTCGAAAATCTGAGAAACGAGAGCGCCGCATTCAAAACCCAAGTTCAATTAAGGATTGAGGCCACTAAAGCGCAATTGCTGAATTTGCGGCTCGAAGACGGTCGGTGTGAGCATCGTCAGAAAAGAAACGAACTGAAAGAACCTGAGCTATGGAAGGAACACTGCGATAATCTGCTCACAGATATACAAATTACTGACCGTATGATCACGTTGACGCGAGAAATAAGATAACATGAAAAACGCTGCCAAAAATGCCGGAATCTTAGTCAAACTCAGCCGACCCGGCTTGAAATGGAATGAAAACATCGCTCCACCGCCTGTACTTCAGGTGATGCGTTCCGACCATGCATTTTTACTGCATTACTGCTCGCCATCTTCAGCGTCTGTAAGTACTGTCAGTGAAGATGGCGAGCAGCCGAAACCGGTTCGTTTCTAACGCACCTCAACGAGGGAAGACAGACAACGTAGGCTCCTACGGCTACAGTTTCATGCATGCATTATCTACTAACCCTCGTAGTCTAAGCGACCATACTAACAACGTCAAGAGTTACGGTTCAACAATTTAAAATTGGAATTTGGCCGATTTAATTTTTTTTTTTTAATCTTAAAAATGCAGCTAAAATTGTTTTCATTCCCTTTCACATTGTACTAAAATTTGAGCAGTTAACATGAAACTCGCCGAGATACCGGCATTTTGATATTTTGTGAAAGTTTTCGCGGCCGTTCCGGACGCACTTGACTTGCACGGGGACAGCTGGGTCGAAAACAATTTTAATCGTCAAAAGAACGACATATTCGTTTTCCGCATCGTTGCATACTCCCAAATACCGTAGATTCTGATGAAAATCTAAAAATCATCCCCGCAGTCACGGGGAGAAGGGGATTGAAAACAAATTTCATCCCCCAACTGACGTAATACTCTTTTTTCTAGGGTCGAACAAACTCTAAATACCAAATTTGAGTGGAATATGAAAATATGAGAAAATCAAACCTCGCCGTCACTCAGCAAATTTAAGGATTTTCCCGGGGGGGGGGGGAGCCCGTCGAGGAAAATTGAATTGGCCAAACGGACCTCATATTCGTTTTTATAAGGGGAAAAACAGTTCTTAAGGGGAAAACCCCTTAAGAACTGAATTTCAAGTGATTCTGAAGATATCGGTGAAACAGCCCAAAAATCTTCCCAGGGTATGTATTTCATGTAGTATGGAATTCAAAAAAGCCGGACCCAGGGTGTAAGCAATTTTAGGTGTTTCGGCCGAATTGTTCATATTTATTATCAAACGGCTGATAATAGCCTGCGTGGTGTGGATATCCGATTTCAGGGGTTGGAAAAAACATTGTTGGGACAGAAAATCCACTTTATGGCCTTGGAGTCGTATCTCTGGGGCGCAGCCTATGGGCCATTAGGAAAATGAGGGGGGGGGGGTCAAAATTATTTTATGCCCAAATAAACTCACATCTTTCGTGCCAGAAGGTTTGGACGTCACTATCAATTTAGAGGCTTTCCCCAAACGCAAAATCAAATTTCACGGATCTGAGTCTCAAAAACCAACTGGGGGGGGGGGGACAGTTTAGAAAAAAAACGCCCGTTTGGCTAGTATTAAAACTAAATTACACGGATTTGGCTCTTGGAAAAACAAATTTCGTGATATTAGTTATCTGAACAGCCGACTTCAGGGATTTTCTAATTTAAAAACCACTTTATGGGGCCCTCCCCTTAAGGGTTTGGCTCTTTCCAGTAAGAAATTTTGGGGATTTGGTTCCCTAAAACACCAAAGAGGGTTTGGCTCAATCATGGACTCTTTTACGACCTCTTGGGTCATCCAATCATCACAGTCGAAAGTGCGTAAATTTTAACTGTTGATGTCAATCTCATCTCGTCTCACATGCGTTTCACTTTTCTATGACAACTACTCAAAACTTGGGGCAAAATGCGTCCCGGAATGGACGCATCTCGTCATCTCGTCCGGGAGACGATTAGCCAAACCGGAACCGCAGCTTCCAGGACTAAAATTGAGAAAAAGGCCTAATTCGTGGTTCACGGAGGACCTTGAGAAACGGCTAAAATTGGGGAAAACCACAAATGAGCTATTCTTTAATAGCAAAACCGCGGCTAAAACTTTATAAAAAGTCCTAATTCAAGGCGAAAACGCGATTATTCTTGATCTTATCGAGAAAAATCGCTCTTCGCGGTTAAAATTGATAAAAGGCACTGATTTGCGGCTAGAATGGGAGGGAAAAACACAAATACACAGTTTTTTGGAGGCAACTTTGTGGTTAAAATTGGGAGATTGCGCTAGTAGGCAAGTCCCGGGACTAAAAAGCTCAGAAAAAGCGCCAATTCACGGTTTCTTGCGGCTTATTAAACGTTTCGTTTGAGCGATTACAGTTCAGGGGTGGCGGGTACGGCTCAGCGACGAGATGGCGAGGCGAAGAGACTCGTGAGCCTTCGACACCGCCGTCCGTCATATGGTCGGTCAAGGGGTTCAAGCCTACAAAGAACAACTGTAAACTTGCAATTGGCGGATATTTAGACTCAAAAACTTGCAATGTTGCAGATTTTCAACTTCGAATGTATCAATTTAGTGGTAACTCGTCCCCTAAGTTGCAATTCAGCGCGCCTCCATGGTGTAATAGATGCAATATCCGCTTTACAACCCAGCGGGCCTGGGTTCGAATCTAGTTATTGCCCATTTCACTATAAGGCAGCGGCGAGCTGTGACACGGCGCACTCGGCTTCTTGTGGACGTTCCCGGCGGTGTGCGTTCAACTAACCGCGCACTGACCGATACGCCCGTGTAGTACGGGTGTGAAGTGCACAGTTGGATCAGGGTACGGTGTACGAGCCCAATGGAGGCTTTGGCGCCTGCCGGGTTCGAAACCCGGCACTCAATAATAATAATAATAACAATTATTATTATTATTATTATTATTATAAACGTTGCAATTCAGCGGCCCCGTAACGCCCTAAACATCGCAATTCTGCAGGAATTAAGAGTCGAATCGCAATTGTGCGGTAACATCCAATTTTGTGGGTATAATTCATCAGACTGCTTGCCGGCCTGGTTTCCGCCGCCACAATAAAGGCCTCGAAAGTTGCAACTTCACTTAAATTAAGACTATAACTTTGCAATTTCACAGAAATTAACACTCGAAACTGACAATTTCGGGGATATTCAGCCAGGAAAATTGTAATATTGAAACTCATTGCACAAACCCACAAATATTCTGCTCTAACCGTTGAGTTGACACGGCTATTCGTCAGGCTATGGGCACTGTCGTGACTGTCTAGCCATAATCCCACGGTCACTATAAAATCCCAGCAGATATTTAGACCCAAATCTTGCAATTTCGCAGATTTATAACTTCAAATACAGCAATTTTGTTGGGGCTCGTCTCCAGTGTTGCAATTCAGCGGCTTTTTGATCATAAAATGTGTTTATTGACTTACGAATCTGCTAATGACACGTGTTATCACGTACAAAAGTAAAATTATTGCTTTGAGCTCGGCCTACAAGACGCAAGAACGGCTTCGCTGAAAGCAGAAGTAGTCAGGAACAATATAAGCCGTATAATGGTTTGCGTCACTGCATCCTATGTAGACGTGTCTTTACAATTCTGCTGCCCCCCCCCCATTCGCCATTTCGCGGCTGTTTATCGCCGCGAAACTGTTTAGCCGCTGCTTGCAACGCTTGCGATTATTTAGCCACGAAACTGACAATTTCATGGATATTTAGCCCGAAATATTTGCATTTTCGTGACTATTTTACACCCTGACTAGTGATTTGACTGATTGTTAGTTTCCAAAGGGCTCAGTTTCTTGGCAAAAATTGACTCCTAGGATAACTAAAAGAAGTGAAAGGACAGGTTATTCGTGTTGGAAACAAAACCCCTGGTCACCGTATGTATACGCGTCGCGTTCTTGATATTTTTTTACGGTTAAATTTGTAAATTCAATTTCTTGTTTCCCACAGTTAAATTTCAGTTAAAACTCACCAAATCCCCACAACTTCAAACAGATACACTTATTATTATTGATGGTGAGTGAAAATACATTACTGTTTTAAATCAGCGAACTCTCGTATTTAATATCTGCTTCGGTTATGTTGGGACAAATTCGCTAGTCAGTTAGAAGAAGAATTGAAGTTTTTTTTAGCCGAAAAGTTTAGTTTCTTTGACTAACTAAACACGTTTCGAAGCTGAATTGAAAAAGTTGACGGCCAAGTAGCTTCGAAGGTGAAAGGGATAAGGGAACAGAGGCTAAGGCCCAAATTCATCGTCGTTCCTTGAGGCGAATATTTTCTTGAAATACTTCAAAACAGTCGTTCCAAGTTGTGAATTATCTGTTTTGAATCGAATTAAGAGAATACTCAGCTCAAGGGGGAGACTATGAATTAGGGCATAAGTTTGCCGAAGAAAAATTTGGTAGGTGCTGTATATCATTAGTGTTTTGTGCAGTTTAGGTACATATTAAAGCGCTCGCCCATTAAATTAAGGCAGAGGCGTGTAGTGCAATATTTCAAAATGCCGCCCACCTCTACAACAGGTGCAAGCCCGGTCGCCGTCTGAAATTGCCCCGCTCGTGGTAATAAGCTAAAAAAAAAAAATGAAATAAAAATAATAAATAAACATGAACCGGTTTTTTATAGCATCCCGGGACCGTTGTACCCGTGTATTATGAACCCACATTGCACAAGTTGGTTGATGCAGAACGTTATTTTGGGGACGGTGTGGATAGCCGACACTTTTTTAATTGAACTCGGACCACGCACACTGAATTACATATGATTTCATGTAATATACAGGAGGGGGTTGGAAGGAGGTCGTGAGAAAAGAATTAGGCACTAGCAGTGCCCCACCGCGAAATCACCATAATTCATTGTTTCCCTTGAACAGTCACACACCAAGAAATAACTACTGCCAGCGAAGACGACCTGAACTGACATTGTGTTTCGAATTATTCGACAGAAATAATGAAGAAGCTTCACTGCCCAGTTTGGGCCGGTCGGAAAAGACGAGAGGATGACGAAATTGGAATAGGTAACAAAAAGAAAATTGAAACAATGGTGCAAGGTGCTTACTGAATGTAAATCCACACAATAGCAATGTTTTAAGTGCACCTGGGGATACATCCGAATCAATTTATGAATTTTAGTGACTCACCTTGTCGTAGAGCTCGGGTGGAGGTAGTGGTTGTACATCTGGGTAGGCAGCGAAGTATGAGCTTGAAAATTTGATGCATGCCTCGGTAGCACAATTACGGCAGTCGGCGGGGCAGAGCGAGTGACACAGACAGCAACACGACAAGTTACAAGAACATAGAAGGGAATGAAACGACAGGGTTCTAGCGCATGAGTGTCCCAATGGTCCCATCGATGGTTGGTTTGAGGGCGGACTCAGCGTCGCTGGTTTTACGAGATTTGGAGCAAATGAATTTCGAGCGACGGCGAGTCGCTGAGCATTGACGATGGAGTCGCTTGAGTCCGACTCGGACGTCGGTCTCGATGTTTCATGGTAGGAGGCGGTGTTGGAGGGTCGGGACACTCCGTTCGTGAAGCTGAAAGACCGGGGTCGAATGGAAGAGCCGCTGAGCATATAATTCTCTGAGTCGATTTTCCACATGCGGGACGCAGGTTTCACCTCATCCCGGTCCTTCCTATTAGACATCGCGTCGGCGTCTGACTTTGCTCACGTTCCCGCTCGGGATTTTATGGCCTTCCAACCAGGGCAATAGTCTTGGGACGACACTTTCTGATCAACACTTCCACAGATTTCGGCGTTCACATTTCATTCCCTTAAATATTTAACTTCAAGGCTCCAGCACAACCCCCGAACCATTGTGCCATTGTCTTGTTCTTCCTCTTCTTAACACCGCACAGGGCTGCCACTACAGCAAATCCTCTTTCTTTTTCACTCGCATTTCCCATTCACCCACGGAAAACGACCGTTCTTCGTTCACTTTGAACGGCTCATTCCAACCATTCTCTTCGTCAATTTGGCGCCCAGAAAAAATAACCGTTTGGGCTTCTCAATTTGCATTTGCAGTAAATCATAATATAGATCCACGAAATTTTCGGTCTGTTGAAGCTAAATCCCAAAAATTCCTTATTTCAATGAGTCAAATCAGTAAATTGGTTACGTATTTGAAAGAGCCACGCCTCAAAAAATTGCTCTTTTTTTTCAAACCTGTGAAATATTGTTTTTAATGCAGTGAAACCAGCAAAATTTACTTTTTGGGGGTGAATCAGCCCCCCAAAATTGTTTTTATTGAACCCTCTCACAAATTACTTTCTGAATGGGTCAGCATTATGCTTTTTTGCAGCAAAAACCACAAAATTGCTTTTTAGGGGTGAACCCGTGCTCCCAAACTAAATTTTTGTCGTGGCAATTCCGCGGAATTCCATTTTAGATGAGAGGCCGGAAGCGCCAAATTTACTAAGCTCTCGAAATTGTTTTTGGGGGGGGGGGTGAGCCCATTCTGCACGCGAAGTTGATTTCGAATGGGCCAACGCTGTAATAAATTTTTTTTTTTTTTTTTAAAGAAAATGGTACAGAGCCGTACAATTGCTCTTTAAAATGAATCAACTCCGCGAAATTGATTTTTCTATGGGTCAACAATGCGAAATGTTGTTTTTATAACAGCGTAAAGCCTTGAAATAGCTCTTTTAAGGTGAACCAGCACCCCGAAATCTGCAATTCGCGAAATTACTCTATAAAATGAGCCAATACTCTGAGAAAAAAATGTGAAACCCCGTGAAATTGGTTTCTGACGTCCCAGATCCCCAAAATTTAGCTTAAAGAAAAGCCAAACCCACACATTTGCTTTTTTTAAAGACGCGAAATATAAAATTACAATTAATTTGGTTAATGAAATGGTCAGAACTGCAAAATTGGGTTCTGAGAGCGTCAATATTCGTTAAATTGGGTTTTTGAAACAGCCAAAACCGACGGAATTGCTTTTTTTTTTTTTTTTTACAGGAGCGTATCAATTAGCGAAAACCGATAAATTATTCTTTCGAGGTGAACCAGCGCCCTGAAATTTTGTATTTAATGACTCCGAAAAATTTATCTTTAAAATGAGCCAATACGCTGAAAAAAAGCGTGAACCCCCGTGTCTGTAGCTTTTTTTATGGTGCCGTTCGTCTCAAAGGTTTTTGAGATCATCCTAAATAATCAGCTTTGTCGATTACCTGGAAGCTTCAGGGTTGCTAACGGACGCGCAGTTGGTCGCGGGACGATTGGTGGGGTCGCAAGGCTGATCTCTGAACGTCTTAAACTTCTGGAAGGGAAGAATCACCCGAGTCGGCTTTTTGATATGTCCAAGGCGTTTGACTCTGTGTGTCACCAGTTACTGAAGGACAAACTCAAATTCTATGGTTTGGACTCAACTTCGTTGGATCTACTCGTTTCCTACCTCGACCATCGGTTCCAGAGTGTCCTATTCAATGATAAGGTCTCAGGCGCGTTCGGAGTGCCGCAGGGCTCAGTTTTGGGGCCGATACTTTTTATTATTTTTTATTAATGACCTTCCGTTCTTCTTTCCTGGTTATGGACTAACTCCCGTTCTATACGCGGATGATGTTTCCGTCCTGATGCCGAGCTGTGAATACAAGGAAAACTGTGTCGCTCTGGTAGAGGAATGGTGCCGGAACAACCGGCTTTGTCTGAATACCCAAAAAACTGTGGTATTCTGTGGTAATTCTGTGGACGTTGGCAAGGTTTTCGCCTTGCAGAAAAGAGCAGTTCGGATTCTGAGCGGACTGAGGCTTCGTGACTCCTGTAGGGATGCGTTTAAGGATCATGGCATTATATGACCCGTCTACGCCGTCTTCGCTTTTCAGTGCCTGTGCCTTGCACATGTTGGTGACGGCTTGCATTTCACTGACGTCCAGTCGTATGAGACCAGAGGGAATCAACTCTTAGTTCCAGGGTCCTTCCGACTGGCCAAAACCTCCAAAAGTTTCCTCAGCATGGCGATCAAACTGTACAATACATCTGCCTCTCACGCAGTTCAAGAGAAAATTGAAAAATATTCTAATCAACAAAGTCCTGTACAGTTTAAACGATTTTTTCTATTTGTTTTAGAATATTATATTGACGTTGTAATGCCTAGCGGCGATAGCAATAAATTACTATTATTATTATGGAGCCAACCCCATGAAATTGGTTTCTGACGTCCCAGCTACGCAAAATTTGATCTTAAGTAAAGACCAAACCAGCACATTTGCTTTTTTAAGGTGAAAAATAAAAATGTACGATTAATTTGTCAGAACCGTGACATTTGGTTCTGTGAGCATCAAATTCGTAAAATTTGTTTTTTGAAACAGCCAAAACCGACGGAATTGCTTTTGCACAAGGAGCGAGAGACGAAATTAATTCTTGAATTAGCGAAAACCGTCAAATTGGAGTCTGTGAGTGTCAAATCCACGCAATGTAGACTCCAAAAGAGGCCTGCGCGGAATTGCTTTTATGAAAAAAGTCAACCCAGCAAAACAGGTTTTTTTTTAGAGAGTCAACATCCTGCGAAATTGGCTTTTTGAGTAGTATAACATGTTGAAATTGGGTTCTGTGAGTTCTAATAATCCACAAAATTTGAGCTTTGAAAGGGCCAAACCCGCTAATATTTGTCTTTGAAAGGAGAGAGACCTCTCGAAATGCTCTTCAAAATGAGACAACACTCTGGACATTTTCAATTTTTAGATACGTGAATTCACGAAGTTGGCCTTCTCAAGCGGGGGCTACCCCACGAAATTCGTTCATCTAACGTGCAAAAATAGTAAAATTTCGTTTTTGAAAGATGCAAACCGGCGAAACTGTGTTTTTTTTTTTTAACCTAAAACCGCCAAATTTGGTTCTGTAAGTTTCTGTAGGTTATCATCAGTTGCTATCCCAGCAGGATCAGGCGATCGCAGGATCTCAAAGTCTTTCCAAGGCTCTTAAAGGCATTCGAAAACTTCCATAGAGTTCAGCATTAGTATGCTCTCAAAGCCTTTTGAATGTTTTACGAGGGTCTTTTAGGCTTTCAGTGGCTACCCCAGAAGGCAGTCATAGTCTCTCGAATGCGTTAATTGATAGGCTCTTAAAGCCTTTCGCAGGCTATCACAGGCTTTCTAAGGCTCTTAAAGGCTTTCGAAAGCTTCCGTATGCTTTCAGTGGCTGTGCTAGGGGCTCTACAAGTCTTTTGAAAGCATTCGTAAGCTCTCAAAGGCTTTCAAAAGCTTCCGTAGAGGTTTCAGTTGCTATCCCAGAAGGTTCTCGAGTCTCTCGAAGGCATTCACAGGTTCTTCAAGTCTTTCCAAGGCTCCCACTTCCAACTTCCACAACTTCCATAGGGTTCAGCGTCAGTATGCTCTCAAAGTCTTTCGAAGGCTCATAAAGGCGATTCTCCTCGCCTCCGACCGAGTCATGGGAGGAGATGGCTCACCAGGGAAAAACTCACGTGAGGTGGTTGCTATGGCGGGATAGTATTATTTCTGATGTAGCGTCCTTGGATAACGCTTGCGAGATGTTTTCCCGACAACTCTAACTACGGCCCCAGGTTTGATGCAGAACAGTGAGGGCCAAACTGGTGACTGCGGGGGCGTTGTGGCTAGGCCTCGCAGCTTTGTTTAAAGATGAACGCATCTGACGCTTTAAAATCTAGGACATGTCCGGGGAAAGTAGGACGTCTGGTGTCACCCTAGCTGAGAGGGGGAAAGGAATATGGACACATTGAAAGATGCCGCTTTTTTCAGCCACCAGAGAGTGCCCATTTGCCATTTCTGTGAATGATCTTAAATTTCCGTGCTCATTCACTAACCCAGAAGCTTAGACGATTCTACTAAGACCTCAAATGAATAATAATTTCTTCGTTTAACAAAATTCAAGTAAGTTTCTGTCAATTTAATGCCCAAAGTGAGAACATTCTAACAGTCTAACTTAAGAAATAAACTTTCCTTATGAAAAGATTACAGAAGCTCGACAAATCGTTCAGTCGAAACGTTAAAATTGAAATATTCTCTGTAAAGAAGAAGTTTACAAAAATAGTCTCGTCGTATTGACTACTTCAGATTATTGTCCAGATCACTTCAACATTTCTAGAGCTTAATTTCGTTATTTGAACATGTGTGAAGTCATATTACAGAGCTAACAACCTACATTAATAATTACAGCAGGACTAATCCCTTGAATCAGTCTTATCAGCATTGTATAAAACGTTATAAAAATGACACTTGGTTTTTAACGTTATTCAAATAGTCCTTTCGGAATATTTGGTTCATGAAAGCTCCGATGTATGTCCTTATCCACGTTGGAGGTACTGTTGTAAGGAAATGCTGCAAAAAAAGAAGAGATCGAATCATTGTGAATAAATAATGAAATAAAATTACCACGGGAAGCTGTAAGAAGAATTTCGGCCTGGGAAGTGATTGAAAAGAGGGAGTGAACTCTTGGTTGAAGGAGGGGGGGACTAGTTTCATGATGTTGGGAAGGATTTTTTGGCTTCTGTCTTATGACTCGTTCGGTGCAATGGACGTTACGAGGGACGAAGCTCCCTTTGACCGCACTAGACAGTAGGAGTTCGCCGCAATAAAGGTCCTCAAGCATCGTCGAATCAAGGTCACAAAGGTGACCTTTATTCGTCTTCAAGCAGGACACATAAAGGTGACAAAAAGTCAAGAGAGACTCTGAAAGGCTCTGGAATTCGAATCTCGCTACTGCCCTCTTCACTATAAAGGCCGTGGCGAGTTCTGACGCGGCTCACTCGACTTCTCGTGCGGGCGTTGACGGCGCGTGCGCGTATGAAAAACCACGCATCGACCGAAACGCTCGCGTAGTACGCGTGTCAAGTGAACAGCTGGATCAGGGTGCAATCTTGGCACACCCGAGTCTGCGCCCACGAAAACTTGCAATTTTGCATAGGTAATCTAAAAACCCGAAACTGTCAATTTTGCGGATTTTGAGCCTGGAGACTTGTAATTTCACTAAAATCAGAACTTGAAGTTGCAAACTTACAAATATTCAACTCTAAATGTAACAATTGCAAGGCTATTCGGCAGGCTATGGCCGCAGTCGGGGCTGGCTTGCCGAGGGCCCACGCACACTAAAAAAAGGTCCAGTAACTTGCAATTTCCCGAAAATCAAGGTCACCAACTTGCAACGTAGCTTCAGCAAAGATCTGAAACTTGAAATTTCACGAATATCCAGTCATGCAACTTCCATTTTCACTGATATTTAGCTTCAAAATGTTAAAATTTTACGGCTATTCGCCAGCCAGACCGCGGCCGGCTAGACTGCGTTCCACGGTCACTGAGAGTCCCAAAACATGTAATTTAGCGAAAATAAAGACCAGAAACGTCCAACAAATTTCTCAACAAGATTTGACACTGAACAAATAGGTTGAAAAATACATACGACCACACATACTTATGTGTTCTAAGAAAATATCCAGGTACGTCGTTACCCCCTCCCCCCCATACTTCATAACTTGAGATACTTGAGATTTCCCTTAAAAATTACAGGCTTGATAATGAAGAATTATAACTTCGAAACTAGTCGCCAATAATAATAAAAAAAAACGTTTCAGAGGCTGTTGGGCATTTTTTGTTTTCATTCAACTTTCAACTTGTCCTCTACTAACAAAAAGAAAGAAAAAAAACAAAAAAACACACAGTTAAAGCATTAAGGACCCGAAACTCAAGCATGAAGGACCTGCAAACATGCAGTTTCGCGACTATTTAGTCCTAAACTTGCACTATGCCGATATTCTAGCCTCGAAACTTGCGATTTTGTGGCTATTTATCCGTCGAATCTCGACTCTTGGGCCAACACTTGCAATTTTTGCGGCTATTTAGCCCTGAAACTGGCAAAGTCATACCTATAATTAACTCTGATTCTTTGCTGTTTCGTTACTATTTCACAACCTGACTAGTAATTTCACTGACTGTTAAGACTGTGTGTTTGGCATTAAATAAACACTTTAGGAGCTGGAAAAGTAGATTCTAAGGAAAAATTGCAATTATTCGACAAATAACAAACCAATTGGTGATTGTTAATGAGGGTGAAATTAAGGGCATATATGAGATAAACCTCGATCACAAATCACGGCCAAAAAGCCACTTTTTACCGTATTTTATCGAGTCAAATTGGCTTTTTCTGGACTTCAACTCACGTTTAATAGCCAAACCAATCAAGTTCTGGGTTATAAACTAGCGGGTTTCTGCTTGAATGTTCAGCCCTGATGGGGAGAGAGGCGAAATTGTCAGTTTCCGAGTGACTTTGCCAGTTTCTTCGCAAAAAATTGACAGTATCTCCACGAAAAAAAAAAAACGCCATGTTTGCCGCGGAATATCGGCTTTTTCGGACGAAATTTCAAGATTTTGTTGTTTTTTTAAGGGCAAAATGTTCTATTGTAATTCTAATTAACCAGTTTGACGGTTTCCGAGTACAGCTTTCGGTTTCGCGAGGATGCTGCCCCTATATATCTACCACCCGGCGAACGTACACCCCTTTGCTCTCCCCCCGCCACTTAGCTCCGGCCCTGCGTCTTGTACCCCTCCCCTTGGGTCCTTCTCCTCAATCTGAATTTAACGAGCCACAATCCCCGATTAATGGGCAAGCAGCTGGTTGGGATAAGGCATTTTATGCCGTACCTGGATTCCATGCGCCCAGTATCCAGTAGAATGACTGACTCGTCCCAGAGTGTTGACAGCACTGGCGGCGTACGTCTCAGCGTCCGGTACAAACAAGGAATTCACTTGTAGTCGATGACTGAACGAGTTCATTTTAGTGTTGACGAAAAACGGAGACAGATGCTGAATCGTTATCCCTTCGCTTTGGTATTCCACTCTGAGAGCTTCTGAGAAATTTTTGACGAACACCTAAATATTACACAGTTGAGTCTTAAATAAAATATAATTAAACTCAAAAATATTGAAAAATCTCACTTTAGTAGCGGCATACACCGTCATCAAAGGAAGAGGCTGTAATTCTGAGCTTGATGACACATTAACGATGGCCCCCTTTTTTCTACTAATCATTTGGGGCAAGATAATTCTAGTCATTAGGGTTGTTGCACCAACGTTTATGTTGACAATTTCCCATAAATCTTGCTCTTGGACCTCTCCAAGGTACATTGGATACGTGTACTGCTTGCCCACGTTGTTTACTGACAACAAAATGAGAATCCGAATACGAAAAAGATGGTAAATCATAAACTTAAAGATAATAGGGCGAAAAGTTTCGCTAAATTCACATTTTAAAAACTACGGAAACGAATAACTTACCAAGTATTCCAACAGGGATGTTTTCCAATTCATTCTTTATCTTGAGAAAAATTGGCTGACCCTTGCTGAAGTCAGCCACAATAATTTTCGTCCTCACCTTGTGCTTCATCTCTGTAATTTACAGAATTACAAATATTATTTTTATGGAATCATCCCCCAGAAGGTGGCGAGGGGAGGAGGTCGTACCGATTTCTTCAGCAGTTTTTTTCAGTTTTTCTTCACTTCTGCTGATCAAAACAATGTTTAAATTTCGTCTAGCTAATTCTATAGCGTACGCCCTTCCGATGCCATCCGTGCACCCAGTAACCACTGAAAATAACATTTAGTCATTAATATTTTATTTTTATGAGTTTGGCTTGTTGTTTCTTCTATTATTAATATTATTATTATATTATAAAAATATAAATACTATTAATAACATTTAGTCACATAAGAAAAATGAGTTATCGGGCGCTCAATTGTCTAACCCTCCCAGCAATTCAACAGAAAGTGCCAAAAATTAATTGAAATTAGACAAGAGGCATCAAGCATGCAGGGATGGATATTAACACTCTTACGTTAGATGACTATGATTGGAACACCATTTTTACTTGATTAATATTTTATATTTTCGGGTTTTGGCTTATTGATTCTTCTACTTCTTCGTTTCCTGAACTTTCACATCGTCAGAGAACTTTTGTATTTGTTTTTTTTTCTTAATCACAGACGAATGGAGGGGGTGTCAATTTCTTTTTGTTGATTAGAAACTTTGTTATTGATTGATGGCAACTGACAACGTCTTCTGGTTATCTTCTTTTCAAGTTTGCAATCAGTGGTCTCCAGGCATGTGGTACATGAATTCCTTCATCTCTGTTGAAATTTTCTTTTTTATTTATTTCGAGGACTTCTCGAATTTGTCGTTTCTTCCACGAACTTTTTATTGCCAGGATTTTGGTTTATTCAAATTTGATGACGTGCGATTATCCGCTGTACATGCGTTTAGCTGGAGTGAAAATCCGGGAAATTGGGGTTTTACAGAGCTAAAATCCGAATAATTTGGTTTTTGAAGAATTCAGCACCGCGAAATTGGATTTTCGAACCATGAAAATCCGCGACATTGGCTTTGAAGGCGCGAGATCCACAAAAAGGGGTCTTGAAAGGTCCAAACATGCGAATGTGAAATTGGCTGATTTGAGCCAAACATCCGCAATGTCAATTTGAAATAGCCAAATCAATGAAATTTGGTTACTGAATAAGTGCACCAAATCCGAGACATGATATTAAAGGAAGATAAATCTGCCAACTTGAGGCTTTAAAGGGCCTAATCCTTGAAATTTGATTTTTAAAGATCCCGGAATAGCATTTTCGAAAGGGGAAAACCTCGCGAAATTGGCTTTTGAAGAAGACAAAATCATGAAATTGGCTTATCGGTTAAGCCGAACCCTCGAAATTGATATTTGAAAGAGCCAAGCCCACGGAATTTTAAATGGAGACGGCCCCCAAAATTGCCATTTTAAAAAGCTAAGTCCAATATATTCGGTTCTTAAAGGATCTCGCGGTACGAAACTTGAGCGTGCTTGAACTTCGGCCCCAGTAACGACGTGTCTCAATGGAGACAACTCTTACTGTGTGTACAGTCTGCGACCGCAGTTCAGAGACCGACATTAAATTGATCGTGCCCCCGGTCAAGTTTGTGATCATTCCGTGTCCAGCTCCTTCGTTTCATCCACTTATTTAGGGCACTTTTGACGGCTACAGAGCCGAGCAGACTGGTAGTTTGTATTGGCCGGACTAACATAATGTCCTGTCCATAAAGTACGAAATTCTGTTCGGTTTAATCTGCTATTAATCGCAAAACAAATCCGGCAGTTTCATGAATGGGTCGTCTATTTTAGAATATTATCCATTTTATTGATGAATGTCTCAATGGGTCAGTTTTGGGGCTTTTCGAATCTCTTTGTAGCTGTAGCTGTCTTGGGGTTGTAACTTTTTCATAATAAATGCAAAGAAAAGAAAGATCTTCTCCCACTTGTTTTATTTGAACTATCGTGACCGCGGTTTCGGCAACGCTAGTCTCAAACAAGTCAACGAATAAAACACTACCGGTGTTGACACTTTCAGGGCACGAATCCGTTAAAATTAGTCAATTGCAGGGAACGAACTGAGTTCAGCCATTTTAAGGCGCGAATAGTCAATTTAGCTATTTCTAGGGCGCATACAGTCAGTTTTGCAACTTATAATAGAGCGTGAATGCTCAGTTTTGGCCATTCTTGGCGCGATTTTGCCATTTTCAGGGTAGGAATAATCTGTGCGAATCGTCAGTTTTTAACCATTTTCATAGTGCGTAGAGCCAATTTAGCTGTTTTTAGGACGCCAAAATGCCACTTTTGGTGCGCGAATGGTCGATTTAGCAATTTTCAGGGCGGTAACCATTAACTTTTCAGGTATTTTCATGGCACCCTAATCGTACGTCTAGCGATTTGTATAGGGCGCGAGAAGTCAATTTGGCTATTTTTAAAACGGCAATCACCAGTTTCGCTATTTTTAGGGAGTAAATAGTAAGTTTAGTCATTTTTAAGGCGTGAAAATCCTCAGTTTTTCCATTTTTTGGTGCGTATATAGTCATCTTATCCGTTTTTTTTTTTTTTTGTGGGAATACCTAGTTTAGCTATTTGAAAGATGCAAGTGGCTATCAAGCCGCAGTTTTAGTAGAGCAAAGCATACAATTTCTGAAGCCCCTCCCTTTTAAGCAAAACCTGAATCCACGTCTGTGTTTAAGTATACATTTACAATATCCACCAGTTGTTAGGGGGCCCCGATAGTTCTCGCCTAGGGGCCCCGCGAGGGCTATAAACGGCCCTTTGCGAAGGGGAGAGGGAGATGTAAATCGTTCCCACGGATTCTCGGTTGACCATCACCTAACACAGATGACTGTTTTGAACTGAAATGAGGGCCGTGAGAGAATCTAACTGGATGAAATAGTTGATTGTATTGTAAAAATTGTGGAACCCCTCCCAAGATAAAATCCTAGATCCGCCACTGGCACGAACCTGTTGTGAATTAGTGAATTTCTCTTTAAACAAGTCAAATATTTCCGCAAAACAAAGATTGGAACAATGGTGAGGGAAGGTGTGGGAGTTGGTGAAATAGGTATAGGGGGAGAAAACCTTCATTTTGTTTTGTTTGGGAAACAGAATGGATTTTGGGACTGTACATATTTTCGGAGTGACATGACCAATAGGCGGGGGGGGGGGTGGCTTGGTATCGCCAACTCTCTTCATATTATTGTTCTAAGTGAAATATAATTTTGCAGCCGTGGTTTTTGTGGTATGTTGAGACGCACTGGCATGACTGATTATTTAGTCGAAAAGACGAATACTCTCGACTCTCGTAGTCTACTTGACATTCAAGTATTTCTTTCATATGAATAATTCGTAGTATAATTAATTATTTACAATTTTAATTGAAGCTCCAATTAAAATATAATAAAGGGAAGCCCCCTCACTTCCACGGCAAATAAATTTACAGGCGGGGCCAACCCTACCCTTCTTTACCCCCTTACTGGGAAAAGGTTACGGCCCAGGTACATGGGCTTTTTCTTGGGCCGTAGGTGCACAAGACCGTGAAAGTAAACCCACGCGTTATCCTGTCCTTAGGAGAGAGAAAGTGAGATATCTACCGCGAAGGAAAAAAAAAACAAGAGTTACACAAATATACCGCATAAGTTGCACTATTCAAATAAGTTTCTGTTTTTCTAGCCTTTTTTCATAAGTGGCATACTCATGGGCAAACAGCATAAACCTATGACCTTATGTGAGTCAGTTGCATCGTTCTCGATTATATTCGAAGTGTCTCGGTTATCTCAACCGTGAACATCGTTCATTTGTAAAATTAATTTTACAAATGCTATGCAAATTTTACCATTCAATTAATTCTATTTCAATTCGTGAATTTCCGCATCACCGGGTTCGAACAACGCGTGGTATAATTGATATATTCTGCGGGTGGCGTATGTTACGCGGGAAAGGGGGGTGGCGTACACGAGGAAAGAACCGAGTCTGCAGGCAATATTCGTGAAACACTGATTTATTCAACAATAAAAATCGAATTTGCTTTATTTAAGACGCGATATAATTCAATGCTTGCGACCCCCAACCAGCTCGCAAAATGATCGAATTATTCAGATATAGCGATTATTAAAGTTGTGCAACAAGAAAAAATAATCGAATACTCGTGTTATATCGTCATTACGAAATTTATGGAGAAGAAGAGAATGATTGGAAGAAGACACGAAGAGAAACCAGACAAGACTCACAGAATGAGCACGTCGCCACAGAATCGTTATGAAATGGAGGCTCTTACTACGAAATAAGCGGCTCTCTAAAATCTTGAAACAAAAGAACCTCCCGATGCCTATGGTTGGATTTTGTTTTAATTGAAGCTGGGCAGTTTCATCAAAGGAAATAATTTACAAATTACACCGTAGGTGCAATAAGCTTTCCTGAAACGAGAAAACCCCCCAGGAAATTATGAACCCACTTATCTAACACAAAAAAAGTGCACTCAACTTGAGTTTAAGATAAACAATTTCAGTCGCAGTGGGGCGAAAACTGGTCATCAGAATACCATGCACAGAAAACTAGAAAAGTATACTCGAAGCGTTCGAGAGTGTGTGTGTAGTGTGACACTGATGACACTCGGTTCATTTTATTGAATAAAAAGGCGAGTTGCATCCAAATAAGAACACTTGTTATTGCACGAATGACAACACGCCAGTGATGTAATAACTACTTTTCTTTTTCTTGGCAAAAAAAAAACCGAAGAAAGAAACAGTTAGGGTCAGCTTAACATCCCATCCCCATTCTTCCACCAACAGAGCGGATCTTGTAGCAAGATCTTGTTCTCGATTGACTTTCTTTGAATGTTGCAAGTCCACGCAAACTGATATCTATCATACAATTTTTGGGTCATGAGCGTTAATTCGCTGTGTATTGGAACATTTTACCCCATTTAAATTTCCTCTTCTGAGATGGGACAAAATTAGGTTGTAAACAGGCAATGAGGATTAAGCCCAAAGATTCCTTTCATTAATATGAAAAAATAGACATTTAAATCCCAGCCTTCCTTCCTCTTGGCGAAGAGGCGATCAGAGGAATGAAGAGTACCCCTCCCCCCTTCATATCTTCATCAAACAATAAAAGTCTTTTAGAGCAGGCGTCTTTCCCCACCAATAGGAAAATCATAGAAAATTAATCGGTGGGAGAAACAATTTAAAAACCCTGGAAAAGCCCTTCTCGAGGCTTTTTGAGGGCTCCCAGCGATACTACATTCGATTTCCACGCTACCGATTTGAAAATCTGTGTTTCAAAAGTTACTTCTGACTTCAAATCTTTTAAATAAACGAGTTTCATATCCTGCAAGCTGCTTTACGAAAAAGGTCGGTACAGTCTTCTTATTAAGACACACAAACCTTTCCCCATTTTTATTCGGGACCCTTCAGGTTCCTTTTCGATAAAGATTTTTCGTTAAAAATTAATTTTGCAAACTATTTTCAAACAGTAAAATTTGAGTTCGTTAACTATTCCCCAATCGTTTCAATCTACCGTAAAATTGATAATTAGTTAAAATAAATATCCTCTTTGGAATAAAAATAAGTATAGACATTTTTATTGTTTTTAAAAATTGATTTTTGTAAAATCACCGCGTTATCCTCATTGTCTGTAGCATTTGATATAAATCTTTTTTTCTAAAGTTAACTTCAACATTCACGCACACCTTATATTTAAAATTGTAATATTTTGAAAAAATAACGAGTCTTGTTTTCTATCGTTAAACCAACGAAACCCTCTCGATAGCCAAGCGAGTAAATGTTCCTTTTGTAAATTGAATAAATAAAAGTAAACCTTTCCGATCATTTAAAATATTGTTTCAAGTATTGTTGTTAAAAAGTCTAAAAATTAATAACTTAAAATATCAAATAAATAATCAAAACTTCTATCCTTCAAAAAGTCTTCACCACTCTTTAATACCCCTTTCCATAAAATAATTATTTTCACCTTAGAAAGCTGCTGAAATTAATGAAAAAAAATGTCAATTTCCAGCTAAAATCGATAAACAACTCTCATTTACCATTAAAGTTGAGGGAAACAACACGAATGCCTGAAATCTTAAGGCAAGTTCACGCCTAAAATTGAGGAAACACGCTAATCCCCAGTTTCTGTGGGTCATCAAGCGGATAACATTGAGAAATCGCGCTACTGGACTGTTCCTGGGGAGCAAGTACGCGGCTAAAAGTTTAAGGAAAATCGCTAATTAGCGGCCAAAATTGAGACAAAAAACGCTAATTCGCAGTTCACGGAGGACACGATTGATCTTTGGGGCAAGTCCGGGGTTAATAAAATTGATAAAGAAAAAAACATTTTTTTTTTTGGCATCAGCCCGAACGCCATAGCCAGGGGGAAAAACTTGAATCACTGCAAAAAGTGGAAAAGATGAAACCTGGTAAATTGAGAAAAACGCTCATTTGTAGCTAAAATTAAACAAAACGCGAAAATCCTGCTTTTGAAGGTCCTTATAGGCGGCTTATATTGACAAATCACGTAAATTGGCTGTTCTCGGGGCAAGTCCGTGGCTAAAAGTTTTAAAAAAGCGCTAATTTGATGATAAAATTGAGAACATATTTTAATTTCGCGGTTTTTTGATGCAACTTCCGGGTTAAAATTGAAAAAAAACGCTTATGGGCTGCTCTTGTAGGAGGTCCGCGGCTAAAAGTTATAAGAAAAAGCGCTAATTCGGGGCTATATCGAGAAAAAACGCTTCAAACAGAAAATTAAATAAAAGACACTCATTTCCTGCTAAAATTGGGGAAAAACGTCAATTCATGGTTTTTGGAGGCAGCTTCGCGGGTAAGATTGAGAAATTATCGCTAATTTTGCATTTATGTATGCCCTTAGGCGGCTTACATTGAGCATTCGCGCTTTTGGGCAATTTTTGAGACAAGCCCACGGCTATAAACCTAATTTTCAGGGGTTTTGCTCCTACAGAAACTATTTTGCACTTGTTCAAAAACAAAATTTAGCTGTGAAAATAAATTCCGTGTGCTCATTCAAAAACAAATTCACTGATTTTCGCGCATTCTAAAAACAGTATTGTGGGTTTTTGCGCTCTGCGGGAGTTCAATTTTCGCGATTCTTGTCTCATACAAAACCCAAATTTGCGCCTCCAAAAACCAAATGTAACACAAAACGATTTAGAATCGTCAATTTTCAACTAATTATACGTCTTGCCTCCCAAACAATTAAACAAACAACAAACGTTGATATTTCATTAAAAAATCTGATTTGCCAAATCTTTCCGAAGGTGGCGAGGAAATTCAGAAGAGAAAGCTTTAGTGACACTGCCCCCATCAACCGGTGACTCCGGGCAAGAAATTTTGGAATTTGACCCCTGATGGCCATTGATGTGACAAATAAATAGCGAAACCTCCGCCCCAACTAGTGGGAGAGTCGAGATAGATAATAATTTAGAACAGACAAACAGCTCAATCTACAACATCAACCGGAAATGACGCGGTTACGAAATCGAAATCACCCTTCCAACGCATACGTTAACATTAAAATAGTCGAACTTCACCTCCACTGCCGGTTCAGGGAGGAGAAAAACAGGAAGCAAATATAAGAAAAAAGTGAGTTTTGTCCGGGGTCGCCTGCAAGACTCATAAACAGCGCCCGGCTCAAATAGAAAAACTTTGCAAAAATGGACCAAAATCGCCCACTTGGACTTAACCCCTGAGAGATTTTGGTGAAAATGGCCCAAAATTCAACAAATGAACTAACCAGCGTGTATTTTGGAGTGAAACAGACATTTGATTCGACGAGTCTTTGATTCCGTCGTTTTTGACCGTTTTCAGGCAAGGGGATGGGGTCGCACGGAAAATGGCCGTTTTTCGTGGGGAGACCGTCAATTTTTGAAACCCCCTGCCCCCCAAAAAACTAGCACAGACTCTTGGAAATTGACCATTTCCCCCCCTCCCTTCGCAACACCATCCACCACAGTTCTGACCATTCAAACCAAAAACTGAAAATGTAGTCCTCAGAACGTGATTGGTTCGGTAACCTGGTTTAAATTCCAATAAAAAACAAAATTAAACTCGATAACCGACTGCCAAAAGTGGCTTTTTGACCATGAAACGTATTAGGTCTGTTTCTTTTCTACACCAGTGTGTGACACTAAAATAGCAAATAAACGGACCTACTAAAACTTTCGCGGGTTTTTCTCAAATAAGCTGTCGATTTCACCCTCGTGGACAACGGCCATCCCCTCCACCCAACTGCCAATTGGTTTGTTATTTGCAGTGGCTTACCAAGGAGAAGGGGGGTGGAGGATCGCCCTGGGCCACAGTTCAGATAGAGCGATCAGGACACTACAGGCGTTTCCCGCTGCATGTATAATGGTAATAATAATAATAATAATAATAATAATAATAATAATAATTATTGTTATTATTATTATTATTATTTCTTTATTCTCTTGACCTATTACAATATAGGTGATCGGTTGCATCACATAACACTTTCTTTGAACAGTTAAACAAATATAAACGTTAAACAGTTAAACGGTCAGGGGGTCAACCATGAGCTAGCGTTAAAAATTAACGCAAGTGGTAACTAAGGACGCTCTATCACAAATAATGTTATATAACGCCATGGATAGACGGGATTTTTACGCCATAGCTCACGGTTGAGATCCAGGACGCTTAACGCTTAAATCGCGCTATTTCCGCTCATCTATAGGATAGGGCCTTGTTGTTTGTTCTAAACTTTAAGCTTCGTACTTGCCACAAAAAAAAAGCACAGAAACTCGGGATCAGCGTATACGAGCCAAATCACCGTCCAACCGGCTGCCAAGTCTCCTTTGCACCTTCGTTCCTACATCTATGAGTATAACACCGGTACAAATCCGCATTTTTCCATCTATAAGAATCCCCCCCCCCCACACACACCACTACATCGGTACGCTACTGTACCACTGTAACTCAAGGTGTCCCACCCGTTTAAATGGATCGAATGCTCGCAGTGAAAGAAGAGAAAGAGGCGAGCTTACGATTAGTATAATACATTATACGTAATCCTTCGACTTTCACGTTCTTTCGTCTGTCATAGTCATCTGCTGTACATACAACCCGATTCAATAGCACTCAGATGCTCGAGCAAGTCACGAGGAATGAATGTTGAGATTATAGGCTCGATTTTATGAAGACAGCGTTAGTAGAATTATAAAAAGGGAGTATACGAATAAACCAAGGGGAAATTTTTCTTTTTTCTTCTTCTTACGACAACTTATTGCATTTTTGCCTCTTTTGCAATTTCACTGCATTATCCACAAGGCGTGACGCCTGTGTGCTATACGCATGCCGTAGTCCTTCCTACTAAGGAAAAAGTCTTACAAGACACCGAGCAGTCCTAGCACAAGGTGACAGTTTCTCTTAGAAATTAAATGAAAGGAGAATCGCGTGTGCAAATATGTAGAACCTTTTTACAAAAACTCGAAAAAAAGCCGTATGACACGAAAAAGGGTGTGAAGTGACTTCGACTAGCCTAAACGTCTAAATCGTGTAACCATAAAGAACTATTAGGACAGAGGAGGGGGGATAATTAGAAAGGTGAAAGCGAGATTTGAGTAACGGCTGTAGACCTAAAAGGTGGGTTCGAGCATTGTTCATTATCAAAGCTTGGGCCCATTTCCATTAAACGCACGTTATTTATTTATTTTTCAAACGTTACATTCCTTCCGAGTTTCTTCGGTCACCCATAATATAACTTCAGGGACGGGCACGTAAGAGGGAACGAAGTTTATAACCCATCGCCACTCTCATATAAGAATTCATTGAAGGCTGCGTTTGCAGGCAGTCGAATGTGAGTTTAACACAGCTCTTTTCATTCTTCCTGCATCACGCAGCATGGGCAGTAAATGTAAACAAATATAATTGATTTCATAAAATTCTATATAACCTTGTGAAATGAGGAATAATCCTTGAGGCAATTAACACTTTGCACATCACATCACCTCTACCAGAGCAAGACGAAACTGAAAGCCTTTTTAAATCGTGAATATTATACAATCACTCAGATTTCCCTAAATTGATTTCCATTTTACGATATGTACCACCAAAAAGAAGAAATAATGCTCAATTTTAAATTCATTGGGCTTGAAGGTTCTCGCTGAAAGCGCCATGGTGACAGGGCTGCCCCCTCCCCCTCACCAGTACAAAAACTCAACAGGGGGAAAAAAGCATAAATCATGATGTAGATCAGATGCATTGCCGGCTATGGGACCTATGGACAGACGAGGGCATCGTTAATTAAAACGTTAATTCGTTACCAAACAACTGAACACTCTGGCTAGCCATCCTCATCAGTGCAAAGCCTGACAAATTCCTATTAAATTTGAAGTTTTCTGCCTGAATATCCGTGAAGTGGACATCTTCAAGTCTTAATTTCAGTTAACTTGCCAGTTTAGGATTTTTATGCAAGCAAAATTGCCAGTTTCAAGGCCTATTTTGTGGCGGTGAAATCCAGGCTAGCCGGTAACAAAAAACGCCAAAAGTCTGACGAATAATCACGAAATTGGAAGTTTCCTGGCTGAATATCCGCCTGATTGCAAGTTTCGGGTCCAACTTCGGGAAATTCTACTGAAGCGTTTTCATTCCGCGAATTGACAATTTTCCTCAATTTTAGCCGCGAATTAGCGCTTGATCTCCATTTTATCCGCCAATTTCTCAATCTCCATAACTTATTTACGAAGTTACCTCCAAAAGCCACGAATTAGCGTTTTTTAAATTTTAGCCGCGAATCAGCGTTATTCTCAATTTCTTTTTTCGAATTAGTGTTTTCAATTTTTAACCGTTATAAGCGCTTTTTCCACACTTTATCCGCGAATTAGCGCTTTTTCTCAATTTACCTGCGAATTGGCGGTTTTTCAGCACTTCAGCGCGGCTTTCCAATTTTAGACGCCTAAAGACCTACAGAAAAGCCACGAAGATGCTTCCAGAAGCCGCGAATTAGTCACACCTCTCCTAGCGAGTATCCCGGGTTTGAAAGAATGAAAGAATCAAGGTTCCAGGGATAGCATGATAGGTAATATTGGCTTCTTTGGTATAAGGGGGGGGGGGATATGAATCCGTTCTCTGGTTCTCTATCCCGATACCCGATATCGATAAATTTAAACTAGCAGGGGAACTACGCGCTTAGAGGAGTCACGCAGAAATGCAAATGAAGATCGTGAATAATACACATTAACAATTGTAATGGAAGTATTTACTGTAATTATTTGCACTCGAAGATTTCTTCATACTGAATATTGATATGATTTCACAGAAACTAATAAATAATAATGTATTATATACACGGGAAACCCTCCCCCTTTTTGCATCATTTGTTACATGGAGCGATGAGTCGATTGGCTAAATGTGGTCAGACACTTGTGCTTATGAGAAATGGAGTGAACTAACCAGCGAAAAAACTACAACTGTCTTTCCTAATAGATCATTAGTCTCGGCAATCTGTCAATTAGAGAACTTGTCAAACGCTCAACCGCGGCAAGAGTTTAACAGAAGCAAAATGAGAAAACCATTTTTAAACTCCACAGTCTCCATTACATAATGACTTTCACATTTCTTCCAATTACCACGAGTTCATTCAAGAACGAGTTGATATTTGGGCTTCGATTGGGTAGGGGAGTGGGGGGCTTTCCTTAATTTCTGGATAGCGTAAGGACTATTCAAAAAGGCCTAAAGCATTCTGAGTCTCCCTCGATAATTACCCCTCCACCCTCCAATGAAGGATACAATCAAAGTTAATAATTATTAACGATAAAATATTAATTTAACTCTTCATAAGATAGTTTAATAAGAGTGTTTCCCTTTTTAAACTATTCGCTCAAGCAATAAAAATTGACATATTCGCAAACGCAGGTGCATGGCTTTGGGGGTCACTCACAGAGGGGGTAATTACGTTGCGTAAAATTACAAAAAACAAACAACCAACGTCTTATTCCCCCGATATCTAGTGACTCCGTTAAATGCTTTTTCTATTTTTAATAAACTAAGGGGGGAGGGGCGGTTCAAAAGTGAGAATGATAACAGTGTGTCTCCCGCATGAGTGTAATATCACACGGGTCTGCGTAAAATGAACGTTGGGCTTGTCTTATAGGGAAATTGAGTTACAAATACTTAATCAGAATATGATAAGCTAATTATTTATTAGAGCGCTAATTCGCGGCAAAATTGGGAGAAATCGCTAATTGGCGGCTAAAATTTATAAATACGGCTCATTCAAGGAAACTTTATTCGTGGCCAAACTGGAAAAAAATAGCTAGTTAACGGCTAAATTTGAGAAAATACGCTATTTCACGGCTGGAACTGAGACACAGCCCTAATACACGGATAAAATGAAGGAAAAACTCTGCTGCTGAAATTGAGAAAACGACAATTCGCGGTTTATAAAGGAAAATGCGTGGCTAAAATTAGGAAAAATTGCAAATTCACGGGTGAAAATGAGAAAAATTGCTAATTGTGATAACCTATAACTTCCGGCTAAAATAGAGACAAAGCGATCATTATTCTCTCAGGCTAGAACTGAGAGAACGCCACTTCCCGAATCAATGTGTGGGTTTTGGAGGCAAATTCCTGGGTAAAATCGAGAAAAAGTGCTAATTCACTGCTAGAAAAGTGAAAAATTAAGCAAATTCGGGGCTAAAATTGAGAAAACCTTCAACTCCCTAAAATATAGAAAAAGCGATCATTCTCAGGTTAGAATTGAGAGAATGCCAATGCATGGTTTTTGGAGGCGAATTCGCGGGCACAAAATTGAGAAAATGTTGTAATTCACCGCTATACAAGTAAAAAAAAAACAAAAAAACACTAGTTTCACGGATACAATTGAACTTGGCACGAGCAAAATTGTAACAGACATATTTCTAAAAGTGAAGATTTTACTGGAATAATGTTGTAACACGGCTTAGGTGGTAGTAGGAAGAGCTTCGGGAGTGTTTTGAGCAGTGGTGGGAGCCCTGGGAGTCAACAAATTATACCGAAAAATTTTATTTTGATCCCCGAACCACATGGTTTTTTAATGTTTTATTATCGTGAAACAAGAAAATAAACAGATGGGCCAGGGATCATCTTATATTGGCACACTATAGTAAAAAAGTTTGATTCTCTAAAAGTTTAATTTTGTCTGTTGCAACGTTCTTCGTGCCAGCCATTCAATTGATAAAAAGGGTCGATTCACATCAAAAACTGTACAAGTGCGGGGTTTACAAGTGATATTATTACATTTTAATTTGAAGCGAAATAGTAGAGGGGGGGGGGTGAAGTCACACCTTTCAATTCCTATATTTATTTCGTCCCCATTCAGGAATCGAATTATACAGAAAAGAGGGATAAAAACTCGTCCAGTCGTCCTCCAGGTTTTTTTAATTATTAGTTTGTGAAATTCCTGTCGGAACAGATTTCTTTGAAAAACAATATTATTCAACGTAAAAACATGTACATGAAGAGGGAGGGTCGATTTTGTACTAAGGTAGAATGTGTACTTTACCCCCCCCCCCCGCGAATAGTTAATGGTTTGACAATTTTTTGTTTGCATAGACGCAATGATGCGATCACCCAGTTTCTTTCAAGTACATATTTCCAAATCTTTGTAAATCACATAATTCCAAATCTTTGTAATAGGCGAGATATATTGACATTTTGTTTTATTCGACAACGAATTTTAAAAATTGAATAACGGAGAAGTACCTCTGAAACGTCGCCACTGAATTTTTCGGCGGAACACTTTCGCATCGCAAGGGGTGGGATAGGGATTCACACGGGGTTTGAAGTGCGAAATAAATTTATTTTTGTCGACACAAATGCGAATTAAATTGAACTTAAAAGACGGCACGTACGGCCGCAGGCCTAACCGCGGACATAAGAAAATCTTTTGGGGGGTTTTGTTGATCTTGACTCATGTAAGTGGAAACCAGTTTTTCTAATTGAAGACGAAAATTTGTTTTTTGCCAACACCAGAAAAATGTCAAGGAGGGGGGGGGAGTGTTATCTAACCATTAACGCTTATTCTATGGTGAAAAGGTCAAATTATGTCAATTTCGTTAGTAATTATAATATTATATTATTGAAAAGTTAAAATAAGAACCTGACATTTTATTTTCATTTTGAAATACATAATAATAATAAAAATCGAAGATTGGTGATTGTGACTTCAAGGGTCTCTCGGCCAACTTAATAAATTTACGAGTTTTTCTCGAGGCGAGCGAAAGTGCTCTTACACTTGTCACTTGTCAGTGTTATAACGTGTTTGTGTGTTCATTACTCGAATAATTGGTTGAAAATGAAATTATTCAATTCTTAATGACTTGCCTGCCCACGGGCCATATTTTGACTGATAATCCGTCGTGTCCAACCAAAGTCTTGGAATCAAGTGAGCTCTAAATCCATTTATGAGAGTCCAAAGAATATCCGCGATAATCAGTCCGACAGCGACGAGACCGATTAAAGCAAACAGTTCAAATATAAGAGTCATTTCACACGGCACGCCGTCCGGCACGGGAATGAGAGCCCAGGCATGATAATGCTTTCACTCGAAAACCCCTCCACCCGCCCCGTCAATGAATGCATCAGGCAAGGGATCTGGAGGAAATACCCTCCACCTTCGTCTTTTCACTTTAAAAAAAAAAAAAAAAAAACGTTCCATCAAGGGACGGAGGGAAGGGAGGACATAATTAATTTGAGTTTCCTTTCCCCTTGTTCCCTGCAACATTACCAAATGACCGACTGTAGGATAGGTCACCTACATCAATATTCAAAACTAGTAGATACGCACGAGATGCCACGGTTCGTTTTATTTCAACAACTACGCTTCCAAAGCTATTATTTTTTCAGCAAATTTGTTCCATTTAACTAAATCAGACAGAAAATAATTTATTTAATTTATTGTATTTTATTTTACTGGTTTTCGAACCTTTCTCTCACCAGCAATCTAGGGCGATTCACCGGTACTTACCACATTAAAACATGCTCGTATTTTGCAAAAAGAGGAAAAAGAGAAAGAGATTAGCGATCTATATTGCGAGGGGAAAATATTAATAGAAAAACGCAATGAGGATACGGTTGGTTGCTAATATGTTCACATACCTGTATATAAATCCGAAAGAGCTGCTCGCGTCTCATTAAAGTCTGACATATTTATCACGTTTCATTATTAACAAAAACGCAATAAATGGAGAAAAAATTGTAATTTGTAATAAATGGATGGCAAGATATTCAAAAATCTAATTTAAAGCCGAGGATTCACTCGGAGAATTGGACAACGATGAATCGACCACTTTGGGAGGGAGAAAAAGGCGAGCGCGAGAAGGAGGCCACATTATGGCAATGACTCGACCTAATACCATGGCTTCATGAACTGGGCCATAATTTCGAGAATCGTGAGAATTACTGCTATTGTCCCCTTCTAGCCAGACGTGTGATTCCGGAATCTATAAAAAAAAAAAAATTGACGGAGACAGTTATGTGCTCGCTATTTATAGTATAGGAAAGACGTAATGCATGGAGCTCAGCTATGTGGTCGAGTTGTCACGCTCGTTAATCGTTGGCAGGGCTTAGTAAGGAGGAAAGTACGAAAATGTCTTCTCGCGTCGGGGTCAAGGCGGGGGTTGCACTATTGCTTCCTCGACCACCCCTCCCGTATAATAAATTTTGGCCGCATTTCTACGCCAATCCTGGATTTTAGAATCACATTAATCTCCAGGAGCGTTAGATCACACTTTTTCAAATTTCACTCAAGAATGTAAAATACCTTCGAATTTTGACCTTGGAAATTCATGCTCTTCCGTCGCCTTATTTTGTAAAGCAAAATCGAACGCTCCTGTAGAACTGCCTGGAGATTAAAATGAGACTCTAAAATCCGGGGATTGGCGTGGAAATATGGCCGAAATTTATGGGCAAAACTATAGGCGGGGCATGACTGAAGGGGGTCGAGGAATCACTATGAACCCCCCCCCCCCCCGCCATAATCGTTGGCAGGGCTCAATAAGGTGGAAAATACGAAAATCTCTTCTCGCATCGGGTTTTCAGTGAAGAACCGAAAAAAAACTATGCGTTTTCAAGCTCTTAAAATTGCCGTTTGGTAGAAATAGGCCTATGATGAAATAAATAATTAAATCCCGGGATTCATACTCTACGATGCAAAGGGCACTGTGGATTTTTGCAACAATCGGTTTCCCTCAATTCAGAAATTCCGCGTGACAATTTCAACACTTTGACAGAAACATGAACAGAGCGTAGCCCCCCTCCACATCTGTTAATGGTTTTTATCGAGGAGCAGTAAAATTTGGCAAAAATTGAATTCTCTTAATAAGAAAATGCCCTTACACAAGGGAGAGGTCGAGCGTGGATATCTCCGTCAAAACTGAACCAATTTCAAAAACTGAAAGCTCGTTTGGAAGCTCACTAAATGGGCATGTTTTTCCATTAATTAAGTTTTAAAAGAGCGAAACTTGCGTTTGTAAGAGTCAAAACGAAGAGATTCGGTTTTTGAAAGTGCCGAACGCGCATGAATGATTTTGAATCAGACAGACAAACACAAATCGCCACCCCGCTGTTTGTCGGTCAAGTGTTCTATATTGTGGAGTGAATTCCAGATTTTTTCACGGTGTTTTCGAGTGATTCAGAGTGCAGGTTCAGATCCAGGGGTCTTGAGCAACACTCCCCATGGACCATGTGGGCGCGGTCCCTGGGAAGTCTGCAGTTGTTATCAGGAGCGCGGAATACTGGAGTGGACGAAATTGGGGGAAAACGCTAATTCAAGGATAAAGTATAGAAAAAACGTTAATTCGCGGATTAAAATTGCAAAAAATTGCTAATTCACGGCTAAAATTAAGTAAATCGCTTTCTCTGCTATAATTTAGGAAAACACAAATCCATGGCTTCTGAAGGCAACTAAAACTGTGAAAAAGTGCTAATCCATAGCTACAAGTGAAAAAACGGGCAATGCGGGGCAAATACAGTTCATAAACCGATAATTTGCGGCCAATATTGAGAAAAATCACTGGTTGGGCCGGCTGAAATTTAAAAAAAATGCTTATTTTCAGCTCAAAGTGAGAGAAATTGATACTTCGCTGCTGAAAAGGTAAAAAATCGCTAATTTGCAGAAAAAATTGAAGAAAACTCCAATTCGTGGCTAAAATAAATTTAAAAAAATCAAATTTTAGGCTGTGATTGAAAATTCAGCCAATCCGTGACATCTGAATGCAACTTCGGAGCCGGCACTGGCCAGTTAGGTCCGAAAGGTTGTAATACAGCCCCTTTAGTTGGCTACTCACTTCAGACGGGACGTGAATCTTAGCCACAAAACTCACACCATTTGTCGGAAAACAGAGTCAGTTGGGCTAGTAGCGCCCGCTTTAGACACTGATTTTAGATCGAATATTCGGCCCGACAAAATCTCGAATCAAGTGATTGTGACGTGACTAAATTCAACTTTGTTAATTTCAAAAATAATTTTAACCACGGAGACTGCCCTGATCAGCGGCCAAATGGCAAATTTCTCAGCTTGGCACCTCCTGCCTTTATAGACACTCGTTGTGTGTCGTCTATTCTAGCCGGTTTAGCTCAAGGTACCCGCTGGGCCAAGATTTCTGGCCGATCCGTGGTAGGGGTTCTGATGGACAGTCACTCACAGAAAATGTTTTGGTGATCGAAAAGTGAGTTTCGAGGATTTCATTGACGGTTTCCAGGACGAAAATTCAAAGCGACGATGGCGAGGAGGTACTAATAAATAGGGTGTATTCCAAGGGGGGGGGGGCGTCCTAGGTTGCGATCTGTGGAGTGGGGAGAGCGGTTTGAGCCCGAGAAAACCTTTTTGGCAACACAAATTCTTCCTCTATCAATTCACAAGAGATCATCCGCTTCTACCGGGCTAATTTTAGAGGGAGCGACACGGAACGTAATTCAGACATGTTTTGGGATCTGAGCTAGGTGTTACGATTTTGCGGCATTTCTGATGTCAGCGAGATCGAATTAAGGGAAACCGGTTGCTGCACGCTACTTTCTCCACGATTACCACCAAAATGTCCCGAACGGTTAAAATCAAACAGTCCAAATAAATATCAGTTTGATGTTTCGGACGGCGTGACAGTACCTTAATGGCTAGGAGCCCCAAGCATCAGGCACACATAAGTGAAAAGAAAAAAACAGAATACCAACCAGAAATATTCCTCTGTCTTTAACCTGAACAATATCGCCCTCCAAAGCGACAATTCTTTTGCACACCGCTTCCCGAGGATTCCTTTTGGAAAGAGCGACGGCGACGTCTCCACGCTTGTACGGCATCGACTTTAATGTCGAACTAAACCGTTCACACAGAATGATATCGTTCTCTTCTATAGTGGGTAGCATCGATGGGCCTTCGCACTAAATAATATTTTTTGGACTGAATCATTCTTGACACGTCTACCGGGAGGCTTGGGGCACTTACGATGAACGGATTGGCAACGTAGGTTAAGAAACTGTGCGAGACGGAGAGAAATATAAGGCCACCATAGGCGACTGACGCCAATTTCGAGAGTATACGAGACATTTATCGAGATGATAGCTGAAATAAAGATGAAGTCATTAGGATGTTTATCACTCATTGATCATTGCCATGTGTAATGTACTGTAGTGAACTACACTTCAGGGATGACGCCAAATCCGTTCCGAAGCAAGGTGACTTCTTGGAATTATTAAATTTTTAACACAACTTTATTTTGCTGTTTCGAGGACCAGTGAGAGAGTATTTCGCCACAGAGCAGGTAGTTTTTCCAAAGGAGCTTGAAACTCGACATGGAAACCGTCAATTATTTTACCCCAGAAACTGACTGCGCATAGGACCGTTTTGCGCCCACAACTCACACCATTTGCTTTCAAAATGTCAGCGCAGTCTTCTAACGTGAACAGACTGTTATGCCTCTGAAAATGACACTTTGCCCACTAACTTGAAATGTAGACCTCTCAGGAACTTACTAGGTTCGGAAAATTAGGCCCCACGACCTGTCTATCTGGCACAAAAATGACAGTTTTTTTTTGCACTCACGCGAAAATTAAACCAGACACTCTCAATTTCGCTACTACGTGGGAGTCAGCAGCGCTTTGCCTACGCAGGTCACGAGGGGACGTTGTCAAATTACCTCTCTTGATTACGGGGCTCAGCCTACAGTGTGAAACATATGGCCTTGGGGTGAAAGTTCAGTGCCATCTCACAGCTTGGCGTTCTTCGATCTGGTAACCAGAAAAGTGTTGGTTTGAACCACACCAAAAGTCCCCCCGGGTTGATTTTCATGCCACCGAGATTCTCAAAACCAATTTCTGTAAAGGAAAGACAATTTTATGGGATAACGGCCCCGATTCCCAGACAAAAATTCATGGTTTCTGGGCCGTAAAGCCACTTTCAGAGGCAAAAAGTCCAGATTCGTATTCAAAAACTTGGGACTAGTGACTAGTCACCCTACTGAGGATTTCAATACTATGGGGCATCCCTAGCACAGGGATTATTGTCAGTTCACACATTTCTGGTTGAACAAGTATGTACACGAAATCGTCAATCTCAGTCAGTTATGTGGAATAATACCGTAGGTGATCTTACAAATTAACAGTCCTCGTTAGGGCAGTTGTTCAAAACAAACACAATAGCAAAATACCCCTCACCAGTACCCTCTTCACCTATTAATGACCAGTATAATTTAATTACCTGCAATAATTAACTGTTGTTATATTCTGTGGCACTTTCATGGCTTATATTACTACGTTATTAAAATTATTCATTATTTCTGTCAAAAGCATGGGTTCACTTCTTGCATTTTCCGTATCAACTGGCCTTCAACCCAACCGTAACACTGAGTGATAACATGATACCCGGGATTGATAACAATGACAGAGACAATTCTGTGCTTGTAAGGCATGAAATTAAACATTTATTGCGTGTGATCTTAAGTCTATAGAAATGAGATTCAATGAAAAACAATTGATTTTGTTGAGTCTTAATGATCCCGACATGGAAGACAGGCTGAACTTCACA
The DNA here is from genome assembly GCA_038030265.1 of Corythucha ciliata. Classification (NCBI taxonomy): domain Eukaryota; kingdom Metazoa; phylum Arthropoda; class Insecta; order Hemiptera; family Tingidae; genus Corythucha; species Corythucha ciliata. The sequence continues at coordinate 22,671,181 of CM075940.1, forward strand.
GTTATTACGTTGGGCAGTGCTGGCCAGTTTTCCCAAAAGAGAGGTGAGAAGGTCGATTCAGTTGCATTTCTTCTTATAGTGAAAATATTTGTCTAACTGCTTTTTTGCTACTTTCAAAATACTAGCCCTTTGATGATGTACTAACAAACTCTGAGGGGGAGTGTAGGGGTTTGTGGTCGTAGGCTGCCAATTCGATGTCCCGTTGAATAAAGTCCAGAAAACGACGTCAGAACTAGCAGGCTACTATAAAAAACGGCTGAGTAGATCCTGTCGGGTTTTATGAGACATGTGGGGCTCAACAATTTGAGACCCGGAGTAAATCCCGCTCATACTGTCCACGAAATTGTTCTGAGAATATTTTCCCTGGTGGGAAGTCTCGCACAGTCAAGTGCGATCCAGTCGCCCGTGCCGAGTGGCCGAGTACGCCCTGACTTGGTTCCAGTAGTGACGGTGTTGAGGTTGAGAGGGGTGGACCGAACCGGGGGACACCGTCCAGAGGGAGCCAGAAATTTGTGGATTTGGCCAGTTCAACCCCCAATTTTGATGACTCCGCTTCCTTAACAATCGTTTAGCTGGATAGATCTTACAGTAAATACATTTCGCTGTTTGTATCTTTAAAACCACCAATTTCGCAAGTTCCTCACGTAAAAAAATCAATTTCGAACTTGATTCTTACTAAGAAGCGTGGCTCGACAAAACCATTCAAACCCAAATAGGTGTAACACTTTTTCTCCAACTTAGCTGCGAATGAGCTTTTAATCTCAATTCTAGCCAGGAATTTTGCCGCGGATTAGCAATTCTCTGCCTTCTTAGCAGCGAATATTAGCGCTTTTTGCCGCATACATGCCCCAAGATTAGCACTTTAGCGCGCCTTCACAATTTTAGTCGCCTATGGAAACTTGGAATGCCTTGAGACACCAGGAATTGATGAATTTTTCCTCAATTTTAGAGGCAAATGAGCGCTTGTTCTCAATGTTGTTGACGTGATTCAACGCTTCGGAAACCTTGAAATCCCAATTTTTTTCATATGTATGCTTTTCGGTGTGTGTTTTTTTAAGCGCCTAACCCACGAAATTTGGATTTTGAATGAGCGAAATTAATTTAATAATATAATTAATTTAGTTTGAGCGAAATATGGAAACTTGGAATTCTGGAAGATCCAATCACGCGAAGTCGGCGAGTGGGTTTGAATTTTGATTTTTACAAACAAGCAGTTTCGAGACTATTTAACCCTAAAACTTGTACTTAACGGATATCTAGCATCAAACCAATGAAACATACAATTTATTTTCTTGTTTTAAATTTTTTTCGAACGATCCTGCCGGCGTTTTTGTTTTCAGCGACGTGACGTTTCATCGAGGGATCCTCAACGTCCTCAGGCGTCTTCTTTTTGTTTAGTTTTTGTTTCAAAAGAAGACGCCTGAGGAATGTCACGTCGCTGAAAACAAAAAACGCCGGCAGGATCGGTCGAACAAAATTTAAAACAAGAAAACAAATCACTCCTGCCTCCAAAATAAAAAATCATACAATTCATTCTTCGAAACTCGACTCTTTGGCCGCGAATTTCAATTTTTTGTGGCTAATTCGCTCAAAAACGTGCAATTTGACATTTAGCACTCCGCTTTGAAACTTGCGATTTCGCAGTCACGAGGCTAAATAATCTTTAGCAGCTGAAAAATTTGGAGGCATTCTTTTAATTATTCGGCCATTGGTTTTCAATTGTTGAGTCGTGGTCTCTTCGGTGTTGACTTTGTATTTTTTTGGGCGTAATTTAAATTGCTCTTTTCCAACCGTGTTCTGAATGTCACAGGATTCAAAGATCGTTGGTTTAGGCTTAAATACAACTTATTATTCTATTTCAAATTCCTCGACACCGGAACAATCGATTTAAGTGAGGTAAAATTGAGCTTTTAATAGTTCGGTGTTTGGAAAATATTTGTTTTTGTTTTTTTATGTTTCCTCAGCCCCTCGGAGTACTTATTCTAGAAGGCTCCTCCGTAAATTATGAGACGGCCAGTGGAACGCCTTTCGCGTTCTCTTTGTCATTTCATGATCAACCAGACCGAAAATACATTTTCTCAGCGAAGACTGAAGAGGCTGTTCATAGATGGATAGCTGCCCTACAAAACGCCAGGTTTGTTTGAAATTTTTGCTATAAAAACGTGTTTTTCTTTTTATATACACAATTTGGTAATTTACAACTGTGCTTGTAGATACGGTGAATTGAGGAGTCACGCGAGACAGTTACAAAGCGCCGTCAAAGAAAAGATAGGGCAGGTGGGAAGGGTGTCTTGAAATGGTATGGGCGCAAAATAATTCGGGTTTGTTTCGTAGGACCCTCTGGCGAGGCATCATCCCTGGACATCTGCACCGTCTTTAATTACTCCGAATCAAGATTCGCTAATTCCTCATAATGAAAGAAACGGAGGGCCTGATGTTAACCTAATTAATTTTTGAGCTGACCCCTGTTTGTTCTCTCGTGGAATATGTTACTTAATTCAATAGCGCAGAGTAATGAGCTCTGCATTTCCTCCTTCGCCTTACCTACGTTCAAGTGCAAACTTTCATTGTGTACAAGTTTTCCTGGAGTGCTTGAACAACTTTTCGTCATTTAAAAAAAATGAAATTTATTTTGTATTCATCCGTTTCGTGTCTGAATCTCCTGAAAGTTCCTACGCTGCCAAACCTGAAAAACTGGGGTCTTATTAAAACCAAATTTCTCGGAATCGTGTCTCTGAAAAACCAATTTAACAGGTTTTCCTCTGACCAAAACCAACAGCCAGCATCGGGGGATTTTATCACTGAAACCCCCAACTTGATTGAGACGTGTCTCGTTTTATTCCTTTGTGCCCCGGCATATTTAGGTATTTGGGTCTTTGATCTTTGGGTGGTGAAATCCACCTTAAATGTTGGTGCCCTGAGACGGTAAACTGCGGTAATTCATTCCCTCAAAACTGGACCCTTTCATCGTCGAGACGAATAGTTAACCGTTAGGAAATCACGCAGGCCTGTAAAACTGCCAAGTTGCAGTCCAGTGTGGTGTAGCCAGCTCTTTGGTCTTAGGAAAGGAATAGGGGCTGAAGGAGCTGGCATTTCCCCTTCCACTATAAGCAGGGTTGCCAGATGTCCGGTTTTCGCCCTGAGTCTCCGGGCACCCGGGGAAGGTGCCGAAACAGCGAAATTAGTTTCTAAAAGGGCCCGACTCATGAAATTCCGGGTTTGAATGAAGCTGAATCCGCAGAAATTTGCTTTTCGAACAGTGCAAAATTTCATAAAGCGAAGGCCGCGAAATTGTCTGCTTTTTTGGGTGAGTTAACCCCGTGAAATTGGTTTTTAATCCACGAAAATGGTCTCTGAATTTGGGCACATCGCGAAATAGCAACAAAACTCCGTTTGAGTTTTCCGTGAACTCGATACGTAAACTTTTCTTTTCGTTGAGAAAAACCCCTCTGAACAAAAACTGGCCCTGAAACTTGCAATTTCGCGAAAACATGTGCCTGGAAGTATCGAATTTCGCAGATATTGGCATCCAAAATGTGGCCATTTTGTTGTGGTTACGGCATATATGAACCTAGACAGCCAACGACGCGACTCGGTGAGTCGTGGCCGGCTAGCCCAGCTTTTGAGTCCACAAAAAAAAAAATCAAACCTGTAATTTCACTGATACGTATATATTTAGCACTGAAACTTGCAGTTTCTCCGAAATATTAATACACGTGACTTGTAATTTGGCTGAAATTAAGGACTGGAACTTGGCATTTTCGATAGAATGAAGACCCAAAAGTTGCTTCTTCGCTAGAATGGAGGCCCGAAACTTCCAATTTCGTGGGTATTCGGCACGCTAAGGCCTGACTTGCGGGTCCGGCTAGCGTGGGTTTCCCCGCTACACAAAGTGTCTCTAAACTGTAATTTTGTTTTAAGACCCTAAACTTGCAATTTCACCGAAGCCGTCAATTTCACGTACGTTCAGACTTGTAATTTCGCTGAAATAAAAACCCTAACTTTGCAAATTAATTCAATTCCAATTGCAAATAAATTAAAGTTCTTAAATTAAAATTTGGGAATTCGCAATTTTCACAATATTGTCTGCGAATGGGCGATTCTTTCAATTTTAGCGTTGATTTAGGTTTTTTTTTTACCAATTTTAGCCGCGACACGACCCAGCATGACGACAGCCATTAGCGCTTTTCACAATTTCAGCCGCGAATTAGTGATTCCCCCCCCCTCCCATTTTAGCCATGCATTAGCGCTTTTTTCTACGATAGTTACTAAGTAGCCTCCAGAAAGCACAAATTTGCGTTTTCTCAATTAGCCGGGAAGCGACAAATGACCATGTTTTTTGGGGGGAGAAATTTCAAAATATTTTTTTAAAGAGCAAAATGTTCAGCTTAAATGCTAAACAGCTAGTGTGAATGGGCGGGGGGGGGGACGGTTTCCGATTTTATCTGGTTTCAAACAAAGACGGCTTCTTCAGAAAGGGTGGGCTGCCCTTGCTCCCTCCTGGCTACTGGGTATTTCACGCACACTCGATCACAAAAAAAACTGGACATTGCTCGCTTATTTGACAACTAGACATTTCCATTTCGTATCGACAAAAGTTTTCACACGAACCACCGCCATTTTTTTAGCACGACCAGACAGGTTCAATAAGTTTTAGTGAGGCAGTGGTAGATAGTCAAAACAATTTATATTTTTATACTAACAGAAATTTTTTGGCAAATATGTACGTCCGATTATTCGGAAACTGTCTATACTCATAGATAACTCATAAATAGACAACTACAACAACGGAACTTTCGACTTTTCTGGTTCCCCTCACACAGGCTTTGAATGATAAATAACAGAAGTGAACAGATTTACGTGAAACCTGTATGTAAGAGACGAAAAACGTGGTCCCAACCCAATGCCTGGATATAAGAAACGCCCGAGGCCTTATTCTCTAACGAAATAGATACACTGCTTTGGTAGAAAATTTGAAATCTCATTCTTGAAATTAAGAAAACTGAACGGAAACATATGATTTTTGAAAAAAACAATGATGAAAGAAGTTAGCGAATAAGGCCCCTGATGTTAAGAGAAACCTCTTTGTAAGAGGCTGGAACTACCCAGTTCCCGCGTGGCTGTCTCTTACAACCAAGCTTCACTCTATACAATTTTTAAAAATTACACAATTTTTTAAATTTAGGTTTCTGAGCATTTAAACGACAGATAAATAAAATCAATTAAAATATCACGTCTTCATTTTAGCAACATAACATCATGTTTCTTTGGCCGAATTCATAAAACACAATTATTTTTCCCTGCTTAATTTCTATGGCGTGAGCATCAATCCTAGTCTAGCTAGAACCATTTCTTTGCGCAGTCGCACAATCTCCCAATAGACGTCATGAACTGTAAGATGACGATAAACAGTTGATTCGGTTATGTATAGTACTGTTGTAGTGAATAAGGGGGGGGGGGTGGAGTTTACCTGAACTTTTCACTAGACCCCGCTGTATGTAACGAAGGTAATTGAGAAAATCACAGACAGCAATGATCTAAACGTGAAATATGGAAACATTTAAAACGGGGGTCACGGTGACAAGAGGGGTAATAGCTTACTCTATTACGGCACATATGCGAAATGTAGTACCACGTTTGGTCACTACCCAAACGCAGTCGGTAATGGCAGTGTCTGACGGAGTCCTGCAGAGCGCACGTCCTGGAAAAGGGGGCAATGAATTTGGTGAACCATTGATTAGATAATTTAAAGCTCTTACTTTGGGGAATTATTTTTAGATTTATCGCCAACGGCCTCTATGAAAACGTCGCTAGACTCAATGGCTTTTCTTACTTCAAGCGACAGTGCCTCGTTAGTGAAATTGAGGCAATAGTCAATGTCTTCCCGATAAATTCGAGCTATGAATGGATCAGTCTTATCAATCGTTGGATTCTTTTTCCAAACGAGAAACTCCTTATGAGTGATCGGATCTACCTGAGATTGAAATTAATATTAACGCCAAATCCAAATATGAAAATGTGTTTTTTAAACCTCTAGCGCAGATTCTTTGGCGTCCACCGGGTCAAACGAATTTCTAATGATTTTGGTGGGGGATTCCTGTGGAGAAATATGTCCGTTTTTATGACTAATATGAGATGGCGATCTTCGATGTTTTTTGCTATCTGAAAAGTAAGAGAAACGTCAAATGTTGGGTCATGAGAATAAACAAATTTGGCTGGTGGTAGTAACAAAAATCTGATGCTAAAATCAAAAGACGCATTTCAACCTCGCCCTAAAACTTATTAACACCTCTCTGACGTGATACATTTTCCGTGTGCCCAAGACTCCCCGAAAACACATCGGGGTGCTGCCCGCACGACAGCTTTAATTTGAAGTTCGCAAGAAAGAGCCTCAATATCTGGCCGGAGACCTCGACAAGGTCGCTTGTGAAGCTGCGTGAAAATCGATGGAAAATGTAAAAACCTCATTGATAGAACAATTAAAGGGACACATTTTTGGCCAAATTGAGACAGAAGCGTGTCCGACATAGGGGCGAGGAGGCGGACCACCCGGAGCCTTCGTTCAGAAACCCCGAAAAGTCTAAAGATGAAAAACCGCGATTTTTTTTTTTTTTTTCGTTTTAAAGCATTGATTCGCGGCTAATATTGAGAACAAGCGCTTATTTGCCGCTAAAATTAAGAAAAGTACACCAATTCGAGAATTTACGCCAACTCCAAGTTTCTATTTATAGACCCTTAATAGGCGGCTAAAATTTATAAGGCGCGCTAAATGTGCTAATCTTGGCCCAAGTACACAACAAAAAGTTTAAAAACTCGCTAATTCCTGACTAAATTTGAGTAAAAGCGCTCATTCACACAGAGCTAAAACGCTAATTCGCGGCCAAAATTTAAAAAAAAATCTCGGAGAAATGACTCGAAGCTAAAATTTAGAAAAAAAGTCACTAATTCGCGGCTAAAATGGAGAAAAATCGCTAATTCATTGATGAAATTGAGAAGAAGCGCTGAAATGTAGGAAAAACGCAAAATCACGGTTAAAAAAAATGAAGAAAACGCCAGACTTGCCATAAATAACGCAGCAAAACCCACGACCTAAAAAACTTGGCCGGCCCTGACCTAAAGCAATGACTACGTACGGTTGCTCGAGGCCGAGGCTACTCCTCACTCTCAAGGCACTATAGACTCTATTTGAGAAGACCGTTTACTCACCGGAAGAATCTTCCCGTAAGTGTGGATGAAGGTGGTGGTTGGGCTTGCTTGGAGTTGAAGTCAAAACAAGCGCTTTCAACGCTTCAACTTCGGCTGTGAGCATTTCAACTTTCATGAGAGACTCGCGTAATGATTTTTCTGCGGCTGCTTGCTTCATGTTGGCTTCACGAACCATGTTGTGAGCTTCCTAGAATAAATAAAAACTAGTCAAATGAATAGCTGTTTTAACTTATTTGAAAAAGTGTGTATCAAACCTCACTTGAAATAAGCTTGCTGTGAGTTCTTCAAGTTCCGCTTCAACTTCATTTCTTATCCTCGACAGTCTCGAGACTTGTTCGTCTTTCATTTTGATCGCTTCATGAGCGAGTTTCAAATCGTGTTGAAGGCGAGACACTGCCTGCTCTTTCGCCTCGGTCAGAGTCCGGTCCCAGCTTGAAGCGGCCGACTCGAGGCCGCTGTCTTGATTTTTACACTCGAGTGGACAAGAGGGCATGGCGACGACGCGACCCGACTGATTATTGCTTTGACCATTGACATCGTCGTCCATGAGTGGTGGCGAGTCGCTGTCATTCATAGGACTCACGTCATCCTCAGACTTGGCAAAACAGTTGGTGACGACGAGCGAGCACGGTCGTTTCGCCTCTTCGTGTAGGCCGTCTTCAATTACATAAACGCTATCACAGCTGCGTATGGCGTTCGTCTCTTGACTGCTTTTCATATTGCATTTAGCTCAGATTGGCTTTTTTTCGATTTCATCTGAAAATATAAACAAAAGAGTAGAAATTAGTGTCTGCCCTGTATGTTAATGTACGCCCAACGGCGCAATAAATAAAAAAGATAATGCTTGAATTAGTGCCAAACCAAAGATAGCACTAGCTGGACGAACGAATTCAGATTTAATTTAGGTTGATCGTAAAAACTGATTCAGAGGTGGTCTTGATCCAATTTTAAAAGGGGGGGGGGGTCGGTGTTCACTATTGAGCACAACGACACTGGACTTCAAAATACTGCAGAACGATGGATATCCTCCTCAGTAAAATTCATTTATAAAAATGAACTTCCCATAGATACACATCTTCAATCTGTTGCACTCTCATTGTTTTTCCAGGGTTTTGTTGTTGTTAGCACGACAAATTTCAGTTAGTCGAAAAAGTGGGTTAAAGTCCCGTGAGACCCAGCCAAACTACGCTAGAACTAAGTTTGATGATGGGGGGGCGGAGGGATATCATGTCCTATTTTTTAAACAATGAGTGGGGAATCGTTATATCCGCTCCAAGCCAGAAAACGTTAAAAATAGAATACATGAATACAGACATAAATACATTAAAGATTGAATAAATAATGTGTTAACATGAGGAGAGTTCAGGAAAAAATGTTAATGCGCCCAGATCAATAAAGGACCGAAGAGTCGGTTTCCATAGCTACAGGTTTCCTCAACTAGCAGGACGCCTCTCCTCTAACAAGTCCTAGGATTTGACGCCGATGTCATTTTGTCTTTATTTCTTCAACTGTAAATAAAACCGAAAGACATTCTATTCAAACCTATTTTCATACACACGTCAGTGTTTGTGATTCATTTACATTTTCCATGTACAAAGAGCACATAAAATTTTAGTATTTCCACGGAGACAAAAGAAAAACTCCGCTAAAACACGTCTCTTTTAATTAGCCATGCCCTATCAACGAAAGATGGGATTTTCCGCGTCCTCACGGCGCACTGAGAAGAATAAGTGAGGCCGGTAAAACGCGAACAAATCAACCACGAACCGTATAGTTAAATCCCTTCCATAGGTATGACCTTCTAGCACAAGTGCGCATTCCTCCTGGAAGGAATTTTCAAGCTTGTTCAACCTTTTGATTTTTATTATTATAATAAAACGACAGGCAGGGAGACTCGAAGTATAAGAACAGATTTTGTATTTATTGGAAGTCAGAATTCAAGGCGATCAAAAATGATGCTAGTTGAAGAACTTAGAAATGAACAGACACTGAGAAAGATAATAAAAATAGGCCATTTAGAGGGGGGGGGGTCTCAGTGGGTGGTTGGAGAGGACTAAAGTAATAATGTTCTCTGCAAGTAAAGTATAAAAGAATGTTAAATCCAAAGCAATATTTTGTCTCTCCACAGTTTATTCCTCTGTGGAGAGACAAAATATTGCTTTGGGTTTATCCTTCGGACTCCACTACAACATGATCTTTCAAACATCATATAAAAGAATGTATTTTAACGTTGGTTGAATGGCACGGAGCATTCATTATGTGAGAATGTATAGTATAAAGGACGTGCCTAGTCCTTAAACTGGCGGTAAATTGTTATTTCCTTTGTAAACATTAGAAAACGGCGCAGGCCTTCATTCAATTTATACCGCGAGGGGGCGAGTTAACCCTCACCCCAATCCTAGTTTTTCTTTTGTGGAATGCACCACAATATTTGTATTTTTGTTCAATTGTCATAAAGGACATTGTACTCTGCTGCTTCGAAGGATTCCTCTAAGATTCCTCGCAGGTCCTAACGGTATTACATGGGAAACTCTCTCGGGGAGTTGAACTATTTAGGCTTCCCCTTCAAGAGAGTGAGAAAAAAAGAAACACGAGATCATTCGAAAATTATTTTCTTGGAACACTTCAGACAAGTGCTGTACAGTATTTCAAGCCTCTCAATATAGCACTTGAGAGGCATTCATTAGGCATGATCCAAGAGATTAAGAAGATTGAAAAAAGACTCTAAAAGAGTGTCCTTGAAGAATACATCGCCTTTTTTTTTATCCATCAACTTCAAGACTGTTCTCTTTAAACGCGAGGATTATACTCGGGTTAAAATTCAATACGGAGTCAATTCAAAAACTTTTCAAGTCCTTACGAAAACATCCTCGCGTAGTTTCATACTCTTGAAAAGTTGAAACGCATTATTAAAACAGCATTCCTGAACCAGGATTCCCAACGATTGTTTCTTTTGTGTTGACGGGAGAAGAAAGTGGGGTCGTTATTTCCAGACGATGTTTTCTACCGTTAAATTTGGTTCAAACTAGATTTAAAAAAATGGAAAACATTTTCAAACGATAATAATATGAACTCAAGAGTAATGATGGGTGCTGATGAAGGGGCAGGGGGCATTCATAAAATGTTATGGGGAAATAATAAATAAAACAAGTTTTATCCCGGCAACAGCCTGTCGGGAAAAGTGCAGTTCATTCATGAGACAATCGACTCAAACCTCATAAGTTTGAATGATATCAATAAATTATGAATGAATCGCATCGAACCGACCTCGGATTCATGTATGGCCCATATTTGCCACCATCAGGGCGAGACCAATAAGAGCATTTTTGTAATGAAATGCACTAAAAGACGCTGATGAGTAGCAACGCGAAATCTACGTCTTCGCGATGTCTCCAGTTGGAAACAACCGATTAAGCGTTGAGGCAAATACATATAAGATTCAGGGTCTTGACCAGAGATCTGTGTATCAAAATTGAAAATAATTTCGGTCAAACAAGAACCCCTGGGACTATGCAGCAAGGTCGGGCTGTGAAAAAGTTGATTCGAAATCAGATGAAGGTCTCGAACAGGTGATTTTTTGAGAATGAAGTTCATTATACTTTCCATTCACTTGGTTATTTAAGCGATTATTCGATTAATTACTTTCATCCGTTTCTTTCAAACGGTGGAGTATTTCGTTAAAGAGAAAATACAAAAAACAACAGATTTTCACTTCCTTATACTTCCTGAAGGAAGAAACGGATGTAGTGACAAGGGTAGGGGGAAGTGGTAGCGGAAGTCAGAAGATATTGGGAGGGCAAAAATCTGAGCTGTTCAGAAAAAAATCGCGTTTAGAGCCATTTATGTCAACGTTTGAGGCCAAAAGACCATAATTCACTCCATTTTCACGAAATTTCCTTGTTTGTAGGCTAATTTTACTGGTCACATGTGGCCGAAAGGTGCAGTTTCATTAGGCAAACGGCGAGTTATAAGCCAAATCGGTAATACCGGCCGTATAAAAATGGCGTATTCAGCCCCGAAACTTGGATGAGAAAAACAAAAGTATGCTCTGTCACCCCTCTAAACCCGAATTTCGCCACTTTGGAAATTTAGAACTAAAGCCCTTTCAAAACCAAGATTTTGCTGATTCGAATCTCACAGAACACGCGGGGTTTTCTCACCCAAAAAGCCAGTCAACCGGTGAGACGATATACAGTTGTTTCCCGGTCCCGAGTCACGGCTTGCTCATCTTTACGGTCTGATAAAAACCCAAATTTCGGCGATTTGGCCCTTAAAAAAAAAAAAAAAATTGTGGGACTAAATGGCCGACACCGCGAAAATTTTGTTCTATCGGGGAGCCTGCAGACCCGTGAATGAATTGGTTTTGAAAGAGCCAGCTCGGTGATTTTTTTTTTTTTTTTTTTTTGTGATGAGTCAGTCCCGCGAAATTGGTTTTTAACGGGCCAACCGGGCGAAAAAACAATAAATACACATATAATTTTTACGCAGTGTTAAATTACGTCTTTTCCCTAATTTTAGATACGACATTGCCTCCGGAAACCGCGAGTTGGGTTTCCAAATTTTAGAATGTGAATAAGCGTCTTTTCTCAGTTTTTGTCCGCGAATTAACACATTTCCTCAATTTTTAGCTGAGAATTATCTCGCTGTTCAGCAATTTTAGCCACGAAGTTGCTTCAAGAATTTTGAATTGGTGTTTTCTCAATTTCATTAGTGAATTAGCACTTTTTCTTAATTTTATTGCCTCAAAGTGTAGCGCTTTATCTCAATTTTAGCCGCGAACTAGCGTTTTTTTCAATTTTACCCCCTAAAGAACGCCTTTTCTCAATTTGAGGAGGGATATAACGCTTTTCTCAATTATAGAAAGTGAACTAGCGATTTTTTCAAATCATAACAATCTAAAACTCCGTTTTTTGGCTTATTATTTCTCAATAATAAGTCTTTGTAATCGTATCGCAAAAAAGTTTTTTGACCCCCCTCAAAATTTGTAGTTTTACGTTTCAAAGTGCGTAGAATCCAAATCTGCAAAAAAAAAAAAATGTCCGTCCGCCGTCCGGGCCATATCTTGCCCTAGGATTGCTCGAAAAAACTCGTTCTTTCGCACATAGACTCCATTTGGGGTCTAGTTGGTCCTAACATCTGATCAGTTTGATCAAATAACCTCCTTGGGTTTTATGGGCCAAAAGCGGGTCCAAAATGGGGATTTTCAAAGGATTTGGGGTCATAGGGGTGTGGGGTGTCGATTTTCATGTAATTTCAAGCCGGATTTGACTACATCCATGAATAATAAACCCACAGTCGAAATAATAAGGCATTGTTCGATAATTCGCAGCGTTTTTTTTCTCATTTAGACCCGAAACTTACAATTTCACATGCAATTTTTCGGGTATTTCTCGCAGTTTTAGGTGCGAATTGGCGTCTTTCTGCCGTTAATTATCGATTTTTCTCAATTTATGGTTCGACCAACAGCCTCGATAGACAATCGAATGACACGACTATGTGGGGAGCCCAACAGGTTTAGCCCAACTTACTTCAAAATTTCACATTTATTGGTGAAAGTGTCACTCTCTGAACCAAAATTGACAGTTTTTACACATTTTGAAAGGCTTCACCGAGCAAGAGTGGGCATTATAATATTTTATTCCTCATTTTGACGAAACAAAATACGGCGACCCTGTGGAATTGGTACTTTTCGATGCGCTAGGCGTGGTTAGCTGCCCCATTACTGCTTCGCATTTGAATCTTCAACCCCCCCCCCTCTGCAGTAACAAGGTTTTCCGTTCAGGTTTGGGGGGGGGGGGCTGTGACACGAAACTCTCATTTTTGCCACCTTCGAGGAGAGCTGACGCCTTCTCAGGTACTGGCCTATGCCGGCTGCAATTCGTTCACGCCAGCAACTTATAAAACTGTTCGAAAATCGTCAAAATCACCCCCCCCCCCTCAAAAACTGACTGTAGAGCTTGCATGAAAGTAATCAATCCAACTCCCTAGAACTGGAAGTATTCAACTAATTGTAAGATTGTACTTAGTACAATTTTTTAAGGGATTAGTATTTTAATCAATTTCGTCCCACACCTTTCCCCGCACGACCTTTTTATATGGCAATTCCATTATTTTGACTCTTAGGTAACCTCCACCCCACCCCTATTTAACCGCTGTTGATAGCTGCAACAACGAGAAAATATCAGAAACGGATCCTTAAAAGAGCCTCGGATATCCCACCCCTCAATTCACGACCAAAACTCTTGACTCTCCCCCACCGCAGGGGAAAGACGATTTTGGAAGAGGTGAGGAAGGACATGAACAGCTCGATATGAACGAAAGTCCAATACCAGGATGACATGAATCTGGCGGAGCTCCTTCAAACTCCTCCACGGTTTGTAATTGATTGAAAGTGGGGGAGTGAGGTTGGTAGCGTTACAATTTTCCAATCTTGCTTTGATCGTTTCCATCCAACAGCTCAATTGACTTGTATAAATTGTAAAATTTTCAATTAATTCGTAAAAAAATGAATCCAATTAACTTTTTTCGATATTGGGGGGGGGGGGGGATAAGAAAGGATAAAAACAGCTTGAGGAATCCTATTTTCACCTTGTGGGGAGAAAAAATTGGCAGCATACATCAACCATTCTCAAGTCATTGAACGTATAATCAACAGGCTGGCTAATGAGTCATTCACTTTAACTTTCATTTGTCCACGGTACAAATGAAAATTAATGCTGCTGCGTCAAGGTCAATTATAGAATCAACTCTTGCTCCTTTGTCGAATTCAAACATTTCAGAGGAATCCTCTAAAGTGTAAAATAAATTTCTCACACTTGCCAATACGGTCGAAGTAACTTGAAGCTATCGAGAAACTTTTCTTCTTCGGGTTTGTTACGCTCTCGCATAGGCGTTATTTGATACGCGTGTCTCAAGAAAAAACAACAACTATTTTTATTGTTATTTCGTGCCGCGATGACTCTATTACTTTGCATGACATGCAAAGTTCCGAAGATTCATAAATGTAAAGAATCCGGGAAGGAATCCGTGAAAAGATCCTGCAGTTTTTTTTAAAACATCTAGAACTAAAACGATAACTGGTTAAATTGCTTTTCACAAAGGGGCAATGAAAAGGTAAACATCTTGGCATAATCTCAGGCTCCCAGTTAAAAAAATAATAAGCTGGAAGGGAGGGTAGGAATAACAGTTAGCTCCCCCCCCCCTCAACAAACTCACCATGATTTTTGTGTTTTAGTTTAAACTTAAACGCCCATTAATTTGCCACAAAGATGATTTAAGTTTTTCTGTGCCTTTTTAAAGCGCGTTTCACCACGATAACACGAAAGAGTATAATATGCTCGATTCAGTTATAGAGATTATTTAGATGACCTTTTCGTGCATTCGTTGAGTAACAAGGAGAGGGACGGGATGCTTCTTTTCTATTCCCTGCACACTTATTTTTCGGTTCAGTAAAAGAACTAGAGAGAAACCCATAAACATATTTTGCAAAAACTTGGTGAAACTGTTAAAGTCACCTTTCTTTTGTGCCGAGTTGGAAGTAGCACAATTCCTTCTGTGAGAATTAGCTCACGTGATTAGAAGTTTGAGGGTGGATGGGGGGGGGGAGTCTGATCGTCATCAATACTTTTGAGAGAAATGTGACTTAAAAGGTTCAATACGTGGTGCAGGGGATTTCTCAACATGAAAACTAGAAATAAAAACTTTCAGAAGCCGCTTTAAAGCCAAAACTTGAAGCTTAATTATACATTTCATCAACAAAAATCAACAGTACTTCTAGCTAGTGCTTGTTTTCGAATGAAGGGAATTAGAAGGGGGCTTGTTGCCAAAAACGTCAAAATTCCCCCCTCTCCTTTCTTTTTCGACTTGTTAAGTCGTTCCATTCCACATGCAAATTCGATGAATCTTATATACTTACTAATCTATCTACTAAATGACAATTCAGAGGGGAGAAGTCGTGAGTCGAATTTAATAATTAATGTTTGATTTTGAATAAAATCGGGAAATTAATGCAGAGCAAGTTGCTTTCTATTTCATACGAATGATACACACTCGTCTGCCTTATTCGAAACAAAGTAAAATCTAATTCAATAACAAATGCATGCAATTAAATCACTTGCCAATTTATTTAGACACTCGTTCTCGAACGAAAACAAACAACTAACTCGACGCATCAAACGAAAACCTTCCGCTCGATACTAAAATGATCCTTTGAAGCGGGGTGAAGCTGCACTGAGTCGTGATTTTCCTAGCGAGGGAGAAAATTGAAGAGCTCACCCGCGTTCCGGCCTCGAGGAGTGGAGGGGAAACATGAAACGCGACTGCGGGAGCGCTGTTATTATTATTTTTTTTCGAAGTCTTGCGGAGAGTGGAAAGTGGAATCCGGGGCTGACTTTCCTGTCCGTGCCACATACACGCACCCGAGAGAGACAGTGAGTGAAGAGAAGGTAGAATGCGTGTATAATCATTGGGGGGGGGGGGGCGAGTGAGAGAGTGATGGAAAGAAGACGGCGGTCTTTTGTTCAGCAGGTACTCATTGGATGGGGGGGGGGACGACAATTAGAATAGACGTGAGGATTAGTGTGAGTGTAAGAGAATAAAGAGAGAGAGCAAATGTAGTATACTTGTTCTGAGGCAGAGAAATACAAAAGTGTAGTTTTGGATGTAAGATCAACAATCAAGAACGGTTGTTGCTAGCGGTAGTGTGTGGAGGGTTTTCGGAATAAACAAGCTCTCACCCCCCCCCCCCCAAGTCTTATTTACACGTTTTTGACTCAAGCGAAACTCAGTTTCCACTGATATTTTTGTATATTGTGGTTTACACTTCAATGCAGGGGCCCATCCCACCCAAAAGCTGAGGGCGCATTGCACTCCCGCTCACCACATCATCAAAAATCATTTTAAAAAACCATCATCAATCAAAATCACTCACTCATTTAAACGAAAACATGTATGAACGAAAATCAATTTGCCACAAATCATGTTATTGAACAACTAAATTTAGGGTTTAAAAGAGCTGAATCCGCGAAATTGCTTTTTTGAATAAGCCATGCCCCCAACAAAATTACTTTTTGAATGGGTCAAAAGCACGAACTTTTGTTTTCATAGCAGCGAAAACCGTGATATTGCTCTTTTGAGGTGAACTAGCACCTCAACGTGTGTTTAAAATGATCCAGCAACCTGGAAATTTCACCTTTGGGTGAGACAGAAAAAAAGTGAAACCCCGGGAAAATTGCTTGGGAGTGGAGAAGGGTGCCAACCTGGGCGACAACTCCTGTGAAATTGGCTTTTTGAGTGAGTAAAACATGAAATTGGGTTCTGTAAAAATTAATCCACAGAATTTCGAAAGAGTCAAACAAAAATCCAGTATAATTTTTCTTCAATTCCCAAAGATGCGAAAATGGTGAAAAGGGGTAAGGGGTGAATTCCATCTGCAGATTATAACCATCGACTTATTCAAGCCGAGAGGGACTTGATTTCAATGGCACCCCCCGCACCATTACCTGAATAGGGACTAAATAGTCACGAAACTGTCTGGTTTCCGACTATAAATAGCCGCGAAATCACTATTTTAAGGGAAATACCAGCGAAATTGTAAAGCAATCAGGGACGGGCACCTTTTGTTTGACTTCCAAGTTTTCTCGAACATGATTGGTGGATTCTTAGGATGCCACATATGGAAAGAACGGTGGGGGCAACGTTATTGCCATTCCAAGAACGAACCCTACCCCGATAATTTTGCCGTTGGATGTGATTATACGTTCATTGAATGACTTGGCTGGGTAAGTCCTTATACATAGACAAATTGTGCCAAAAAGCCGCTAATTGCAATACTGGCGGCCGAGTCGCCGCAAAATTGCTACAATCGGAGAAAGAAAAATCAACAAAATTGCAGGTTTTGTATCTGAACATCAGCGAAATAACAAGTTTCTGGTACGTATTTACTTTTGCGAAATGGCAAGTTCCGGGCCTTTTTTTTTTTTTTTTTTAGTGGAACTGCCACGGTCTTTATTTTCGTGATATTACAAGTTTGGGGGCTTCTTTTTATAGTGACCGCGGAAACCGGCCACGACAGCGCCCAAAGTCTGACGAATATAACCGCAAATTGGCAACATTTAGGTGCTAAATATTCGCGAAGTTGGTAGTTTCCTGGCTTAATATTCCAGAAAATGCTACTTATTATCGTCTTTATTAACTGAGTTTCAGTTGGGAAACCGAACGCTGAAGATGACGAGCAGCCGAAACCGGTCCGTTTTTGACGAACTTCAACGAATAAAGACAGAAAATTTATGCATGCATGTATATGCATGCTTTACCCACTAACCCTTGTAGTTTAAGAGCTTCTACTAACAATTTAAATGGATGGAATCGATTTTGACGGATTTCTAACGGAATTTAGAAGAAAAAGTCAGTTTGGCAACTCTGCCCACGCCACCTAACACGGTACGTTGCTTCTTGTTTGTGGAGGGGGGGGGGGTGTTAGTTTAGCTATTGTATGTGGAGTGATGAGGCAGTTGCCAGGAGAGCGAATTGATTCCTTTACCAACGGTCAAACCACAAATTATTATTATATTTTTGATGAGAAATTATATGATTTTTGGGTCACGCTAAGTTCCAATGGTGTAGCATCCCCGCCTAGGGAGCCTTTTTAGCAGATTCATCCTAGATTTAATGGAAAGTATAGGACTTTTTTTTGGCGAAAAAGTGTTGAGGAGGAGTTTCAGAGCTGCTTATTCGACTTCTTGGGCTAAATCGATCAATTTCGATGTCAAGTTGTCCGTATAGGCGGTAAAGTTACTGATTTTGAACCAAATAAAATTATCTTATGGCAATAAGACTGGTAAAAGCAGCCTATTGAACTCGGATCTTGTTAGGCCAAAGATGAATTAATACAACCCTAGAACACGTAATACCATGATTCAATCCATTAGTAACTCACTGCATCATACCATGGAACGCCGCTGATAATTTTGAATTAACATGAGTCTTTATACGCTCAAAATGCATTAATTTGACAGTTACTAATTGCTGAGGATCAGCCAAGGAGTTTCATGAATCTGCCACTGTGTCTACTTGATAGCAGCACCGACCAGGGTCACGATAAGGGAAATCAAGCACAATTAAAATTAATTTAATTAGTAAAGAGGGAAACGTCTAAATGACTTTTTTTCCCCGGAACCTCGTGAAATAAATAAAAAGTTAACTTTTTGTCCATTTGCGCCGCACAATTCTTCCTAGTTTTTGTCCAAAGCAGGAAAACTTGTTTTTTCGGGTGGGTGTTGGTTTATTGATGTTTAGCCGGCTTAACAAATGTCTACAAAGGTGGAAAAATGAGACTCTGCAATTTTAAGAAGTCAACTTAACTTTTTGTATGAAATTTAGCGAAATCAAACGTCTTTAAATGGAGAATTTGACGCTCTGTAATACGCCTCTTGAGGAATGCTTTAGTGCTCTCTTTTAATAAGTCAAATTCTTAGGCCGTTTGACGTCTGATTCAGCTGAATTTTATACAAAAACTTAAGTTGGGGTCTCTAATTTGTGGAATTACGCTATTTCGTCTCTTTGGACTCGAATTAAATCGGCCACGACTTAATAAACCGTTGATCCATCTCTAAAATACAGTTTCTTGGACCAGGCAAAAAATATGATGAATTGGGTGGCGAAAATGAACAAAAAGTTAGCTTTTTATTTATTTCATAAGGTTCTGGCAAAATATTTGCAATTTGGCGTTGACCTAATAAATTATTACATTTATTTTAATTGTTCTATTTTCTCTCTTATCATGAGTCTGGCAGGTGCTGCTTTCACACGTAGTGGCGAAATTTCAAAACACAGGAAAGTTGCTTTTTGAACTAATTCGTCTTCTTTTTAATTACTTGCACGACCTTAAATTGGTTTGTTTGAGGAGGTAAATTATGTTTGTCTCGCGATGATGTGAAGTCCATAAAACCTCCGCATTGATGAGGGGGATGACTGATGATTTCCAGAATATTATTACCGTCCTACCGTGTTACAAGATCACGAACTTGAAATTTTTGGAATTAACGGCTATGAAAATTGGTTTTGATGTCTTATACAAATCGTCAGTCTGATTACAAAGATGTGGTTTGAACACCTTTGGCCATGCATAGGCTTTTTTGGGTGGGAGGAGGTGCAAAAAATCTGTGCATTTTAATATTTTTCCAAAGTTAAAGTATCAATTTTTTATTTTTAGGAGGCAGGAATGACTTGATTTGTTCAATTTTATTGACTGATCCTGTAGTTTTGTTTGGGTTAATTTTGTGGTACAATTATTGGGGTTTCATTCCAGAAAACTATGGAAAGGGACCTCATATTCTTATACAATCGTTCATTCTTAATGCCTATCAGAAGTAGTTGCCGTCCCCGTTTCTTCGAGCCATTCCACTTCTTTTTTAAACTTCGACGTAAGTGGTTAACTCTGGTGACCACAAAGCATTCAGAGCAACACACGGCATGCCAGAGTCTGCCCACTCGGGGCACTTCTTGGTTGGTTAACAGAGGTGACCACAAAGCGTTAAACAGCTAAAAAACCGTTTTACTTCCATTTTACTGGCACTCATGGCGACTAAATTACATAGTAACGAGAAAGGAAGAAAAACATCTCCACACTATCTACACAATGATCGCACATTTTTGCGAAAACTTGACATAAAGTGAATAAAATGTAGTAAATAGTGGCATCCTCAATAATTTTTATCTTGGAAATTTCAGCAATTTTTCTTCATTTCAGCAGCGAGTTCGCCTCCAGAAATCGCGAACTGGCGTTTTCTCAAATTTTCTAGCCGTCACTTAGCGCTTTTCCTCGCTTTATTCACAAAGTAGCGCATTTTGCTCAATTTGAGCTGCGATGAAGCGATTTTTTTCACTTTTACATTGGTGTCTTACCACTTTTTCTCAATTTTATGTTTCATTGGTTCTATCAACGAATATGATCGGTTTTTCTCTATTTAAGCCAAGTGTAAAAGGTTTCCTTCAATTTTCATCACGAATTAGCGATTTTCTCCATTTTAGCCGCGCATTGTCGATTTTGTTCCCTTTCAGCCATGAATGAGAAATTTGTCTTAAAAAACGGGAATTTGCCTTCAGGCTCGTAGCGTTTTTTTCAATTCTAGCTGTGACTAGCGTTTTTAATTTTAGCCGCGTTTATTTAGTGCTGTGCATGGGCGTAACCAGCGGGGGGCAGGGGTGGGCAGTTGCCCTCCCCTAGAATCAAAAATGCAGATTTCGTGGGGCAGCTGCCCACCCCCAAAATTCCAAAAATATTTTCCCTGATCTGGCTAACATAAACACAAATGTATTATATTTCGTTCCATAAAACCAATTTTGCTGATTCTTCTCACTAAAAAACAACACATTTTCGCACATCGGTTTCACCAAAAATCAAAAATTCGCGGATGCTTGTTGCTGACACTCCGATTTCGAGGGTCGGCTTAACTTGGAAACCGATTTTGTTGATTTGTCGCACTAAAATCCCATTTTCACAAGGTTCGACGCGCAATTTTGTGTGTTTGGGTTAGCCCAAATCGTGTTTAGCCCGCTGTGCCATACAGACTTATGGTGGGAGAGAAACTGCCAGCTCTGTTTACCGTCTCAGGTCTAAAATTTAATGTTTAGCTCCAAAAGTATCACTTTCCGGTGTGGGGGGGGGGGGAGAAGTTTCAATTTTTCGACATAAAATCCGAAATAGAAGGCTACAAACGACAGGTTTCCAGCAGATATTTATTTTTTGACGGATAGTGGCCGTTTCTGTGCAAATTTAGTCTCTCATGACCGTGAATTGACGCGATTCTAACCTCCAGATCCTGTTAGAAGCCTGCTAAAAGGCAACGGTTCAACTGTTATTTTCGCCAGTGAATCTGCCCACAAGCGTGGTGGATCCAGTTTTTCCTCAAGAGGAGTTTCACGGAATCCCCCCCCCCCATTTAAGTCGTGAATGAGCACTATTTGTAGCGTCGAATTGACGTTTTTCTTTAATTTTAGGTGAAACTGAGTGCTTTTTCGCAATTCTACCTCGAACTATGGCCTATTTTCTTCATTTTAACCGTAAAAAGGTCTCAAAAAACCGTGAAATAACGCATTTTTGATTTACTATTCTAATTACGGCCAGCACTGGGCATCGCCTATAAACCGCGAATAGGTGCGTTCTGTCAATTTCAGCCGCAAAAGAACAGTCTTTCCTCAATGTAACCTGTGTATGAACGCTATTTCTCAATTTTAGCCACAACATTTACACTATAATCAACAAAAAACTGTGACAATTTTGCCAATTCATTTTTCCTCAATTTTAGCCGCAAATTCGTGCTTTAGTCTCAATTCTGTCTTGAGCAATCCCCCCTTCAAATTTCAGCAGTGAAAAGGTTCACATAATACTCATGTTAACGAATTTCATTAATTTTGATCCGGAACCTTAAAATAAATGTTTTCCTCAATGTGCCTTAATTTTAGCCGAAAATAAGCTTTTTCAAAAAGGTGTGCACTAAGTCGCCCTCTTTCTTGATTGTACCCGCAAACTTGCCATATAAATGTATAAAAACAGTCAATTATCACTTTTTCGCAATGTTCACCGAGATGTTGGTTTGAGAAACCACGAACTGGAGCCTTCTCTCAATTTTACCTGCGTGAATGAACTCCATTTCTCAATTTTAGCCGTGAATTGGCATTTTTCCTCAATTTTAGCCGCAAATGAGCGATTTTTCTCAATTCTACATTTAACGCACAATTTATTTTGTCAATTTTAGCCGGAAAAGAGCACTGTAAACCGTGAGTTAGCGCATTTTCTTAATTTCGGCCCGGACTTTGGACCGTGAAACCGCAAATTGGCGTGTTTTTTCAATTTCAACCGCGAACAATGAGCAGATTTTTTCTCAAGTTCAACGTGAATCAGTGCTATTTCTCAATTCTAGCCGTGAATGGGTGTTTTCGCTCAGTACTAACCGGAAAATGTCCTTTTCATGGATTTCATCCGCGACGTGCGCCCCCCTCCCCCACCCCAAAACTCTGAATCCGTGTGACTGGCTGGCTGCCCACCCCTTGATCATGGGCTGGCTACGCCCCTGGTGCTATGTCTCAATTCTAGCCGCCAACCAGCGCTCTTTCTCAATTTTGGCCGCGAATTAGCCATTTTCCCCCACTTTTAGCCATGAATTAGCACTTTTCACAATATTAGACATGAATTTGCAATTTAGACATTGTGAATTGTGAGTCGGCGCTTTGTCTCAGTTTTGACCACGAACTAGCGATTTTTTTCACTGTTTTACTTTCATTTCTTAGCAATGAATGAGCACTTAAAAAAACAAAAAAACACGACTTAACCTCCAGAAACCGTGAATTGGCGTTTTTCATTTTCTCAATTTTCACTGCGAATGAGGGGGCATTCTAAATTTCAACTGCGAATCAGTGCTTTTTCTCGATTTTATCCGCAAATCAGCGCTTTTTCTTTATTTTATCCGTGAATTGAAGTTTTTTCTTAATTTTAGCTACCCATTAGCGATTTTATTCCGGAAAAATAGTCCACTTCAACA